>JBBBDQ010000515.1:6335000-6980000 GCA_037127315.1 Ascarosepion bandense
AGTAGCATCTTGCAAGAGTGAATAGAGTAGGTAGCAAAGAGCGGGCGTGAAGCGGGCGTTGGAACCAAATCGCAATTGCTACCTGACTACTCGATTTTGCCTAATGTCAAATAAAAGTAAACCTGTTAATGTTTCTAAAATAGCTGAATTAACCCCGTTCGGTTTTATCTGAAAAATACTACAGCTACATTTCAGCACTTCATGGATGAGATATTCTTTAATGTAGATTGTGTATTTACCTACTTCGATGATATATTAGTTTATCGTAATCATAAAACATTCTGTTTGTTTGCCATTGTGAACATTTGAAATTACAATTTCATGAAACACGAATACTTGATGTATCAGATAAGTGCCTTTTATGGATTTCATGTTTGAAACTGTTTTCATATTTCTTTTGTTTTTGTTGTATAAAGTTATTTACAACCTTCGTCTTGTATTTGTTCTTTGCTAACACTTGTGTATCCCTATCTGAGTGAACCCATTTTTCTTTCTATTTTTTAACCTGAGTTTCATATTTCTTTATGTTGAAAACTTGTCATACCTGCTAGCAATAAATTAATGAACTGAAATAATTTCCTTTTTCCAAAAGAATCTGAAAATCTTCTGGGTATTGTAGGTTTCTAGCAGAAACTGATGTCTATGCAAACATTTGTATTGCCTCTCTTAAAACGTATCAAGTTATTGCCTAAATCTTACTTAAAATTTAACAAAATGTGACAAAAAGTATTGGATATCATTCTATATCAACTGTCAGACATTACTTCTTCAGCACGCTCCCAGCCACCACCACATATTTCACTACAATGAATAGTGCGTTGTTACGGATATATAGATAACACACACACACACACACACACACACACACACATGAGGGTGGACTTTGCGTAGTAACAAGAGGTTGATCTCGTGAATGACCGGTGATAGTGTTAGAATAGCAGGTCAAGGATAGGCGACCTAGATAAAAGCCAGACAGGAAATAAACCAGACGTCTGATGTCGATCAGGAGATGGTAGAAGCAGCAGAAGTTAAAATTCGCGCCAAAAGAAGTCACGTGAGAAAATTAAAGGAAGAAGTTAATCAGTTACTTGCTGAGCCTCAATGAAGCAAGAACCGTTTGCTAGACTCTGCTGAAGGAAAGGAGACGCAGTTGGAAATGATAGCGTGGATCAGCCCGTTTCATCACAAGTAACTCCGGATAAGAAAAAAAAAAGACTGAAGGTGTAAAGTCTTATTCGTTAAAAGATGGAAGAAAAGGAATTATGCCGTGGATCGAGAAAGAAAGAAATAGAACAACAAAGACAAAACGAAGTTATATTATCTGTATGCTGACACATAATTGTCGAAAGAAAATATATCCACGAAGTTGTTGTAATTCGTACGCTGATTGCAGTTTATTTAAAGTAACGAGAAGAAAGTGAAAACAATCAATTTCTCAAAAAAAGAAAAAGAAAATATATCTACGAAGCTGTTGTAATTCGTACGCTGATTGCAGTTTATTTGAAGTAAAGACAAGAAAGTTAAAATAACCAACTTACTAAAAGAAGAAGGGGAAGTAAAGAAAGAAAGCAACTCAGAGAAATCACCAGATAACAGTACCTGTATGCTGAAAGGAAGCTACGTTGAAGATAGTGAAAACAGAACTATTTAAATTCCAAGTGTGTAAAGAAAGAAAGAAAGAGAGAAGAGAAGAGACAGCAAAAGAAAGAAAGAAGAGACGGTAAAAGAAAGAAGAAACTGCCATAAAGATAAATTATCAAGTTATTAGACCCGCATTAGAATATGCATGCTTACATGAATATTATGTTCTTACACACGTGCTTTTCAAATTAATAATTTCCCCTATCTAATTGTATGTTGATATTTTGCATTCACGATCGCCTGTATATTGTTCATGTTATATTGTAATTTCATATTTCGACCATACTGGGTATCCAAAAGTAATTTTGAGGTTAAGATCTTTGGACATTCTAATTCCTTAAGATTTCTTTTTTATTATTTTTATTCTTTTGATCTTGCATTAAAATTTTATATCAAAATTACACTGTCTCGACGTTCATCCTTGACTTGTTGTCAGCATCCGTGTTGAAATAAAATAAACCTGGGAAAAGATTGCCATTCGATTATTCAATTGAATAGCAATTTTACTTTATTTTCTTGTTCAATTAATTGTCCATTTGTCACGATCTGGGATAGATGACCAGCATATATCCATAGATGTGAAAATGTAATATATCCGAAGCGGCACATGAACATCTTAATGGGCATTGTCGATACGGGTATGTGACAGTGTAGTTAGTATTGCTTTGCATCAGGTGATTTATGGAAAGCTTGTCCCTAGAGGATCCTTTTAAAATAATTATCACAAGCTCGAAATAAATATTCTGCGTTTGACAGAGTTACTGACATCTTATTTATCAGTAACTCACTTTGACATTTTATTAAAGATTGGCAGCAAACAACCGTCTATTGTAAATTTTGTCTCTCATTTCAATTGCTCAGTTGACATGAGAACACTAGTGGATAGTGTGGCAAAATTTAAATTGACAAGAATCGGTGCAATTCAACAGGTATCATCAATTTTTCACTCTCGTAAAATAATGTATATACAAAAGTATTACACTAATACTCGACCAATAAAGAACACACATCCATACGTTTGTGGGGTTTACTCCACTTGTCTGCTAAAGAACTTCTGTTAATGGCCGCTTCGTGGTGTTGCCAAAAACGTTATATAAGAAAAGGGCATAAATGTTTCATTCTCTCTTTGTTATTTTTACCCACATATTTCATTTTTCTTTTGGGTGACCTTTTGGTCATTAGCAAACACACAAATTATAGTATACAGTTCATAAAGTTCTAAGCTTACCTGAATACACACAGGTACACGTAATAATACTACAAAGCAAATTAAGAAATTTTCTCAAAAGGCCTCTTACTTTGCACTCACGTACGTACAAAAAGGATTTCTCTACAAATACGCATCTTCATTCATCCACTTTGTATTGATTCTGTTTAGCTTGCTAAGACAATAACATTATTTACACTATTTATAAAAAAAATATGTAGTAAAATATGTTGTTATTAATTATATGTAGTTTTTTGTCTCTCCCGTTCTTGCTCTCCTGTTTGAGATGTATCTACACATACTATCACATCAATTATCCCATCAGAAAATATTCAGCAAAAATCGAGCCATTCATATGAGTGTGTACTTGGAAGACCCGTTAAACTGGGATAAAAATATTTCAAGACATTTTTGAATAGCCCACATAATTTCAACTATAAATATTTGTAGGATTAATCACTTATTATTAAAAGTTTATTCCACACAACTCATGTTAAAATTTTCTAACATAATAATTTCACAGACCATTAAAGTCATCTTTAGCAAAGCATGATAAACAGGGTTGATAATCTCCGAGTAGAATTGATTATGTCTAGTCAGTATTTAAAAAAGTTATCAAGAATCTTATGGGAATAATGTTGCATCTCTAATTCATATCTTTCTCAGATAAATCAATTGGGTCTTTGTGTTTTAGCATGTAATATTTTGGTATCCTTGTGGGTATAATTGACAAAGAAGTGGATACAAATATTAGCGTTGAGAGGAATATTTTATTTTCTTATTTTTACATACTTTCGTGTTAAGTGTCTGCTAGCAAGAGAACACATGTTGCCTGCTTAGAAGCTAGAGAGGGACTGCCAATCCTTTAGGTCAAGCATGGGTCAGGGAGATAGAGAGAGTAGGGGAAAGAGAAATAGTAGCAGAGAAAGAAAAGGGAATAGATTTGGGTATCTTAGTTCTTGGGAGTTATTTAGAGACAGAGAGGGTAAAAGAAACAATGTATTCTCTGCATGGTAGTAGTATCTGACCTGAGGTCATTTTGGTTCATTCCTACAAGCATATCTAGGGCATTGGTGTAATCTATGAAGCATAGATATAGATCTTTGTATATTTGTTTTTGTGTTCTACCTTATCAAATGCATTTTTTGTAATTCATTAGGTCTACCGCTGATGTATTTACAGCCATCACTGAATATGTACACGAAACCCTTGATAATAATGGTTAAGCTCGAGCTGTGGTTCTAAGTATATCGAAAGCGTTTGACAGGGTTTGGCATGCTGGTCATCTACGCAAGCTCCAGAGCTATGATATTACAGGGCGATTGTTTGATTTAATCCAATCATTCCTATCAAATCATGAAATAAAGTTTGTTTTGAACGGGCACGCTTCCAGATCCTTTCACACAAACGTGAGTGTCCCTCAAAGTTCTATCCTAGGTTCTATGATGTTTTTAATCTTCATCAATGATCTTCCTGATGTTATTAGTTCCCAAGTAGGCATTTATGCAGATAACACCACCATTTACTCCCGCCTCAATAAGAAATCTGTCAAGGGTAACAAAATAAACCTGTCTGCTGCTCTTGAAAAGAACCTCCATTCAGTAATTGTAAATGCTAATGCCTCCAAAATAAAACTGCTCTCCTTTAACCACGTAGATAAACTTCCCTGACCGCCATTATTTTCCCGGCAACTACTCTGACAAGATTTTCCCCTGGTTTTCGACCACATGTATTTATGCGTGCTACTAGATTGGCATTCAGGTCCTCTCCTTTCACTGTTGAAATAGTTAAATGTAACCGCACCTTCTACTCCAACAGTTTCTTTTCTCGCACTTTCCACCTGTGGAACTCCTTTTCCATTTACTTGCTTCCCTGATAACTCCAAAAATTTAAATGCAATGTCAATTGCTATCCTTTTGAATCCCATTCATCTTTTATCATTTTTTCAACACCACCCGTACGCAGTCATTTCTCTCACTGTAACCTCCTGTGCACTAGTTGCGATCAAGGTGGGTGAAAAAAAAGACATATAAGTATAGATCTTTCTGTATTTGTATTTCTTGCTTTGGAAACATTCTGATAATAAAAATATCATTCCTTGTACCAGTATCTTGTAAAACACCTCAATATTTCGGAAGAAATTGCCAGAAGAGAGATATTTTTCCAAACTAGATTTCTCAAACATCTAGGCCGGCTGATAATTCAAATGTACAGTTTAATTATAGAAAAACAGACTAACCACTCAAATACGAGTATCCCTTATATATATATATATATATATATATATATATATATATATATATACGTTGGGGATTAACTTAGTTTCAAAATTTTTATAACGTTATTTCATATCATATCGGCTGATTTCATTTATTTTCACTCATCAGTATATACCAACAGTTAAGATGTAGTTAGTTGAAAATTGTCTTTCTCGTCATCAGTAGTAGTTGTGACATTTTGCTGAAGTACCCCTCAACTGCTGGTATACTCGATCTGAAGATTGGAATTAAATTGTTCCATTTTTTGTTTTTCTTCTGAAACGGAAGGAGCACAATAGTAATGTCCCGAGTTGGGGTTCTCGTTTAGCTATGATTCTCTGCCCTTTATTGTGTAAGTCTGTTGTCATACACAGCAACAGCATTCATTCATAACTAAGGGAAGTAGTTACAATCCAATATGGCTTCTTTTTATGAACTTCAAGAAACTGCTTTTAACAAGCACTCCGTGCAAAAAACTGAAAAAATACATTTAATCTCTTGTTATATAATTGTTAATTTCCACAGATAACACCTGGATGTCAACAGGACGCATTAAAGTTATTCTTTAATTTAATGGCTCTGAATATGTTCATTGTTCAAAAACCAGGTGCCTGATTTGTTGACAACCAAATAATTTCTTTGATTTTTTGTAAGGATTTTTGGTGAATCGTATTTATGTTAAAAAGACTTTGCTTCTTCCTCCTTGGATGACTTCTAATGACATGTTTGATCTTATTCAGGTTCTTTGTGTCATGTCAACGAACTTGGGCAAAAATACGTTGGGGATTAACTTATCTGTGAACAGTTTCAAAATTTGTATGGCGTTATCCACTAATTCAAATGCGGCCGATTTCATTTATTTTCATTCATCAGTAGTTATAATTAATTTTTTGTCAATTTATTCGACTTCCCATGCAGATGTAACTGACAAAACAAACATTTATTGACTTATTCTCAGAATATTTGAATAAATAAATCTAAAATTTAATCTGCAATTCTTTCTTTTGATTTTAAAGTAGATTATGTTTAAAAACAATAAATATTTTTAAAAAATCAGTCAGTTAAGTGCCATACGTGATACACGCTAAGGCGATCATGTCTCGAAAGAGACATGACTGACTGGGCAGAAAATGTTCACGCAGTAGGTAGCCATTACTTTCTGTGGTATACTGGTTGACAACTAAGGCTATAGAACCAAGTCTGTTCTGTTATTTAACCCATATCTGGGGGGAGAAGCAAAGAATTAATGCATTTCACAAGAGTATTTGCGCAACGAATGCAACGAATTCAACTAGAATTCGAACTCAGCTCTCCGATTTCTCGTTCCGAGCCGATATCCACTACACCACAATGCACACCCACAATTAAAACATTACCTAGTGAAAAAAATTTGAAATATCACATTTAATGAGATGTTATTTTTTTTTAATTATTTAACACTAAGTAAAGCAACAAAGTCACTAAGACGCAAGGGGTTACCGAGTGCGAGAGAAAGAAAACATTATTAAAGAGAAAGAACAATAAAAGAACCGGAATTAAGAAGACAGGAGATAATGATTAGCATTGCATTTAAATTTTTGAAGATCAAAGTTATCTGAGAAGCAAGAAGCCGGAAGAAAAAGTTCCATAAGCAAGAAGTGTGAGAGAAGAAACTGTTAGCATAGACCTTATGGTTACATCTCGCCATTTCAACTGTAAAATGATGAGACCTAGCTGCCAATCTAGCACTGCGCTTAAACAATCAGCAGGGTCGCCAATCTCAAAAATGCCGGGATGAAGCGTCTACAGTAATCTAATAAGCCACTTTTAATCTGTCTAACCCTTTCAAATAAGTCTAACCCTTTTTGGCTCAGGCAATTCTCTGATGACTTCTACCAGGAAGTCAGGCTTAATCTCTTTTCTGTTTATACCAAAACCTAGATACATAGTTTCCTCTCTCATAAACTGGAACTTTGACAGTTTTAGTTTTAAGCCATGTTCTCTAAATCGACCTAAAACCTGTTCCAAATGGCCGAAATATTGTTATGATGTCTATGAGTACACCAGAACGTCGTCTAAAGCCATAATGAAGTCTTCTGCTACGCTTAACTCTACAGACATCAGCTACTGAAATATACCCGAGACATTGGTCAACTCAAATGGCATGACCCAGAATTGAAACAAGCCCATGTGGCACGCAACTTCTGCCTTCTTCCTATCAGCCTTATCAAGGGCCACCTACCACTACCCTGATCTTAAATCTAATGTGGAGAAGTATTTATAGGGCCAATATATCGTCTATTAATGACAGGGGCACCGTGAAGGGCTTGGAGTCGGCGTTCACTTTTCTAAAATCGACACAAAATCTTTTTATTATCTACCACCACTATAGGAAAGCTCCGTGATGACTCAGATATCTTCAACATATCTCGGACCGCTTCCTCTACTAGGGGTCTTTTATGGATAGATATTTGATAGGGTCTCAATTTGATTGGTGGTTGGTCGCCAGTATCAATCCACAATCTTCACCGTACTGTACTAATTCTTTGTCTGATTTTGGCCACCACATCTTTATTAGCCCTCAACAGATGTCTCATTCTAACACTAAACTTGCTTATTTTTATTGTCATAATGGTCTGATTGGCCAACACAGTAGGCATTACTTCCGCTGCTTCGATCACCCTTTAACAACATGGCTACTTTATTTTCTTCAGTGCCATCGCCCTCTATGGGGATCAATTGGAAAACTCCTTTTTTATTTCCTCTTTGTCACTAGCCTTCCTCTGCCTAGCACTGCAGGTCTAGGGAATCATTTCATATCTTCATCAACCACCACTGTCACTGGACCATCAGGAGTGTTTCCTAATGGCGTCTCTACGCCATCCATTATTAACACGATGGGGTTGAACTTAATCTGTACCTTGTGGTGATATAGCCAATCCTCCGCTAAGATCACTTCTGCACAAAGGTTGGGAGTTACATAGAATTTATGTACACCTCAAGTCCTTCTTATTCTCACCAGAAGCTTCACCATTCCTTTTATTATCATAGGTTTACCATCTACTTGACTAATCAAGGTCTTCTCATCCGCCTTTTTTTTTTCTCATGCTCCTATGCATATCTTCCTTCATTAGGGAAACTGACACCCCTGTATCTATCAAGGCCCTCATTGTCGACCCACCCACCGTTACCGCATAGGTGAGTTTCTCTCTTGGGTCAACAAGGAGAACACCTTAGCCATTTGCAGCCTGGGGTTACAACTCACTGTTAACCCAAACATAGGTGCCCGTAGCAAAAAACCCTCATTATTGTCTCTACAGGGGGTATCTAACCGTCTCTTTTTACATCGGGGTGCGCTTGGCTAGGTTTTCTAGAGTTTCCTTGCCCGATTCCTATAGGAACAGCCTCTTTTCAGGTACTCTGGTTCCCCGCAAAGCCAACACCTTCTTCCTGGGTAGTTTGCGGCAAAATGACTGGTTTGGACACATGCCAAACACCCCACTTGTTTTTCTTCTCACATGGATCGCCCTCCTTTTTACTTCTGGGGCAACCCATTGACTTTCCCTTGTTCTAATTCCCAGGGGCGAGCTTTTTTAACAGGGGTTTGTGGGGGGGGGGTCCTTCTTCTAATCCCACATCACTGTCTCATGTCCACCATGACGGCACCTGGTGCATCTGGAAATTTGAGAGCAGTCCCCACTTCGTTGGACAGTTTACTGCTCTATGACCTTAGTAATGACAGGTCCAACACACTGGCCCTGTCTGGCCTGGTGTGGGCTTGTAAAATCCGTGCCCCAAGGACAGGCCCTTCTATTAGGGTCCTCCTTCCATTCTACTGGTTGACCTCCTCCTCTTGTTTTATCCCACGTGGAGGGTTTTCTTCTCCCTCGCTGCCTGCCTGACTGACTACCTACCTCCCGACCCTGCACCTGTGTTCTTCTTGCCACCACCCTCTCCCAAATTCCTCCCAAAGTACGTCATACTTATACGCTCATTCTGGGGTGCATCTACGTACAGGTCAGCTAACTGGACCTGTATGGCTGAGTCATTTCTTATCCTTTCCGAGTATACGAGGGTGGCCATCTTTTCGGCTCTAATTTGGAGTTTCACTCTTCATTTGTACAAAACCCGTGAGGTCCCTCCACACCGTTAAATGCCACATAAATGGTCTCCCTGTTGGACAGCTCATTTTTTCGAGAGATACTAGCCAGTCCCTCAATTTTAGAACTTCCCCTAAGGCTGAAACTTTGGATACCCCTCAGTAATTTTCTCAGGTTGGTTGTCAACTGTTGACCTGCTACTTCGTCCTCAACTTCTACCTTTTCGAGTTCTTCTGATTCGTGGTCACTAATTCTTTCTCATTAGCATTTATTATTGCTAATAAATGCCAATAAATGGGAAAAATTCGAAACAATTAACAGATTGGCTCTGGTGAGATACAACAACAAAATCGAGAAATTTCTGAAATAAGCTCAAAGGTGTTCTGCCTGTTACTGTGTTTATTGCTTATTGGTCGTTACAACAAGGGAAGAGAGAGAAAGAGAAAAAATTGTGGAGTGTATTTAGAACCGTATGTCAAAATGAGCAAAGTCCATTTGTTTTCACTCCTTTCCTGACCGTTTACCGCTCCTGGGTTGGTCTATGGAGCGTAAATTTTAGAAACATATGGTCAAAATGACAAAAGTCCGCTGGTTCTTGCTACGTTCTTAGCTGTATGTTGTTCTTAGTCCGGATGTGACTGTGACGTTTTGGATCTATCCTGGTCCTGGCAACCAAATGTGACGTTCATTCTCTGTCCGATCTTTCAATTACACCCCCAACGCGGCTGGATCGATTACTCGATTACTTCGATTTAAACCCTGCTTTATCCCACTTTGTGTTTTGTTTGATCATAAGATGGGCAAAATTGGGTAATTGCTGTAATGGATCCGATCCAGGTTGAGTAAAGTTGCGAAAATAGAACAAGCTTCTATATTTTTATTCTTTTGGTACAAGACTTTGTTATTTTAATAGATTGAATCTTGGATATCGGCTAGGAACGGGAAATCGGGGAACCGAGTTCGAATTCCAGTTGAATTCATTGCCTTCACTTACGCGCAAATACCCTTGGGAAAGGTATTAATCAGTCTCTTCCCTCCAGTTATGGGTTAAATAATAGGACAGATTGGGTTCTATAGCCTTGGTCAGCAACCAGTCTACCGCAGAAAGCAATGGCAACCTACTGCGGGATAATCTTCTGCCCAGTCAGTCAAGTCTCTTTCGAGACATGATCGCCCAAGCGTGTATTGTGCATGGCACTTAACTGACTGACAAGACTTTGTTATTTTAATAGATTGAATCTATTTTCCTGCAGACAGTTATCGAAGCAACAAACGTCTTAAGTTGAATGTAACTCTTCGGTTGGTTTTGTTAAGTCTGGCACAAGGTTCTTCTTAGGCAGGCTGTCATGTGATATCAGATGGTGTGGTTTCTCGTCTCAATTGCAACTCCAACTGCTGCTTCGGCCAAACTGCCCCTGACCATTTCGGACCCTCGTATATATATTGACTTCCACCCAAAACCGGCATGGGGAATGACTGGTTTGAGGGGAAATCAGTGATTTCCCTATTCTTCTACAACAAGAGTCTCTTTATTGTTTGAGCTCTCGAAAATTAATTAGCTTTTCAATTCGTGGGCTTCCCTTTTCCATGGGTAGCAGTCACAGGTATCGATCCGCCCCAATAGCTTCTTCCTTCTTTTATGGGTATCTCACAACAATTTTGCCACCTTCCTTGGTAATTCATCTGTGCTTGCCACCTCAGCTCTCCTTCCACTAATCTGATTCAACTATTTATAGTTTGCATTTACTTGCAATCATTAATTAATTTTATCATTTCATATTTCTCCTATGTTAGGAAAATTCTGTTTCCAGTCAGATGACTTCCTCAATTTTTGTCAGGGGCGTTAATTTTTTTTAACCACAAAGAAATCTTTATCCTTATCATTCCCAGTTTTGCACATGCAGAATTCTCTCTCTGATCCTGTGTTTTGATAACACATACTTTGGAAACAGGAACCATTAATCAACTGTCTAAGTTTACCAGATGGAAATTTCTTTGTTTAGAAATTTCACTTTTTTCTAAAAAACCAGAAAATCTTCATTTCTTTCTTTCAGTATGTCTTTCAGTCTATTGATTAACTTTTCAACACTGAACAGTGTTACAAAAAGATGTAGCAATTGATTCAATATAATCATTCTCCTTGGTGAAAAATATTAGCCTGAGAAGGCACAGTCAATCATTGTCCTGGAGGTTAGCATCAGCCATACTGATGAAAAGCAAAAAAACATTACCTAAAAAAGAGTTTCTTTTTTGGCAGCTTTAAAATTAACAGGCCATTTCAACAGATTGAAAGTAATTATTTCAGCTGCCAATGTGATCATATTAAACCTATCAAACTTACCATTGATAGCTGTGTCATTAGCATAGATACCAAGTTGAGAACTGATGACATCGAGAAGGTTGTTGATGAAAATTAGCAACAAAATATGTCAAATGATAGAGTCCTTGAAGACACCTACATTAACGCAAAATAATCTAGAAGAGTGTCCACTAAAAAACACTTTCATTTCACAATTTGATAAGAAAGATTGAATCAAATTAAAAATTTATCCAGAAATACCATAGCCTTTCAACTTGTAAAGACCAGCATACAAAACCCTGTGAAATGCCTTCAAGATATTCAAAGTAACAGCCCCAACTTCACTATTCTTATCTAAAGCTTGATGAGCTCTTTCAGCAATAACTGTTAACACATAAGCAATTAACTTTCAGAAGTGAAAGCCATACTGTCTAAAAAAACAAACAAACAAACAAAAAAAAACAAAACAAAAAAGAAACACACACACACACACACACACACACACACACACACACACACTGTAAGAAGAGCTGCTTAACCAGTTCAGAGTTTATTATAGCCTCTAGGACTTTGTCCAAAAGAAGCAGAAGTTTAATAAAGAGATACTAGAAACTAAAAGGTTCAAACAGTTTGCCCAAGGAACTGCAGAAAATAATTACCAAGAAGCAGAAAAGCAAGAAGCAGCAAGACATTTATTGGGGAGTTTATAGAGAACAGAAGCCAGCCCAGGAGAATATTTCTTAAGGTCTATTGAAGGGATACAGCATCAAATCCACATGCTTTGTGGGCATCAAGTTTAGAAATGATAGCAGAAACCTATCACACAATAGTAACTCAGTTCTAAGGGGAAAGTCAAACAAAGATCCTTCAGATGAGTCAAGAGTAGAATTTGAAGAGAATTTATTAGCAAAGCATTTTATTTTATCAGCAGAAGATATCACAGATTGAATGAAGAGAGGAAGGATAAAAGACTTACTCTTATTTAAGACACTTTTACAAAGTCACCAGCTATTACAAGAACCAAAATTGTTAGAGGATATATGGTGTCCTATTCTCTCAGTGAACAAATACTTAGCTTTAATGAGGACATGCTTACAATTATTTTAAGCAGACATCCCTATTGATATGCTGGTAACTGAAAATGTCTTGCAAATAAGGTGGTTCATGTCTAATAGACTGGTATCAACAGATACAAGATTCACTTTACCAAGAGGACAGAGTTACACTGACAAAAGCTAGGAAAGGAGGTCAAGAAAAATTAAGTAAAGAATGTTGATCAGAATTATTAGGTAGGGAAATCCACTATTTGACTGAGAGACTGAGCAACGGAAAAAAAAATGAAAGTCTGAATACTAGCAATGATTAAGTCACTTGACATTAAAACCACCAAACACAAAGATATTTGCAGACGAGAGAGAGAGAGAGAGAGAGAGAGAGAGAGAGAGAGAGAGAGAGAGAGAGATTTCTATATTGTCATATAAATGTCTAATATGTGACAGTCCAGAGAAGAAGGTGAGAATTGAAGGTAAAAAAAAAAAAAAAAGAAGATTGCTAACAGAGTGAAATAAAGAACATTGAAAGCACATAAAGAATAATCCAGGGATGATTCCTTTGCCAATGAAAGATTTTCCTGGATGTAAACACGAAAGTGATAAATATATATCCTAGAATCTTTTTGACAAACAGGAATATAGCCTAGAACAAAGAATTCATTGGTAGTATTAGAAGAGTTTAAATTAGTTTCTGAAATTTTCAAGAGAAAAGATTCTACACTACAGAAATTAGTACAAATATAATGAATATTAGAGAAAGTAAGATTGAAGGTTTCCTTTTATTTCTTTTAATTGTAACTGTCATAAGAAGATTCATTTTTAAGAAGAAAAAATCCAAATAATTATCATTTCCCATTGAACTGGGTATGACGATAAACTACATCTGACAGCAAGACCTCTGATCAAGAGGTTTAGAGGAGTGTGGCACCACCTCTTAATTGCTGTTGTTCCCAGGTTCACCCTGACTCGAGGTGGTAGCACCTGTCAGGGTCCCAGTTATGGGTATATAGTTAACCCCCAAACTAGGGTTATTTCAAAGAAAAAGTTAAGCTGGGTAAGAGTTTTTAGCTTGGGATGGCAAGAGAAAATCTCTGAAATAGAAACCTATATACCTATTCTCTCTAGAATAGGGTAGGCTGAACTCTCTAACCTTGGAAGGTAATCTTCCTAGAGATAGTGTCTCAATAAAAGTGCTCAATTTCCAGTCTCCTAAACTGGTTAGTGTTAGCTGTAAAACTTACTCCAATATTTCATGATGGTATTTCCAAGTGGTCACCAATCTAGGTACTGATCAGGTTGATGTTGCTTAACTTCAGTGATTGTACAGTTTTAATCATTTCACCCTAAGCAAGGCAATAATGCCACTAAATGGTTACCGTGTGTCAAAGAGAACAAAAAATGGAGGAGTGTTAACTAAGCAATAGGTAAACTTATCTACTGTTGAGGAGAAAAATAAACAACATTAATAATAATACAGAAAATTACATGTTCACTTATATTATATCAACTCAGTTTCACAGAGATTACATCTATTCACCAAGAGACTTTATTGTAAAATTCTAGAGGCAGCATTTGATGAGTAGATGCAATTTGATTAGAGGCAGCAACTGATGAGTAGATGCAATCTTTGTAAAATTCTGGGTAGGGTCAAGATAAGTAAATGTATATTTATAGTTTTCTATTTCATATGTTATTTTGTGAATATCCAAGTTTGAGTGGATTTCCTGTTTGAATTATGTCTACCAGCCTGCAAATTCAAAATAAATAGAATGTGTTGCCCTGCAGGATTTGAACCTGAAAACATATTTTCTTTAAGTTTCTTGGCAGCACAGTCCAATAAAGATAATTTACACTGCTTATAAAAGAAAGCATCTACTCAAACATGGCTATCCACAAAATAATGTTTGAAGTCACAGGAAATATTGTCAAATCCATTGATTTCTTAGGAATGAAATTCTACATGCAAATCTTTTTGCTGTGAAGTATTGAATATGTTACCAAAAAATGTCAATCGGTTTTTACCTTGCAGTAAATTTTAAACTTTGGTTAATATTTTTTTCTTTTTTAGTGAATATGAGAAAAACTAGTTGTAAATAATTTCTTTAATTTTGACATTTTCAAGTATTAAAAAGAACAGAGAGGAAATGAATTGTGAAGGAAAAATTTCTTTATTCGACTTCTTACAAAAAAAAAAATCACATGAAAGGAAAACTGTAGGTGGAGATTTAAAATATTGAAGAGATTTCTGGAAAATTCTATCAAGTTTCCACTATTTTAAAATTATTTTCAAACAGTCCCTTCTCAAGGATACCCCCTAAAATTTCAAACAAAGTTGGATACACAAAACTGATTAAGTTTTTTTTTTTTTTTCAATGTTTTCTTATATAAAACACAAATAAATAAGTACATAAAAGTTCTCTTTCTTGGAATCTGGAATAAAAACAACAATAATAATAATGGATGACATTAGTAAGTTAGGGTTACTTTTGAAGACCAAAAGTTTGAAAGTACAGCTAAAAATAATACAATCAAATTCCTTCAATGAATTTGATGTATGTTAATGATTGTGATGGATATTAGGTATTTGCCTATTTATTAGATTTCCACAATTGTTCATTGGTCAAATATCAAGCCTCTCAGCTTATAGCAAAGAACAACCTATTCTATGCAATGTAGGG
This sequence comes from Ascarosepion bandense, assembly GCA_037127315.1. Lineage (NCBI taxonomy): Eukaryota > Metazoa > Mollusca > Cephalopoda > Sepiida > Sepiidae > Ascarosepion > Ascarosepion bandense. The sequence goes on from JBBBDQ010000515.1 coordinate 6,350,215, forward strand.
GATACAGTGAATAAAATGTCTTTGTGGTGGTGACAGTTGGTAATTTATTTCAACAATTCAATAGTAGCAGCTGTGGGAGCAATTATTTGTATTCTATAAATAAAAGACACAAAGAATGTGAAGTACATGGCCAAGATCTTGTTGACAATTTTTAAACTGAAGCCCATACCAGCATTACTGAAGAATTGATCACAAAATAGGAGTCTTAATAGAATATTTTACCTGGATTTATATATTTTACAAGAATATTAAGTGCAGAAATGACTGCTTCTGGAATTGAACCAGAGCTTACTGGTTATAGAATCAACCTCATTATAAGTAACAATTCAGAATAATTCTAAATCATTTTATGTGAAACTGATTGTAAATTCTCAATTAAAAGGAAAAGAAAAGAAGAATAAAAATGAAAATGATTTAGTAAAATATCATTCACTGTTTGTGCAGAAATTTTTATTTGATATGATTTTAAAGCAGTCATTTTTGGAACATAGTTTTACAGCTACATCAAATATAGAGATGTCAACTTGTTTTGCTCTCACCTTAGAGTGAGTGCTACTTGGCAATTATATCAATTCTTGTACTTACAAGAGAAAAACAAAAGATAAGACACAAAAACAGTCATAAATAGTGACTGGCTGATTTTATGACATGTCAATTTTTGTTGGGTTATTTAATGTTGAATTTTATATAGGACACATGGTGAGGATCAAACTCACTATTCAGTAAACGCTGTTAATGATTATTCCAAGGTGCCTATAAATAGTGCAGGGAAAAAAAGCAACTCTGATATTAAAGTGCTATTTTCTCATCCATACAATGGAAATAGACAAATAGGATTTAAGCAATTTTCTTTTTTTTTTCCTAAAAAGTCAATAGTTCATATCAGTCAATTAGATTTCCCCTGGCAAAAAATAAAGTTACCTAGCTTTGATGTTCCTTCATTAAAACAAAAGATTAATTATTATAAAATAATTTCTTAAATAGTTGAGGTGATTAAAAAATCTCCAGAAGAGAATTCAGTTAAGGTTAGAGAGTTTAGTGCTGATCTTTATGATATGTACTGATAGATTTTTCAATTAGAAAGCTTATCATTTATGCAAAGTTTTAAAGATTGAAGTAATAATATAGTTTGTTTTTTTTTGCTTCGATGATATCTTTAATATTAAGAAATTTGCTGAAAAACTTCATTGTTTGAAATAAGTTTCAGTCTAACATAAGGAATCTCCAAATGTTTGCTTCTATAAATGCCAATAGTGTTTAACAAAAATATTTTCTTTTTCTTTGTAACTCCAAAGTTTTTAAGCCAATTTGTTAAGATTATGATACAAAATAAATCAATTGTCATAATTTTTTTGTTGTTGCTACTTCTATAAATTTTATTCAGCCATAATTAAATCAAAGAATATCAAACAAAATATCAATAATTTTATATCTGCTTTGTAAAAGATATAGTCAGCTTTAAAATTTGAATAAATCTGAATTGAGTTTGTTTTACCAAATTTAATTATTTTATACAATTAAATTTATTTTGTAAAAGTTGCTTAAAGAAAAATTATGTTTAATTGCTGTTAGGAGTTTTTTTATCTCATATTTAATTTTAAACATAGTGAGTGATTTCTCTGAATTCAAAAATGGTTAAATTAACAATAAAGGAGAGAAACGTTGTCATCTTAGGAACAAAGTGATGGCATCTGGAAAAGGAGATGAAAATTCAATCATCTATCAATTACGGTCAAAACTTCATTGGTTCCCAAAGTCGAGTGTTTTGTATTTTTAAAATAATGCTGCTGCTGCTGCTAGTAGAATGTCAATTTAATCTTTACTGTCTTTAACTTTGAGAACAGTCATCAACATAATCAATATTGTTTGGGAGCTTGAATCTCCTCTTCTTCTAGATTTACTGTTAACTCAACATTTTGCTCAATCCTTTCAACAGCCGTCAGCAGCTAAAAAGTTGACTATTTATCTCCAGGAAACTTTTCATAAATGTACACAGTGGTGTGGTCAATTTTCATAGTATCAGGTACACCAAATGGCCAAGGAGATTTTAAACTACACCAAGTGTGTGTGTGTCGCTTCCCAACACCCACTTTGCTAAGCATAGTAAACCAGTGCTGAAATCCATGCTAACCTGATTCATGCACCCAGGTGACAGGCCAATATATACTGCCTCCTTCAGCATATATTTATCATGGATGAAGGCTGGAAAAAAGATTAGTTTTTTTAAATGTCAGTCATTATCACTGATATAACACACATTCTCAAATTGCATGAGACGATGCATGTACATCTCCAAATCACATGGGACAATGTACGGATATTCTGCAAGCTCTTCTATTATGGCTGTCAAAGTGTAAAGTTCAAATACTGACAATATGTCCAATAACAATTAAAATGTGATTTTCGGTGTTAAAAATAAAAAGCTTCAATGTAAGAAAATTATATCATGAAAATGTTTTGCTTTTAATTTTGGATCATAAATCAGGTAGGATCCATCACACAAGGAACATTTCTCTCACCAGGAACATCCTTATAAATATTAATGATAAACATGAGATTACCATATTTTCACCAGGCAAATCAACAATTTATTTCTTATACTATTTTATCAAAAGTAATTTGCTTGCAACAAAGAGATTTAGAGTTATTGAATGTAAAGAATTTTTAAACAAAATGCTAAAGTCCATGACTGCTTTCAGCTGACGTGTTTAAAGATTTAAGTTTTCAACTAAAAACTGAATAACTTGACTATAAACAAGAATAAAAGAAATGTAAACATAAAAATTGACAGGAAAGCAAAGCAAAAAACCATTTGATTTTGAATTTCATGAACACAAAAATTTAGGACACTGACCAAAAATTGGAGCTAACAGTTTTTTGAATAGCGCTATCATTATCTGACAAAAATGATAAATGGAGGTATTTTACTAAATTTTGCTGAGGGCTGCACAGGGCTACAAATATAGAGCACCTAGTGGGAATCAAAGTCATTGATCTGAAACCAGGCACTAATGTAAAAGATGTCAATGATTTTTGCAAATTAGATTTTTAAAAAAAAGAAAAGAAAAAAGCAATAAGGACAGACAGTTTAACAAGAACCTGATTTTCAAAATTTCTTTTCACACTCACAGAAGGAATACGTGTAGAAGGAATATACATTGTAAATATATGATATGCTATCCATATAATTTACTTTTTTTCTTTTATAGATTCTACATGAACAGTTTATGTTTAGTAGCATAGTGTATAAAAGTAACAAATAAGAAATTAATTCCAATCCTCTCATGCCAATAAGATAAGATTAATAACAGAAGAAATATTTCCCATATATTTGCCTAGAAAGATTATGAATTAAGATTGAAGAAAAAAAATCAACAGGAATTTAAATGATCTGAATGTAATTCTAGTGAGACTCTAGTGAATGCTGGTCAGAGACATGTTATTATACTGATACCATATTACTCACTCTCTCTTGGCATTCTGAATAGTTATACAATGTTGTAGCAGATTTTTGTTCTAAAGAAAGTAGATAAACATTAAGGTCAAATAAATATGTTTATTGATAGTGATGAAAAAATGGTCAAGCCACTACTTCTGTGGAAAATGTAGTGATAAAACATACTTAATGAAAAAGTTGTTGTTTGCATAAGAAATAAATAAGAAAAGCAGAAAGTTGTTTCCCTTTGGTTCAGTGCTACTGCAATATGAGACAAGATTAAATAATCGGGGGAAGCAGTTCTGTTTTCTTCTGCATAACTTTTATGAGAGCAAACAATACTTCTGTTTGTTTCAACTCACAACATAATGGGACTTACAGGTATGTTGTATGTTGATCATCATTTCCCCAGAATCCGTTTTTTTTCTTTCTTTAATTTAGAACAGTCTTTCAGCAGTTAAATTGATAATGGGTATTTAGCGATTTGTCATATTGAAATTCGACAAATTTTAAATATCTGTCAAATTTTAATTGTGCTAGATTAAAACTAAAAATATTCATATAAATAATAGAATCTGAAATAGCAATGTAAAATGATAAAATAATTTGTGTTGTTTTGGTTTTGTTATTTACTACCAAAATGTACTTCTATTTTTGTGATTGATAATGTAAAACATTGGAAACATATACAATGATTTCAGAAGGTAGAATTTGCAAATTATTTTTACATAATGATTACAAATCCAACTATTAAATAGTGGGAGCAAGAAAAATAATAAAAACGTAAGCAATTGTGCAATATATTTGAAAAAAGGGAATTCATATTTAATGGATCAATAGCCATATTGTCTAACATAAAAGGCATATTGTCTAAAAATAAGATTTTACAAAATGTAAAATCTGTACTAGAAAATAATTAGAAAAGATTTGTCTAAAATCTAAATAACTGTGCTGAGTTGAATTAATTACTAAATAATATTTAACAGAAGAATTCTTTAAAAAAATTAAAAATAATCAAAGATTTTAACATTTTTGACCAACAAACTGTTATAGACAAGATAAAAATTTATGTAAAAAGATTGCATTTGAAACTTTATTTCGACCAGAATGTTTGTCAGGAATCTAGATAAAGGCTAGTAAATTTGTTACTTTCATATCCTTATTAAATGTTGCATGTATCTAGTAATGGAACGAGCATAATTAATTTGCTATACCTGCTCATAAACAAGCGTCAAGAAGATCCTATCTTGAAAAGAGAAAGAAATAAAACTAGCAACATTAAATCCAAAATAAATTTTGACTTAGTTTTCCAGATAATAAATATGGACATCAAACAAATAGTTGGAAGTTTAGTTGGAAACTGTTGAACTATTTATGAAATACTATTCTCACCAACTAAAAAGTAGAATTGAAAAAGAAAGGACAAAGCTGATTATTAAAGAAAAATATATATAGCAATAACTTTATAAGGAAAAGTGGATAAACTGGTTATTCTCAAGTGAGCACAAAAAAATGTCTTCACTTGATTTTCTTTATATGAAATTATTTTTATGAGGAGTAAAAGGAAGTCACTTTAAGATATGATTTAATAGTAATTGCCAAAACATAACAGTGCATCATTTATGCATTTTGATAAAACTCTACAACTACTGACTTAGTTACATGTTTAATGCTATTTTAAATTCAATTTAGGAACATACACAGGTTTTTAAAAATAAGATAATGAAAGTAGATTAACAAGATCTTTATTACATGTAACATTCAGGATTTTACAGAGATGAGGAAAAAATAAGCATGACAGCCTCCCAAAATATTTATATCTTGATTTCTTTAATGGATCGGATAAAAAAGCGATTATTTGTTGACTGAACTATGATTTATTTGGAGTCTGGACAGAGAAAACAAGTTATTTTTAAGGATATAAAAATATCCCTTTTCTTAACAGATATAATAAAAAAGTTTACATATGTGAAGAAATATGTTGTACATTGTTGAGGTTGAGCTGTGAAAGTAAAATCACTCTCCATCCTGCCAATATGTCATAGCCAATAGAGTAGGAGAAAACATATTTGACACAGACCATAGAAAAGATTAATGTTCAATAAAGGCTGGTTATGAATTATAGTTTAAATCTAAGCATATCATTATCTTTATGAAAAGAAACTTCTAGGCAGCTACTAAAGTAGAAAATTCAAAATTTTCAGCTAATCTGACTTTTAAATAAAAAATACTTACACTTTATTTTATTGAGATTAGAAATTGAAATTACTGACAGATTGGATAAGTGATTTTAATGAAGTAGTTAATATACATGTTTAATCAGCAGTGCCAGAATCACTGTATTTATTGATTGCACATCTAAAATGGAATTTATTTTTACAAATCAGAATAATTCAGTAATTTCGCTTATTTAGAAACTAGTTTACAATGTTTTTGTTTGAAGAGATAAATCAGTAGAATATGAGGCCTATTCTATTTTGTTCTAAAATGTGATTCATATTCACAATATTTGCCTCACCTAAGGAGAAAATCCAAGCATTACCTTGAAAATTGATTCAATTGGGGAATAATTTAAACAAAAAAACAAAAGAAATAATAATAAAGCAAGTCCTGAATAACAGAATGGTATTGAGTAAACTGATTTTTTCCAGTATATAATAAAGAAAACAATATTTTTGAGATTTTCCAAAAAGGAAGGCTCATTTGGGTAAAAATTAAAGGAGAGAATGGGACAACTGTACCATAGTGGTTGCAGATGATTGCATAAATCTGATTCATGTAGTTTGCATTAATATATTAAAACATGACAAACTAGAATATGTAGAATGATAAAAAGACATTACAACAGAGAGAAACAAAAGAGGAAAAGAGAAAAAGAAACTGGTGTTAATATGATAAAAATAGATTCTTTGGAAGGAAAATGTTGCTATGATTTTATTTATCAGTGGAAAACAATGGATATTCTTGTCAAGGGTTGTTTTTAGCTCGGACAACTATAAGGTTATTAAACTGATAATACCATCTGAATAAGTTAATGGCTTTTGAATAGCTGGTAAATATTTTAGCAAAGCAATACACTTGATAACTTATGAATATAATCAATTGTGCTTTTTTTTCAGATTAATATAGCTAATGAGCATATAAATCAACTACAAGAAGCCTTTGATCCTATGATAATTTAGAACTAACAAAAACACTTCTTACAACTCAAATGACAACTTTTTCATAATTTCAGCTTTTCAGTCTCAACCCCTGACAGCAGTGTTTATTGGAATCATCTGCCATTTTCTTCACACTTCTACTAGACCTTCCAGCTCTTCTTTTGTCTCTTCCTTAAATTGGTTTCATTTAATAGTTCATTGTAATTATTTATTACAGAAGTGATAATACATGAACAGAGAAAGTTAAACGGAAACTGATGAACAGCCACAATGATTTATTGTTTCCTTGTTTCTCTCACATGTTTAATATTTACCTAATTTTCTTTTCAATATTTATTTCACTGCCTTAAGATTTCACTAAATTGTGAAAGTGCAAAAAAGGTTCTGTGAATTCCTCTTCACTTTAATAACAATTCTTGTAAACAATGCATCCAAGCACACATTTAAGCATAGAGTTTCAGATATGTTATAGAAAATAGGATGCTGTGTTATAAAACCCAACTATAAATAGAAGATGTCTTCTCCATCATAGAGCCAAGAATATAAAAACAATATTTTTGGAAGGATAAGCAATAATAGTAATAATAAAAGAGGAGATGATTGTGGCAACAGTTGCTCCAATAGAACACTGATGCCATAGCGATACATTCATAAAATAAAAACCAAAATTACTAAGGAAATGAAAATTAAAATAATTCCAAGACATGGATGCAAGAATTGTATACACAAATCTGAGATGATCTGTGGTTTAACTTTATACAAATACTAAATAATTTGTCTGTATATGAGAAAATGTAGATTGTGATTGTACACATATATACATGATTATGTTTGAAACCTAGTATGTATATACATACAATGATATCTAGTGTATATAAGCAAAATATAAGAATTATCCATTCAATTCCTAGAATAATATGTATGTAAATGGTGTGTATATATAAACAACCACTGAATATTGCTGGAGGTATGTAGTTGTTTGTCTTTTATGTTGGGATGAACAGATGTATGCCAGTAGATGCAGTTTTTATGCAAACAATATCCTTGTTGCTGTGTTATAATTAAAATCAAATTTGTACTGAGTTTAATCAAGAGAGATGACATCTGGGTGTGTTGTGTGGCTTGGACTCAAGCTACTAGTAGAGGCAGTTGTGGCTGCAAGTGTGGTGGGTGCCTGAAGACCAGCACTGCTACTACTGCTGCTGCTGCTACTACTGCTGCTACTACTGTTGCTGCTGGTACCACTGCCACTACCACTGGCTGAGACAAGAGTACTACTGGGAGGGTAGGTTGGTAAGCCAATCAGATCTGATATCTGAAAGTTTGAAAAGAAAAATATTATCACATTTTAATTTCAAATATTTAAAGCAACTGAAGTCATAAATTTTCTTTTAAAAATAAAATTGTATATCTAAAAAACAAAAAACGAAACAAAAAGTGATCCATGAAATGAGCAATGCCAAAATGATATCTGCTGAAGTTTGTGCACATAAATGCAATCAACTTGAATTTTTTTTTCATTATTAAATTCATTTTCCAGACATTTTCACAAGTTTGTTTTTGCTTAAAAAATAATCTGAAAACTTAAGATATGACCTTAGAAATTATGAAAATGGGAAGACAACCAAATTCACTGATCAACATTAGAAGCAAAGTATCAAGACAATACAATAAATGCTAAGGTATGAAATTTACAAACAATGTATGAAAAAAAAAAAAATGTTCTAGAAATCATTTCTTAGTATACAAAATTTGTTTAGCAATTTGTATTTGATAGCTTTATTTTCTATTATTTCTTTTCCTACTTAGGAGGTCAATGGCTAAATGCTTGATTAAAATCTTTTTACACTAGGAAAAAAGCCCAGGTTACAGAAACCCAATTGAAGAAAAATATATGTACAGATTATTATATGAAACAAATTTATGAATAATGTGACTGTTCTTAAATTTACAACTGATAAAAGTTTACAACTGCCCAAAGTTTGTGATATAGTGAAGTATATTTTGTGCTGGAAAAAAAAAATTTTTTTTTAAAATGATCAAATACAAATTTAGCTACAATTATTTAAATAAAAATGGTTTCAGAGTTATTTTCCTTGAAGAGCAGACAACTTTAAAGTTTTTTTTTTCCTTTAATCAATATTCACATCTTGCTCTGTTATCATCATCATGATGCACGTGAATGACTCAACTTGTCATTAGCATGCTTTGTAAACTCCAAATGATTGTCATAAAGACAAGATTAAAATTAAATAGCAATAACCATTGCAATGTTTGTATAACATTGGCAGAACACACCAGATTTTACTTCATGTATATTTCTCTTATTAATTCATTTTGCCCATATTAGGCAAAGAATGAGCACTATTGTTGGAAACTCTAAAATGTTTATTTAAAGTCTTAGAAGAAATCTTTATAACTTACAAGATTTATGAGTTTCTGAAAATTTTACAGTTATTAATGAAAATGTTATTTAATCCTAATCATTTGAAGAAAAAAAAAGATATATATATATATATATATATATATATGGAAAAAAAATATGTAAAACTTGTGTTCTTAACATGGAGACAAAAATGCATAAAAGATAAAAAATGGACTTCATTATATATATATATATACACACGTGTATGTGTGTGCAAATAATCCTAAAATTATCCCCCAAAATCTTAACAAAAACAAAAAAGGTTCAATTTTTAAAAACTTAATTTTATGCTTATTTTCTGTAAAAGAGTACCTTTCTTTTCTAATTAAATTCAATGCTACCATTAAGCAAATTCTATAAAAAAAGAGATTCAATATATAAAATTAGCAAAAAACAAAGTATAAGGGTTTGCTATTTTTAATGATATTTTAAATAAATTTCATTTTTAGTAATTAATTATTTAAATTCAACCTTTGATTTGTTATTTTTTGTATATTAAATGGTAAGGACCAGGCAGCCATCAATAACTCCATTAATACAAGTTAGAATTCTATTAACTGGAGGAAGATAGAAAAAAAAATTATATACTAACCTCCACATCATCATTTGTTTCGGTTTGCAGTAATGAACAGAGAGGAATATCTGAAAAACAAAAAGAAAAATTATTTCAATGAAAAACCTTAACAAACAAGAATTACTCACGTCAATTGAAAACACATTGAACAAAGTATTTTAGTATTATTTTAAGATGATACTAAACAAATGTATGCAAAATATGTTGCAAGATATTTTGGTGTGAAATATCAAATAAACCAGACAATAAAAAAATAAAAACAGAAATTGAACAAGCTGCTGCTTTTCCATCAAATAGACGTTTTAACAAAATCTAAAACAAACAAGAAGCAAAATATTTATTGACATATTGTAATTAACTTGCTTATAGTAAGTCCAAGTGTTTTCTCAGTAAGCATCCTCCTACAAATTGACAACAAGCAGATATCTAAGGACTCCTGGGATGAAGTATGGCTGAAGGAGGAGTCAAAAGTTGAAAATACCAAAACTATTCTTTCTCCTCCTTATTTGGAAATTCTAAAATTTAATAATTAAATATTTTTCTAACAAGAAATGTTTAAACCTCTTCCAAAAGCACAAGTTAAGTATTGATAGAAATGTTATGAAATGCCTTAAACTATTTTATTCTTGAAAAAGTAAAAGTACTTCAATGAGATATAAATGAGAAATGTCAATAACATATATTAAGACACAAACTTAATTTTCCCTTTTGCTTTCACACTTGAGGAAAATATAAAACAAGTGTAGAAATTTAGCTTTATAGAAAAATTGAAGCCGTGAAAAATCTTTACCTAATCTGTCTACTTATCCACCATACACGATATCAAAGAAATATTTGCAAATCTACTATTCATGAAAGTCAAGATTCATGCAAAAAAAGTAACAGAATTGCTGATATATTAATGAGAGGGAAAATCATTATCATGATCTATACGACTGCTATTGTGAATGCATACACAAAAAAGCAACATATATAAAGAAACTTTTCCAAATACTGTAAAATTAGATGAATTGTTCAAATGAAATTATTTTCATATAAGATTTATTTACTGTATCATTAATGGTAGATCTAATTACATACTAAGGGGAGATAATTATAGAGCCATAAAAAAAATGTAAACAACTGAAACATTGTTTTGTTGAGTCATATGAATAGTGAAACCAAAGTTGTAAGATTTGAGTGGCAGGATGCCAAATAAGCGGATTTATTTTCCTCAACTATTTTAAAGACTTATTAGTCATTCTGAAATAAAATGCAGAAAACAAACCTGCTTTATCATTACCCATATTGAAAACCCCAAAAAGTTGATTCCTATGAAATTTCAGAGCTAATGTATCATAAAAACAAAATCCTCAAATCTAATTGGATGCATACATTTTTTACTCATCAATGTCAAACTGTCTTGAACGCACTATTCTTCTAACTAATATTTGCAATCAGATTTCAGACTTTGTCAAATGTTAAAGTGGATCAGAAAATATCTAAGAGCTGCTAAGTCATAATTAAATGAGGAAGAAATTGTTAAACTATATAAATAATCTAAAAACAAAAAACAAAAAAATCAAATCCAGTTTAGAAACAAAATTATCTATAAACTTAAGGAAAAAAAGAAAGAAAGAAAAAAATATTTATAAAAGTTTAAATCAACGAGCACTTATTTTTTGAAAATAAAATTTTTATACATTTGAAAATCAAAATGTAAAAGTTCAACTTTTAAACATAATAGCATTTTTAATTTAAAAAGTAACCTCCCTTTTTTTCTTAAAAAAAAAAAAAATCTACGGAGATGTTTAGATTCATAAACTGAAATATATTGTGAAGTGTCAATCTAGCAGAAAAGCAGCAAATAAACGAAAAAACAATTTAAAATGCTAGTAGAAAGAATATCCTTGATAAAGCTATTACGAGTGTACATAACTTTTTGCAAAACAAACTTATGTTGTAAATAAGTATGTTTCTATATAGGTAATGGTATCAGGACAGTGGCAATATATTGTAACCTTTAAGGCAAATATATGAAAAACTTCATGTTTTTTTCCAATTTAAGGAAATATCTTATCCCTAAAATGTAATCTAATTAAATAAGCAGCAGCTAATTCCGTTAGTTGATCAAATTGGGCAATTAATGTATACATTAGTTGCAAGTTTTCTTTTGGTTGTGAGCCACATTATAGTAATAATATTAATAATATATTTAGAGATTTAAAATTTGACAAAATCTCATTGATAAGCAATCAGAAAAAATAATCAAATATGGATTTAAGTTTTTATATATTATATGCAACACATTGACTGCAATTTATTTTCAGAATAAATGACTTTATAAATAACTACAAGATGAAAATATTTACTTATAATGATGATTATTATTAATAATATAATTGACAATATTATTTTAGTTTAATCATCAATAAGGGGTTGGGAGAGAGAGAAAGTGTTTTGCAGCTGATATGGGAAGGTGTAAGGGTTGAGAGCAGTACAGGTGACTCACTTGAATGTGTGTTGTATGTCACTCAGCAGAACCTTGGCACCTCACCACAACAGTCAACATTACATCAAGGAGCCGCATAGTGAGAAGCCTTCTATGTATTTACCATATCTGTCGAAAACGAGAAAACTAAATAAATGCAATCAAAGCATTTACTTTCACTGCTGACCCTTGGTTAACTGAGATCAGATTGATGTAATGAATGAGACAGACAAACACACTTCAAGTAATTTTGTGAAACAAAATATTTGTATATTTCAAGTAGGCATTTAAATGAATGAAAACGCCAGGAAAAAAGTTTCTTTTTAAGAACTTGTGCAATGTCTGCTATGAAGGAGAATATGCATTCATATTAAATATAGCAAGAGCCGAATGCCTGATTGGATAGACAAAGGGATATAAATATTTTTATTGACAGAACTCATTGAAAAAATATCATAACCTTTTGTAGATGCTCTGAACATTTATTCAAAATTTAGATTGTTGATTTAAAATCCACCTTTTCTTCAGAGAATGAAGATAAAAATGCCATACCTTTAATGTATGATACTAAATGCAAAATATCTTATTGACTTAAATGGACTGAATTTTTTCCCCCATTTTTGAATCCAGCCAATCATAACATCAGCTTTTGCTAAAATGATTTAAATCAGGGTGTTTAATATCTATTAATTCTTTTTTCTACTTGTAAATGAGGCAAACAGTATTCAAACTCAGATTATTTCAACCTTATTCCATCAGTGTTTTTTTTAATAAATTAAAATGTTAACATACAATTCTAATACCTATTTGATGGCTTCATTTAAAAAAAAAAAAAAAATTATTTTTCAATACTGATTCCATTTCACTGCTAAGATGAGCAAATAACTACGTGAAAAAACAACTTCAACACATTTTTCACATCACAATTCTTTATTAAAAAAAATGATAAATAAATATAATTTAAAAAAGTATAAAGAAAAGAAAAAGAAAAGATGAAAAAGAGAAATAGTGAAAAATGACAGAAAAATAAAAGGAAAAGAAAAGAGGAAGATTTATTGAAGCAGCTGATAGCAACCTACTGGTGCTGATCCATTGCCAAGTGATTGTGTCAGTATTACTCCTATTAGGTCCACTTCTCTGGTACATAGTAATGTCTAAATTCAAACTTTGGTGGCACATGCGCACACACACAGCCTGTCAAAATCAAAGTAATGTGAACATGCAAATCTATTGAATGACAATGCTCATTTCAATGTTTTTTTTTTTTTTTGTTTTTTGTTTTTTTTAATAGAGATTGAGCGGTTTGCTTCTTTGTCTTCCATTCATTAAACAACTTGTGGTGTTGGCTTTTTTAGCTTTGGGTAATATTTGCAGCAATCATCCACTCACTCTTTTTGGTATTATTTTAATAGTTTTCTCTCTCTCTCTCCTTAGCCACTTAATTTTCACAATGTTCTGTTGTATTCCAGTTATTGTGCCAATTGCAATTTTTCTTAGGAGCACAAAGTACTAATGACTAAAATAAGTAATTTTCAGAATCATTTATTAAAACCATAATACACGGAAGTTCAGGATTTTTCACTAAATAGATTCTCTTTAACAAACTAAAAACCTCAATGTTAATTCTTAAAATCAAAAATTACCTAAAAAAATTCCACATGGCTTTGTAAAAATTTTAAAGTTCCTGACACAATCAAGAAAAGCTTCCAAAAACAATTTCTGATGTTTGGTCAGGTTTTAGGAAATAGGTTGAGCCAAGAATGTTTCAACCCCTATCACCTTACTAAATATTAAAATGTCACAAACCAAATACTTTATAGAGGTTTTTTATCCATATTTTTTTTTTTTAGGGTAGTGAAAGACAAAAAGAAAAATAAAACAAAATAAGAAAACAAAATAAGTACAACAAAATTCAAACATACATGTTAAAGTATTATGTATCCTTAAACATACTGGTAGTTAATGATGACACTAAAAATCTTTGGGCATTTCATCAAAAAATGCCCAATCATATTTTGCATGTCTAATATAGTTGCCATTTTAATTGCAACATTGTAAATATATAAACTTAAATAGAATTGTAAAGAAAATAAATTACTTAATTTTTGACTCATCACTGTTTAATTCCAGCTGCTTTAAATTCAGAAAAAAAAAAAAAAAAAACCCTCAGCAACTGGTAAGATTTGTGCCCAAAATATTCTGTACAAGGATACAATTGTATTCATGCCATTAGTAAATGTTAAGTCATATATATATATAATTTAACAGTGTTTATTCATAATCTATATCCTTAGTGCCATTAACAATTGACAGAAGATTATAGTTGTCTGAAAATCCTATCAGTATTTTTTTTTATTTAACTGATAAAACAATTGTATAACATTAAACATCTATTTTTATCATTAAGTTCCAGTTGGCTTTAGAAAATTGTAAATATAAGGTTCACAATTTTAAAATAAATTTTATTCTATTCACAAATTAATATAATTCCAGTTAAACAATATATTTCAGTAAGGAACTGAAGAAAAACCTTTTTCTGATAAATTTTTATTATTTATTCAACCTGATTTCTACAAAATTTTACTTTTAGTTTTGCTTTAAAACCTAGTTCTTTTAAAATTTAGTTTTCACTTGAGACTATGTAATGAATTACACATTGTAATCATAATCAGATAATAAACATTGAGCTGTTACCACAAGACTATTTCTAGAGAAAGGGTCTCAAATGATAACAGAATGATACATAAATAGTCCAAGTATAACAGTTTAAACATTTCCAATTGCATGCTCTTGTTCTGTTTATTCTTGGTTAAGTTGTTCTTGAATACAAAAATTAACGCGTGTGTGTGTGTGTGTATATATATATATATATATATATATATATATATATATGATGTTTTGCTTACAACCAATAAAGCTAGAACATACACACGTTTTTAATAAACTAAAAAAAATGTAGAAAATAATTCTATTTCCTACATACCAGAGATTCATAACATTTCCACTTTGCATACATTACATACAAATCTTCTCTTTACACAAGCATACTAGGATAGGGATAATTTAAATTGAATATACAGTTGTTTGCTGTTATGGTGAATGTTGTTGACAACTTCATTACATGAGAATTTGGATGTTTAAAATCCATATTAAAAATTAATATTAATACCATTAGCATTTTATGAAATATCAGTAGTATTTGAATGGGAAATAAAAAAAAAAATTACGAGATATTATTAATATTGAACACATTTTATTTTAAATATCTATACTAGTGTACCCATGCTGTCAAATACGAGATATTTTGTCAAGTCCTTACTATCATGGGAAGGTTTTTCACATATGGGTCTTTAAATATTTTTTTTCTTAAAATTATTATTGTTGCATTTTGCTTATCCATGTAGTCAGCCTTTTCACCTTCGTGACTTTGTAAACATTTTGGAATAGTTCACCATTGTCATAACAATGTCACCTTGTGTTGCCATTGCAATGGAAGTAATAAGTTTGGCAAATGTTACAAAGGACCATTTGAATATATTACATAAATCTGTCAGATGTTCATGTCTTAACTTTCACTTTCTAATCTTGCTGATGTCTTATCTTCTACTCGTCCACCTATTCGCTATCTTTATTTTTCTCACACCTCTCTTGTTCTTGTTGCCTTCAACTCTGAGCTCCCTCCTCAGGTGTTCTTTGAGAGGGTCTGAGACTGTGAGAGAGCATCTTGAACACATCTGTCTGGCTGCAGTTGCATCTGTGCACTGCCTTTGTTCCATGATATAATCTAGTAGTAGTATTTATTATACTTACCAATAATTTAAAATACAAACAAGTCCTTACTATTATATGAAAGATTTTTATATGTTGGTTATATATATATATAGTGGCATTTTTCTCTTTCAGGATCAGCCTTTTCACCTCCTGGCTTTGCAAACCTCTCGGAACAGTTCGCCATTGCCATAACAAAGACACTGCCACCTGGCGCTGCCAGTGCAAGGGAGACAACTAGTGTAGTAAAAAGTTAGACATTATAGGGGGCAAAAAAAAAAATGAAAAAAAGAAAAAGAAAAAAGTAAAACACACTTGGCATTATATATATATATATATATATATATATATATATATATAAACAGCTGAAACTTAATATAGGCATGGAAATCTGAATGCTTTTTGCATTCATTCAACATATAGAAATTAAAGTCAAGGAGCAAAAAAGAAACAAATTATATAAATTGAATAAAAATGCAAATGGTATTCAGAAGAAAGAAATAGATGTGTTAATGCTTTTATGCAACAGCTTTCCACCCCCCTCTCACTCTCTCTCTCATCCTTTTGTGGTAAATTTCTGATAGGTGATATGAACCCGAATTTGGATAGTCATAATGACATCTTTATTTGTCCAAATAATACACTAGTTTACACACATGCACCAAAATACTTCTTCCAGCAACAGGAGTTCCAAATCTATCTTTCATTGAGACAGGAATTCAGATAGATATAAATTGAATTTCATTACCACATGGGTTGGGCGCTGTGGTGCTGGTGCTGGCTCCTTGGTAAACTGGCAGCTTATTGAAATTTTCTGAAATGTTGTTTGTGGATATTTCTGGAAAATTTGCAGTGCCTGAAGGCAAGTAGAGAGACCGGGGTGATTTCAACACAGGAGATGACTGAGAGCCAAATGAGGCTGAATTACTGCTAGAAGTGATGACAGGAAGAGAAGTCTGTGCCAGGCCATACACATTGTTGGAATAGGCCGGAGATGAGTTAACTGAAGGAGCAACTGATGACCTGAAATAGAATAACAAGTACTTAGAGGCAAATGCAGAAATAAATAAGTTTTCAGTAGTAAAATTGATTAAATTTCGATTTCAACATTCTAAAAATAATTTTTACTGATTGGTTGAAAATATGCATAAATAGTATAAAATTACATGACTAGCTTAACTGAACTTGATTAATTCAGCCAGCTCATTTTTGGATCTCTTTGGATAAAACATTTTGAAAAAAAATTATAGCTTAAAAATGCAATTGCTCAAGAAACATGCTAATACTAACTTGACTTTTTAATGTACATGAAAAGTTTTATAAACAACTGTGTATTAAATTTTTTTTTGAAAATTTAAAAAACATTTTCCCCCCCATTCATCAGAAACTTTTTGATGCACATGTTGTACATGGAAACTAAATTTACCAGAAATAAAAGTATTTAAGAATGAAAATTAGATTATATTTATATTAGGTAGATTGTTGATATTTTATGTTTGTAGTGAATAGCAGAAAAAACCAACTCATTTGTAATGCCCATTATTTTTAGCTTATTATTGGATCTCTTATTTTGAAGACATAAATATTTACATGCAAAATAATTAGTTTCAATTTATAATGGAACATTTCATGGGCTACTTGGTAGAAATTATCTAGAAATAAGCCAGAATCTATTTAAGGCTTAAACTTGTTAATTTGCATCCATTTACATAATTGTCAATACTTTATACATCATATGGCTTTATCAACAGACCAGAAATTATGATATCATAATTAAAAAAACTTTTCCCTGAAGAGCTTTAATGACAAAGTCCTCCATTCAATCAAGTAAAGCCATTAGAATATTACATAATGAGCATCCTTTAGCCATTAAGAAATTAAGTATCTTTAGTAACAGTTAATGACAACCAGATGCATTTAAACATCTCTATTACTACTACTACTCAGCTTATTCTTAGAGGAATTATAGTATTTCTGTTAAAAATTGCCCAATCATTATACAAAATCTAATTATGCAATGTTTTTGCCATAAAACTGACAGTGACCAATGAATGCAGATAAACTTCACAGGATGTGAATTTAAGTTTATAATATCTATTTTTATATTAATTTATTGGTGGAATAAGATATGCAAATCAAGAGTCATTCACTATACAACAGTATAGTTACTAATATTTATTTTTTAATTTCAGTTACATAAAAACAACCATGGGTTATAAGAAAGACGTAACCTTGACTAAAAAAAAAAAAAAATATTCTGGTGTTGCTTATGTAAAAAGAGAGAAAAGAACAGTGTATTAAGGACAATGACATAAAAGCATTAAACCACCATCTTTAACCTTACAGTGAAATATTTAAGTTGGATAAAATAGTACATCAACAATGATTTATCAACAGTAATTTTCAGTGTTGAATGTAGAGCTACATTGGAGAGCTGAGTTGGTTCATTCATGTATACAATCAACTAAAAATGACTTTAAAAGTAACAGGGAACAATATCCTGGGCTAGTATTATAGATAGTAAAATTATACATCTTTTTAAGCTTCTGATAATGTCAAGATAAATATAGAAAATTATCAAAGTTCTAGAACAAGACTTCTTTTTCACAACCAAGAAACCTTAAGCTAAAGCATGTAATCATGTTTCATATGAATTGCTTTCACAAGGTGAGCCATAGTTTTTATTGACTAAAAAGTTTCAATTAAGATACCAAATTAGTGTAAAGGCTTCCAGCTTCTGATATGTTAAAGTATAAAAAATACTGAAGGTTATAGAATGTCAAGAAACCCAAATTAATGTGTGAAATAAAACACTTTATTCTGGTATAAGTGATAGGATTCAAAGACGTTTCTGTGGCTGATATACTTTGGATTTATTTATAAATAAAAATTGTGTTGCACTTAGTTTGCATAATAAAACAGAATACATAAAAACAAGTTATCAATATCTGTAATAAATATACAGTGAACATACATAATATGTTGACTAATAAACATAAAACTACAATCCCATGTAATGTTCATCAATGGCAAAATTCATTGCCAATGGAAGTGACTAGAGAGAGAGAGAGAGAGAGCAAGAGAAAAACAACAACAACAAAAACTGGCTCTATCCAATGATGCTACTGTGTTTCTTGCATCTGTTGTACTTTTCATGGAATCAAATAGGAGGTACTACTTTTAAAGTGCATTTTGAATATATATACATAAAAGGAGGTAATGAAAAGTTTTCAATCTGGTTCACTTTGCAAAATCTGACTAAGCACAAGATCTTTTAGAAGGGATTCATATAAGCATGCATATATGCGTATATGCTACATTCTTCTATGACTATTTTCATTAACATTTTTCTGACCACGTATATGCATAATGTATATACATTTGTATATTTAGTCTTAATTTTATTTTATTGATTATCTTTTACTTTTCTCTTCATTACTACTATCTTTATAGTTATCATCATCATCCTAAACAAGGAAAATATCTCCCTTTTATGTGCACATCATTATTATTACATGTCAAGCAAAAAACAAATATAAAAATGAATATTTACTATCATATATATAAAACCTTTTGTAAAAATAATCAATACTTCTCATATATCTGTTGTATATAAGAAATTCTTTTAAAAGTTGTAGGTAAATGTAATAACTACAAGTAGATATTTTCTCATTTGAACATACTGTATGTATAATGCATATATGCAAGATTCACAAATAATGTGGCAATATGAATAACATGTGGACTCACACACCCTGAAGAATTGCTGGTCTGTGATGTAGTGGGAGTCCGTGATGGGGTTACACGCTGTGTGAGATCTTCCTCATCTGATGAAGAATCCATGGTCAAATCAATTACATCATGTTGTGGGGCTGATTTCTTTTCTGGTGATCCTGATAAAAAGACAAAAGGTATCTATCAAAGACAGCAAACAGTGCAGAAAAAAAAAAGTTAAAAACAAACAGTAGTATTCACTAACAGTGAAAGAGAAAATATTAAACCTTTATATATCATTGAATAATATAGACATAATTTGTTTATTTTTATAATAATCCTTTTCTAGTTCTCTTAGCTTCTTGGTATTAAGTTGAAATTCATCAAGGTGTGAAAAGTATTTAAGGAAAAACTAAGATGCCTTCCTTGATGAATTTTAACTTATCAAGAAGCTAATTAGAGAACTAGAAAGGATATAAAAATAAACATTATGTCTATGTTTGAAGATATGCTACCTGTGTGTGTATATATATATATATATATATATATATATATATATATAAGAGAGAAAACAGAGAGAGAGAGAGAGAGAGAGAGAGCTGCTGTGTCTTGATACTGATTATCATCAGGCAGTGAAATATTTTTCTGTTTGTAATCGTTACACAGAAATTTAAAAACAACAGTTACTATATTCAGTCAATTAAGTGGGAGATTGTGTAATTCAAACGATTGGACTAGGTTAACCAATAGAAGGGAAGGCAATAGCAGATAGGAGGATAAGTTGGGGGGGGGGGGGCGGTAGAGAATTAAGATATTGTAGAATGCTACATTTTTTGTATCAGTTATGAAACATTTGAATACATACAATTGTATTGACAGGTTTTGAATGTGTTTGTTAAACAGTTATAGATTTATTTTATTAAAATTATCACTTAAAGTGGTGGAATTGTTATAAGAACAGAAATGTGCTAAAATATAATGTAAATCAAACATATTACTTAGGTTGTTATATTGGTTTAAAGTAGATTAGAATAACTGTCATGAACTGACAGTTTTATGTAAACATTGGAAATAGCATTCTCTAAAATTTGATTAATTACAATTGTTCATTTCTAACTTATGCTCCAATATAACTTAAAAATCAAAAGTTTACTAAAATAAATGACCCACACAATACTTATTTGGTTTTCATAACTACAAGACACCTTAGCATACAATAATTATTTAATTCTAATTCTAACCTAAACATTCCAGCCCCTTTAACTCATGAAGTAGTACAAAATCAAATTAAAAAAACAAAAAAAAAACAAAACTGAAATCCAACCTGCTGTTAAAAATTGTCTACCCATTTAAATAATGTAGGGTCCCACTATGTATCTTACCCAGACAAATTTAAAAAGTATCATGCCTTGACATCAGGCTGTTCTGTTCCTTTTCACAACCCAAATCTTCAACTTCATAGTTAACCCAATTCTCATTTTTGATTGAACAATATTGACACACAAGCATATTCTCCAACCATCACTCTCTAATTTTCTAAATAATAACTAAATATTATATTTTCTAAATATATACAATTTAAGTTTTCTATTTTGTACAAAATTGGCTAGCCATGTGTGGAAATTGAAATTAAAACATGGAAAAAACCCGGACATAATGTGGAGTATAGTGAAAACAGGCAAGCCTGACAATGGTGGCAAAAATATATAGACTGTGCCAGGAAGAAAAGTGAGCTATTAAGTTATTCCCAAACAAAAATGAATTACTGAATGAAAGAACAGAAATGATGACTAAGTGTAACCATATCAGAAAATACCTGTGAGGTTCATACAATCATGGATGGATGTTTGTTTGTTTGTTTTGTGGCATATCAACCCATCTTGGGTCATTTAAGGCCGAATCGAATTATTAAAAATCGAACAAAAAGTTAAGAACAATTTCAAGAAGTTTGTATATTTAACAAGTTAACATATATAATAGACTTATATATTTAGACAAATTCATACATTTAAATTTATATATCTAACACATTTTAAATTAATAAAATAATTTTATAAAAATGTATATATTTAAATTTGGCTGTTTAAATTTTATGGTATACCAACCACCATGGGTTATCTGAAGCCAAATCCAGCCTACATACATTATATGTATTACATATACAAGATTTGTAAACGCACATTCGGTAGAACCAAGTTTTGGAATATATAGCAAGTTGGTAGAAATATATATATATATATATATATATATATATATATATATCTATGTGTGTGTGTGTGTATGTGTGTGTGTGTGTGAGAGAGAGATTCAACCAGTCATATTTTTGAGTACATTCTGATTTCTTTTAAGAATTTGAGTATCCTGCTTGGTCTTGTTTCCATAAATAGTTTTTTCAAACTATTTGTTTGGTAATACTTTTTTCACACTATTTCAGTTTGTACACCCTAAAAGTATATGTTTGACACTTAATCTTTTTTGACAGCTGGTACATTTTGGGGATTCTGTGCTCTCCAGCAAATGATGGTGCATGATGTAGGTATGGTCTACGTGAAGACGGGTCAGCAAAACCTGTTCACATCTATTTCTGTATTGAATGTTCCATTCACCAATAGTGGGTTTTATGTTTTGGAGTTTGTTGTTAGTGTATCTATTCCAATAATTTTGCCACTCTTTAAAAATGATTCTTTTCACTACAGCTTTAAAATCAGCATAAGGAATTTTGATTTTTGCTATTTTATCTTTCATTACTTTCTTTGCTTCCAAGTCTGCCCTGTCATTTCCCTGAATACCTAAATGGCTTGGGATCCAATAAAAAATTATTTCTTTGCTTTTAGTTAAATTATACACTCTGTTTAATACTTGTGTGATTAAAGGATCAGAAAGATTTTTGTTTTTTAAAGCAGTAAGCACAGATAACGAGTCTGTGAAGATTGTTTCTTCTGATTTTTAAGTATGGCAGCAGATCCTACTTTATTTTCTTTTTTTGCTCCATCTGTATATACATAAAGGTAGTCTGAATGGTTATTTTTTATGTCGATTATTTCTGATTGGTATATGATTGGGTTAGTTTTGTATTTTGGGTATTTTGTCAGATCAAGAATAACGTTAGGTTGATTTATTATCCAGGGTGGTGTAGAAGATATAGTTGATTCGTGAACTTGCGCTGTATCTATTTGGTTCTCTTGTATGATTTCTTTAATCCGTAAACTGAAAGGTTTGATAGCCGTTTCTTTTTACTGAAAAAGCTCTGCATATTGCAGTTGGAAAATAGTACTGAAAGCTGGATTTAGAGGGCATGATAAAAGTATAAGGTAATATTGTAGAGCGAGTTTTTCCCGTCTCAAGTTAAGAGGTGGTTCATTTACTTCTGTGTACAAGCTCTCAACAGGAGAGATGCTATATGCTCAAAGAGCTAATCTAATTTCCTGGTGATGTATCCTTTTTATAGTTTTTTCAAGTATGTTTTTCTGGCTGCTCCATAAATGAAGCAGCCATAATCAAGTTTTGATCTGATTAAAGTGTGATATAATTTTATTAATGTTTCTTTGCTTCCTCCCCAATCAGTATGTGCTATAGTTCTGAGTAATTGTATAGTTTCATTGCATTTCATTCTCAAGTATTTAATATGGGAAATGAAGGAGAGTTTGCAGTCAAAAATGACTCCCAGGTATTTGTAGTGATCTACTACTGGGATTTTGGTATTATTGATTTTCAGTACTAGGTTAAGGTGGAGTTTACGTAGGTTGCAGAAGTGGACACATTTCATTTTTTTCTTTTAAAAATGTTTAGTTTATTGAGACAGATCCGAAGTTGTCTTTAAAATGTGGTTCATGTTTTTTGCCTTATAACATATCAGGAAATCATCCACATATAAAGCACAGTTTGTTCTGCCGTTTAGATTTTTTACAATATTGTTTATTTTTATATTAAATAATATAACAGACAATATACTACCTTGAGGTACACCCATTTCTTGTTCCTTTTCTTCAGAGAAGATATTTCCTATTCAGACTTTAAATTTTCTATCTTCTAGGAAGTTTTTAATAAATATCAGCATTCTACCCTCTAACCCAAGGTTTTTGAGGTCTCTTACTATACCGTATTTCCAGGTTGTATCATATGCCTTTTCTAGATCGAAGAAGACAGCCACTAGATTTTTTTTTTTAATAGAAGCCTCCCTGATATATGTTTCTAATCTAATCAGATGACCTATTGGGCTTCTTCAGCTTCTAAAACCTGATTGATATTTGGTTATTAATTTGTTCTTTTCTAGGTACCAACTCAATCTGGCATTGATCATCTGCTCTAGTGTTTTGCACACACAACTGCTAAGAGCAATGAGCCTGTAATTTTTTGTATTTGTTACATATGTTTTTGTATTGGTATAACTGTACTTTGTTTCCATATTTTAGGGATGTTCCATATGTTATTGTATATTTGTAGGAGATATTTTTGTGATGTTTCTGGTGATTCTTTTAGGAATTGATAATGAATCTTATCTGGTCCAACTGCAGTATTGTGAGCCTTGTTAAGAGATTCTTTTAGTTCTATTATAGAAAAAAAAAAGAAGCTGGTTATAGGTTTCTGTATTTTTGTTTTGAAATTTTATTTTTACTTTGTCTGCTCTGGTTTTGATGGTTTGGAAGTTTTTACTTTGGTTTTTAGTGGATGAGTTTTGCGAGAAAGTTTCGGCAAGATGATTTGCTATATCTTTCTTGTCGGTTGTTTTCAGATTATTGTGAATGAGGTGTTTTGTGGAAGTATTGTTATTTTTGCCTGCTATTTTTCGGATCATCTGCCATACTTCTTTTGGTTTCGTGTTATTGTTTATTTTGGCCATGTAATTTTTCCATGAATTTTGTTTGGAGTTCTTAATGATTTTTCGAGCTTTGGCTTTGCTATTTTTGAATGAGTATAAGTTTTCTTTTGTTGGATTTATCTTGAATTTTTTTAAATGCTGCTCTGCATAGTCTTACAGCTTTTTGGCATTCTTTGTTGAACCATGGCCTATGGTATTTTAGTGAGGTGGAGCCTTTTGGTATATATCTTTCAGCTATATTTAGTAGTGCGTTCATAAAATATAAAATGTCTTCCTCTTTGTTTTTATTTGCTTCTGGGGTTAATTCAGCAAGGCATGATGTCTTAAAACCATCCGAATTCACCTTTTCAGATTCCAGTTCGGAGTTCTTTTATTTAATTTATTAATCTTGTTTTCTAATAGAATTGGAAATCGGTCACTTCCACATGTATCATCATGCACTTTCCAATTGTAATCTAAAAACAGGTTAGGGTCACATATTGTTAAATAAATTGTAGAGTATGTGCCTGTTGCTGGATGCAAATATGTATTTGTATTATTATTATTATTATATATGCACAACTGATGCTTATTTAATATTGATTCTATTATTTTGCCTTTTTTAATTGTTGTGGCTACTGAAGTCACCCATTATAATGAAGGGTCTTGGTAATTGTTTTATTAAATTATCTAACTCTGATTCTTTTGGTTCCTAGCTTGGAGAAATATACAATGAACATCTGGGAAAGGTAAATTTTTGGTGTGTTTTACATACATTTTTTCCTTTTTTTTCTTGTATACATCACAGGTCCTGCACATTTTATATTTTTGCACTCACTGTGCATGGTTTGGGTCATGTTCACCACACTTCCCACACACTTGGCATCCTCTGCAAATATCTTTGTGATGACCAAATTTTTGACCTTTGAAACATTGGAGGGGAGCTGGTATAAATTGCTCTACCCTTTCTATTGCATAGCCAATCCTGATATCTTTTGGTATGGGTGGTTTATTGAAAGTGAGTATATATGTGTGTGTTTGTATAATTTCGTTGTTTCATCTGATGCTAATTCTCTTATATTCCTTTACACCCTGTTTTTTTTTTTTTTTAATGCTGTTTCAATTTCCTCTGGTTTTGCTAATGAAAGCTCTCTGCTTCTTATAACACCTTTTGAAGTATTTAATCTAGCATGTGGATATGCTCTGCATTTGATGTGAAATGTATCCATTTTGAGCAAATTATGTGTTTCTTCAGTTGAACTTCCACTAGCAGGTTACCATTTCTAAGCCTTTTAACATTTTTCGGATTTAACTTTTTCAATTAAAAAGGAGACAATTGGTCTAATTTAATTTCATCCAGTGATTCAATGATAATGAATCTTGAAAAGTCTACGTCAGTTTCAGAATCCGAGTCAGATAAACAACTTTTAGATTTTTTAAAGGGAGAAGGGTTTTGATTTTCGTTTTTCCAATGTTCCACCACCCACCATGGAGTTCAACTAGGATTGGGAATGAACCAAGGGGGAAACCCATTTGCCTTGGCTGAGACGAGGATACAATACCAATATACTTGTGCCAAGAATAAAATTCCAATCCTCTGCCAAATTCTGGGTTTTATTATTCAGTAATATAACTGGAGTCATCAGTCTTTTTCTCCTAACACAATTAATTGACCCTCAGCCTCCGCCTTCTAGCACATATAAGATGAAGGGTTGGGAAGTGTTCTGCAAAAGTAGATCGGATAATACAGTCGGGATAAAAAGAAATATATATGAGCTAGGGCATGTAGGGACCAGCTGATTGATCGAACCAGGCTCAATCTGACCGCCCATCTAGCCCAGGTAAGGGCCAAAGTGGTGTGCTGCAAATCATGACCACTTTTTACCTGGATCATGACATGCTCAATCACCAGGATCCCGTCCTCAGACATTAAGGGTCGCCACCCACGGCCAACAGGTGGCCCTCTTGGGGGACTTTTACCCCCAGCAGAGGTGCAGTCAGCATATTCTGAAGCCCCGCCAACAGGGTGGACAATCATGGATGAAAACGTTATAACTTCTAATTTTGAAAATTGCACATTAGAAAAAAACAAACAAACAAAAAAACAAAAACAAAAAAAAAACAAACAAACAAAAAAAAAAACAAAAAACAAAAAAACAGTAAAATCAGTTATTACAAATTGCCTGAAGACACCCACTGTTTGGTAAAAATCTAGGTTGTGTAATAACTCGTATACAAATTAAAAATATTCAAAAGTTCTACAATATAATTGCATTGAAAACTTTTTAATACAACTGTGTACTGGTGTAATTTAACTATGACAAAAAACTAATTAATACACACACGTGTTCGAAAGATTTATCCAAACAGAGAGAAAGAGCAGAATTCAAAGATTTAATAAAAACAAGTGCTAAAAAAACAAACTCATTCAACACATTGCTAAAAAGGAAAAGGTCTGAAGTTATGAAAATAAATGTTTTACAATTTTGAAGAACTGCTTCTTTTTGTTGCTTTTTTTGTTTGGATTTTGTATAAATTTAAATTGTTATAATTTGTGTCAACCCTTAAAAACTACTTTACTTACATTTAAATCTCAAAATTTTAAAATTAGTGTGTGTGTGTATATATATATATATATATATATATATATATATATAAAAGAGAGAGTGAGTGAGAGAGAGAAGCATGATATTATTACACTAGTATTTGCACTTAAAACTACACAGGCAGAATATATTTCTGTTTACTCTCTAACTTGCAGAGTGTGAAAATATTGCATAAACTGATGTTTGCATCTCTTATACAATCAATACAAATGAAATTTCTACAGGTTAAATGATATAAAGAAAAATTAAAGCATGCAGGATTCAACCAAAATATCTAATAAGCAGTTTATGTTATTTCTTATTCAAGTGAAAATAAAACAAAAATCTATTGACAAAAAAACGAGAAAATAAAAACACTAAAATATTATTAAACATGCCATTTACCTGATATTGATGAACTTTTTATGACAGGACTGCTAATCACTAGTGTTTCTTTGACAGCTCTTAGAGGACTCCATGAACCATCTTCACTGAACTGGATTTCTGTACAGCCAGCAGATTGTTGAAGGATCTCAACAAACAATCTGGAATTAATTTGAAACATGTTAAAATATGGAAATTAAAATGGAACTTGATATAAAGAAAAAGAAAGAAAAAAAAACAAAAAAAAACACACACACACACACGCAAAGTGCTTAAAAAAAAGTTTATGTTCAAATTCATACTATTGCTATAATTTTTCAATAAAATTATAGCTTGACACTGAAAGCAATACTGTATTATACTTGAATGGCTAAAATCATTTATTTACAGTAGCATTTGCTATATGAAGTTAGTATATTAAGTTTGGAATAAACTAATTCATATATTTCAATAACAAAAGAAAAAAGAAATCACTAATAATTTTAAATAGTTTCTAGAGTACATACAAAGTTATGAACAGAACCTTAATTTCCAACTGTTTCATGGGACACTTTTCCAAATGAAAAATATTTCTCTTCTGCAAATCAATCAATTTTGTAATTTAACATTCTGTAATTCATCAGTTATTAAATTTGTGGCTAATAAGATAATTTGTAAGAGCAAAATACACACTGAAGATTCTAACAAGATCTGTATAATGTCTGATATTTTATACAAAGAATGTGTTCTTAGGAATATTGAAAGTCTGATGCACAATGTAGATACAAACTATTGATGAATTTGTGGCTAATTTCAATTTCCAAGCTGAGACAAAGTATACTTTGAGAGAAAATTTGATAAATTAAATCTTATGATATTTGACACAGAAATTTGCAGTTCTTCATCATGATGTATAAAGAACATATCTTACCCATCAATGATGAGTTTGTCGAATGCTGCAGATTTATCACAGACAGGGCAAATCCATGTGGGTTTCTTCTCATTCATCATGAGAAATGTGAATGCATCAAAACATTGTAGATGTGTACATGTACTGCAACGGCAAGGAATCTGGAGGCGCATTTTACCAAGCTGCCATTGAGAATTTAAAAGTAAATTTATTCTTATCATTTATATCTTATGATTGATGTACAATTTACAAGTTTTGAAAGTATTAATAATGTTATAAATGCTATATTTATGTTGTACATAGCTACTTCAAATGGTTTATTTTTATGTTTAGAATAAAAAGATTAATACCAGAATATAAAATATAATCATTTCAGTATGCAACTAATAATAAACCATTATAGATTATTCACATTTCAGTCAGCAAATTACAGCAATAGTGATTAGATTCATTAGATCATGCAAGTCACAAGAAAGATAAAAAACAAATCTCTCAAATTTGTTTATGTGAATGAAGTAAATATTAGCAAATTTTATATTTTAGAAGTTTAAATTTGTGTTATCAATTAATACGAATTCTAAAGCTAGCAATTGCACTTTTTACAACATTTGTCTCTCAAACATACTTACTGGACACATCAATGACACTCTAAGGCTGGTGGTTGCAATTTCACTGTCTGGATCATGCTGCAATTTTTCTTTAACTGTAAAAAAAAATAAAAAATGATATACTCAGTCAGAATTAAATATCAGATATCTGTTGGCATTTTATGATATTCAATTTCCTTAAAAATCACAATGAGATAAACATTTTGAGTAAAATAATGACTGTAATAAAAATCAAACCAACTTCAATGGCTGATATTTAAAAGAATGAACTTACTCAAAGCTCTGGAATGATCTGGATGGCGGTTACCAAACTGTTTTAATCTCTGTAGAAGAATGTCAGAGGTGAGCTTTTTCACCAAGTAAACAGCAACACAGTAACCCTATCAGAGAAAAAAAAATTATAATTAGTTACAAAATGCTATACTTCCTAAAAATGCCTGTGACATTTATCAAGCATTATTTCCTAATCAAATATTACATAGGGGATGAATGGCTAAATTGTCGTCTAAATTATGCAAAGATGAAAATAACACTGATTTTTCAGAGATATTGAAATATTAAAGAATAAATATATATATATATATATATATATATATATAAGGCAATCTGTGAGTCTGTGTGTGACTGTTCCCTATGCATGGCTACATTTTTAAAGCTATGCCATTCAAACATTCTAGGGACACATATTTACAGGGAAGCCAGGTTGACACATACTTTCTGAGTTTAAGCTCAGCAATTTTTACCATTGCAACATTTTGGCCAACGTAGCTGATTGTTACATTTGCTCTGTAAAACATCTAAGACCTAAGATGGTTGCTAGATTACGTCACAGAAATCAAATCGCACATGTCAAACATGACTTTATATTTAATTTTTATTCCGACGTTTTAAAAATTCATTTGGTCAACAAAAAAATGTGAAAATTTTTCCTCATAATTTTGAAACAAAAGAAATATTTTTTTTAAAAAAAGTGTTTTTGCCAACAAAAACAAAATATTTAAAAAGGATAAATTTTCGTTTTAGGACCCAAAGGCTAATATTCCTTCAAATTTTTCAAAAATAGTCTTATTTCTGTGCGAATGTATATGCTGAACTCAAATCAGTAATTAGATATTGAAGAAACCGACCTTTTTTTGATGTTAATGACCAGAAAAAAAAATCAGACTTCTTCTTGCTCTTTTTGTCAGCCATTTCGCTGCAGAACAATTTTAGGCGCAGGAAGAAAATTTGGGCCTATTTACTTCCTTTACAGAAAAGTCCTTGCAAAAACTAGTATGAAATTTTTTTTTTTGGTACTTAATTTCAGAAGAAAGTTATTGACATTGAAACAAGTGAAAAAAATGTTATTTGCATGTGTTTGTGTATATAAGGGATATTAGCCTTTGGGTCCTAAAATGAAAATTTACCATATCTACATTTTTAAATATTCTTTGAAAATTTCTGAAATTCATTTAGTCAACAAAAAATGTAAATCTTTTCCCCCCTGTAATTTTGAAACAAAAACAAACGCAATATTGTTTACAATGTCACACAAAACATCAACTCACGTTTATGCAAAACAAAAGAAAATAGTTTTTTTTTTAATGAAATTTTTTTAACAATTTTTAAACAACAATATTTATATAATTATTTTTATTATATAACTGAGTTTTAAAGTGAGGCAGTGACTATAAGCACAACACACTGCATTAATCATTTAATTAAAAATGTTCTGAGTTGCACAGGTAACACCGGGCTATGATGCTAGAGAGTGTGTGTGTGTGTATATATATATATATATATATATATATATATATATATATATATATGTATATATATCTGTTAGCTTCAACCATGGCATCCACATGACATCAGAATTTCCTGCAACTCTTCTGGATGATCTCCTTGTTTAAGTTGGTGAATGCTGTCATAATCCTTGCCTTCAGTTCACCTTTAGTGTTACAAAGAGTTCTGTTGGTCTCTTGCACAACTGTGCCCAACCTATAATAATAATAATCAAGGGGGTTGCAACTTGAGGAGTTAAGACACCAGATATAAGGGGTGATTCGGTTGCAGAAATTGTCTGAGAGCCATGACTGCGTTCTCCCATGTGTGGCATGGTGCAGAGTCCTGTTGCTAGGCATAGGGTTTTCCAGCAGCCACCCTCAGAAGGATCAAGGTGTGCTTTCCAAGCTGCCATACCTTTGTAACCACCATTAGACTTATCCAACTCTTTCTGAATCTTCTGAACTGTTTCCAATTGACACCCAAACACTGAAATGTTTGTCTTGGAGCTTCCAGCACAAATGCCAAGCAGTAGAACATGCTGTTCCTAAATTTTATGGTAGAGTGAATTGTGTCATGATGCCCCTTTTCTCGGATGGTAACCACCTGAACATATACTGTACAGTAAACAAAATCAAATATATAAGTGGATTTGCCCAACTGTAATTATCCTCATAAAATGTAATAGAATTATTTTCCATTATGTACAATTTAGAAGCTAGCATATGAGAGAATGTTACATCATTGGTTTGACATACCCGTCCAAATTCTGAAGCCCATGATACATCAACATGATTGGGCACTGTGGGTGACAAGCGACATAATGCTGTAATATCTACTGGACGTCCTGGTCGTTTGGGCTCCACACCAGGTTTGGTTGTAGGGATAGGGTTCTGAAAAAATATATATATATATTTTTTTAATAAACAATTATTAATATTTTAAACTTATGGATATGCTTCTTGAATATTAGTCATAAAATTTTATACTTTAAGGAAATTTGAATGTTTTGTTTTTTTGGGGTTTTTATTGATATTATTAACTAAATATTTTATGCTGTGTCTTTATGCAAAGAGTAGATTCTTGCAATTTTACTATATTTTTCAATTTATTTAATTATGAAATCAAGTTAAAAGAAGAAAAAAATGAAATGATAGTAGCTTTCTGTTCATTTTCTTACATCCCTGAAAACTATTATATTGAATATACTTAACATGGGTACACCGACAAGAAAAGAAATAGAATTAAAACTTCTATTATACAATATGTTATTCTGTTAATACTAAAGCAACATCCTTGCAACAGTAACAAAGAAAAAAAGCTGTTTCTATATTCTTTTTTAACTCAGTTTTCATAAAGCATTTTTCGGAAAATAATAATTTGCATACAACCTGGATAGTCCTTACCAGTTTGTAATGCTACAGAAATAGAAAGACAATTTTTTTGAAATCATATTCCTGTTTCTTTAGGAATCTAGCTCTAAGTAGATATTTTTATACTGTCTTTTTTACTGCACTTAAAGCTAAAATAGAAGCTCTTTATTTTGATCAACAAAGTAATCTTATAATAATGAACAAACTTTTAGAAGAGGTAACAGAAAATATGACTTGAAATAAAATCTTTTCTTCAAATCATCAGGTTTGTAAGATAGCTGAAATTCAAGAAAAATTTAGAACATCATTAAAAAAAAAAATGTTTTGCAAGTGGGGAAATATTGCATTAATAAAAATATGCAATATAATACAACACTAATTTTGTATTACTTAATAATAGCAACTAAGATAAAATGCAAGATAAAACTTACAGGAAGTGTGGCCAGTTTTCCATTAACTCTCACACATATACTTGGAGGGAAATTGTCGTCCTGTTCACAGCTTGTTTCCAAAAGGCAAAATCTATAAATGATGATGATTATTATTATTATAGTCTTTATGCAAATGTAGAGTTTACAATAATAAAAAAAAGTTATATCTTAAATGATATGTGTGCATCTGTTTCCAAAGAGAATGCATGTGATTCATATTAGTGAATATAATGAATACTTTAGGTTACTTACCTCAACTGTACTTGAGTTGTATATTCACATTTAGCACCTGGCCTAAAATCCCTGTAAATATAAATTATTTCACTGACAATTTTTTTCTTTTAAATGATTCTGAATTATTTTTTTTTTTTTGACAGTTGTCATCAGCATGTATTAAAAAGAAATGGTGAAAATGAGTCAACACTGAAAGTAAGATATTTGGGCATGTACCTCTGGTCAATTTTTTTTTTAACACCTTGAGTCTGGCACCTGCTCAACCATCCTGATATATGCCATATTTTTTAGCAAAGATAAAAATGTGGTTCAAATGCAAAAAAGATTTGTACAATTTATGGAGAATGTTAAATGGAGATATCAAATGTAGTTTACAAAATTTCATACTGGAGATTACTTGCTGATCAATGCTCTATACAGCAGTAGACAGAAGATCAAAACAAGACATTGGGTAGAACCAACATATATATTAAACAATGAAACTGATTGGCATCAGCTTGATTATGTTAGTTGCTCTGGTATGAAATTAAATGAAAATAATCTACTGGACTGTATATCCATGCCTGATTCAGAACTTGAAAATGTTATAATTTTTATACAAATTGTGAATGATAGTAAAAATGTTATACTTCATAACAACATGGAATGCAAGTGATCAATGGGATGAGAGTTTAGCAAAATGAATCACCATTAACTGTAGTAAATGTCTGGACTTCATTCAAAGAAAATGACACTGTATGTGGTATATTGGAATGGGGTATTCTATTATGAACTTTTTTCAGAGAATAACCAATTCATTGTACCTACTAGGCCAACTGAAGGTAGTTAATAGATGGAAAACATTTAGAATTACTTAAGAAAATGGGTATAATATTCCATTAGGATAACACAAGTTTGTAGACTTATTTGGTGACAAAGCAAAAATTGTTACATATTAACTGGGAAATTTTTTATTCAACTGTCATATTCAACAAATATTATACCTGACTTAAGATTGCAATTTGTTTTAGTCTTTACAGAATTGTCTTAATGGGAAAAATGTTAATTTCATGAAAAACTGCAAAAGAATAGTTCTTTTCTGAGAAAAGATAAAAATATTGTGGGAGGATAGAATTATTTGACTACTTAAAATATGGCTAATTAGTGGGACAAATGAGTAAAATATGTATTCTTCAATAATGTTAATATACTGAAAACTTCTTTAAAACAAATGAACATGGGGAGAGAGAGAGGTCAATTTTCTAAGTGCTGCTTAGATGTGGTACAAGACTGAAACTACGGGTACCCAGTGATGATCAAACTCACTATTCAGGTGTAATAAACTAGCTAGTGAAACAAGCTTGCTAACCATCACACCATGTTGAGGAGAGAGAGAGAGATATGATATGCTATTTA
The DNA here is from genome assembly GCA_037127315.1 of Ascarosepion bandense. Lineage (NCBI taxonomy): Eukaryota > Metazoa > Mollusca > Cephalopoda > Sepiida > Sepiidae > Ascarosepion > Ascarosepion bandense. Next base: position 6,384,224 of record JBBBDQ010000515.1, read on the forward strand.
ATACAAAAACCATAACTTGCCTGGACATAGCAATGTCTTGTGCTTGTTGTGGGGTTAGGTGGAATATGAAGAAAGTTTCCTGAAAACGACCAGTGGGCTTCGGGACTGAAAGCAGAAAATTATTACCGAATAAAACATTTTTTTTTTAAATTAGAAACATTGGTTAAATATAGGGGATTTATTTTTTAAATGTAACATTTTAGCATGTCAACATTTTTTTAATAACTACCATAAAACTGATTCTGCACTTTTATCTAAAAAATAAATTGTAATTGAATATTTCTCTCATTCTATTTGGCAGACTTTTTTTTTTCAGAAATAGTACTTTTATATTATATCTATAGTTTTGTATAGTTCATTTAAGTAATATTATGCTCAATTAATGAAATATATTAAATAATATGTAATAAAAAAACATTGAAACAAAATGTATTCAGAATTTTACAAACAAAGGGAACTTTTTTATTTAGCATGAAAGAAAAACATCAGCTATACTAAGAAATAAGTAAGAAATAGTCTAATGCCAGCTACAAATAATTAAAATTGATAGTTATTTTTAAGACAAATCTCGTTTATATTCAGCTGACCTTTATTGAAGCAACAAAAAAAAAAAAAGTCTTTAGCCTTTTCTTCTCTCAATTTTTGAGAATAATGACTTTCCAGAAATAAATCCTACCTTTTTAACCCATAGCTGGGGAAGGTAAGTTTTTTTTAAGGTATTTGTGCATAATTGAATGTAATGAACCAAAGTGAAATTTGAACCTGATTTCTCATTACAAATCACTATCCTTTACACCACTCACATATCCACATGTTTGGTATGAATATTTCAATTTTTTTTTTTCTCAAGGAAAACAGTTGCATTATGACACATATATTTTTGTTTTTGCTTACTGGCTCATCTACCAACCTCTCTCTCTCTTTTTTTTTTTTTTTTTTTTTAAACATTGTTTTTTCACAATAACTGCAAACTTAACTTCACATGGTCGGGGTACTAGGGAAAAAAGCTTGTCAGAGCAGTTGCCTTGAAAATATTTGCAGAAAAGACAGAGGGAACCACATCACATTGTTGAAAAGTGACATAAGTTGAGATGCCAAATCAGGATCGATTACACTGCAAATCCTCCTTTGGATTTTGTCAAGAACCAAGATGAATAGCAAGAGCGCCCAACCAGATATGGAAATAGTATTCAATGCATGGATGGATAGTAGATTTCTTTTTGAAATACTATTGAGAATGCAACAGTCATGAGAGAGAAAAGGGAGCGGGTAGAGAAGAGATAGCTGAATTTAATAGAGATGGAGACACATGTAAAAATGGTCTGCAGATTCAAAAGAGGGAGACATTTGTGGACATAACCTACCAGGCTATGCATGGGAACATTAGAATCCTTCCTAAAGAGAGGAAGGTAATCAGGAATTGAGAAATAAGACATTTGCATATTAACTTTATAATGTATATACAAAAACGTTTTCAGTCAAGTTACATTATCTTTTTTTTCTCTCCCCAAAGAACAGATTTACTCAATTTTTATCTTGGCTTAAAAATTATAAATATTCTTGCCTGTATATGTGGCTTCTCCATGAAAAGCTTTCAATAATAAGTATAGATAGTTTTTTTTTTATTAACTAATATCTCAATACTTGAACATTACATAAAAAAAATGATAACTGTTAGACTAACAAGTAGATGATCAGTTTAAATAACTTAAAAAGGTAGGTACCTCCGCTCGTTCACTGAAAAAACAGCATAACATGATGTTAAAAAAAAGCCCAAAACTTAAAAAATGTTTTATCAAAATGTTTGTTATTATTAAGAGGAAAGATTAAAAGTTTTTTCATTATTCTTAAAAATATTTAATCTTTTTTAATTATAGACATTAATTTAGAAATTCTTACAAAAATTAAATAATTGTCTGATTTTAATTCAACTTTCAGGACTTATTCACAAATGAATGAAGTTATTTATGCAATTATTATTTTCAGAAAATCTTAGTAAATTTTTTTACATCTATTACTCTCCCTCAAATCAATTTCATGAAATTTCTAGAAATTTAATACTGATTCCAAATTCTGTTTTATTACTTAAATGCAGGACTGCTTGGGAAATGAAAATCATCTAATTCTTTTTTTTTTTTTTTTTTTTTTTTTGCAAAAAGTAACCACTTTTCTGAAAATCTGCTCCTAATAGTGAAAAAAACAAAAAACAAAAAAAACAAAAAAACAAACCCAAAACGCATTAAAACTATGCCATTTTTAATTTAGATAAACTTTTAATTGATTTTATAAGTAATATATATTTAGGATATCATGTTTGGGGGTGGGTGGGAAGAAATGCAAAAAATGCAATCATACACAACAGTAACAATACTAATTTGTGAATTATAAATATTAATACATAATACTGAGGAAAACAAAAAAAGGTAATCATAACATTTTCTTTTATTAAAAGAACATTAATTTTCAGCTTTAAATGGGAATAAATCACTAGTGATTATAAACAATCTTAATTTAGCCTTAAGTTCATTTGTGTTTAAGAATGAATTATGATTGAACAAACCTAGACTTGTCGGTTTCAGCAGTTCTCCCAAAATGTCATAAAATGGTAAGCGTTTCAGCCGAACATCAGGATGCACTGGTAAAGAACTCACAGGACTTGTGTGGTTGTGTTTACTACTAAAATCAATTGGGCCTGAAAAGAAAAAACAAACTACCCCATTAAACAGAGTCAAGAAAAATGTTATTCATGAATAAAGTTTTAATTCCTAAACAATAAACTTTGAAAATAAAATTGAAATCATTACATTTATAAATTTACAAATATGAAAAGCAGTTACTGGTGAGACTAAATTTTGGGATCGAGAAGGAAATATAAATTCAAAACATTACTCAGTAGTGGCTACAATCTAATTTTGGTTCAACTGCTTCATTGAAGCTAAATTGAATAATTTAACATAAAATAAATAAATAAAATAAAATTGAAAAACTGCAAATAAATTTTGGATCAAATAATATAAAATGAAATCTTTCTACATTAAGAGAAAGAAAGTAAACGTGATGCTACTGTGATTATCAACATTTAATGTAAATGTGATTTGTAATGTGGCTTTTCAGAGAATGATCAACATGTCAAGATACATATTGTAAAAATAAAAATTCATAAAAGCTTTTGATCAATTACCTTCAACGTTATTACTTAGAACTGTTCAATTTTATCAGAATTGTGACTCAAATTTACAGCTTCACAATCTGAAATGGCTTAAGAGAAACTAATTATTTATAATGTAGCATTTTCAGTTGAAGTAAATTTTATAATGAACAATAATTTAAAAATAAAGAACATTATACTAGAATATAATTTTTTTTTTAAGTAATTATTTCTCCCCAAGCATGGCAGTTTTACTGCCACTGGTGTGCATGGGGGTTACATAAGAGGAGAGTGACGAGAAAGAGGAACAAGTTATATGGGGTGTCAGAGAACGGTTAAGAGAAAGATGAGAACTGAGAGATATGAGATGGCAACTGACTTTACATTTAAATTCTTGGAGATTGTAGCTGCCAGGGAAGCAAGTTTATGGAAGGGAATTCCACAGGCGGGAAGTGTGAGAAAAGAAGGTGTTAGAGTAGAAGTTGAGGTTACATTTTATTGGTTTCCCTGTAAAAGGGTAGGACTTAGTTGCTAGTCTAGTAGCTTGAGTAAATTCATGCAGAGGGGGTACCAGGGAGCTAAGCCTGTTGGAGCAGAAGCTGTGAAAGTATTTGTAGAAAGAGACAGAGGGAAGCCACATTACACCGGTGAGAAAGTGACTGCAGCTGAGCTACCAAGTCAGGATCGATCACATTGCAGATTCTCCATTGGATTTTGTCAAGAACTCCCAGGTGAATAGCAGGAGCACCTGACCAGATGTGACAGCAATATTCAATATATGGGCAGGATGGATTCAAATGGGAAAAACTTCCTGGCCCTACACAGTGAACCGACCTTCCTAGCATGAGATTTAGCTATGGATTCGATGTAGTCATTCCATATTTAAGTTTGCTGAGAGAGAATGGGGAGGTGCAGTGTTTTGCTTTCCGGGAGACTAGCCTGATTCATGCTAATGGGGAGATAGGAGCAATTGTCTATGGTGGTTAACAGCAGCTTCATTTTGGAAGCATTAAAGTTAACGAGTCATTTCTTACTCCAGTCCACCACAAATTGGAGGTCCTTCTCAAGCTCAGCAGTGAGGTTCACTGTCAGCCTCAGCAGATTTTTGATAGAGGCGGGAGTAAATGATGGTGTCGTCAGCATAGATACCTACCTGAGATCTGATTACATCAGGGAGATCATTAAAGATCAGAAAAAGCGTAAGACCTAGAATAGAGCCTTGAGGGACACCTGTGTTCGTATGACAGTGTTGGGAGGCATGTCTGTTCAATAATACCTTTATTACTCGATTTGAAAAGAATGACTGGATTAGATCAAATAATAGCTTGCATATAAGGCCAGAATGCTAGACTGTCAAATGCTTTGGAAATATCCAGAGCAACATCTTGAGCTTTGCCATTCTTATTGAGAGCCTGGTGTGTATGTGTGTATATATATATATATATATATATTTTCAGTGATGATTGTTAACATATTAGCAGTAGATCTGGTGAAGTAGAAACCATACTGTTTGTGAGAGAAGAAACTGTTGGCTGCAAGATTATAAGAATTGTATTAGAGTTTAAAATTCTAAATTATTTTTCTATTCTAGAGAATGAATACTTTCAATCTTATGTCAAATTTATATCTATTACATACATACATACATACAGAAAAAAAAAAAAAAGCACACATTGTAGGTAGTTACTGTTTTTTTTTAAATATTACAAAAAACCTCATCAAAATGTCAATACATTATTTTTCATGTATTGGAATAGATAGAACCATGCTAGTTTAAACAACAAGAGATAAAAAAATTATATCACCAAAATAGAAGTAAGTAACTGATTAGACATGAAACAATTTCAGTTTCTTCAACATTACACATAAAAAAAAAAAAAAAAAATTATCAAGACATACTTGACAAGATCTCTATTTTGAAGTTTTAATACATTGTTTTATATTAATATTTCATGATCCTATACAAGTAAATACTTTTTTGCAGTAAAATTAGTATTAACTGACCAGTATTAATAGAGATTTCTGTATAAACAATGATAAATCTCCTCTGTAAATTTCTGCTTATAATATCTGTTTTTACCAGAAATATTTACAATTATATGCTAAATTTCTAAGCATCACTTAAATGTTGCACAAGGCCAAAAGTATAGGGGCACCAAGTGAGGATTGAACCCACTACTCAGTTGTAACAGGTTCTAGCGAGACAAGCTTGCTAACCATGACCTCACTGCCCAATGTGTTTTTAAGTATACCTTAGATGTGGCATAAGGTCAATAGTATAAAGGCACCCAGCGAGGATCAGACTATCCAGTCATAATTGAACTAGTGAGCCAAGCTTGCTAACTATTACGCCACATTGAGGTGCCTAATATTGGCAATAACTTATGCGGTGGTGTAAGAATTCATTATGTGACTCCAGGGTTGTTCATCATATTGTAATAATCGATATATCAGAGATTCTTCTTTTTTTCTAATTTCAGCATTTATGTATCATAAGGAAGACAACTTTAAAATAAAAACAATATTGTAAAGTGATGAAGACAATAATAAAAATTTGAACAATCATGAAAAAAAATGAAAATATGGCCATAAGAAAAAATATGCTTTAAGAATGCTACTAAAAGATTTTGGGAAAATTAGATGATGATTTCCCAACAACAATATAGGTAAAAAAGCTGGTGTTGTGAATATATATATATATATATATATATATATATATATATAGGAAAGAATATTAAAAAGTTTTGAATTTAAAAATGTACTTTATATATATATATATATATATAAAAATATAAAAAAAAAGAATAATAAATACATGAATGCAACCAAAGTATAATATCTAAGTAAATTAAAAAAACAAAAATATCTAAGTTGGTCAAAGAGAGTAAAAGTAATTTCTTGACAATGAATTTTAGTGATGAATGTAGAGGGCTAAAATAAGTTCTTTAAGAAATAGTTAAATAGCATGACTTAAAAAATCATGGTGGTTACTGAAGTAATATTTTGGGCTAGTAAAATTATTGGTCTCTTCAAAGTCGATAACATATACATGTTGAGAAAAAAGTTTTGAAAACACCAAATTAATAGAATAGACCAAAGTCTCTTCAGATATTAATCCTATAGAAAATTGCAGATCATCATTTAGAGAGATGAATATGAAAATGGTAAATAATATTCAAACAAACATCTGAAAAGATATATAAAATCTACTACAAGTAATATTAAAGTCAAAACTGAAAAGTTAACAAAATGAAAGCAAGAAAACCTGATAAAGGTTGTAGAATGTTAAAGAGCTCTTAACATTTATTCTGGTAATTGGATATTGTGTTAGATATGTTTCTATGGCCTATATCTTTGTAAATATAACACTGCAAAAACAAGTTATTGATATTTTTCAAAAAGACAATTTAAAATTTGCAAGATATATTGCTTGTATAAATCTATCACATTTGGAGAATTTTAGTTAATATTGATTTTAGTGTGAACATATTGATTTGCATAAATTTTGACTGATGTATAAAATAAAAAATGATAAATGAATTATCATTAACAAAAAATAACGAATTTAAACCACTGGGCTAAATAGAGTCATTCCATGTCAAATCAACAACGGTCTGACCATCACTGACAGATTTTTTTTTTTTTTCACATTTGGTACACTTTTATAGCTTCATGATACAAATAGAATGGTACCTATTTCACATTTTAAGTTAAAGGGTTCCAGAGATATGTTCTTTGCCCAAAAGTTGAATTTTGGAAAATAGTTTAAATATCAATATCTTGATTGTTTTTTTTTTTACCCACAGTGCTAAATTATATGCCATTTTAAAGTACTTCTATAGATCTAAAAGGTGATCTATTTATTTTCTTGTTTAAAAGGTCAAATAAGACAATTTTACCATGACCATAACATTTGATCTTTAATTCCTCAAAAGATGTATCCTTATGTTTTTAAATTTGACAATGAATCTGTCTGCCTTATGGAAAGATATATACAAAATTTTGTAGTGGACTTTTGACTGTGGCTTGAGTTACAAGAGTTTCATTGCATTGGGCCAAATTCAAAGAGCGGATTTTCTATTTGCTAACATTTTCATATTTCCCAATATGGTCAAGTTGTATATCTTTAGAAAGCTCTTTGAATGTTGATTAATATTCACATAGGAACTACAATCATAAAATCAACAGGATGTGTTATTTGAGGTTAAATGTTAGCCAGTTCAATGGAAAATAAACATTAATTTTGGTTTTGTTTATATTTTTATATGAAAAAGTGATATAATGAAAACAATTATTTAAAAAGTGTCATGAATTAATGTTAAGATAATAAAATATGAAAATAGGCAACAAATGATGTTATGGTTAAAGTTATGTTGGCATTTGTCTTGGTACACTAAATAAATGTAAAAAACAATTTTTTCATTTTCGTTTATATATATATGTGTGTGTGTGTGTGTGTGTGTGTGTGTGTGTGATTAAGAGTCACAAGCAAACTCATTGTTTCCCCAACTGCATAATTCCGATATCTAAGCCATAATTACTTTATTTCATTTTAACTTTTTGGTAAGTCAAAATTATGTGCTGGTCATAAAGGTATTTATTATTTTTAAGTCAGTATATATATATATATATATAAAAATGACCTTAACATAACTAAATTGACACCTATAAACATGGTCCTCTGAAATAAGTCACTCTTCAGCCTATATAGATATTGGTTTTTCATCCCAAAAAGTATAAATGTAGACAATACTTTCAAAAAGCTGGAGTATCCAAAGAATTCAAATGGAACAACAAAATACATAGCAAGATAAGCCAAAACACTTGTAAATGAACGTGGAATATACAAATACATGAAAATATAGATTCTCACAAGAGACAACAAAGGTGTGATGTTTTATAAGCATGAAGAAATCAACAGAGTGATGCCTAGAAAATATGACTATAATACAGTATTAAAAAACAGTACAAGAGTTCAAGAACAAAAGTATATTTATACTTTTTAACCTGAAAGAGGCAGACCAACTATTTAAATAAAAAAAAATAAATAAATTAAACAATTAGGTTTTTCAAAAATTACTGATTTTAAATCAAAAGAATGCTGGAACACTATATTTGCACAATACATCAAAAATTATGATTTCGGGGGCTCATCTTGGTATATTGACTTTAAATGAACAATTTGAACAGATTATCACCAATACAGATAAGCTGCTACTTGCAGTGAAGCAACATCTAACTAATTCTGTGACTGCTCAACTTGTAGCAATTTGATAGAGGATTTTGTTATATAAGAAATTCTAAATAATAAATTAATAAATGATTTTATCTATAAACAGTGGCTATTAACTGATAGAACCACATTGCAATACTGTATTACAATCTACAGAAAAATTTATTGAAATTTTTTGTTCAGGCTTTCAAAACCTTGAAAAGGCATTTTTTTTTATTGCCAAAGAACAATCAAAATTTTGTTCTAATAAATTCTTTACACTCTACATTGTTCAGACAGCTATCAACATCTATGTTGCCATATTCACATCCTTGAGGACACATGGCTCAATGGATAAAAATGTTGGTTGAATCTCGTGACTTGACCCAGAGTTGAGTTCAATACTAAAAAGTTAAAGATTTAAGTTACAAGGGAGATAACTGATACTGAGAGATCTGGAAAAAGCATGACACACGGAACTAGAACAATCTGCCCTGGTAGACAAAAAGGGTTCAAAATTCCAAACACCTGAAGAAGGCTGGAGTGTACCACAGTCAAAACATTGTGTATATGGAAACAATGAGGACAAGAGTCTAAATAATGTAAATAGTGTAAAAAATTACAATACCACATCTCAGAAATAAGATATAAGAAAAGTTCTTTGATGGATGATGAAGTCATAGTTATTGCAGATTTTGCTGAGATTTATTTTGCAGGCTTCCATTAGAATAATTCTCAAACCACATTACATCCATTTGTCTGTTATTACAGATATGACAAAAAGTAAGAGTCAGTATTGTAATTATATCAGATTGTCTCAAGCATGACAGTAGTTGTCTATTTGTTTTAAAGAAAACTTATAGAAGTATTGAACTTAATTTTAAAATTAAAAAAAATCTTATCTATTTCTCTGATGGTGCTACTTTACATTATGAAAATTTTTATCAATTTTTGCGACAATAATGCCAACTTTCATATTGATACACTTTTTTTGCTACATCTTATGAAAAAAGACTATGTGACGGGTTAGGTGACACTATTAAGAGATTAACAGCAACAGTAATCCTGCAGCGATCCTATAATGAACAAATAATGATGCAAGACAGTTGTTTGATTATGCAAGAAAAAACATTTCAGGCATAAATATATATTTCTCAACAAATGAATGAACAAAAAAAATCTTAGATAGCAGATTAAAAAAAATGCCTCAACAGTTACAGGAATTAAAAAAATTACAGTTTTATTCCTGTGTTGCAGGAACAGGTAGAAATAAAAACTGTTGACTCAGGATGAAAGAATTTGTTTTGTGCACTTAGTGTATCAAGACAAATGTCAATAAAACTTTGTTAACATCATTTGTAGCATATTTTGTTATTTTAATATTAATTCATGACACATTTTAAAAATATTTTCATTTTATCAATTTTTCATATAAAAATCTAAAATAATAATTTTTTTTATTTTTCCACCAAATTCTGTTGATTTTATGATCATAGTTCTTCTGCATTCAGCAATGAACTTTCTAAAGATATATAACTCAATCATATTGGGAAATATGAAAATGTTAGCAAATTGCAAAATTTGCCATTTTGAATCTGGCCCAACTCAGTCAAATCCTTAAACTCAGGCAACAGTCAAAAGTTCACCACTAAATTTTGCCATAAGTCAGACAAATATGTTGACAAACTTAAAAAAAATAAGTATACACATTGAGAAATTAAAGGTCAAATGTTAAGGTCAAGGTCAAATTATCTTATTTGATCCTTAAACCAAAAAAATTAGATCACCTTTTAGATTTTAGATCTATTGAAGTACTTTTAAAGGGTATATAATTTAACACTGTGGGTAAAAAAAAAAAAAAAAAAAAAAAAAATGCAGATATTTAAACTGTGACTATTTTCCAAAATTCACATTTTTGGCAATGGTCAAAGGGATATATCTCTGAAATCCATTGACCTAGAAATCTAAAATAGGTATCATTCAATTGCTATCATGAAACGCTATAAGTCTATCAAATTTGAAAAATCTGTTGATGATGGTCAGATCCTTGTTCATTTGACACAAAATGACTATACTAGATTCAAGTTAAAAAAAAGAAAAAGAAAAAAAGGAATTAGACAAACCACAAAAATGTTAACTGTATTTACATTCTAAAAAAAAAAATAAAAAAAATAAAAATAAAAATAAAAAAAATAAAAACAATCAAAATATAAATTTTATTTGATTATTTTTCTTAAAACAGAATACTAAAATGATGAACTAACAAAAAATTAAATACAAAACACAAGAAAGGTATTCAATAAAAGATTTCATACTGTGGACTAATAGGTTAAAAATTGTGAAAAATGTAACCAATTTTAAGCACCTATTTTAAACAAACAAAATATGAAACTTCCCTAACTGGATTGATTTTGATACTAATAATCAGAGTGAGAAATTATATTCGATGTAAAGCCAACTGAATTATGGCGTGCTTTTTTAAAAGACTCTTCATTTATCAACGATAGAATAAAGTTCCATTTTTAAATTTTAAGTATCTACTATCAAATGTTACCAAATGAGTTTTTATTCAATGGTGAGGAGGGCGTTTCATAAAAACTTGCATTTCTTAAATCTTTTATGGCATTTAGTAGATGTTTGGAAGTTAATTTGTATTACACTTGCCTAAAAACTAAATGATTTATGTTTATACCCTTTGTAGTCAATTTATATTTGTATTTTGTAAAAGTGCACATTATGAAAGAAGAAATAATGGGCATTCCGGGCCAATGAAATGGTTATCTGGTCTGAAAAAAATTATTAATCTCATGAACATTATTAGCATGCACACACACACACACAAAAATTATCGAAGTCAGTGTAAATGTTCTTTGATATCAAAAAGATATTCAAAACATGTCAGTGTTTAGTTAAAACAATTTCAGGCTTTCTCATAAATGTTCATTAATACACCAAATTATCATCACAAACATATACTTGATTATTTATATAGCATAAATAATTGAAAATATATATAGACTAGTTCAGATTGAAAATAAATAAAAAACAGGTTCACAAGTGAATTTCAAGATTAAATTTTAATCAGATATTTACAAGCAAAAAAGCATCAGAAAAGAGGCTGTACAGAAAAATATTTTTCTAAGGTGAATTTATAAAAAGATGAAAAATCTATCCATTTAATCAATATTTTACATACCATATTAAAACATTTTTTAGTAAATTAATCAGAAATATGTTAAAATTTCATTGGGATGTAGACGTCACACTCACAGATCTTCTGTAAAGTGTTTTTATTTCATGATAAATTAGTCTACAAGAGATTTGCTCAAAGCATGCCATTATAAAGAGGTTAGAATTTTACTGATGAATCCATCTTGAAATGTAATAGCTTAATGGTTTACTGAAATGATTTTACAAGTAGCCTCTCCTAATCAGAAAATCATTAAATAAAACCATATAATCTTGAGATTACACAAAAACAGATCATTATAGAAAAATTTAAACAAATAAAAATACAAGATTTAAATGTGGTAGGACAAAAATATTCTATTTGTTGTTAAAATTAAATACTTTTAATGTTATTTAATAATAATAATAAAGAGGATAATTGTGCAGTTTTTTATACTGTGGATGATAATGTGTCAAAAATCTGCAAGATTTTCTGCTGAAGATTGCTCACTCAAATTGAATTAAAGCCGATAATGACTAAATTAGAATATTAAAAAAAAACAAAAAAAAAACAATTAACATATGATACAGGAGATAGCTGATATTACTTCCCCCTATACAACCTATTGTGTAAATAAAAGCCCATTGTTTTTAAACTGATTGTGATGGGTGATGAAATATACTTATTATATAACAAGTGGTTTAAGTAAAACGGACGATCATTAATTGTGCTAAAAAGCCAGTCTGTTCAAAGATTGGAAGGGAATCTTCTATTATAAGCTCCTCCTAGAGAACTAAGTATTGGTTAAAACAAGCAGTGCCTGCAATTAAACCAATCGAGGGAGAAGAAAAAAAAAGCATACAGAATTAAGAGAATGAATGTAATCCAGCTAAACCAAAATTCTTAGGTGACCAGAAAGAAACTGTTACAACTTTATTGGGAAGTTTACATTCATCCACAATCTTTACCTGATATGAAACATTCAGATTATCATTTCTTTTGCTCTTTACAGAAATGTCTTAATAAAAATAATTTCAATTCTCTGGAAGATTGCAAAACATACCTAACAACAGTTATTTGCTAAGCAAGATAAACAAAAATGTTCTAGAATGAAAGAATTAAGTTGACTGAAAGAAAGCAAAAAAAAAAGGGGGGGGGGGGACACACAGAGTGCAATGGGTAAATTGTCACCATTTTATATTTTTAATTTTTTTACATGTATTTTATTTTGTTTTTGTCAACTGCATAGTATAGTAGGGTCACTTGAGAAAAGGAACACCATGACAATTTACTCTCTAAGAAATTTGAAAATGACACTGTATTGCTTAGCATTTGCACTGGAAGCTCCAATATGAACATTGCAAAGTGTCTGGGTATCAATCTGAGGATGGTGCAGAGGATTTGGAAAGAGTTGGATGAGACTAATGATAACAGAGTGATCACTAGTGATGGCGATGTTATGCCTCTACTCATCTTTCTATAGGGCCTCAGACTCAACACAGAGATCTACATTAAGTGCCTTGAGGAGGTAGTGCTGCCCTGTGTCAAGAACGTGAATGCAGGAAGACCCTATGTATGGTAACAGAACTTTGCACCATGCAACACAAGCAAGATTACAGTTGAGTTAGAGACCAACAAAAATCTTTGCAACACCAAAGATGAACTGAAGTCAAGGATTATGGCAGCATTCACCAACTTAAGCAAGGAGACCATGCTAAAGAGTTGCAGGAGATTTCTACATCACCTGGAGGCTGGGATTGAAGCCAATTGCAATTTTATTGAATAAATTTATTCTTTAGTATTTTAGTCTTTAGTATTTCAAATGTTTTTGGGTACTTTTGGGAAATATATCTGTTAAAATGAAATGTTAACATTTAAAAGTTTAAATAGTTAAATATATTTATGTTGTCTAATGACAAAGCTACCACTTTCACAAAATTTTTTATGATGTCAAAAAGTAAACATAATATTGATAATTGAAGAGGGAAAATCAAGTTAAATGTTAAAGTGAGAAATGTTTTAACCTTTCTAAATATATGCTTAATTGTAATGCAGAAAGTATTTTAATATAAGAATTTGACACTTGATTTTGTTTGACACACACAAAATATATTGGGATAATTTTTATAAGTCTGCAGTTTAAATAAGGTATACAGAACTTACACTAATTAATCTTTGGGAATAGTATTTCTATATTCAATTTCATACATGTATCTTCAGTGACTTTTTTGCACAATGTCAAAAAGGGATAACTAATTTAAATGCTTTTTGAATTTAAAATATCAAGCTAAACATGAAAATGCTTAAAACATTGGTACTGTATTTTTCAAACTTCAAAATAACAGATTATTAACAAAAAAAAAAAAATAAATAGAAAAAATACTTAAAAAAACAAAAAAACATTTTATTGTTTATCTTTTGTAATTACTAAAATAAAATCTTGAATTATTAGAAAAGCAAGTTTTACATTTTCTTGAAATCTAAGAATAGATTATAGACGTTTTATGAAATTATTTTTTTAACACCACAAATAAAAATAAAATGAACTTCCATTAATTTTAATACAACTATAATTTTCTAACACATGGCGAAAAATACCGTAATATGCTAATTTATTAAAAAGCTTTTTACATTTTGATTTCAATATGAAGGTTAGATTGAAAGTTTAAAACTAACCAAGTACATATTTCTTAAAAAAGGTACAAATTCTGAAAACCAAAGTTTCTCCTGACTACCATTTTTTATTTTTGCTGTTAGTGTTAATATGGCGTTGAATTTGATTAGTAAAAAAAAAGTGTCAATATTTTACATGATTCTATTTAATTTACTTTATTTCTCGTATCAAACAAAATTCACAAACACTATCGTCAAATGAAAGTGTTTGTGCTATTAATGATCAACATCAAATAATTAATAACTTCCAAAAGATGACAAGAAAAACAATACGGAATGGAAGACAAACAAAGGCTCTTTTCCTCTTAGTGTGCGCATAGGATAGTACTATAAATCAATTAACAAAATGCCAAAAATTTCACTATTTTTAAACAAAATGATTCGATAATAAGTTTGTTTTGTTGATCAACTAAAGATATTTTTAAGCCAATGTTAAATCATACTAGCACTTGCAAAGAGTTCTAATACTTTTTTAGTGAAAGTGTTCCTAAAAATGTACAGAAAATTGTTAACAGATGATGAGAAAAATACGGCAATAATTTTTCAAAGTGACTGAAATAATAACAGTGGATTCTCTCTAACGTACATTCAAATCAATTGAATATCATTTTAACCAAGTTTTAACAATCGATCAATCTTGATTTTCAATTACTAGAAACAAGCAACAAAATGTCTCGTGTTGTATAGTAGCAACTGAAATATAGTGAGTGATATCATTACTAAAAATGTGCTATTCCACAATGTTTCTACTACACTCAGTCAAAGTCCCAATGTATTTTTAAAATCTGATTAAGTATTTCTGTAAACTACCACAGCTTAGAAAATATAAAACAACACTAATAACAGATAAATTAAAAAAGCCGTCAGACTAAAAAAACAAGTTGGGATTTTTAATTCCAACCTTATTTTATGACAGAATTCCGAATTTCTAATATTTTTTTTTCAGTGTCATGAGTCACGATAAGCTTTCTGGAAGAAAAAGAGATTCTGTAATCTTATGTGAAACGATTCTTGTAAAGAGCACGCATAAAAAAAAAATGGATAAACAGTAAACACTAAAACAATGTTGAGTAAATAAAGCTTAAATCTCGGTATATTTATTGACTTTTCAATGGATGTACTCATTGTACTACACAGTAAACACTAAAACAGCACTTCCCTTTCAGTCAGCTTAGTAGCAGCTGAAAATTAAAAAAAAAAGGGGGGGGGTAATTTTTTTTATATTATTTTAAAACCATTTTAACTCATCTCCGTGGAGAAAGAAACTTACTTAGAAAAGCAAAATAAAAAGGGATTTTAAATGACAACGTCATTGGATAATCGGCAAAAAATGATTTACATGAGGTGAAATGAGATTGGATTGGAAAATACGCTTACTTCGGCAAACACCTTTTTCTCCTAATGACAGGTGTATATTTAAAGGAAAAATGTGATTTATTTTAATTTTACAACACATACATTGCCCGATATTTGAGAAGCATTAAAAATTACGAGAAAAATTGTAAGACCGTCTATATTGCAAGTTTGCAACAAATGATGCAAACACATTGTTTTTCTCGAATAAGACTTCTTGCTTGAGGGATTATAAATAATCTTAGCATCGAATATAGAAAGGATGGGGTTTTCTTTTTCCTTATACTTTTATAAAAATAATGGAAATTCTAGTAACTTAATGTTAGCAACATTTTTTAATCGAAAAGAAAGTTTCAGTCGTG
Source organism: Ascarosepion bandense (assembly GCA_037127315.1). NCBI lineage: Eukaryota > Metazoa > Mollusca > Cephalopoda > Sepiida > Sepiidae > Ascarosepion > Ascarosepion bandense. Next base: position 6,400,141 of record JBBBDQ010000515.1, read on the forward strand.
CATTGGATATGATGAAATAAAAAAAACAAATGACACTCTCCTCTGAAATTTGGGAAATTATTAGAAAGGCGATAAAAAAGCGAAGAAACAAATTTGAAAAAACTGGTTATGATTAAAGTTCATTTCTTATTTTTGTTTAAGTTTAAAAAAATGGGGAGAGAGAGAGAGCAAAACGAAGTCTTCTTTTCAAAGGAAATAAAAAAAAAAGTTCAATACAAAGCTTTTTTAAAAATACTTTATGATCCAATCAATTTTATCATGAATCTCACACACTTTTTAAATTTACTCACAAAGTTATTTTGGTTTTTTAACTTAAGGCTAAAAATTAAGCAGACACTGTGGTTACAACTTAAAAAAAAAGAACTGTGTCAATTTAACTGACCGATTTTACTGGAATCTGCAAGTCGGATTTACGTTGATATTTGTTCCCGAATATTAACTTTTTGTCTATTCTCACATTTTAATTAACAATAACATTTGGAAGTTGAATGATTAAATTTAATTATTAAGTCTTACTCTTCATGCGTACACACGTGAAGGTACTTAATTTTTTTTTTTACTAAACGTCACTCTTAATTTCATAAACACAAAGCTAAATTTAGCTTAATTTTTCGAGTCTATTCTTTTCTTCGGACATTCGTTTTTCAATTACTGTTCTTAAAGAGAAAAAAAAACTCAAATTAGTTTTATTAAAAGTTTTAAAAGACATATTTCGACTTTTAGATGCTTATCAATATTTGTATTCTTCAATGATAATACTTTTTAAGCTTTTTTTTTGGTGTAATAAAAGCGTTTAAAAAAAATACCCAGAATGTTTATGGTTTTAGTGAGAGTGGATAAACTTCAGCAGAGAATTATTACAATTCTTCTTCTTGCACTAAAATCCATATTTATTTATGAGTAGGATAAAAAAAAAAAAAAAGAAGCAAAACACATTGTAACCTTAAATAGAATCATTTACAAATTAATTCTACCGTTGTCACTTCCTACAACTTGCTTTGGGAATGAAGTGGACAGACAGACAAATACGAGATTTTTTTAGGCGCCATTACTCTATTTAGGAAGACATGAAGTAAAAGCTTGTAACAGTATAATTAAAATGGATGTGTACAATGTTAGATGCAGAGTTAACAAATGTCAACTATAGGCCCGTGATAATGACATTTTCATGTTTTAATAGATAATTAAGATGATGTAAAATATATTAAATATCGAATGATATATTAGGTGCCATTATTATGAAAGAGATAACAACACTGACTTAAAAAAAGAACACCCAATAAAAAGGATCGCTACATCTCGTTGTTTTAAGTAAACTCTATTCTAAGTGTGTATAGAAATAATACGATTAGATTATTATCACGATTAATCTCTTGGAATTTCATTATAAAAGTTTATCAAATCTAACAGAATATACTTCTCGTTCCAGATACAAGAAGTCAAGGTATTGGAGAAGCGCTTTCAGGCGCCATATTACTTCTTACTCTCGTTATGTCGGACGGACATCCAATGAAGAAAGCGCTTACAAGTCAAGTAACTCCAGTGTTTGCAGACAACGGGATTCTTTTGGGGGAATTATACGACCCACTATTTACCAAAATTACACGTAGATTTGATCCATTAAAAATTCCTTAGAAAAAAAACAAACACTCAAAACATTGCTAGATCTATTCTATAATTAGCAGTAAATCGGACTTTCACATATACATTTCCACGAATTTGAAGAAAAAAAGTACATCCCACATATCGTATATTTGTATGCAGATGTGTAAGGGAAAGTTAGTTCGACAAACAACATCCATTAATACTTTCTAGTAAAAAAGCAGCAATGAAAAAGAAAGTCAAAAAGTTATTATTACAAAAAAGGTCAGAACCTAGTGATTCTGGGAGTAAATCCAGTGCGAGCATGACCTGTCCGTGGGTCGGGTAATTCATTGGTCTCTCTTTAGTTGTGGAGAGGCAGCCAGTTGAAGAGAGAGAGAGTATTATTGTTTACTTGACCATATACAGCTGGCTTTGGTTGTTATAATTAGGCAGCCACTACTATACAACCAACCAGCCTGCCTGCCTGCCGCATCTGCTACAGCAACATGGAAGAAGGAGGCGCGGCCAGCTCCTCTCTTCCTGTTAAAACACCGTTTTGCACTTATTACTATTAAAGCTGTTAGAGAAAAAACAAAACACACGGAAATTCTGAATTTTTATTTATTTTCAAGTTCATATTCATCAGCAGTAAGAATTATTTTTTTTTAAAGTTGTTATTGCTATAAAAACATATGAAAATCGGGAGTAAAATTAGTGATAATGGTTAATTCAGCTTTGGAATTAATAACAGATACTGGCGTATAGACTTAGTCGCATTCGGTAGTAAACAATTTCAATAATTCAATACAATCGTTTATTTTTATGCAGTATTTTCTTCAATCTAATACTCAGGGTTAAAATGCTCATCTTTTGTATAGTAAAAATAAGCAAATAATCAAGTAAATATTGAAGTAGTTTCTCAACAGATTTGTACAACTCGCAAAAACAGTTTTTATTTAAATCACCCGAGAACAACATGTTTTATTTAAAGTAGATATTTTTTAAAATTTTTAATGTTTCTTTTGCTAAAGAGAGACAACCACATAATCCAATTTAATGAAAGGATATCTAGAGCCTATCACCAGTTATTTCCCTTAACTTGTTGAAATTTTGCAATGCAAATTTGATTACATTCTACAAGGTTTCTGTTTTTGTTCATATCTTACTACTCAAATATTGTTCTGTCTATGACATTAAATAGAAAATTCAAATGTTATTATGATAGAAAAATAAGTAATTGATAAAAAAACAAACCAAGTGATAACTTGGTAAGATATTTTCTTATCAAGATTGGGGGTTAAGGTAATTCATTACAAGGTTTATATTCAATATAATAAACCATAGATTTCATAGATTCTCAACCATTATATTGCTATGAAACTTGGTAAATAAATTATCAAGATGGTATGGAAGTGAATTTTATGACAAGTAGAGTTGATAATGTGATAAAGATAGAAAAATAAAATGTGCAAGTGTGCTATTAATAAATTTCTAATATATGTCCAAAATTATTTTGAAAAGAAAATTTACTAGAAAATTTATTAGAAAGTTATAATTGTATTTTCAGTGGCTTGAGTAATTAACTTTGTTAATCACTTGCATAAAATTAGTTAAAAAAGCAATCTGAAATGAATTTTGGAATAATTAAATATTTTTAATCAACCTGTTCTAATAGGGTTGGTATCAATACTTAATAACCTAGTTTGAGTAAAAAGAGAACTTTTTTAAGTAAGAAAAACTTGTAAAAGGCAGTTATTAAAAAAAATTAAATGTAAATGAAACAATAACAAAACTTGAAAGTTTGTTATTTTTAAGTCATGTTATGTGGATGTGCGTTGTGGTACAGTGGATATTGGCTTGGAACGAGAAACCGGGGAGCCGAGTTCGAATTCCAGTTGAATCCATTGTATTAACTTGCACGCAAATACCCTTGGGAAAGGTATTAATCTGTCTCTTCCTTCCAGTTATGGGTTAAATAGCAGGACAGACTGGGTTCTGTAGCCTTGGCTGGCAACCAGTCTACCGCAGAAAGCAATGGCAACCTACTGCGGGATAATCTTCTGCCCAGTCAGTCATGTCTCTTTCGAGACATGATCGCCCAAGCGTGTATCATGTATGGCACTTAACTGACTACGTAGACACTGAGTATGTATTTTCAAATGTAGTATGCCAAGCAAGTTACATTACTAAATATATGAATACAGGAAAATCTTCAGAGATAATGTCACTCAAGAGAAAAATAAAATTAACACACCCTTTCTTTTAATTTCAAATCAATTATGAAAACTAGTAAAAGATAAAAATATCAAGTTCACTAATCCTAATAGTAAGTTTTCATAAGTATTATTGAAATACTGGATTCTTATGAAAGGGTGTAGAAAAGTTACTTGCTCTTCATAACAAAAACAATATTTTTAACATTTGAAAACTTTAATGTAAATTTCCCATTATAAATATCTGAAACAAACACAGTTTTTAAGTTCAATTTCTAATTCAGTAATTAGTTTTCAAAATTTACCTGAATGATATTTTGTTTAAAAATGTATAAACATATTACAGGATACCATAATGAATTCCAGAGTAAGACAGATTGGAAAAAAACAGGTGTGCTAGCCAAGATTGACTTAAATAGGCATCTTTAGTGGGAAGTTGTTACTAAAATTATTTAAGGATCCCCCACTCTCAATGCATATTAGAGATTTCAATCATCATAAAGCCATCATCACAATACAAAAACAACAATGTTAAAAATTACAATGTCACAGATTGTCAATAACAACTGGTATTGATTGGTTGGTTGGAGTTAAGTGGAATAAGTTTACCATAAGAGAACACAACCAGTCTAATTGTGACTGATCCTCTGGAATACCACCTTCAATTCTACCATTGTCGGTTCTGAATATAAGAATCCAGTTAAGCCTTCAGGAGTGGGTTTCAAAATCTCACGTGGCAGGTAAAACCCATCATATGAGTGAAATAGGAATAAAGTGGCTGTTCTTGTTGCAACACCAGGAATTTCATTCTGCTTTTAGTTTGTGTTCCACAACAAATTAGACAATTACAGTTGATACAGTTTTCCTTTGTATAAGTCTATGGGTATGGTATTAGCATAACTGCATATGAATGTAAGTTCTGTGTTTGTGCGCTTAATCAACATAAACAACTCACACCGAGAGTAATAATTCAACTAAAATTGCCAGTTCCTGTTTCTAGTAGCAATGATAGTTACAATATTTCCTTTTTATAACTAGGTCAATATAGTTTACTGCTAGACCATTGTTAAAATTCTAATTATACTTAAAAGATTTACATTATTAGAAAATATGATAAAATATATTTTTGCACATCTCACTAAATCCAGCTTGTTCATCATGCAAAGATTGTTCTAAAAGTAATTTTTATTAAAAGAACTTTTCCCATTACTCCAAATTAAGATAGCTCTTTCACAAAGATTAAATTTTAAACTAGTTTTTGTTTCTTGTAGTATAAAAATATATTTTGAAATAAAATTATTTTAAGAAATAAACATTGTGAGCAATTTTAGCTTATCTACAATTGAAAATGTTAACTCATAATCAAATATGAAAAATGCTTGAAAGTTATCTTATATATGTTCACTTGAATCATAAAAAGATATAATTACATTAAGATGTATTTTCAAAATTTGAATAATTATTTTTAATGTTTATAAACTTTTAGTATAGCATAAAATTACAAAAATTTGATTATAAAAAGAAAAAAAAAGGGAGGTTTAAATAGTGAGTTATCCACTCCATTTTATTTTGTTTGTGTTGCAATACAAGCTGTTTTTGTGACCAGTCTGAGATAAAAATTTAAACAGAAGAAAGATGTTGTAGATGAAAAAGCTATCAAGAGTTATTGCAATGCTCAGCAGAAAAAATAAACCAAAAAGAATATTTTATTAGAGTTCTAAAAAAAGAACTTGAAAGGCTGAAAGAGAAGAAGCATACAAGTCAATAACTGGACACAATGTTTTCTCCGTCACTTATATTTTTATGCAATTCAGGTAGTTATTTGTAATGACTTTTCAATGATGTTTGTCAAGTTGTAACCAGGGTAACCATATTAAGGGTTTGATTTTTTAATTATTTGCATATTTCCAAGCAAGCAGTCTGTTGAACATTGTTGCTAAAAATTTAGATTTGTCTTTTTTTTTTTTGGAGGTGGGGAAGGGTGGTAAATTGGACACTTTTTCAACTACAGTAGTAACACATATCAACTGTCTTAGTAATCAAGTAAATCTGCTTTCAATGAAAAGTGCTGAAATATGAAGATGGTACAACCACATTCTTTTTTACTACAGCTTACTTAAAATGTATAATATAGATTAGGATGCTACAACGAAAAGACATGTAGAAATAAGTAATTTTGGAATTCATGATATTTTGATAAGATTTTTACCACAGTGCTATCAAATAGCTAAGATGCTCCAATAGGTTAACTGATTAAATTTCAACTAAAATATTGATGGGAAATTTGTGATAATTACAATGTTTTTTGTTGTTTTTTTTTTTTCTCTGCTTACAAAACTGTTTATAAACCCTTAATATAGAAAATTATCCACATTACAACTTGATGGAAAAAGAAAAAGTTTAGCTTTTGTTAAAAAAAGTGATTTTTGATAATCTGAATATTTCAAACATGTGTCCAAGAGGTGAGAGAGAGAGAGAAAAAGAGAGAGAGAGATGAAAACTGGTAAAAAACAGCAACATACTTTTTCCTTGTAATCCTATTGAAGACTTTAAGTTTAGCGGATGTGCAGCCAGATTTCTGATCAATTCCGATTTAACTGAATTTACTGAAAATCAGAAAAATAACAATCATTATTCCTAAGGCTATCTGAGCATTTATAGTCATGAAAATCATCTGGGTGGTGTCTGCTTTTAAATAGCTTCATGCTTCTGCAAAACAGACATGCTCTTTCACAATAGACATGCTTATAGGGAAGACTTCAGCCAATGATGTGTTCAGGCCAGTGAAACAGAATATGATGAATTTAGGGAAATAAAGAGAGGTTTCTAAATATTAAAAAAAAAAAACAAACAAACTTTAATACAGTTCCATACAGGAAATTAAAACCTAGAATTAAAGAGGAAGGATTATTTTTAAAGGATAAAAGATTAAAACTTAAGGACTTGGTATAATTTTTAAAATGAATGAATGCTTGGTAATGAGCTTCATCAATCTAGCACAGATTCTTGATGCTACCACAAAAATCATGCTTATAAATGCGACTCTCTCAAAGGAAAAAACAGTTTTATTTCTTTAATACAAAGAATTTTTATTTGAAGACCCATTTTATATGAATTTGTTTTGAATGGCTTAATGATGTTAGTCAAATGATGTATTATTAATAATAAAATATTCTACAGAATAAACAGATTGAAATAAACCCTTAAGAATGTATAAGACTTTTATAATGACTTCAAAATCATCTATATTTCTCTTTAACTGTAAAAAAAACAATTTTTGGTTTTCTATTTATAAGTGATTTGTAAGGTAAGAAGAATTTTTTTTTATATTCAAAGATATTTTTACAATTTTGAGAGCTTATCACAGAAAATAACTGCACAATAAAAAATATACTGGCATAATATGGTTTTTCTAAGTGAAATATGAATAAACTGACCATTGATAATGATGAGGTTTTCATATCAAATTATACAGATTATTATACATAATGGAAGCTTAAAGAATGTTCAAAGTGATTCATATGGCTGGAACTGATTATAACTAGATTATTTTTTTAAAGCACTTTTCAAAATTTTCAAAACAAAACAACATGCAGTAAGTATTTAAGTGCAATCATGCAAAAGCTTTTGAAAAAAATCACCATAACCAACATCACATAAGAGAGATGGTCCTATCTTGCTTAAAAATCAACTTCCTAGGTTAAGCAGAATTAAATTTATTTTTCCTATTTTATTTTATTTTTTTAAGTAAAATTTAAAAAAAAAATCTACAATGTAACCATTTATCAATCTACTTAAAAAAGTAGCTGACAAAGCAAATAAATTTGGTTACACAGAGCAGAATGACATTTCTGAACAGTAGAACTATAATAAAAATGATATTTCATTATTTTTCAATCAAAAGTGGAATACACAGATGTTACATTTTATTATACAAGTCAATATTTTGCAATAAAATTTTTTATCAACCAGTGTTGACAAATTATTTAACATATATTTATATAAACATCATATTGTGCAAGTTTCAGTATATATATTATTGCAAACATTATTTTTTAGTGGATATGTGCATTTGAAATATGTGCCTATTACTTTTTTAAACAATGTATTTCATTTACCAATCTGCACACTTCAGAAAACTTAATAAAATTTGCTCTCCAGTGTTTGAACCTGTATCCTCTTTGTGGGAGAAATCACCATTTGATCTAGCATGCTTCAGACCACTTGGTCATGGAGACTGTCACAGTAGTTGAGCATACTAGATCAAATGGTAGCTTCTACAAAGGTGGACACAGATTTGAACCCTTATGGACAGCACATTTTCTTTATTCAGTCTCTAAAATGTGCAGACATTAATACACATTCTTTAAGAAAAAAAATAAATAAAAATAATAAACTCAAACATGGGTACCCATAAAATAATGTTTGGAGTAGTAAAAAAAAAAAAAAAAAGTATGTATATTAGTGCTCAATGTCAGGGATAGAGCCTATGTAAATATAAAAGTGGACATTAAAGTCAACATCAAAAAGCAACAGTCTATTTTTAGCAAAATAATTGTCGCATATTGATAATAACTTATTCAGGTTTTATTATGCAAAGTGCAACATGAATTTTATTTGACTAACAATATCCTCCACATATGAGAAAATTATTTTATTATTTTACTGCTTGACATTCTATAACTTTCATCAGTTTTTCATTCATTGATTTTGCTAATTTTTCTATTGTTTTGACTGTTGTTTTTATTGCTTCCTAAGGATCTTTGCTTGAATACAGATTTCCATAATTATATGCATCTCTTAATGAGGAACCACAAATTATCTGTTGGATCAATATCAGAACAGGCTAGAGAGGTGGTCATGAATTTGGTTTCTTTGAAACCTGTTTTGGCAAGTTGAATTTGAAAGAGCATGGTCTTGCATGAATATATTCTTTTATTTAAAGCCTTTTGTTTGTGACCTATACAACTAAAAAAAAAAAAAAGTTCTGTCTAAGGACCTGAAATAATTTTCTAGATTTATGTCAACATCAATTTGAAGAGACCTATGATTTTACTGCCTGTAATAATACTAATCCAAATCATTATTCTATCTCAGCACTGTTATCTTTATAGTGTTGATTATTTCCATGAAGAACTCAATCTTAACTTAGCCACCTGGTCCACTCAATGTAGCTCTACATTCATCACTGAAAATTACTGTTGAGAAATCAGTTTTCATGTACTATTTGCCTAACCTCCATGGTCCTATTTGTGATGTTTACTTAAAAATGGTATAGTTTGGTTGTTTTTATGTCTTTTAATCAATGTTCAGTCAGTTAAGTGCCATATATGATACACACTTTGGGTGAACATGTCTTGAAAGAGACATGACTGACTGGGCAGAAGATTATCCTGCAGTATGTTGCCATTACTTTCTGTGGTAGACTGGTTGCCAGCCAAGGCTATAGACCCCCCAATCTGTCCTGTTATTTAATCTATAACTAGAGGGAAGAAATTAATTAATACCTTTCCCAAGGGTATTTGTGTGTAAGTGAATGCAACAAATTCAACTGAAATTTGAACTGGGCTTCCCCATTTCTTGTTCCAAGCCGATATCCACTGCACCACAACGAGACATGATAGCGCAAGTGTGTATCACATATGGCACATAACTGACTGAATCAATGTTCTTAATATTTGTCATCTTTTCTTTGGTTACATTTGCAATGCCTGCTTCTTCAAATATTTTCTTGCTGCTCACTTCACTTATTACCCTTTTAATATTTCTCAAATCTTTTTTTGTGACATTTTTAAAGTTTTTGTTCTTACCTAGCCTATATTTTCAATTTTCTTTTTATTTTGTTTTATGATCTTTGCTAAATTTTTTTTTCAAATGTTTTTTTCGACATTCAATAACTTTACAATGTCTTGTTTCTTTCCATATCTGAAATTGAAAAATAAATATTAATAACTTTGCTACTATATATTTTACAATATGGTGAACTGTGGAGTTGCACAATGAAATCTCACCATAACCAAATAAAGTAAATATATGCAGTTATAAGTTGAAATTCACATGGTATAGTTGACATAAATATATTATTAAAATATCTGTTGATTGATACTAATTTTAATTAGTATAATTAGTGTAATTTATATAAATATTTTTACACTGGACTGAAGTGTGTTCAGCAGTCCATTCATGGTTCTCTTCTGGTGGACAAGTTTTCAGTAAAAAACCAAAAAAACCAAAAAAAAAAAAAAAAAACCAACAACAATGGCCCTATAAGAATCTTAGAATGATAATTCATCTCAAAATTACAGAAAGTATCTTTATCAAAAAATATATCAAATAAACAATACCAACCAGATTTTATGATTAAGACTGCCTGATCAGCAATTTACTATTTTTTCCATTCAGTATCAATTTTACAAGCAGCAGTTTGAAGTCAAAGAGAGGCAATAAATCTGTGCAATCAGGATGAGTACTACACAAACACCATTTAGATGAATTTTTGATGGAAATTATGAATTGACAAATTACAAATACTAAAACTAGCTTTGAATTCCAGTATCAAAAATATAAAAGATAGTGAAGAAAGGTTATTTTAAAGCATTTTCCAATTAGAAGATAGAAAATACACTTTTCTGCCAAATTACAAATGGCTTGAAGAGATAACTTCTTGAAACAATAAGATCAGAACCAGTCAGGCTGATGCTGAGGATGTTGGGAGAAAAGGAGGATTGAAAGAAATTGTTCAAGCTAGGCAGGAGGTTTGAACCATATAAGAATTAGTGGCCAATCATCAAATATGTAATAAGCCTGAATCCATCCTGCATATATACAAGTCAACCATCTGTCTGTGCATGGAGTACTGCTTCCATTTATGGTCAGGCGCCCCTGCCGTTCTCCTCAGTGTTCTTGACAGGCTCCAAAGGAGAGTCTGTGATGTGATAGGTACTGATTTGGCAGCTCGACTGCAGCCACTTCCCCATTGTCGAAATGTGGCCTCCCTTTGTCTGTTCTATAAATACTTTCATGGCTTCTGCTCGGACGAACTTGAGTCACTGGTGCCCCCTCAACAGGTGTTTACTCATGCAACCAAACTGGCAACTAGGTCCCACCCATTCACAGTCAGGTTAGCCAAATCTATACGACAATTCTACTCCTGCAGCTTCTTCTCTCGCACTTCCCGTCTGTGGAACTCGCTCCCGTATTCTTGCTAACCACTAGACTCTAGCTCTCTCCCCACCCCTGTATAACCTTCCCTTTCTCTCCACCTATGTATCTGTCATTGCACCTGCTTTCTCAGCTTTCTATTGCTCCTTTCTAACTAGTTTGTACTCCTCACTCTTTTCTAATTAATCTTTTTACAGTTATGTAGCCCCCTGCACATCAGTGGCATTTCCGCCTTGCTCGGGGTGAAATGATTAAAAAAAAAAAAAAAAGCCATGAGCAATGGAGCTGATGAAAGCTGGAATCGTGATCCAGGTAACGTATCACCTGTTTTTCATAATTGCAAACCTCAAGGTATAAAAACTGATAGAATCTATTTCTTAAAAACTATTTGGTAAGTGAAAACCATTGGTAGATAATCTCCAAGATACAAGGTAGTACTAAGCAAGTAGAGAGAGAAAAACCAAGCACTTGCTATCATCACAGTAATAGTTAGCAAACAGTATAAGTAGCCTGATAGTAGAATACAAACTGGTAATTTTATATAAGCTTGTTCAAGATAAAGAGATTATTAAAAAAAAAAAAAAAAAAAAAGCAAGAGTCAGTACATATTAGTTGTCTATTAGTAGACATTATTATAAACTAGTACCTTCTGCAGGCAGATTTAAAAAGAAAAAAAGTAGATTTATAATTTATTACTAAGGTTCAATTAATGTCCTATTGTTATATTGTGATAAGAGCAGATCTGTCCTAGACAGAAATGATTAACCTAAATCAAATCTAGAATAGGTATATGGACATACAGGGTACAAGTGTTAAATTGTTGCTATTTTATATATCTTTAAAAATGTGCATTGTTTTTTTAATTTTATCAATTGCACAGTATAATAGTGTCAGTTAGACACTGTGAGATTTTTCTCACAGACAGTGCTCAACTGACACTATGATACAATTCACTCTACCAGAATTTGGGAAGTGGCATGCCGTATTGCTTAGCATTTGTTTTGATAGCCCCAATAGAAATATTTCAAAGTTTTTGGATATCAATCTGAGGACAGCACAGAAGATTTGGAAAGAGTTGGATGAGACTAATAGTGGTTATAAAAGTGTTTGGGGTGGTCACTAGTGACAACATTATGCCTTCATTCATCTTCCCACAGGGCCTCAGATTCAACATGGAGGCCTAAATCAAGTGTCTTGAGGAAAGAGTGCTGCTCTGGGTCAAGAGGGTAACTGTTGAAAGACCCTATGTCTAGCAACAGATCTCTGCACCATGCCACACAAGCAGGAGACCCCAAACTCCTTACCTCTGGTTATGTAAACCCCCAGACTGCAACTGCCTGGATTAGTATGTGTGAGGTGTGTTGAGCAAGAGACTAACAAAACTCCTTGCAATACCAAAAATACTGAAGCAAGGATTATAACTGCATTCACCAATTTAAACAAAGAAACTGTCCAAAAGAGATGCGGGAGATTCTGTAATCATCTGGAGGCCATGGTTGCAGTCAATGATGATTTTATTGAATAAATTTACTCTTTAGTATTTCAAGGTATTTTTGTATAATTTTGGTAAAAATGAAATTGTCAGTGTTATTTAAATTTTTGTATAATTTATACAATTTATTCATTGCACCATGTATAAGGCTGGGTTATTTGGAGTTGAAACGGATAAAATGTAGAGGAAATGTGGCATCTATTTCATTACTGAAGACTTGTTGGCTTCTCGGACGCAGAGGTTACTATGAGAGAGTCAACCTTTGAAGGAAATAACCTCATTATCAAGAAAATACAGGAAACAGACACATAAGATTACACAGCAAACATATTCACTTGTAAATATATATTATTGAGGTAGATTCTCATTTATTTTGGGCCTTGTAGCTCATATCTTATTTTGTCTCTATAAGGAAACAAGTAGCAAGTGAACTTAAAATGACAAACATAAAAAGGCGTTGTCTATCACTTTGAGAAGAATTTTGTTTCATGTTTTTTTTGTTTTTTTAATGTTGTTATCCTAATATTTTAGTTAATTCATTCTTTCTTTAGACTTTGATAGGTGCACAATCACTAAGAAAACATTTCATACAAAAAAATTTGCAACAGATCATTAAAATAGAATATTTCAATAATACAAAATAGAGACAAAAACATGACATCATCCATGAAATTATAAACAATACAAGAGGGGGAAAAATGCCTTAATTTTATGAACACCACCATGAACATGAAGATAATTGTCCAAACAAAATTTGCAATGAATGTCTTATGGTTAATGTTTGTTTTGTCTTATTAACTTTAATTTCCAAATTTATAACCTACATGTGCTATTCCGTCACTTACTATTGCATAGCACTCTTCCATGTCAACATAACAGAATATCATCTTTGATGGTGAACATATCTTTCTGTTAATATCCATACAACCACTTTGAAAAGGGCTCATGTGACCCAAAAGCTTAGGTCAAGGATCAGTGTAATAAAAAAAATGTTCAAATGTTGGACAATTTTTGTCTATTTTCAACTGAAACTAAAGCTAAAATACAATGCTTAGAATGGCTGATGATTAAATATAATAGACATTCATTGTTTGTTATAGTTAACAATATATGTTTAAATAATTATCTGTTGCCTTAATAGAATGACTATCTATTATGGAATTAATATTCTCATCTGAATATGAACAAGTGAAGAATAAAACATTTAGATACAAAAATATATATATATATATATATATATATATATATATATATATATATATAAATATATATTTTCACTAATGGGAAAAGCAATAAAGAAAATAGTTTTCTTTAGTTTAAGCAGTTAAAAAATTAATGACACTACATAAGAAAAATTATACAAATACATATGAAAAAGAAGAAATATATAGTTTGAATTCAAATATAAAAAAGCTGTTAACATTTTTTCACATTTAACTTACTTAAAACCCACAACTGACCTTTTAAGAAAATGTAAACAAAATCTGTTTCTTAAATTTCCTTGAAAGGGCATGTCAGATTCAGAAATAGTGTGTGTGTGTGTGTGTGTGTGTGTGTGTGTGTGTGTGTATATATATATATATATATATATATTACAAAAACAAATACAATCTTAAGATTGTTTTTCTTGTTTTCTTCAAAATAACAATGTAAATTATTCTTTAGCAAGGTTTTTTAAATTGCAGTATACAACCTGTTGAGAATTCTCAGCACCCCATCTCACATTTACTAGGTGTTTCCAGATGTAAATAATTGTAAGTATTTTAATAGAGATATTCTCGTATAATACTAAACTCAATTTACAATATATATTTTTATACTTAAGACAATAAAGAAAAAAGAAAAACAATATATAGAGTAGAAACAAACAATAACAATTGAATGACTTCTTTATATCAGCTTTATCAGTTGGTATTTTTTTACTACAAACTGAATTCTACCATAGTTTCTGACAGTAATTGTTCTATACAGTATTTTAAGGTTTTCACCATATTTTGTACTGATGCTGTAACAATCTGCTTTTTTCTTTAGATACTTTGAAGTCTTGTGGTTAAAATGTTCTTATTTAGATCAGTAATTTATTCTAGCTTTCTTAGATACACAAAAGGTAGTGATTAAATATTCAAAAGTAATTGCATGAACTTAATGTAATAAGTACTTTCAGTATTGATCTTAAGCCAAGGTGCAAGCAAGCTGAGAGGTATTTTTTGGAATTACAAACATTTTTGTAAAATTGTGATTTAGTGATTTTAATCTCTATTTGAAATGACAGATTTTAAGGAGCAGAGAACCTGCATTGAATCTGCTTTAACTTAAAATAAAAAAAACAAACAAACTAACAAACCTAAAGAAGCAGAAAACTACTGATTATTTAAGAAAGCAATTGATAATAATGCTATAATAGGAGGAGAGGCTTTTTCATACAAAAAAGGTTTCAAATGTGTGAACTATCAATAGTACATGAGGTAAACTACTGTTTCTCCTATCATAGAAAAAAACATTATTGAAGAAAAGTCATTTTATTCAATTCATCTTGAGAAAAGTCATAAAAATCAATTTAGAAAATTAATTTTATTCAATAAATGATGCTTGCATTTGGAAGTCAATGGATTTGAACTCAGAAGTAAGTATGGGAAAACTTGATAAATATTTAGACATTGGTTCACTTGGCCACTCATTTCCATAACACATTATTTAAGTCCTGGGCCTGATATATAGATGGCATGACTAATAAAAAGCCCATATTATTTTTTTTGAAGTACTAACCTTCAAATGGCACATGACAAAATTTGGGCCCAATTGGATTATTAGTTTACAAATTACAGTTATCTGAGTGAAGCTACTGTTGCAAATTTTCAAAACAATGGAAAAATCTGAATTTTGTGTGTTGATAAAGCATTACTTTCTGATGGGAAAAATACTGTTCAAGAAAAGCAATTCTATATAAATATGTAACAATGGATGAAACATGGATCCACCACTTCACTCTGGAGTCAAATCAGCAGTCAGCTGAGTGGACAGCAGCAGGTGAATGCTGTCCAAAGCAACCAAAGACGCAAACATCAGCAGGCAAGGTTTTGGCCTATGTATTTTGGGATGCGCAGGGTATTTTGTTCATAGATTACCTTGAGAAAGGAAGAACCATCAATAGTGAATATTATATAGCATTATTGGTGCATTTGAAGGAAGAAATCATCAAAAAACTGCCACAAATGAAGAATAAAGTGATCTTTCACCAAGACAACACACCATGTCACAAGTCGATTGCAATGATGGCAAAACTACATGAATTGTACTTCGAATTGCT
Source organism: Ascarosepion bandense (assembly GCA_037127315.1). Taxonomy (NCBI): domain Eukaryota; kingdom Metazoa; phylum Mollusca; class Cephalopoda; order Sepiida; family Sepiidae; genus Ascarosepion; species Ascarosepion bandense. The sequence goes on from JBBBDQ010000515.1 coordinate 6,415,898, forward strand.
TCAGCATCCTTCCTATTCTTCAGATCTGGCCCCCAGCGAATATTGGCTGCTTGTAGACCTCAAAAGAATGCTCCAGGGAAAGAGAATTGGCTCCAATGAAGAAGTGATATCAGAAACTGAGGCGTATTTTGAGGCCAAAGACAAATTGTTCTACTAAAAAGGTATCGAATTGTTAGAGAAGCATTGGAATCAGTGTATCATCCTAGGAGAGTATGTTGATTCTTCATTCTTTATTCATTAAGTCAAATTTTGCCTAAAAGTTGTTGTTTTATTAGTTAGGCCCAGGATTTATTGAGTGATGTGTTCCTAGACTCAAGAAGTTGACAGACATAGGCCAGATGGTGTTTTTGGCTAAAAAAAATTAATGAGGTTAAATGTGGTTATTATTCAACAAATTTGGCATGGTTTGAAAGAAATTAAAATGTGTTTCTATGTTTCAAAGTAGCCAAATAAGAGTGCTAAGTGTGAAATATGATACTTGAATGACTTGATTTTCTAATTTAAATGATGGTATAGCAGAAGATAAAGGAGAAGTTGTAGTAGGATCCCAGTGATTTCAGACCTTCAAAAACCAGCAGAGAATATATTGTGAAAAAAAGAGGGGACAAGAGAAATTATTACAAATGAAAGGAGTCTAATCCTACTGTTAAAACATTTTTCTAATGAAAAATCCTAAGCACAATACTGAACCAGTGCAGAAAGCAGTAGATAAATAAATCTAGAAATTATCTGATAAGTGAATGATGAGAATGACAACTACAGTAGCCTCTGAATTATGGAGAAGGAAGCAACAAGTGTCAGATATATATATATATATATATATATATAAATATATATATATACTTAAAGTAGTTTACTAACCTATTTTCTTTAATTCTAACTAGCCCTGTATACATAGGTAATAGTGACGTAAATTAATAAATATACATATGAGGGGTGTGTACATATGCATAGCATTATTATTCAGGTGATAATAAAACCGTGTTCAATGTATGAACAGAGCTGTATTATATATATAATCCTAATAATATGACATGGCTCAGAGTTTCATGCGTTATGCAATCATCAAGTGCATATTTCAAACTGACAGTTTAATAAATTTTAATTTAAGTTCACAATAAGATTAAAAATTTAAATATTCTATGGTTACATGTGGATAAAAATTTAAAATTTAAAATATAAATTAAAATAAAATAACAAATAATAAAATGCAGGGAGAAGAAATCAAAGGGGTGTAAATCATGAGTCTTAAAATTTTAAATATTACATGTACATAAAGATGAAGAGAAATTTAAAATAAAAATATAAAGGAAAAATGAAAAGAAAAATTAAGAGGTAAAATATAGAATTAAGAATTAAAAATGTAAGGAGCAAAAATTAAAGGGGTTTAATTCATAATTGTTAAAAGTAATATTGCAGAGGAAAGAAAGAAAGAAAAAGAAATAGGTCAACGTAAAGAGGGATCTATATCAATCTGGGTCTAAGAATTTTAGTCAGTATTTTTTTTATGACAGCATGTGGTCATTAAATCACTTTTTTTTTATTAAGTCAATTTGGATTTTTGATATGAACATCGAGTGAACTTAAATTCAAATCTGCTTCCCCATTATAAACTTTAGGAGAAATCAAATACAATTTTACTGGTCTAATAGAGCCTGTACATCTTTTTTGCAGGACCACAAAACAAAAAATATCCTACACAAGCCTAAGGTAAACTAACAGTTTCAATGGTGTAGTCAGTGGAACAAGATATTGGAGATCACTAAGGACTGTGGAGACCCAATAGTTAAATCTCCATGACAATAACTAACCAGAAATATTAACATCTCTATTAGATTGTTGACAGATGCCAGTATGAGTCCTTAAACTGGTATAATTTTCTAGTTTCTCATAGAGGATATGAAAAATGCTTCCTGTAAATAGCTTGTTAAAGAGGCTAACCACATGAAAACTATCAATGATGATGAGGTTATGGGCGCTTACTCAAACAATGAGGCTATGGGCACTTTATTCAAAAGCGGGTCAAGTTCTTGACGTAGGATGTTGTCTTACCTGAAAGTGGTTTTAAAATGTCACCAAAGAAACAATTCAAAGGGTGACATGCTGAGTTATGGGTCTTTGGAATACAATTTGTGTACATTTGAAAGACCATATATAAATAGGAGGTATATTAACTGTATATATTCTTTAGAAGTAAGATGGGCTTTGTTCTTAAAAAGATTAAATTTTCATTGCTGTGAAAGTAGAATTAAAAACAAAAACTTTTGTAAACTTTGTATTGATTCAAGTTTTTTTTCATAAGTTTTCTCATCACCAGAGTAGTGTTTCTGCTGACAATATGATTATTTTTTTCATCTCTTTGTTGAGATATAAGTGCTGTTCTTTCTTCACTGCTAATATTCGTTTGGATCAGTTACATTTTCTGAAATTCAACTTACCCACTATCTTGCTTTGAACTTCAAGTCTTTATTAAATATTTCTTCCTCAGACTTACAAAGTAAAATTACAAAGTAAAATCAAACATGTAAAATATATAAATAAAATATACAGAAATATTTTTTGAGTAGGTGCATCCATTAAAATCGAGAAAAAAAAAAAAAAAAAAGAAGCATATTATGAATTAAAGTCCAAAACTTAACACAAATTTTTCCATCAAAATGTTTATAACATTAATAAGAGAAAAAAAGATCAAAGTAATTTTTATTTATTTTTTAAAATGTGTTAATCCCTTCTAACATGTTCGAAATTTTGGCAGAAAATTTTGTTTTGATTTGAGTTAGCGTTGCAGAAAATGTTACGACTGTTTACAATCGATCACATAATTTTACATAACTCACTTTTTTCGGTGACAAACACATTAATTTGGAAATTCTCCCAAAAATCAAATAATTGTCGGATTTTAATGAAACTTTCAGTACTTATTCACAAATTAATAAAATTATTTTTTAAATTATTAATTTTAAAAAATCTTGGTGAAAAAAAAAAAATTTTTTTTTTAAAACTCTCCATGTAAATCTATGAAATTTGAATAAATTTTAATTGGCTGCAAATTATTTTTTTATTAGTTAAACATAGAACTCATCAGGGAATATAAATCATCTATTTTTTTTTAAATTTTTAAAAAAAAATTTTATGACACTATCTGAAAATCTGCTCTGAAGAGTAAAATAAAAAATACAATAAAACTCTGATATAATTTAATTTGGTAAGCTTTTAATTGATGGAATAATAATAATTAAGGACATTATAGTCTGAAGAAAAAAAAAATTTTTTTTGATTACTAACAAAATTTTAAAAGAATTGTTTTCATTTTTTTATTATTATTATAATTCATAAAGTTTTTAAAATATTTTTAAAATCTTTTAAAAAACTGTTGTCATAATTTTTTTTTAGTTAAGAATTGATGATTATATTGCCTTTTGAAAATGGAAAAGTTTAAAAATTGTTCACCAATTATATTTTCAAAATAAGTAAAAAAAAATTTTTTGTGTAAATAAAGATGGTCATTTAAGTACAATGTTTCCATAGGGGTCTTATTGATTTTAGAAGTTAACAAATATTTTGGATTATTCCCTTTACATGAAAAATGGACAGAAACCGCTCTCTGATTCTGATTCAAGTCTCAAGACGTTTATTAAATGCAACAGGCTGTTTTGCAAGTCATTCCTTAAACATTTAAAGCAACTTTTACATTTCAATTCCTAATTTTTTTAATTTTCTTAAAAAAAAAAAAATTAAAAAATAAAATAAAATAATAATAATTGTAAAATTCACAATTTGTGGAGATACCTAAAAAGAATATGAAAAATAGATATTAAAAATAAAAATTAATAAATGCCATAACATTTCATAAATTATTGAGTTAACCTCTGCCGTCATTTTCATTCTGTTATTAAATTGTAAAATTTTTTAAAAGAAAGTTTTATATTATTTTAATTTTTATAAAACATCTTCAAACATAAGCCTACAAAGCTAAACTAACTAAAAACAAATTAAAATTCCATAAAATATTGGATAATTGCTGAAAACTGTGTTAAATTTTTAATTTTAACATAGTTAAAAATAAAATAAATAAATAAAAACAATTTGTATGAATAAGATTTATACCAAATTCATCTTCCATACTTTTGGCAGGCTACTGTAAAATCATTAATTATTGCCGGCTGATAAAGTGATGACAGCTGTGATAACAAGGTTACTGTAATTGAGAAATGCTTTTTTGAAACATATCAGGCAGTAAGCAAGTAATTCTTGTTTCAAGTCTCAAAGTAACTTAAAGTAAGTTTAAATTTGGTAATTTGAAGAAAATAATGTGTCAGCGAGGTGTATTTAATTTTTGTAAGATTTTTTAAAACCAAGAATTGGCTTCTGTTTACAATCGATGAAAAATGGCGTCAGATTTAAAATTTTAAAAACTTTTTTTTAAATTTAGAAAATTTTTTGATTCTGATCAATATAATTTCGGTTTAAAATACACCAGGGTATTTTGCTTACTGGAATTACTAAATGTAATCCCTTGGCTTTCAATTAAAGCTAATTTTAAAGCTTGAAGATTTCAATTTAAATTTAGGTATAAAAAAATGACTGGAGGTACTTATTTTTGAGTAATTGGGCTAATACTTTAGGCAATTGACAAAGCTAAAACCAAACTCCAGTTATAAATTGAGAGAATTTCACAGAATATATAAAAAGCTTAATTGATATGTAAAAACTAGAAAAATAAGTATAAATATAATTTGATTCATAATGATTAAATATAACAAAAAAAAAACTTCTTAAAAAATTTCTTATACTAAAAAAATATTAAAGAATTAAAATAATTTTTCGTTTGTAAATACTCAAATGTTTATTGGTGTTTAAAAGAATCCAATTTTTTATAGTAAAAACCCCACAAGCTATGTAATAAAAGTGATTAAGGAGACTCTTCATAAAATTAATTAAAAACTAATAAGCTAAATACACAAAAGCAACAAATGGTTGAGAAATGGAAGTTACACAGAGAAGAGAAGAAAAATAAAGAATAAAAGTACAGAAATCTATATTTTTTTATGTTCTTTCCAGGAGGCCTTCATCTTTATCTTCCATTAATTTATAGGCAGTAGACATAATAATCAGAGAATTGTGTTTTATGGATCAGTAGTAAGTGCCTGCCAGCTAGATGATTAAGAATTTGAATCTCAATTGAGATTCTTTAAAATTCAGAGTATTAAATATATATGTATTTTTTTATTTTTTATTAATGATGATGCTAAATTTTTTCATAACCAGTTAAATAAACAATTAAAAATATTTTTAAATGAGCATTTAATGTATTGGTTGAAAAATGTTCACTAATTTTTCAATTAAAAATAGCAATATAAAGTAAATGGTTAGTTAGCACAGACAATTACTATTGTAGCAAATCTCACAATTGTAGCTATGTTTAAGCGTATATACATACATACACACAAATGAATGAACTAACATCTTTCTTCCCAAAATAGCAGCATCATATAGTAGATGTCAGAAGAAGATAGAGACAAAAGTACATTCTTATCTAATGGTGACGATTATCCTTTATCATTTAAATTAGAATCAATTGTTGGTCAAAATGGTTTAATGATAGATAAGAAATCCCTTCAATAAACTATTGCAATAATTGTACAAATATATAAATAACCACATTTTTAATCCTGGCTTATTTTAATCCTCCAATTCTTATCCAAGCTAAGAAATCAATTCAAGATGTTTAAATAAACTGGTTTAAAAACCTAAGTAGGTGGGTTCTATCCTACTTAATGTCTTTAACATATGAATTTCATAATCAAAATTTCATCAGTTTAATCTAATTAAAAGGAGGATTCAATGCAAGTGAACAATTACTTTTAATTAAAAAGTTATATTCAATTTATTTGAATATGTTTTTCTTAAATACATAACCACTTTGTCAATTTATAGCATGACATGGCTGAAAAGACATTTTGTATCCAAGTATACATAAAAAACTCTGCATCTTATATGCATTAATAATATATTTTAACATGAAAGGAGTATTTAATCCAGTGTTGGTCTATAAACCTGGCATTGTTGGATAGTCAAATTAATAATTGTTGAAGATGAGGTATAGAGGTTTATTCTGGACAGATTTTATAAGTATTTTACATTTGCTACACAGATTATAAAAACATGCTTTTTGATGCATTCATAATATAGCCTACTTTAATAAAAGAACACATGCTCTTCAGAATTAATTAGAAGTTTTCAGTCCCACACACATGCAGAATTTACATTAAAATCTGTAAACTTGATCAACATAGTAGCTTTCATTAGTGTTTTGAAGTTTATAGGGAAAAAAAAATGGTTTATACAAGCAAAATTTTTGTGATGCCTTTTTTTTTTATGTGCAAAATTAAAATAAAACGAATAATTTGTTTTGAATTTCTTAAATGGTTGTATAGATTCAAGTATGAATATAATTACTACAAATATAGAAAAATTTGAATTTGTCATTTTTAAAAAAAATTCTGCAAGTACATAATAATGTTAATTTATCAAAACTGAATCATAAAATGCATTCACACTGTAGAGACTTACTGGTATATATAATTTTGATTTATATATTTTAGCCCTTATTACAAGGTGTGTTGAAAAGTTCTTGGGCTGAGAACTTTGAACATCTTAACTCTTTTTTTAACAAGTAATTCTTTCAGCTTAAGACCACTTGTGTTCATCGCAATTATCCAGATCATTATTCTTAAGCTGTTAGTAGAGAACACAGCTTAAGAATAAAGAATGTTTAATTGTAATAATAGATGTATAATTTAGCATTTACAGTACAAAAAAAAAGCTAAAGAGAAGCCTACATGAACAATGAAAATGAGAGAAGCTCATTTGTAACAAGTTTAACAAGGGCAAGGCAAAATGCTAGATAGAATTGTGCATAAGATATAAAACAAACTCACAAAACACAGAATTTCTTAATATGGATTTACCAAATAAAATATTTAAAAAAAAAAAAAAATTATTTTAGCACACAGGCCGGTTTTGAAATACCTGGGGCACATATAGATCAGTGTTTTTCAACTGGTGTGCTTGGGTGCACTAATGTGCAGTGAAAGGTAGCCATATGTGTTCCAAGTTAACAGAAGAGCAATTGATGAATTTTTATAATTAGAAATCTTCATTTAAAAAAAAAAGCCAGAGACACCAAGCGCATGGCTTTGGTTAGGTCAAATCTTTGTCATTTGATATCTTAAAATGGATGCTAAATTTATTAATCTTCTTTGGGAATGCTAAACCAAAATTTCATATTTTCAAATTTTATGACGAATGTTTCCTTATTTAAATTTTAAGTGTACCCTAGAATCTTAGTTATTCTATAAGTGTACCCTGGAGTAAAAAAAGAAAGAAAGAAAGAAAGAAAAAAAAAAAAAAAAAACAACAAAAAAACAAAAAGTGGAGAAAAACTGATCTAGATGAATAAATACCGTGAGTAGTGAGTAGCAAAATTTTAAAAGATTTCTCTTGTCACATTGGATGTATTTAATTTTGTTAATCATTTTATTTATTTATTTTATAATAATAATAATAATAATAATAATGATAACAGCAACAAGCAATTAAACTCAATCCAGAGATTTTGGAACATTGTGTAACAGTTTTAAAGGGTTATCTTTCCCACAATATTTTTATAAAAGTTACAAAATGTCTTTATCAGCTAATGCTAAGAATACAGAATGTAAAATATTTGGTACTACAATATTTTTAACTGAAACAGAAAAAAAAATTTCAAATAAAAATTAGTGCTTCTAAAAAGAAGGTAAAAAATTTAAGAATAAACCAGATGTGACTGTTTAATTGTAATTTACAAAAGATGAATTATAGGTAAAGTTTCAGAAAAAAAAAAAATGCATAAAGTTAATGTAAGATTCCAGAGCTAAAGTTTTTCAAAACAAAACATTGTGTAAGCAGAAAGTAAAACCATGTACCCAACAAAGAATAAATAAAAAAGTAATAACATTTTTGTTAAAAGAAAAAATATTCACTTTAATCATACAATTATTTATGGTAATATCAGCTCAGTTGATAGTTTACTTGTTGATTTAATCCTGCCTATCTACTATAATGCCAAGTATAACCAAAAAAACAAAAGTCATGCTAAATTATACTGTGAAATTTATTTATTATTACTACTATAACAACAATAATGATAATAAACTATTAAATTAAGTTTATAATTGAGTAGCTGAAACAGAATAATGGATTTTTAGATGTTTATATATTAATAATGGGATTAATATAAATTGAAAGTATTTAGTTATTGAAGTACACTAAATCTTATTAAAAGGTTTTCAGTTTAGTAACTGTGAGGGATCACTGCAATGAGAAGTGAGGTGCAGAGTATGACTGAACTCTTCTTTGAGAGTGCTTATTGGCCAAAAACTGTGGTAAGATTGAGTTTTATTTCCAAGTCACTGATGATATTAGATGCCAGTCCAATTTTTAATCCTTTTTCAACAAAATCTGATAATGCTGCAATAATTCATACTAATTCTTTAAAAAATGATATAAGAAATAATAGCATATTGCTTTCTTTGATAAGCAAAGTGAAAGCTTGTTCAACTTGAATATCAGTTACATTTTTAATATCACTCTTTGAATGCAATATATCCAATATAAAAAAAAATTATGTTAACAACAATTTTTAAAAATCTAAGTGTTGAAAGTTTTCTACTGCATTATATCAATTTTTGTGAATTTATTCATGCTAAGCTTGAACAAAAACATCTGGCTTGGTGCTTATGTAACATTTACAAGTACACATAATTGAAATTCCATTTAAGTATATAGATATATTTACCTGCCAAAGCAAATATATTTAAATACAAATTTTATCATTAATAATCTTAATTCAGAAAAAGATAGATTGTATGCCAATCAGATATTAGCAAGTGAGTCAGTCACAGTCAGCAGGTAATTATATTTCAAGGCAATATTAACATTTTAAAATATATAAAAGCAGCCAATTATGATAGTATTTATATTTTTCATGTTCATTAAAACAATGAATGTATAATGCCAGACAACTCTGAATTATGAAAATAGTTTTTAAATGTTTCATTTATATAGGAAATGGACACGAAAATAAACAAAAAGGTTTGTCTTTAAAAGAGAGTAATGAGTTTTAAAAATACTTTAATGTTTTTCATTTTTTTTTTTATTTCACTTTAAACTTTACAATGTGAGGTTTTATTAACAATAAAACCACCTCACACTTTTAATAAATTCTGTGCAAACTATTTAATAATTTAAAGCATTTCCTTATGAATTCTGCATTGCACTCTGCTGATAACTCCAAACTACCATATGTCTGTAATGCTGCTGTGTCAGCTATGTTGAATCAGTCTGGGCAACCTGTTGCATTCGTTTTGTAGACGTTAAATTAGCATGAATTATGCTGCGATGAAAAAAAGTGGCTGCTATTGATTGAAACTGCAAGGGAATTATTTAATTTTGTTTGGTTAAAATTTACCAGTATGACAAATCAAAAATTTGTGGCTTTCATGATGGATAATTGCAAAAGTTCAACATTAAAAAATGCTAAATATTTAGAGTTGGTATTTAGTTATGAGAGTTGGTACCAATCTGAATATTACAATCTTGTAGATACACTGTTGTGCCTATTATAATGCAAGTTTTTCACCATCTATCAAACAATTGTATGATTATTTGTTGCACTCTGCAGTCACTCAACTCTTGTATGATGTAAGCTCTAAAAATATTCCCTTTTCTATAGATGAAATAAAGGAAGTGGGCTCATTTTTAGGGCATGCTGAACTGAAATCATGGTTTGCTTCATGTTAAGCTACTCTAGAGCACTTTCAGTTCAATGGTCAAAGACTCACAATATGTTTGTTGCAAGAGATGAATTCTCAAAATTCCCATTTAGGATTCAATACTTAATTCATTGTTTGGAATCAATCTTTTCTTTATGTAGCTGCCTAGACAGAAGCTTGTGCTTTTTAGACCACAATGTGCAGGAGTAAGTTTTGCTGTGTAGAGTTATCACCAGTAACACATTCATTTACCATCCACAAGACAATGCCCAGGTCGAGTAATACAATGGGATTATTTAGAGAACCTTTTGCCATGTTTTGTAGAAAACAGAATTCATAAAACCCTTTCTCCTAGTGCAAGATATGAATACTATGAAATATATATTTTACAGTAGATTTGAAATGTCCAGACAGATTTAAATCATTATCATTTTGGAAGTAGACATAAGAAATCTTACAAAGCTGTAAATTGGATTCATTCCAATTAATTTGCAAACAAATCATCTTTTAGCTTGAAAAATTCCTTCCATGTCATAATTGTAAATCAAATGTGACATTTTAGTTGACTTTGTTATATAAGCAGTGAAGTTAATTAACCTTGATACATCAAAACTACTTACAAAAATTGAATAACTAGATAAAACTTATATAGCTGCAACGATTATTCTATTTTTCAGTAGCATCAAGTTTATAGATACTTACTAAAAACAAGTTACTTTTCTTCTAGCATAAAATAGAATTTATTGTGATAGGAGGTTTTCTAGCTGAAATATTTTTTGACAGGTGGTATTTTATTAATAATTGCTTTTCATTTTATTTATTTATTTTTTTTCAATTACAGCTCACCTCAGATTTTATTTTATGGCTATTAAGCAGCATAGATAAGAAATCAAATACAAGCCTCCAGAGAGACTCAGGGCTTATCTTTCTAGAACAGTATTACTGTTACTAGGTTGGCTACAAAATTCGACTTACAAACATCACTCAAATAAATCATACAGTTACTTTACTTCTCAAACTGCTACTGTACTGCTGTCCATCTGTTTATATACAATAGTGTAATAATGTCTCATCTAAGAAATTCATAGACTATCATATCATGATTGAATTATAACCCCCCCTCCCAGCCAACAAGCACTGACCCATCTGTCATACTCCAAATATTTTGGTTTGAAGTTTGGCAGACTAACTTGATTTTTAAATTGTGCAAAGCTATTATTTAACACAATTTACAATGAGAATAACTCATCTTCATTTTGTATAGAATGTAAGTTGGGGTATAAAAAAAAAAAAAGAAATGTAAACATTTTAGTTTTACTAAGTTTAATATGACTTACTCCAATTTACATCAATTGGTTTAATGCCAAAATTAAGATAAAAATCACATACTTTTCTATGAAATAGCAAGATGACTTCAACTGTATTTACAGGTAAAAATCAATAATCAGCAAACTTTTGATATTTTTTCCTTCTTAATTATATATGCCTTGTATATAGTCGATATGCTTGGCATCACTGTATCTAATAATCTCACATTTTAAACCTATATCATTTAATGAAACTAAGTTCTTATTAATAACTAAACAATGCTGTAGGTTTATACTTTACAAAGACCTAAATTATATCTACAATATAGGATTACTGATATATATTAATATCTAATGAAAATCTAATTATTCCACAGGGATTTTTCAAAGAAAAATAATTGAAAAATGAATGTTTTAATGTTCACAATTTTTTCTCCAAGTTACTAAAAAAGATTTTATGGACACAAAGAGAGGGCATTAACTATATATAAATATTTTATTAATCAGCATTCTACAATTAATAAAAAAATTATAAAACTAATTTAGAATAAAAATATCTAAGGAATTAATAATTTGAGAAGTTCTTGATATCTTTTTTCCTTATTAAAATCAGATAAAAGATCTTACTGGTAAAACTGAGTAACTACTTGTGGTTGAAAGAAACCAACCAGTCCAACTATAAGAGTAAAAATATAAAAAAATTGGCAATATAGTTTCTAACAGTATTAAAATTTTGTTGAATGGCAGAGTGTTGAAGCTATAGAGAGAACAAAATAAACATGCTATAGCAAGATAAGATTTAGTAATACAAGATTAAAAGCCTTTTAAGTAATCCGCTTAACATGTAAAAAAATGTATTCATAATTTTATGCTGGATTAAACAAATATTTTAATATCATTAAATTATAAGAACAACATCCTGATATTGCATCAACATTGCAATTTTGTTATTTTTAACTTAGTGATTTAAAAAGATAAAAAAAAAATGAAGTAATTTTAAAATGCTTTCATTGCATTCTGTATTGAAAAACATTTAAAAGTAGTTGTTAGTAGCATAATAAAAACTTTGTTAAAATGTGAGAAATAATACTTATTTTGATACATCTTTAAACATAATTGATGTTCATTCAAGTTTTGCTTTTACCAAAAAATTAATTTTCTTGCTTTGAAAAGTAAAATTAGTTATAATTATATCCTAATGTTTTCCAATTTAGACATAATACAAACATCTCAATTTAAATCCTTCAATCTTCATTTCTTATTCTGGTTTCATTAACCAGATTAAAAAGTACTTTACTTGCTTATTTTGTGTGCGTGCATGAGAGCACCAGTTATTAAAAGCTCACCACTGTTGTCATCACAAAAAAAAACAAAAAAAACTAAATAGTTCCCCTTCAAACTAATATCCTTGGGTGGGGGAAGATGCAGGGATGTTAATTTGAGCTTACAACACAAAATGAAAAAAGTAACAATTCATTAAACATAATAAATTTCATAAAATCTTTGAGAGTGTGAGATATCCTTTGAGACGAAAAGTGAAAGTATTTTTTTTTTGTTTTGTAGATATTTTTAATTCAACTTACCTTTGGATAAGTTAATAATAAACAGAACTTTACTTTAAAAATAAATCTAAAGAATTATTTTTTACCCAAACAGAAGCAAAAATCTTTCCTCTGAAAATTTTAAGTATAAGAGAATTTTTTGAAATTTAACTTTCACTTATCACCACTCAGCTTTATACTATTCCTATTATTTTATAGTTATGTGTAACCATCTAATGCATTATTTCCAATGAAAGCAATTAAAACAGTTTAACTAGCAATTTGGCTACATCTGCTGATAGCACCAATAGCAGTTAGGCAGATGTAGTCAAATTAAGGAAGTTATTTCTAACCATTTTCCATTAGTGATTACAAAGTAGAAATATCTGATTTCTCTAAAGTTTTTTGTCTATTAGTTGGCAAGTTGATGGTATCAATTTGGCATGATTTAAAATACAACATAATAAAGAATAGTATAATACTGAAGTAGTTGCATGAAAATATCAATACCAAATATCTTGAAAGTTTCATGAAAAGTGTTTTTCTATTAAGACAATGTATGTATCCTTACACATATTTCTGCTACTGAAGAATTTTTCACTTGAAGAACCTTCATAATGCGATCCAGACATTATTGGAAAAACTGTGTAAAGACAAAAACAATTGAAAACTGTATTAAGGTAGGGGACGTGTGGATAGTGTAACAGTTATCAGCATGGAAAGTGGAGTTAGTGGGCCATGTTCGATTTCCCACCTCACCTGTTGCATTCACTTTTGAACAAATGCCCTTGAGAGAAAGAAAGCATGAATACATCTCTTCTCCTTCAGTTATGAGTTAAATAACAGGGTAGACTAGGATCTTCAACCTTGAAATATTTTATTATCAGCAATAGCAAAACTTAATATGATTAATGCTGTAAAATCTTTAAAAGTCATTTAAATGGAAAGTGCTTGATAAACAATAAATATTTTTGTCTCTTGCTTTACATTTTAATACCTGAAAATTATTTTAAAACAAAATTACAAGTTAAAATATCTATCATTTAAATACAAGGATGAAAAAAATTGTCATGTTATTTGGAAAATCTAAATCTAAACTTATTTATAAATGGAACTGTGTCTGTGTGTGTCCATTACCTATAGACACCAAAATGGCTGAACTGATTTTCTTGAAAATTTACACAGCTGTACTATAAGTGTCTGCAAGTGTTCTTTTTTAGGTTTTGTGTCGAGGTACCACCCAATAAATATCGAAAAATCGATAAAATTGGGTTATAGAAGGAGTGGTCCGATTTTTATCAAATTTGATACACTCGTAGACAAAGACATAAGAAACAATATTCAGAAGTTTCAAGGTTGCAGTTCTTACAATAGTGCAGAAAATCCATAATTATATAAGGCAAGATCTTTGTGCGTGTGTCTGTTTATCTGCCTGTATGTCAGTATTTTTTCAGCCCTTTTATTTTAGTTTTTGCTTTGGGTTTGATTCTAAGTAGGTATAATTGTAGTTCTTAGTCTCAGCCATGATACCATTTACCCAGAGGACTTATTTAGCCTTCAAAATTCAGTTTACGACGAAAAAAAACTTATTTGATAGCGATACCAGGAAATCAAAATTTGACTTACATTCATTCATTTTTCTTTCAGTCTACGGTTTCGCTTCAACTGGAAACAACTATTTCTTTTTAGTCTTTCATGCCAACATCCAGAGAGTCTGAGCTCCAGGACCATGGATTAGTTTTAAAGCTTTCATTACACCAGAGTAATAGCTAGGCTATACTGCTAGTACACAACTATTTATCAAATGCATTCGTTATACCTAGAAATAAATTAAACCACAACTTTGATTTAAAGAATGTCACTTATTAAAAGAGAAATTAACTTAATTAGATGTTAAATTCTGGAGTGTGCCACAATCAAATCTTAAATCTGTGCTCTGTTTTTTTTTTTTTTTTTTCAATATCTCTTTTCAGAAAAGGAATACAACTGTCCCAAACCAATATACATAACTATAAAAATGTTAAAAAATTAGAAGAAAATGATTAAATTCATACAAATTTTAGAAATATACATAATACATCAGTTTATCTCATACTAAAATAATTTAAATATTAATTGTATTAAAAAAAAAATAAAAAAAATCAACATCATTTACTCACTTTTGTTTATGTTACTTAGCATCGACCATAATTTACTTAGACTTTTTTAAAAATTTTGAAAAGCTAACATTTTTACTTGTGTATATAAATAGTTGTTGCAAAATAAAATCATCAGATTTGACTTGATAAAGTCCATCAGAGGTGAAATACATTGATTAAGATAAGTATCCCTTGTTTTGATTCCTGTTGTCCTCTTACAGATATAGTGTAGTTATATATTAATTTTTTTATACACACACAATCATATTTTTATGTGTGATTTGCTAGTTAAATGTAGATATAAAGAAATGTTTCTTTGAAAGAAATTGTAATGCGGAGGGATGATCAAAAGTATAACAATATGCATTATCAGAAATTGTGCTAGCAATCAACTGAATTACCACTAGTAGTACCAAAGTTTAGTCTTCAAAGGTGATGTGTATAAATAAAATCTTTATTATGAGTTCTTTCTGTAGAAGCAAACAATTTGAGTCAAACCTGTAGCAACTGAAACAACTTAAAATTAAACCAACTGAAAAAAGTTATTGACAAAAAACATCTAAAAACTGTAAATAGGATAACAGTAAACTACATCCTTCTTTTTGGTAACCAAGTAAAAAAGGAAGTAAGTTTTCACTGATCTGTGATATCCACCAGATATTGCACTTTTGGTTACCATTCATTCCAGGCTTAACAGAATTCTCTTTAAAGATTTCATATCCCATCCCTGGAAAACTCCAAAAGGCACATAAGAGCAGTTCTTTGCTGGAAACAACAAAAGGTTCAGGAAGAATTATGAAGTTTTCTGAAAAATACTAGAGCGAAGTGAAATAAAATTGTTTAATAAAGTTAATGTAAAAAAATTAACAAAGAAAAAATTATATTATCGTTAATAAACTAAATGAACTTTTGAGTTACCCAATATTTATAGCAAAAAGTGCACTCCATCCTTAGAGAAAACTATTCACTCAGTTTGTTTCTACAAATTCTAAAATTATATAATTTTTTTTTACAAACTCCAGAACTTTTTCCAAGATTATTTTGTAAAGTTTCATTTAGATGCACTGTTTATTATACACAGCTAAGTACCTACCAGTACTTAGAAGTACTGCTAGCACTGAAATTTGTTCAATGGTATGTTTGCATAGAGCTTAATAAGCCTGCAGAGAATTATAGCCTATGATTTTATGACAATGACTAAGAGCTCTAAAACTATCTGCTAGTGCACAAAAATAAACTACTAGATTTTGTTAGAGAGGGGTCATGAAACCTGATTGGCATAAAACATTATAAATGATTACAATACATTTTCTATGGTATATCTTTAAATAAAATTGTCTTTTAAGGATGCATTTAGAACAAGTCTTGTCCAAAACTATTTTTCACTGTCATTTAAATTAATAATTTATTCATTCTATTTTCTCATTTTTTATTTCCTTTGATATTTACTTACAATATTTGTTTGGTATGTTACAATTAAACAAAATAAATTGTACAGCAATAATAGCAAATGTTCTCTTTTAAGAATTGAAACAGAACGATTTACATTTATTATTTTCCTACAAGAATATTTTTCAGTATTTTTTTTAATCATTTCAAGCCAAGCAAGTCAATAAAGCCACATGTGGTTACTGAGTAGGAGGAGGAGGAAAAAAAGAGCAGGAATGAAGACAGAAGATAATAAGGTTACATTTTTTGAAGAACAAAATTGACTAGGAAGTAGAAAGCTGGAAGAGAGTTCCATAAGTGAGAGAAACTTATGACTAATCATTTCAACTGTAAAATGATTAGAACTTGTCAGAAATCTAGTACTGTGCTTCTAGGTAATACCATAGGGGGAATTTTACCAAAACAACTACTATAAAAATATTTACAGAAAAAGCACAGGGAAGCTATGTTATGGCAGTGAGAAAGTGAATGAAGTTGAGATGCCAAGTCAGGACCAATAACATGGAGGAATGTCAGACTTATAAATATGTAAGATAGATTCTGGTGAGAAAAAATGGCTAGCAGGATACAATGAACCAACTTTTCTATCAGTAGACCCAGCAACTGAATCAATATAATCTTTCCACTTCATGTCAGTGGGAACCATTAGTCTGAGAAGGCACAATGAACCAATCTCTTGGATGTTAGTATTAGCCATACTGATGGATTGATTGATTGTGTTTAACGACCTATCAACCTCCAAAGGGTCATTTAAGGCCAAAAGGTGTTTTTGCTTTCAGAGTTGTTTGTCTTCAAGCTTTCAAAGTTGGTTGTTTTCGACCTTTCTTTTAAGGAAAAAAAAATTTTTTTTTATTTAAAGAGGGTAATGAGCAGTGGTGAATAGTTAGTGTTTTGGGGTTTTTTTTGTTTTTTGTTTTTTTGTATGGAAGGGATTTAGATTTTCGTATATAGTCTAATTTCTTTTAGAAATTGGAATATTTTGCTTGGGTCGACGTTAAATAGATCTTTTAAATTGTTTGATCTGTAATATTTTGATCGAATGAAGTAGAAGTCATAGCAGCTAATCAAAAAGTGTTTCACTGTGAAGGGTTCCTGGCATGCAGTGCATAGTGGAGGTTCTTTGTTTTTCAGTAGGTATGAATGGGTAATCTGGGTATGTCCTATTCTTAGTCTAGTTAGTGTAACTTCCTCCTTTCTTATCTTACGGTAGCCTGGATACCATTCGCCGACAGTAGGTTGGATATTTTGGAGCTTATTGTTTGGGCTATTATTCCATGTTTCTTGCCATTTAGTTCTGATAAATTTGTGATTGTTGGTTTGAAGTCGGAGTAGGGGATCTTGACATCAGATACATTTTGATGTAATGATTTTTTTGCTGCTGAATCAGCCCTCTCATTGCCATGGATGCCAATATGACTTGGTATCCAGCAGAGTTTGTTTTTGGAGAGCTGGTTAAATCTATGTAGAAGTTTGATGATAAGTGGGTTGGTTGATTCTTTGTTTCTTAGAGAAGTAAGAGTAGATTTAGAATCTGTGAAGATGATAAACTTCTTGAGTTGATTTGTTGAAATAATGTCAAGGGCTAAGTTGATGGCTAGAATTTCAGCACTATAAATCAAGGCTTTATTTGGAATTTGTTCTAGTAATTCCGTGTTATTGAGGATGGCAGCACATCCTACTCTGTCTTCCTTTTTAGATCCATCGGTATATATGCGGACGTAATCAGGGAAGTTATCTATAATAGAGAGAGTTTCTTCTTGAAAGGTGGCTGGATTTGTTTTTCTTTTTGATGGAAGAGGGGTTTAAGTTGTGGTTGAAAAACTATTTTGTGGGCAGAATTTGATGGATTATAGGCTGATTTTATGTAGTATTGCATTCCGAGTTTTTGTCTTCTTAGTTTTAGCGGAGGTTCATTTGCCTCAGTATACAGGCTTTCCACCGGGGAAGTGGTGAAAGCACCCGACACAAGTCTCAGACCTTGATGATGGATGGTCTCCAGTTTTTTAAGGTATGATTTTCTGGCTGATCCATATACGAAGCATGCATAATCAAGTTTAGAACGAATTAAGGTTTGATATAATTTAGCAAGTGTTTTTTTATCTGCACCCCATTCGGTATGAGCTACTACTCTTAGAAGTTGAATGGTTTTATTGCATTTGGCTCTCAAGTATTTGATATGTGGGATAAAAGATAGTTTATTGTCAAAAATAACGCCAAGAAATTTATGTTGTTTGACGACTGGGATTTCAGTATCATTGAGTTTTAAGACAGGGTCGTTATGCATTTTGTGGATTTGGCAGAAGTGTAGGCATTTAGTTTTCTCTTTGGATAATTTGAAGCCATTTTCCATGGTCCACTTGCTTATTTTATTTAGGCATAGTTGTAGTTGGTGTTCTATTGTGCAAATGTGTTTAGATCTGTAACAGATCAGAAAATTGTCCACGTACAGTGAACCGTCTATACCAGGATTTAGACATTTTACAATGTGGTTGATTTTTATGTTGAATAGGGTAACGGAGAGTATGCATCCTTGTGGAACCCCCATTTTTTGTTCTTTTGAGTCTGATAAGGTATCGTCCAAAAGTACTTTAAAATTTCTGTCTTTTAGAAAGTTGTCTATATATAAAGGCATTCTTCCTTTTAGGCCAAGTGCTTTCAAATCTCTCATTATTCTGTATCTCCATGTGGTGTCATAGGCCTTTTCAAGGTCAAAGAAGACCGCCATGAGGTGTTCTTTTTGGATGAAGGCTTCACGTATAAAGGTTTCAAGTCGGACAAGGTGGTCAATTGTCCCTTTTCCCTTCCTAAAACCTGTTTGGAGGTTGGTTATTAAGTTGTTAGTTTCCAAATACCATGTCAGTCTGTTGTTGATCATTCACCCCAGTATTTTGCTAAGACAGCTGGTTAGAGCAATAGGTCGGAGATTGGTTTGGGGGATTTGATATGTTTTTCATGCGTTTTGGAATGGGAATAATGGTGGCCTGTTTCCAGAGAGTGGGAATGTTACCAGTGGTCCATAGGTAGTTGTATATATTTAGTAAATAAATAAGAGAGTTTTTTAGGTAGCTGCATTAGAAATTCATAATGAATTTCGTCTGGACCAGGAGTTGTGTTATGGGCTCTGGCTAGTGCAGTTTGGAGTTCTGAAATTGAGAAAGGTAGGTTATAACTTTCGGTATTTTCTGATTGAAAGTTGATGTTTTTTTTCTTCGCATTGTTTAATGATTTGGAATGTTCTATCAAGATTTTGTGGAGATGAGTTTTGTGAAAAAGTTTCTGCTATATGGTTCGCAATGTCTTTTTTGTTCGTAAGCTTTACGTTGTTCAAGGTGAGGTGTTTTACTGGGGTACTATCACATTTTCCTGATATCCTTCTGATCATGTCCCATATTGTTTTGGTTTTGGTGTTCAGTTTTGAGATATAATTTTTCCAAGTTTTTTTTTTTATTCTTTGATAATTTGCCTATAGTATAGGTTTTCTTTGGTAGGGGAGGAGTTGAATTTTCTTAAGGCTGCACATCGCGCTCTTATTGCCTCTTTGCATTAATCATTAAACCATGGCTTTTTGAATTTCATTGAAGTGGAAGATTTAGGTATGCATTCTTTAGATATAGATAAAAGAGTTTTGGTGAAGTAGAGGAGGTGATCTTTGCTGCTGGTATTGGATTCTGGAATTAGTTTTAAATAGCATAGTTTTTTTAAATTTTTCCCAGTTAGCTTTTTGAATATTCCAGCATGGTTTTTTCTTCCTGAGTTGAGGATTCAAGTTTTCCAGAATGATAGGGAAGTGATCACTTCCACAGGTATCTCCCAGGACCCTCCAGTTGTAGTCCAGGAGAAGACAGTGGGGTCGCTTATAGTTAGGTCAATAGCGGAATATGAGCCTGATGCTGGGTGAAGATATGTGTTTGATTTGTTATTATATAGGCATAGGCTGTTTTGATTGATTACATTTTCAATGATTTGGCCTTTGGGGTTGGTTTCAGAGCTTCCCCAAATTTCATTGTGACAGTTGAAGTCTCCCATTAAAATAAATGGTCTTGGGAGTTGTTGGATTATGTTGTCTAGTTCTGGTTCTGTGATATTGTAACAGGGGGGAATATATATGGAGCATATAGTGATTGTTTTGTGTAGGGTTGCTGACACCACCACTGCTTGTAAATTGGTTTATAATTTGATTTGATTTTGTGGTATCTTATTGTTTATGATTATGGATGTGCCTCCAGAGGCTTTGTTAGGATTTTTGTTTATATGGTTGTATGAGGTATAATGTTTTACATTACGTATATGGTTTTCTTTAAGGAATGTTTCCTGCAAACAAACAACTGCTGGGGAAAAGTTTTTGAGAATTATTAGGAGTTCATTGAAATTTGCTTTTACACCTCGAATATTCCACTGAATAATTTTATTCGTCATATGTGGGTTTCAGTTTTGATAGGGTTTTTGTTTGGGATTTTGGCATGTTTGAGGATTTTGTTTCTTGATATCCATTGCTTCTAAATTTTCAAATCTGTTTCAATCTTGGGCTCAAGCTGGTTTGGGTTCTTGATTTTGATGTTGGTCTATGTCTTGTCTGCTGGTTCTTTTTTT
The DNA here is from genome assembly GCA_037127315.1 of Ascarosepion bandense. Classification (NCBI taxonomy): domain Eukaryota; kingdom Metazoa; phylum Mollusca; class Cephalopoda; order Sepiida; family Sepiidae; genus Ascarosepion; species Ascarosepion bandense. Next base: position 6,436,738 of record JBBBDQ010000515.1, read on the forward strand.
CTGGGGATTATTTTGGTTTGTCCGAATAAGGGGTTAATTTTGGTTCAGTTTTTTTTTTTTGGAGAGTTTGTATTAGGGATAATTTCTGTTTTCTTATTGGGTAAAGAGGGTTTTTTGTTGTTTGGCTTATTTGATTTAGGTAAGAGGTTTTTTGTCCTTGTGGGTGGGTTTTTGATTTTCATTTTGGTTTTTGTTAAGAATTGGTTTCGGGTTTTCATTGGCAAAAGAGGATTCAGATTTACCAAGGGTAATTTTTAATTCGTTGATGAATTTGGGCCAATCGTTGGGTTCTAATTTTATGAGTTTTTCAAGGAGATCCTTATATTTATCTTTTGTTTCAGTAGTTAGAGGGGTTCTTTGGGCGATGTTGGAGTATGAAACCTTATTTGAGTATACTTCCACGATTTTTCTTGCTTCCCAAAAGGGTATATTTCTATTATATTTTACCTTGAATATTTCTTTCTCTTTTTTCCATATACAACAGTTTCTCGAGTATGCCGGATGGTCACCTTCACAATTTGCACATTTGATGGTTCGATTGCATTGATCTTCTAGGTGATCCAAATCCCTCATTCCACATTTCTTGCAAACAGGTTTCCTTGTACACTGCTCCTCATGGTGTCCAAACATCTGGCATTTGAAACACCTGAGCGGGTTTGGGATGTAGGTCTCAACTTTAATTAAATTGTATCCGACCTTAATCTCTTTTGGGGACTTGTGGGAGTTAAAGGTCAAGATATGTGTTTGTGTTAATAGTGTTGCCTTCTTTTTTGATAGTGATTCTTTTGTAATCTATAACTCCTTGACATTTTAGTCCTGTTTTGATTTCATCTGGAGTGCAGAGGGAGAGTTCCTGGCTCTTAGCTACTCCTTTAGATGTGTTTAGCATTTGATGGGGGTGCGCTTTTATTTTTAGGTTGTGAAAGGAAGTCATTTTGAGCAGAGAATCTGCTTGTTTCTTTTGGTTGACTTCTACTAGCAGTGTTTCATTTTTTGTTTTTTTGACCATCTTGGGGGTTATCCTGGAGGATATTACCTTTTCTATCACAAAGGGAGATAACTTTGATAAGTGAGTATCTTCAGTGGACTCAAGGACAATGAATTTAGTGAAGCCAGGTTGGCACAGCTCAGAGTCACTGTCTGATTCCATATGTGGTCTCTTGGACTGCCCATCTAGCCCCGGTAAAGGCCGAAGTGGTGTGTTGGGAAGTGGAGGTACTTAACCTGACCTCCTAGGCCCTCAACCACCAGGATCCCGTCCCAGGGCATCACGGGTCGCCACCCATGGCCAACAGGTGGCCCCATTGAGGGATTTTTTACCCTGTGCAGGGGGGCAGTTGGTGTATTCTGATGCCCCGCCAACACGGCACATACTGATGGAAGACCAAAAAGGTCTAAGATGATTAAAAGAGAGTAGTTCAGTTTTGGAGGCATTAAAATTAACAAGCCATTCTTTGCTCCAGTTAACAAATTGTAGGTCCCTTTTGAGATCAGCTGCCAATTTGATCATATCAAACCAATCAAACTTATTATTAAGACAGGAGTAAATAGTTGTGTTATCAGCAAAAATTGAGAACCAATGACATCAGGAAGTTTGTTGATGAAAAATATGAACAATGTAAATCCAAGAATAGAGCCCTTAGAGACACCTGCATTAATGCACCAAGATCTAGAAGAGTGTATATTCAAGACAAATTTTATTTAGTAAATTTGATAAAATTGAATCACTTAAATTCATCCAGATATACCATTACCTTTCAACTTGTAAAGATACAGTATGTCAAACTCTGTCAAATACCTTCAAGTTATCCAAAGCAGCAGCCTAAGCTTCATCATTCTTATCTAAAGCTTGACAGACTCTTTCAACAATAAACAGTAATACATCAGCAGTTGACCTTGAAAGAAGATTCTGCAAGGTTAGATGCTTAACCATTTCAGAATTGTTTAGAGCCTCTAGTACTCTGCCAGACATAAGTAAAAGGCTTATTAGTCTTCTTGAATATTATGTAGGTACCTCCATTACATAACAAAAAATCCAGCATAAAAAAGGTTTAAAAGGTTCAAAACTTAATAAAACGAACTTTTTCTATCCAAAATGTTTATAATATTATGAAGAGGAAAGATCAAAGTAAATTTTATTTATTTTATAAAATTTTTTAATCCCTTTTAACATGTTCGAAATTTTGGCAGAAAATTTTGTTTTGATTTGGCGTTAGCGTTGTCGAAAATATTATGACCATTTTACAATTGATTACGTAATTTTTTTTACGTCACTCACTTTTGCGGTGACAAACATATTAATTTGGAAATTCTCACAAAAATCAAATATTTGTCGGATTTTAATGAAACTTTCAGTACTCATTCACAAATGAATAAAATTATTTTTGAAATTATTACTTTTTTAAAATATTGCTGAAAAAAAAAAATTTTTTTTTAACTGTTACCCCCCCTTCAAGTAAATTCATGAAATTTTAATAAATTTTAATTTTCTGGTATTTTCTGTTTTATTAGTTAAACGCAGAACTCATCGGGAAATATAAATCATGTATTTTTTTTTATTTAAAATTATGATTCACTATACGAAAATCTGCTCCGAAGAGAAATATAAAAAATACTATAAAACTTTGATATAATTTAATTTGATAAGCTTTTAATTGCTGGAATAAATAATAAAAATTAAGGACATTATAGTCTGAAGAAAAAAATTTTTTTTAATTACTAATAAAATTTGAAAAGAATTGTTTTCATTTTTTTAAATTATACATAATTCATAAAGTTTTAAAAATATTTTTAAAATCTTTTAAAGAACTGAATCATTTTTTTTTATTAGTTAAGAATTGATGATTATACTGCCCAAAAAAAAAAAAATTTCACCACGTATATTTTTAAAAAGAAAAAAAAATTTATTTGTGCAAATATGTTCAAGGTCATAAAGTACGGTGTTCCATATGGGTCAAAATGATTTTATAAGTTAACAAGCGTTCTGGGTTATTACCCATTAGCAAAACATAGAAGAACACAAGTTCAATCTTACGATATTTTATTATCTACGTTTCTAAAATTTTTATTTATTCAGACAGCATATTCAAATGTCTGGCTATAAATCTAAACTAAAATTCTATAAAATATTATATAAGTGCTGAAATTATTATGTTAAATTTTTAATTTCACTATTTAGTTACCCCCCCCCCCCCCAAATTTTTTTTAGTTTTTTTTATCATGATTGGTCACCATACATTGCGTTTCTGTCAACATCCGGTAGCTGTCATCTGTTAACACCTCCATGACTTACATAACAAAAAAAGGACTACCGTAATTAATTTTAAAAAATTTTTTTTTTATTGTAAATTTCTGGGAGTAAGCAATTATTAATTGATTGAAAACAGATAAAGGTAAGTTTTAATATTAAAATTTAACTTAAATAACATGCCAGCATGGTATATTTTATTTTTTCAAGATTTTTAAAAACAGATATTTGGCTACTGTTTACGTAATGAGTCAATCAAACAACAATGGTGGTATTTAAAAAAAAAAAAAAACTGATAAAATTTTAAAATTTTAGATTTAAATCAATATAATTTCAGTTAAAACTACACCAGTATGTTTTTTGCTTACTAGAATTATTAAATTTAATCTCTTGGCTTTCAATTAAAGCTAATTTTAAAGCTTGAAGATAACTTATTTATTTTTAAAATTTAAATTTAAGTATAGAAAAATTGACTGGACTCCAGTGGAGGTACCTAAATGTATTGAAGCATACTTTTATTTGATAAGAAATATCCATCATAAAACAAAAATCTATTAATTCTATTAGCAAAAATAGATAAAGTGTAAGTCTACTGTTACTAGACAACATAGCTAAAAGGGCTCTATACATTTGTTATGTAAAACAATACTTGAAGAATTGTACGGACAGCAATCATTTATAGTTTTGGCACACAAGAAAACAAAAGCAGAAGCAATTGGGTGCTGTAATAATGAGAACTATTTTATTGCCATTTTATTGATGCTGCTTAAGGATTTTAGAACATAGTATCAAAAACTGAACAGGAGCATGAAGAAAATGGAGACTACAATTCTAGGTGTTATTCAAGGGAACTAGTCAGATTTCTGTTTTGTTCTTATATGGTAAACAGGTTCAATGGAATTCCACACCAAATTGGTGACACCATAGAAATTAGTTTTTTTTAAATTGCATTGATCAGAGCCAATCAAGCAACACTAGTCCTTAAATGAAGTGATCAATCTGAACTTCTCTCTCATATTTTAACAATCAGTTAGCCTATCTTGGTGATTATGTTAATTCCTTTTATGATATCTGAAGTTTTGGGAAATTGTATCTAGTTCTACAGTACTGCTCTACAATTCTTGAAAAGGAAGATTTATGACTTTTAAAAGCTTCCATGTTTAACAGACCCATTTCTTTCAGAGATCATTTTGGTATGACAATGTAGACATTTTCATTAAGTTTTGCTATAAAAAGTGTTTATAACTTTAGGAAAAATAAAATTCTCCACAAATTATTTTTTCCTTAATTATAGATTTTCAATGTGACAGTTTTATTAAATAATCTAATTAAGATCTTTGTAGTGAAATTGACCATGTCAGACTTTGAGAAAAGCTAAAGTAATGATTGGATATAAAAATTTGCTTGTTAATTCTAATTTATATTTAATATCAATAAAAAGTAAAGAAAAAGAAGACCCTACATAAATAGAGATAAAAAATAAAATTGCATTTTTTGAAGGTGAAATCGTAACCTTATTTTCAGATGGCTGGTATTAATTTTAGGTGATTTTCAAGATAAGCAAAGATTTCTCTAAAAGTTGGAGAATATAGTTATTTTTGTTGGGAAAAGTAGCTGAAGTGATTAAAAAATGACAAATACAGATTTAAAGATACAAAGAGTGCAAATTGCTTTTGTTGGGAGAAGTAAGCAAATTTATCAAAGCTAGTTAGTCAAAATATTTGTCAATGGGTTTTGATGATATGTGAACCTAGGTCAAAATATGGCCTTGGGGATTTCCTGTTTACTGATTACCAGGACAGCTGATAGGAACAGGCAGATAATAAGAGAGAGTGGATTTTTTCCCCACTTCCATTAGAAGTTGAAATGGTTAAATGATATTACTTACATTTTCAGATGCTAAGACATATATAGGGAGGGGGGAATAGAAATCCTGTACTTTTTTAATAAAAACATTTTTTAATAAAACTGGGGTGGAAAATGAAATTCAGTGAGACAGAGTCAGCAATGAATTGATGCAGACAGGTGAAATAGCCTGCCATGAGAGAGTTATTGCAAGAGACGGCCAGTCCAAATTCAACAAGCTGCAAGTTGAATAAACCATCATCTTGGGGAGATAATAGAACATGAATATTATTGTGCTAGTGAAATAACAGCGAACTGATACTTTTTTTTTGTGACACTTAACTTTGACTTGCTTGTAATTTTGTATTTATTTGATTAAATACATATAAATCTATATTGTGGAGTTGCATTCTTAAATTTGGTTTTCATTATATGCCATTCCCTCACATGTCTGGGCCAACCTCGTCAAGTGACAACAAGCAATCTTGCTTTGGCTAATCCGAGATCAACAACACAATGTGGGCGGAACTGACCAAAACTCAAAGGTTGACTGGACTCAGCCAGGGGTCATGTTATAAAATAAAGAACTTATATAGATCAGCTATCATCTGTCAATAGGAACAGCTCCTCTATTAAATATACCCACACCCCTACATTTCATACATTCCTGTATATATATATATATATATATATATATAGAGAGAGAGAGAGAGAGAGAGGGGAGGAGAGTAAGAGATATGTATGGCAAAGTGTAAAAGTATTTGCATGACATTTTATTTTTTAGGACTGCACTGGACTAAAGTGATGTTTATGTTGATGCAAGTTACACATGCACATGAAGGAGAGAGAATGCTGAAAATTTTAAATAAAAAAAAAAACAACTTTTTTTGGTATATAGTCTAGTCAATTTCATTGAGTTTTTTTTTTTTAATCACTTTTGTTATTAAATATCCCATATGGTGATTATAGAACATCTGCCAAGGAAGATGAACAGTTCTAAGAACCTGAATGTAAATTTACTGTAGAGCATTTTGTTTATTACAGTGAGCAACTAATGCATTGAGGATGTTTTGTAAAACTCTTTTTTGTGTTCACATAATTCAATCTTTTATTGAGATTTCTCTTATGTATTGTTTGTAGCAATTATTACAGGTGATAGAGTAAACTCCTTTTTCCAATTTTAGCTTATTTTTTGTATTAAGTCTTTTATTGTTTTAGAAATTAAATTTAAAATTTTCAGTCTTCTCTCTCTCTTGTATACATGGGAAGTTACATCAAAATAAACATCACTTTAATTTGATGAAATCCTAAGGGATGAAACATATCACACAAAATCTTTTTACACTTTATCAAAAGATTTCCCAAAAATCGTTCTTAACATATAAAGATTTATATATTGCTTTTCTAGACAGATGTGTGTGTGGTGTAGAGAGCAAATACTATATCTAGAAAAAAAATCAATATTAATGAAAATAAAATAATCTTTACAGCAATATAAATTTTATTTATTTCTCAAAGTTGTAAGTTATTGTAGTTTACATTAATCTGAGGATTTCCCTGCCAAATACAAATATTGTGTACATTGATATCTATTTTAACCAAGAAAAAAATTACAATCTTCTGTCTACAAATTAAACATTACTAAATTATATAATGAATATTCTTTATCACAGTATAAGATAACTGAAATTTAATATAATGCTTAAAATGAGACATGATTGCTCAATCTGTATTGTGTTTAGTTATATACACTATGTTATTTCAACCTGAAAGAAAAGTATTTTATTCTTGAATTAATAAGTTTTGCATTTTCAAAATATAAGGATATTGAAAACAACTAGTAAAAAAAAACTAATAAAAGGATTTTCTGTACATATACTCTATTTAAGACATTTTTAAATAAATTAGAAATAAGTTAAAATTTCATTGGAATGTAGATTTCACAGTTACACATTTTAAAAGGTTTTTATTAAATGACATAATAAAGTTGACCATCACAAGAGACTTGCTCAAAACATGTCATAAAGATATAATCTTACTGGAAGAGTTACCATAGATATGAAATAATAGTCCATGATGATTATGCCAAGCACATTTTATGATCATACCAATTTGATCTTGTTTTTCTATCCTCACTAAAATAGATAAGTAATAACTTCATTTGAAAAAGCTATATGATCTTTACAGGTCAATTTAAATAAATGAAACACAGGTACAAGCAATTTTAAGTGTGTTTAATTTTCAGTTAGCATTTCTAGCAACACAAATTTGTAGAATTCTAACGAATTAGAAACGTTAGGCCTAACAGTAGTTAACAGATGATTGAAAATATAATTTTGGTATTGTTCACTGAATATTTTTCTAATATGCAATTCAATCCAGTTATATTGGGACGCTGCAGTGTGTATATTTTTATCTTTTGTACATAAGAATACTTTTGAGAGGATTTCTTTTTCTTCTTTTCTGAGCCCAAATCTGTATAGATTGTTTATCCATACAAGTTCAAATGAACATGTTATTTATCCCAATCGTTTATCAGCTTATAATCAAAAGCAACCAAATTATTGAGTATAGGTTCTTTAGTTTAGATAGAACATTTTTCAATGTTGGGTGTTGTATCCTTGAGAAAGGTACAATAACGAATTGTACAACCAAGTGGTAAACTACCAAATATAGACATCATAGAGCAAACCGGATTATTCTGTACGTGAGTGTCACTGATATACACTCCCACAGAAACTCTTCACTAAGCAGTAGCTACGACTCTTCTATAACAGATGAACTCAGCCATCCTTCTGTACCAGAAGGGTAGCAGGATATTCCACTACAACAGTTGTCAATCATTTCTAGATTGTACTATTATAACATTATCTAATGAAGAATGCAAGCAAAAGGTCTCAAAATGAGGGATGGCCAACAATAACCAATTAAACATGGTTTCTTACAGAAGAAACCAATTATGTCTATATAATAGACACAATACAATATTAATTTCAAAGTTCTCATGATATTATTAAAATAATGTACAAGGTTACAATTTACCAATGCTATTCAGTAATATTTTTTCTACTGATAAATATGCAAAAGGTGTTTTTTTTTTTAAATGTAATTGAGATTTAGTTATAAAAGACTGCACAGCTTTAGCTTCTTTCTTCTGTGAACAATAAAACATTAAATGCCCAGTAGAAAGTGTACAAAAATGAAAAAAACATATTCATATACACTCACATGGGCCTGGTTTTCCTGGAAAACTAACAGACGTGGAACCTGAATCAGAGCTAGGTTGGGAACTAGCATTTTGATTAGGACTGGTGTTTCTCCCAGGAAATCGTCGTCTGAAAAAAGAGTTACATTTTAAGATGAAAATATATAATTATTAATGAACAATGATACATAAAATGAACACATCACATTTGGAACAGTTAAACATCATAAAAAATAAGAGTAGATTAAAAAGCAAATAAAGCTATTAAATATATCCATACTATAACTAAATCAAAGCAGTCAAAATGAAAATAGTAATATTCATTTTGTGAGTAAAAAATACATTGCATTTTAAAGTTAATGCCTTTTTACACTAAAAGACCCCAATATTAACAATTTTGCACACACACAAAGTTTACTTTATGCAATGAATTCAACCCACGTTTTTTTTTATTTCTGTAACACACATTTGCATTAAGTCTTATAAGATTTCTTAACAACAACAAAAAAAAAGGACTATTTATTCCTAAATTTCCAACAAAAATATTTGTACAAATACAAATTTTGATTCTTTTTCTGGTTATCCAATTTCCACTCATTAGTGATCACATTTCCTCAAATTTCTACAGACTTTAATGCTTCTTTCCATATTTGGATCAATATTTAGATAAAAATCACTGACAACTTCAAGTTTAAATCCTTAGTCAAGATCTTTCACCTCATTTTCAGACATTCTACTCTCTTTGTCTTTTAAAGATGTCTTTGATTCATGGGTTACAATATTGTTGTTATATTTAGTGGTAGAAATACAACTTCAAAATTTTTATTCAAATCTACCAATGAAGTATGATGTCCTGTAACATTATTTCACAGCTTGAACATTTTTAAACTAAGGTTATTTTACTGTTGCACAAAAATATAAAACACACCGGTCTTCAAAGAGTTCTTTGCTAATCTGTGCATTTCAAATAGCATTTCCAAAACATTGATTCATATAGGCCAAACAAAAAAGGAAGTTGATCTTTTTAAAACTTTAGATCTTGGTTGAGATGGATAATTTTCAATTGATAAAATCTTATTTTTTTCCAGAATAAGGTGGTTTTTGTCAACATTAAATATTTGACTATCATAATAATTACCTTATTCAACATTTTTTTAAAAAATGTTTCTACAAATTTTACAGCAGTATCTTTATTGGTACTAACAGCTTTCTCTAAAATTCTTATACACTTCAGTGTATAAAGCAGTGAAACCAACCTAACTTGCAGCAAAATTTTCTATAGTCCATTGTAATTTATATTCTTTAAGCATCAAAAAGCTTTCATTTTAATTTTTTAATACAAATTGAGATTCACTTTTGATTATAATCTTCAATTCAAAGATGAAGCAGTTGTAATATTTAAAATATTAATTGTTTTATTAAACTTGTTTTAAGTAATTTGAATGCTTAGAAAAACTGATGCAACTTTACATTGTTCTTTATACTCTTACTTTAAATTGTTCACACTGTTGACACATTTTTACATGTTCAGCTCATCTTGTCTACTCAATTCATGTTTTCTTCTAAACTTAATTGTGTTCTTTGTTTTAAGTATTACTATAAGCCTCTTCCAATAATTTATTTTTTTATCAATTAGGATAAACATTTAAAAAATGATTTATCAAATTTGGGGATACAAAAAAAGCAAGAGAGTAAGGAAAGATACCCAATAACAGAATTTAAAAACCCTATTTGAAGGCATTTTAAATTCCACCTCTGGACCCCCCTCCTAATATCCGCTGAGTCTTATAAGTTGAGGTATCTTGTAGGTTAATGTTTATCCAAACACCAGATGACGAGTAATTGTACATTATCAAACTTTATAATCCTCTCTATCATAACAAAGACTGTTATGTGTGTGTGTGTGTGTTAGTTTTTGTAATGTTATTCTATTAGCAAGTTATAATATTTTGGTATCAAAGTCAACGCACCAAACAAATTCTTCAAATAAAACACAATAATACTCTCAAATAATTCAGTAAGAAACAATCTCTTCAATGATGCACAACACAGAACACACTCAGACTTCTGTCTGAGTGTTTTATATACTAAATGTTTATGGTCAAGTGATCCCAGTAGCACAATTCATTTAATGGTTATGTTTGTTACCTGGAGATCTGTGTTTGACAACATCTGTCATAATTGATGCTTTCTTCCTACATAACATCTCTTTTGAACTAACTCCATCTGGAGTCCGTATTTTTTAGTGCTGATTTCACTCTTAAAAATTCTGTCAGTTTTTTTTTCTTTTGCCATACTACCGCTGTTCAATAATTCCTTGTGGCATAGGTATATCAAATGTATAATGCTTCCATGGGAACTTCTGGCCTGAGACTTTCCAAATCAGTGTGTCTATATCTTAACTGGTTCAGATGACATCCCACTTTGGTCCTTGCACCATGTAAGTCATTTGACCAATCCCTTTTTTTTTAACCACACCTTTTTCTTCTATGTGCCTTGTCCTTTCAGGATGTAGGCAATCATGGGCTTCCATGTCTCTCTGTCCTTGGTGGCTCTTAGCATGCTTTCTCCTGTTACACCACACAACCCCCCATTCTGCCATCCACCCACCCACTCAGGGCAGTCAAGTACATTACACGCTGTTTTCCCCTGTCTCTCCTTCCCTCTATCTGGCCTGTTAGTATCAGGTTCTCCAAACCCTCCTTCCTCGTTGAATGTCCCAGGAACTTTAGCTGTCTCTTCCTGATGCTCAGTACTAATTTCCTTTACGTTTCCATCTTTTCCAAAACCTCATCATTGCTCACATGCTTGATACTTGATATCCACAGCATCCTTCTGTAGAACCACATTTCATTTGCTTCAAGTTTTTCCTTCATTTTTGATGATATTGTCTAGCATTCACTGTCATCACATAGCAATCCAGAACTCTCTTTATTTGTAGCAAAATTTTCCGGTCTCTTAATATTCTACTCAGCTTCTGGAATGCATCCTTCGCCATGCCAATTCGCCTTTGGATATCTATGTTGTACTTTACATCTTTTGTCAGAACACTTCCCAGAGGTATTTAAATTTTTGTACCGGCTTGATTTTAGTATCCTCCATCTGTATTTGGCAGCCTTCCACAATTCGTTTCCCTTTTGGTAAATCTTAAAAAAAAAAAAAAAAAAAAAAAAACTTTTCTCAGGGGGTTAAAGTACTTATTAACAGGGATATTCCTTGATGTTTTTGCCTCCCATTTAGGCAGTATTTTGTTGAACACAGACATCATTTTTCTGTCAAACATCAATTCCACCATCAACATTCGAGATCTACTTTTAGGATTTGGCATAACACTGAAAACACTCAGCATTTAAGCATTTTCTGATCCAACTCTTCCCCTGCTCCAATTTTTTTAAGAGACCTTTTGAACATGTCAACAAAGCATTCCGCTTGTCTGTTTGATCTTGGATGATATGGAGGCGTTGTAATGTGTTATATTTGTAAAAAAGAAAGCAGAATAATTTTAATTCACTAGATATGAACTGCATCCTGTTGTTGGACACAAAGAAATTAGGTATGCCAAACCTTGCAAAAATTTATTGCTACTGTGGTAGTTGGTCTTCTGCATTTCAATATTTCAGGCCACTTAGTATAACTGTCAACCACCACCAGATAACATGCTCTATTCAATGGCCCAGTGAAATCTAGATGTAATCAGGACCACGGAATATCCGTTTCTGGCCAAGGTTGAAATTTAATCAGGTGGGACTCTGTTGCTAGAGCACAACCTCTGCATGATTTAACCAAGTTTTGTATGTTTTCATCCATTTTCGGCCAGTAAGTGAATCATCTCTTTGGGATTTCATTCTAAAAATTCCCAGATGACCAATGTGGAATTCCTTTAACATATGTTTTTGCAATGATGTTGGAATTACAACTATCAGCATTCATCAATACACCATCATATTGAAAATACATTACTTTCATTTACCTTTCTATTTTTGACTTTACATGCAATTTTATGCTTCATTTATAATACAAAATTGTTTTTCTCTGACTAAAGTTTTATTTCTTCCAGAGTTATAGGCAACTCTCTTATGGTATTATGTAGGACAGTTTTAATTTCGTTTTCAGCTCATATTGCCACAATCACTGTATCTTCAAATGGTTTGTTGAATTTCAGAATCAAGTCAGACAGTCTATTAGCATGACTTAATTTCTTCAATGGTATAAATTCCATTTCATAGTTGTAATTCAGTAGTATTGTTCCTCAACATTGTAATCTATTTGCTGTATGTGTGGGAACACCCTTTTTTGAATTTTATATAAACACTAACAGACGATGGTTGGCTTGTAAGAGAAATTCTCACCCATATTTATGGAATTTTTTCATGGCAAAAATTATAACAAAAGCTTCCTTCTCAATTTGGCTGTAGTTTTTCTCAGCAGCTATTAACCTCGAAGCATGTGCCATTGGCTTAGTTGTTCCATCATATTTGTGTAATATTACTGCTTCAGTTCCTGAAACACTTGCATCTGGTACAACGACGTTTAATTTGGGACCAAAACGAGATAGTGATAAGTCAGATGTTAGGACTTTTTTGATCTTTTCAAACACATTTTCGCATTCCAATCCATTTAGCATCTTTCTTTAACAAGGCATTTAAAGATGTTATTAACTCGTGCATATTTATATATACAGATGGCAGTAGTTTGCAAACCCTAAAAATGCTTGCAATTTCACTTAATTGTTCAGGGTGGGCATGTCTTTATCTGGATCTGGTCATCGACCCTTTTTGTCAATAATTTATCCCAGATATTTCATTCTGGACATAAATAGCTCACATTTTGTTTCACTAATTTTAAACCCATATTCTTTGATCCTTTTGAATACTATTTTTACGTCTTCTGCATGTTGGTGTCAGTTAATCAGTATATCATCTTGATATGCTTGCATGCAATCTAATTCAGTGAGCAAAGCATTGTATTCCTAATTTTGTTGAAAAATGCTCAGAGCTACCTTTATTCCAAAAGAAAGTCAGTTGAATTTATCTAGACCTTTATTAGTATTGATAGTAATTTTGAACATTCTTCTTCTACCAGTATTTGTAGGTAGGTGTCTGATGAGTTCAACTTTGAAAAAGAATTTTCCCTTATTTAATTTGGTGAAAATTTCTTTTGGAGTTAGTAATGGTTAATTTTGTAAGCTTTCATTAAGCCCCATTGAGAAATCAGCACATACACAGATTTTATTCTTTTTCTGTTCTTAAACAGTCGGCGATGCCCCTTCAGAGTTTGTTTCTCTTCCATTTTTTGGATTTGCAACTAGTACTTTTATGTCCTAATCTTCCACAATGGTAGCATATTTTGTTTCTAAAGAACAATCACTTTTAAAATGCTTACCACCACAACCATGGCAACTATTAGTTATTGAGGGGTTTTTATAATATTTTTTACTGTTTTGCTAGCAGTTGAAAAAGTCTATTTTTTAGACAGTCAGACACTATTTGTTTGTGAAATATATCTCTCTCAATTCTTGCAGTATTAAGTTTTAAATTTACCATACACTGGCACTCTTCAGCTATATTTTAGAGAGTTAATTTTTAATTCATTTCTAGTTTAGTCAGAATCTTAGATCTTATTTCTATGTCCTTTTTTGAAGTTAAGCCCTGAATGAATATCAGACATTTAAATGAATCGGAAGTTAACTCAACTTAAACTTTTCACATTCTCTATTGACAACTCTTTAGTAGGTGACAAAATTGTCATCGTCACACTTTACTAGGTTTTGACAATTCCACCATGCATTAAATAATGTGGTTTTATCTCCAAAGATTCTTGATAATATTACTACAGTTTCCTCAAAATTTATCTCACTTGGTTGTTTTGGCAAAATAAAATTCATATATTTTCCATGTTCAGCAGAGGACAATTGTCTCAATAATAGTCGGATTTTCTTTTCGTCATACCATTGCAAACAATCATTTTTGAAGATCCTTTAGTATCTTTTGTAATACATTTGAAAAGTTATTCCTTCATTTGGATTGTGTACAAACTTGTTAACAAAATCTGCAATAGCATCTGGAGTGACTGAGTCAGACAGTTTTTCCTCCATCATTTTCTTAAATAATAATTTGAAAAACATTTGTTACTGTTTTTGAAATTTAAATTGCCATTCATATTGATCTTTTTGTTGTTGTAACTGTAGTCCTTGCAGTTGCTTTTGCAGTACCAACATTTGAAGCATGATTGATTTCAGTTCATTCATTGTCCTTGTATTTCACTGAATATTTCAATTACTATAAGATACGTAATTTTTTTTGTGTGTAAGATATGTATTTTTTCTCTGTAGTCCTTGTGAAAACTCAGATCTTATATTCATCGTCACTTTTATAATGTTAGTTTTTTGTAACATTATTCTGAAGGGAACTTTTAGAAACTCGCTATTAGCGAGTTATAATATTTCGGTATCTTCATGTAACGTACTAAACGTAACCTTCGAATAATACACAATGCTCTCAGAATAATTCTTTTGAGTAATTCGCTTAGAAACAGTCTCTTCAATGACGCACAACACAGAACACATTCAGACTTCTGTCTGAAAGCTCCAAAAACTTAAATATTTATGATCAGGTGATCCCAGTAGCACAATTCATTCAATGTTTATATTTGTTGCCTGGAGATCTGTGTTCACCACACATGTCTGTATCGACACTTTCTTCCTACATACCAATTATATACACACACACACACACTTTCCCTCCTGTCACGCTCATGTAAACAGAGACAACAGTGAGGCAGCGTCGGCTCAGTTCATTCTCTTTATTACCAGTTATGAAAGCTCTTACCACATGTTTGCTCTTCAAAATTGCCTTATTTTATATTTTTGCAATAATTATGTCGTTGAGTAAAGAATATACATACCCTCTATTAAAATAAAGACTGTTGTATGTGTGTGTGTGTGTGTGTGTGTGTGTGTGTGTGTGTGTGTGTGTGTGTATATATTACAGGTAAACAGTTTGTAAAGTTCTTTAAGGCTTAGTCTATAATCAAATGGGATGTGCGTTGTGGTGCAGTGGATATCGGCTCGGAACGAGAAATCGGGAAGCCAGGTTCGAATTCCAGTCAAATTCTTTGCGTTCACTTATGCACAAATACCCTTGGGAAAGGTATTAATCCATCTCTTCCCTCCAGTTATGGGTTAAATAATAGGACAGACTGGGTTCTGTATCCTTGGTCGGTAACCAGTCTACCGCAGAAAGCAATGGCAACCTACTGCGGGATAATCTTCTGCCCAGTCAGCCATGTCTCTTTCGAGACATGATCGCCCAAGCGTGTATCACGTATGGCACTTAACTAACTGACTGACTATAATCAAAGACTCATTATGACATTAAAAGTTACAAGTTTGCAAATTAAAGGCTTGATCATTATCAAATTAAAGATAAAGTTTATTTTGAATATAATAACAAATAACTTTAAATAATGTTTGCTTTTATATTTTAAATGTATATTTCAAGTAGTCCAGAGAAACTAACCCCTGTCCTTGATTTATTAGGATTATTTGACATTTCCATTCTTCCGAATACTGGTTTTCCTCCAACCACCAGAGTATTTAGTGTACTTATATAAGTCTTCATTTGTTTAAAATTTGTTGACAAAGATCGTTAACATTAATAGCTGCTAAATTTTGTGGGGAAAGATGTATGACAAAGTGGAAAAAACTTTTCCTACTTCATTCTTTAGGAGTTTTAGAATTTGTTTACATTGATGTGATTACACATGCGCATGAATGAGACATGCTTGGATTTCTAAATTTTAATTTACTTTTCCCTTTTTTTTTGTTCCTTGTGTTTTGGGTGTATAATTTAACTGATTTCATTTAGATTTGTTTTTCCTTTTCTTATTAGATATCCCACATTTGATAATAGATCTGCCAAAATGGTGAAATTTTGTAAGAGCATGGACACAAATTTATTATGGGTGATCTAGTGATCAAGGCACTCCTTAAACATTTTTGTTATGTGAGTTGTGGTACAGTGGATATTGACTCGGAACGAGAAATCGGGGAGCCAGGTTTGAATTCCAGTTGAATTCATTACATTCATTTTACGTGCAGATACTCTTGGGAAAGGTATTAATCCATCTCTTTCCTCCAGTTATGAGGTAAATAACAGGACAGATTTGGTTCTATAACCTTGGCTGGCAACCAGTCTACCACAGAAAGTAATGGCAACCTACTGCAGATAAACTTCTTCTAAAGAGAAATGGTCGCCCAAGCATGTATCACATATGGCACTCAACTGACTGACTGAAACAGTTTTCTCCTTTGATCAGAGTGGTCTTTTTATATAAAAATTGTGGTTTGTTTCATTATGATGAGCATCTAATGCACTTAATGTGTTGTTCTGTAAAGTGTCCATTTTGTGTTCAAATAATATTTTATTTAAATTGCTTGAGGTTTCTCTGATATATTTTTGTGACAATTATTACAGTCAATACAGAAAATTCCTCTTTCATGTTTTAGCTTATTGTTTTAGATGTTGTAACAAATTTTATGAGTTTAGATAAATTCTTTTCAATTGTAGCTGGAATAATTCTTTTGATTCACTGGGTTTGTCATTTTTTATTTTGGAATATTTCATGAGCCTTTTGTTTAGCATTGAATTATTTTATAATAATTAGAGTATTGAAGAAGCATGAAAGTGTTTTCGATGTACTTCTCTTTGTGTAAATACTGAGGGCTGCAAATTCTGAGTGCTCTTAAGTAGGATTTGATGATTATTCCAGATTTTATTTTATTATAATGGGAAAAGAAATTTATTAGATAATTTTCATCAGTTGATTTTCAGTAGCCATTACGTTTTAAGCTATGAATTATTTGCTGGTAAACTCTGCTATTCACTTTCACTCCTTCAATGATCATAAGCAACAGCATCCTAAACAATAATACCATTTGGTTTCTGTCACTTGAAAAATATTTTGACCCCTTCAAGAATATTTCCTGGTGAAGTGGCATAAACCCTATTGTTTTGATAGTTGACCACTTCCTCCACATTGAAAAAAATTATGTCCAACCAAAGAAAGACCTTGTCTATGGCACACTGCATTTTCTCCAACATTTTCTTCTCCACTGACAAGCAGGTTTTTTTGCTAGGAGACACTTGAAAGCAGCTATCATTGTTGAAACGTGGTGTGGTTTTAGCCCTAAATCCTCTTTCAAAATCCTCCTTAGTAAACTATCCAAAATATTCAGCTCTTGCTATTTTCACCATGCTTCTTCATGGACATTTCTCCAACCCTATTCTTCATCGGTTCAATAAAGAGAACTAATCAAGCCAGCACATTAAATATCATAATTATAAAATAATGGATTGTAAATAGATTTAGAACAATTTCTTTAAATGAAAGATACACTGACATTTAATTTTAAAATAATTTTTCTTTTTAATTTTGAAATTATTATTAGTGTTTTACATCAATTAGTGTCCCTATTTTGATTGTCAGTCACAATGTTTCAGTTGCACAAGGAAGTATTAACAGAAGTATTAGCATGATATAGATGTAAAAATTGATTTTTCATATTAATAAAAAAAGGTTCATACAAAGTGAAAATAGCCTAAAGTAACGATTGAAGATAAAATAATGCCTGAAAGAATTTATGCAATTTTCATTAATAAAACTAAAAGCTGTAAAAAGTGTGTGTGTGTGTCACTAAATGGTACATAGTTATACCACCAGAACATATAGATACAATATTCTATATTGCTGAATGTCCATACTTTTCCACATGGATTAAAAAAATCAAATAACACTTTTCATCTCCCACAAGGCTTGTATAACAGAGTTGAAATTTCAGAATTGATAGAAATATATGTCTTAAATAAAATCAATGAAATAATCCACATAGACAACTATGGATAATAGAGATGACGGATTAATGATAGCACCAGTCAATGAAATAGAGAATGATAGAATAATGAAAATTCTCTTCAAAGATCTCAATTTTGAAATAGTAGTTGAAACAAGTAGAAAGGTAGTGCAATATTTAGAAGTAGAATTAAATTTACAAACTGGCAATGTCTCTCTGTATATGAAAGCAAACACAACTTTAAAGTACACAAACACAGAATCTAACCATCCCACAAGCATAATCAAGCACATTCATAAAGGAATAGAGCACAGGCTATCAAAAAATTTGTCAAACAAAGCAATATTTGATGAAAAATGATTATGAAGATGCCTTAATAAAATCTGGACATAACATTTTAGAATACAATCCCCAACCAAGCAGATAAATAAAAAACAATCAAAATCGAAACATTATCTGGTTCAACCCACCATTTAACTTAGAAGTAAAAACCAAAATAGGACAAATATTTTTTTAAAATATTAAACACTTTCCAAAAAGTTCAAAATTAAACAAAATTTTTAATAGGAATACGATCAAACCGAGTTATAGCTGTACTAGTAATTTAGAAAATTATATAAAGAAACAAAATGCTGGGAACCTAAATAGCAATGTACAAAACATCATTAATAAGGGATGTAACTGTAGGGACAAAAATAAATGCCCACTTCAAAGACTTTATAACGTTATTTACAAAGCAAAAGTACATGATTTAAATGATCAAAGCAAAACATATTCGGGATCTACCAAAGACACTTTTACGGCTAGATGGAATAATCATAAGAAGTCTACATTTAAATTGGCTTGCCACATGTGGAAATTGAAATTAAAATATAGAAAAGACCCCAGCACAACATGGAGTATAATAAAAACAGCCAAGCCTTACAACAGTGGTAAAATATGTAGCTTGTGCTAGGAAAAGTTGGCTATTACGTTATTCCCGACTAAAAATGAATTACTAAATGAAAGAACAAAAATGATGACCAAGTGTAACCATACCAACAAATACCACTAGGATCATACAGCCATAGATGAAAGTGTTCTAAGACCTTTAAGTAACTTCTCCTAATTTTGAAAATTGTGTTCATAAAAGATCCCTGTTACACAAGTGCTTAAAAAAAAAAAAAAAAAAAAAAAAAAACAGTAAAATCAGTTATTGTAAATTGAATGAAGACACCAAAATGTAGAAAACTGGGTTGTGCAATAACTCATTTACAAATGAAAAATATTCAAAAGTTCTACAATATAATTGTATTGAACAGTTTTTAATACAACTGTGTACTGGTCTAATTTAATTATGACCAATAATTATATATATATATATATATATATATATATATATTTTAAATTTCTTTCTAATATGCTTCAGTCACTTATTAGTTGGTTTGAAGCTACTTTTATTGCAAGATCTTTTTCTTAATTATGTATTAGTTCCTTATTTTACGGGTGCAAGGAGACAAACTGGTTTGCTTTCACGAGATTTTATAGAAAAAGTACTTTTGTTGATTATGCAAAAACATTAAAAATATAGATGTGTTCTTAAAGTTTTGTTCTATTGGATCAGAATCTTTGAATGAAAAAGAAATTCCATAAAAGGTAAGGGATATATTAAATCCCTCTTATTCTACATTTACTGAGCTTACTCTAACTTATTTTTGCTTGTAAATATGCTTGTCATAGGACTATATACATAAACAAAGTCAATTGCAAAAGATAATTTTAAACAAAGTCATTTAGTCAAAAATTAAGAGAAAATAAAACAAGTTTATAGACTTTCAGTAAATGAACTGAGTGTCAATCACAGATTTAAAAAATAAGTTACACCACTGAAAAAGAGTCATCAGCACTCTTTATACTAGATACTTATCATGAGCAATAATCATTTTATTTGACTGTTAAATTGAAGAATTTCTGACAAAACTTTCTTTAGCAAATGCAGTGTCAATAACTATTGCTACCACTAGCAGAAGCTGCTGCCACTTTTGCACATATAATTAAGCAATTGTCTAATGTTATCTAAGGCTGTTTACCAACTCTTGGCGAGCACATACAAATGCTGTACTAATAAGCATGCTCACCATTACCCTTTCTTCTTATGAAAATTTAGACAAATGAGAGAAAATAAACCCTACTAATTGTATGTTTTCTGATTCAGCTCTGTACTAAAAGATAACATTTCCCCAATTTTATAGAAGAAAAAAAAATTTTTTTTCTTGTTGATATTTTTCATTCTGAGCCCAAAACACAAATGTCCTGTAATTTTTGTTTTGATTAACACAAGAGAAATTTAAATAATTGTTTAACAAAAATTCTTTATGCTTCATAATGAAAATAAGCACCAGCAACATTTATTTTATGAGCATATTTTAGAATGCACAATGCAAGTATCTATCTAAACTTATTTATAAATGGAACTTTGTGTGTGTCCATTACCTATAGACTCTGAAACGGCTGAACTGATTTTCTTGAAAATTTACACAGTTGTACTATAAGCGTCTGAGAGTGTTCTTAGCTAGGGTTTGTGTCCAGGTACCCCTGATATATATCGAAAATCGATAATCGAAAAAATCGGGTTATAGAAGGGGTGGTCCGATTTTAATCAAATTTGATACACTCATATACAAAGACATAAGAAACAATATTCAGAAGTTCCAAGGTTGCAGCTCTTACAATAGTGCAGAAAATCAATTTATTTATATATAAAGTAAGATTTGTGTGTGTGTGTGTGTGTGTGTGTCTCTGTATGTCCTTTATACAAATCCACAATTTTTATCGGATTCTCACCAAACTTCACACAAATATTCTTTTGGCTGAGTCTGAGCTCCAGGACCATGGATTAGTTTTAAAGCTTTCATTACCCTCGTGCAATGCCGGGCTATACTGCTAGTACAGTAATATAACAATGTTTTATCTATAATGCTGAGTGGTCATTAACAATTGAGTTTTTTTGTGTTGTAACCAGGTTACAGTCTTCAACACAGGAGAAGGGTTAATTAGAAACAAAATTAAGTACAACTTTTGAGTTTTTTTTGTTTTTTTATTACACAGCTACAACACCAGCCTGTACACTGACACACCAAATGTCATGGGATAGCAGTAGATAAAAGAAGTGGCAAGTGGTATCATTGTACCTTGACATCATGGAAATGCACAGACTTGTATCAGTTGAGTTTGGATATCTGGTAAGTCAGTATGAAGACCAGCCAGGCTGCTCATAGCAAGGTGGTTTGACTTCAGATGGGCTATGACAGTGAGTGGCAGATGGATGAGACAGTCTATTTGTGAAATTGGGAGATTTATGATGATCTATAGTGCATCATCAGTATAGGTAATACCTGATAAAAGGTATTACCACTTATTGTGAACTGTGCAGTAGCCAACCATAGGTCGATAACAACCATGCTCAGAGGTGTCTGACTAGAATTGTTTGCAGTAACATCATCCACACTGGCTCAATTACATTTACATCCTATATAAGTGATACCAGAAGAAAGTTAGTCCTACATTCTTTAGCTTTTCTGGAATATAGGAGCAGAAGACTCATTAGAGTTCCCTTGTTAGTGCCAAAATACCAAAGGCAACTCACCTTGGTTTTTAACATCACTAATTGAACTCTGGTAATGTATGGTGTGTTGTGGTGCAGCAGATATCAACTCAAAACAAGAAATCAAAGAACCTAGTTTGAATTCAAGTAGAATTCATTGCATTCACATATGCACAAATACCCTTAGGAAAAGTATGAATCCACTTCTCCTTCCAGCTATGGGTTAAATACTAGGACAGATTGGGTTCGATAGCCTTGGTTGGCAACCAGTCTACTGCAGAAAGTAATAGCAACCTACTGTGGGAAAATCTTCTGCCCAGTCAGTCATGTCTCTTTTGAGAAATGATCACCCAAGTGTGTATCATGTATGGTACTTAACTGACTGACTGAATGTATCCTAAGAACAATGTTATTCCAACAAGTTGCCCAAATTGGAGACATCACCAACAGCATCTGCTCAATTGAACATTTATGAAACTTAGTGGATTGGTCTATTTTGCATGCAAGATCTCTTGCACCTACAAATATTAGAAAGCTGTGGGCAGCTATTACAATGACATAGCTCAATATCTCTTTTCTCACTTGTGGAATCAATGCCACATTGAGTTGCTGCATTTTGTCAGACTAGAGGAGCACCTATATTATTTGAGGTACCTATCTGATGATTTCAGACACATCAATGTATAAATTACAAAGACATTTAAATTAGGAAGTTTGTTATTGTTCACCTATATTATAAATCATATTGATGGCATAATTGAGTTAACATCATTCAACAGGATTTATGTCAACTGGGTGAGGCCAGAAGATAACATATCATTTATGTACTAAAAACAAAATCTATTTTAAGAGTCAGTTTCTTGCCTTCAACACTGAACAAAGTCCATCAGCAATGATTCCACAATGCTGAAAAAAGAATTAAGTGATATACATTATGTCAGATTTTATTATGTATGTCAATGTTTTTACAATACCAATGTTATGATGCTGATAAAATTTTCAGGATATATTTATATGAGTAATAAATCAAGTGATAATAGTTATCCATATTAAAAATAATGATAATAATTTATTTTGAGCAGGTATCAGTTTTATTATATCTGCCCAAAGTTGGTGCATATAATTTTACTTATAAAATAATCCAAAACATATTGGACTAACACGATATCTTATAGAGCTAAATAAATCATTTTGTATGTTACTATGGCCTCCTTGACCTTGTTAATTTTTCTACTGCTTTGACTTTAACATCACTTGCAGCAGTTTTTATTGCCTCCCATAGATAATTGATTTTCATGTTCATATACATTATTTTTAATAATGGACCACAAATTCTTTTTAATTTTTTTTATCTGAAGGGGCATGAATTTGGTGTTTTTGAAACCTTTTTAGTAACGTGAGCAATAGAATTTGCAGAATTTGAAAGAGCATTTTCTTTCATGAATATATTCATTCACTTAAAGCTTTTTAATTAAAACCTGTATAACAAAAAAAAAAGTTTTGTCTAAAAACAATTCTCTAAATTTACATCAGCAATTTTGAAGACAGCCTTTAATAATATAAATCCAAATTACTCCAGCTTAACACTGTTGACCTTTAAAAAGAATTCAATCTCTAGCTTAGCCATCAGATCCATTCAGTGTAGCTCTACATTCATTACTGAAAATTATTGTTGAGAAATCAGTTTTCATGTACTATTTTGCCTAACTTACATGGTTCTATTTGTGATGTTTACTTAAAAATGGTAGTTTGATTGTTTTTATGTCTTTAGCTAATATTGTTAGTATTCCGCATCTTTTCTCTTTTTATATTTGCAAAACCAGCCTCTTCTGATATTTTGAATAAATCCAATTAGTCTTAATTTTTCTGAAATCTTTTAATCACATTAGTTTTTCTCTTGTTCTTATATTGTAAAAATCTGTTCAACTCTCACAATCATTATATCATCACTCAATAATATCTTATTTCTCCTTTTGGGATTATAACTTTCTTACAATCCATGGCACTCTTTATATATATATATATATATATATATATATATATATATATATAATTAAAAAAGGTATCATACTATTATATATATTTACTTACAATATGATGAACAGTCTTCAAGTTGCATCACAAAATCTTGTACCACCAAATAAGTTACTGTAAATATTTCTAATAAAAAGAGGTAACATAAAAGCTGAAATTCACATGGTATATTTATCATATAAATGTAAGTATATTATTTTACCAACATTGGTTGGTCAATATCAATTTTCTTGTGAGAACATTGACTTGCATAATAAAATCTGACAGTCTAAGAAGCATTCTCTAACAACTATCCATGTTTTGTTGGTTCTAAGATAAGCAATAAGACGCTGATCTCCACCATCTATCACCAACTATATAACTACAACAAACATACTTTATATAAGTTTGAATATATCCAAAAGATTTGTGGATTTTAGAACACCAGAGTGGTTTTAACAGCAAAATCACTCAGCATCATCCTTTTAAGAATTATTTTTTATAGGAGAAAAGGAATTTCACAAAAAATTACATTCATAATGTCACATTCAAATGTGGAAAAAATATTAAAGAAAAGCCAGCTGTCTTCCATTTCAAATAACTTAATAGTTCTTTTTTTAAAGATGCATTTTTTCTCATAAATGATGATTAGTTTTAATTCCATGCCTATTTAAATTCTATATTTAAGCAACACTTTCTTACATTTTCAAGGTTTGACAATTTTATAGTTGTGTTTTTAAAACGTTGTGCTCTTAGTTGATACATGTAAGAGATAAGATATTCATATTATGGAGGAAAGAACAGTTTTATTGAACAAAATGAGTAAAGTTTTAAAGTTTTAAGCATGTACCTCCAAACCTATTATCCTTTTGGAAAATGCCCTACTGTCAAAATGCATTTCTGACTATTTTTATGTGGCGTTAATATGAGGTTTTTATTGATGTACTACTAAAAAAATAAAATGCACCTGTATCATGCTAATAATCATAAGTAATATAGGTGCTATTGAAATGAAACTTATATAAACAGTCAAATGTGCCTGTGTTATGTTTTAACTATTTCATTTTTGAAAATGCATTTTTTTACCCAATATTTAGGCTGGCTTCATCTAATAATTACTGATTTCATTTAGTACTATGTTTCTTTTATTTGAAGACTATATGATATTACATTTATAATGATTTTTAACTAGGCTGAAGCAGGCATTACCAACTAGTGAAATTATCCTTTTGTCTAATAGCATACAAGATAGAAAACTGACAAAATTTGAATGGTCATAATTTTGTTGCTAATTGAGCTACCAACATAAATTTAGTATTATTTTATGGTTTGTCAAGTTCTCTCTCTCTCTCTGTAATAAAAGGTTTTAGATATGTTGAAAATAAAATTTTAGTTTGGGGAATCTACTAATAAAAAAAATTGGTATGGTAGAATATATTAGATATACTCACACATCCATATATACACAGAAAGAAGACACATACTTCTGGCATGGTCTAGACAGTTGACAGAAAATATCAGAAAGTTGAGGTAGCATACATTGGCTAGTTGACTACTTGCATAAGTTAGGCCAACATAGATTTTAATATGGTATGGTTTGTTTAGTAAGAAAGTGACTGAATATTTCAACTCAGAGAATAAATTACAATTACAAAGGTGGGAAAAATGCTATAATCTATATATTTATAAATGGCTGAATGAATTGATCCAACTGATATTAGTCATTTTCTGTTATGTGTAAGAACAGATGGGGGGAGGGGGGGGCTCTCTTTCCTTATGGATTATATGCTTGAACAAGGCTGTAGAATGAATTATCAAAATGTACTAACAACATAAATAAGAGAGTTCAAATGTTTGCTTTCTTATAAAACTGTTTTTGTGATTAAACTAGTTAATTTAGAAATTATAGGCAACATAAATTGATGGGTTTATTTTTGTAAATGGAAGTCAGATTAGGAACAATATGACAATATGTTCATAAGATTAGTCTGGTTATGGATAGATAAAAATATAAAAATCACCATTCAAAATTAGTAACAAATTCTCATAAAATATACTAATATAATTTTAATTTTAAAGGAATCTAAAACTACTTGCTGCTATAAATAGGTTTCCAAATAACAAAATTATAGAATATAATGCCATAAAGTGTGTTACAGAAGGATGCAGTAAATATTTTGACAAATAGAATTATTAATTGATTATAGTAAAGTGAATTATTATTTGTACAAATTAATTCTTTTAGGGGTGCCTGAACAATTACCTAGCTAGTTTAGAAGATAAAAAAGATTTGCTGTGCTGGGAGATAAAAAAAAATAAAATAAATAAATACAAAAATTGAAGTAATAAATTTGCATCAGTTGACTTCATCCATTATCTTTAGGCTTGAATTTTGTCAATGAAATTATTGTAAAATCTAATTTTAAATAATTAGACTTTGAATTATAAAGTCCCTTACTTAGAAAAGATAATATCCCACTTAGTAATTTTTGTTTTATTTTTTAAATATGTGAGAAATACAGTATATATCTTTTTTTTTTGTTGTTGGCTAACCAAATCCTAATGAGGAATAACACTATTTAAAAATTTTGTCACAACTGTATTATTGTCACTAACCATTAAAATAAAATTTAAAAAATGTTTAACTTGTCAAAGTTTATTTGAATCAAAATCAATAAACAAAAAATATTGTTTGCAAGCAAATCAATTTTGGTAAGGGAATAAATAAAACTTCAATTTCAAAATACAAGACAAAAGTTATGAACTGAAGTCAAGATCACTGAAATTAAAGATTTCTAAATCGCTATTTATAGAAACTGGATATAACTATATCAGTTATAAAAATCAATGTGACATCTTTTAAATGCCAGAAGTTAATAGAAATCAGAAATAATAATTTACCTAATAAACACTATCATATGCTATTAAAAAAAAAAAAATACGAGACTTTATTTTGAAGAAAAAAAAAAGCTAACGAATAAAATTTCATATGTATATATCAATGTCATTAATTATAGTAATATTTAATAAATGCTGGAACTATATTTACATTCTTCTTTATGAAATTCTTAGGGAAAATTTTACTGCTTGTATAATTTGATCATTTGCTTGTAATTATAATTTGCTTGTATAATTTGATCATAAGACAAATATTAATTTTCAACAATCTTTTGAAACTCCTGTTCAGGGTATGAAAACAGTGCAAGCAAAATGACTGGTAATATATTAGGAAATTAACAAAACATTTTATATGTAGAATGCTGTAGGAGTATAAGAAAGATAATCTAAATAAAAAACATTCAAATTACATTGTGCCATCTACCAAGAAAAAAAAACCCTGTCACCTAAAAGAAACCTGTGATATAGTATTTTAAGATGGCTGCCATTGATATATAATCAAAGAAAAACAAGCATGGGGGTGACTCGTGTTTCTTTGCTCAGTGAAAGTTTGAGACAATTCAGCAGTATTTCTTTGTTTACTGTAATTTTAAAAAATAGAAAAAATTTAACCAAATTTGCTACAAATTAACTTAGCACCTTAAGAAAAAAGTCTTGATTTATAATCAATAACTAAGTTCAAGTCCAATACAAAGTAGCATGTAGAAAAAGGTTAAACTGGTATGTAATATGAAAGATTTACAGTCATTCTTGTTTGACTCATCTAGTGGAGTTTTCACTCTATACCAATGTCACACTATGACTGTGATATCCATATAGAAGAGGAAAGTGGGATTTTATATTTTGATCTTCCTCGTATACATAACTTAAGAGGAAGGGGTATTGTTTTATAAGTTTAGGATTTGGCCTTAATGTAAAATTATCCATCATGAGGTCTGTGTAGTTACAACATGAGTCCATTTGAAGGTTGACATCAGTGTATATCAATATATTTGTTAATAAAAATATCCTTGTTACAAGTGTCAAGAAGCATTGCTTGAATCAGTAAGAAAGCAGTGCAGTTATAGGATAGCTTTCATCAATGTAACTTTTCTTCATATTCCTCCTTTTTCAATCAGGACAAGTAATTTCTATTTTTTTTTTTTTTTTAAATCATTAGCATTCATGTAAACAGTTGTCATATATTGAAATTCTTTTTTCTTTAAATTATTCTTTACTTTTACAAATCTAAATAAAAAAAAAACAAACAAAAATCTGAAATTCGTGCTAAGGTAGAATATGTTTTTAATCTCAACTCAGAAATCATATCTAACTAAAACTAGAAAGAAAAACAAAACAAAACAAAAAAACAAAAATGTGAAAAATGTTTTATCATATGGAAATTTTTAAGTACCTTTTTTTATAACAATTTTTAATGCTTTTTTATAGTCTTGGATGTATCCTCATGATGTAGTACTTCTCACCCTGTATTAAGCATCTTAAAGATTGTCCATTGTGCTTGGTGTACCTTTAGCATGCATATGTAAGTGTACAAATAATATTTTATATAGCATTTTTCTACTGACAATATTAACAGGGTCACATCAAAATGTTAAGAGTTCATTTAATCATTAGACAGTTTGACAAACTTCAATTTTTTAATTTTAATTAGAAATATCTAATTCATCTAAACTAATTACATATAAATTATGAAATTATGGTTTTAATGTCTTTGTATCTCTTCATGAAATGTAAAGTAGGATTTTATGAATGTTGGCCAGAATCAGGACAACATTAAAGGATGAAATAGGCCTAGCTGCAGCAGTTATATAAACAGTAATACAAAGTTATAGAATCACACTAACAGAAGACAAGAAACTGTAAAGTTTATGTGCTACAAGTGTCATGTCTTAAACCTGACAAGAAATTGCTGTCTTCAATAAGGTCGAATGAGAAATAATCATGCATGAAAATGAGGTAAAAATAGTATAATGGTATTAGTGCCAATGCATTAAGTTGCATTTCATCAAATTATTTAGAAAACAGCTTGATTCCACTGATAATGAAAATGTAATAGACTACAGAGAGTTGAATGGTTATATTGACATTTGTATAACCAATGCAGATGAACAAATCGAGAAAATAGTGACAAGATAAATTCATCATCACCCACAGAAGATCATATTTAGAAGTGCATGTTCATAAGTCATTGTGACCTTTTCAGACTTATCTTTAAAGTAAGGAGCATTAGGACTTGGCCTTAAAGAAGGAGCACTGCTACGTACTGTGTTATCACAAGATGAGTGCAGTGAAATGACAATGTCAACATATAGCATCAACATATTTGTTAATAAAATTACGCTACTTGTTTTAACTGTCAAGAAGCATTATTTTAATTTTAGACCTAGTAATAAAGACCCAGATGAGAGTTGAGTTTGGAAATACGGAAGTGAATGATAAATGTTGAGATTGTGGTAATTCCTAATGTCATTACAAGGAAATATGCTTTCTATTTGTGGGAAACTTGTGGTGTATGCTCCTGTAACAAGGTTCACAAAACAGAGCTACCACAATTATGAGGTACAAGAATAAAGAAGATGATGGCTTCCTTTAAATGCCAGCTCCTTAGTATGCTGGTTCATGCAATGAACAATGTGCAGCAGATTAAAAAGGCAGAGCTTCAGTATTTGTCTATACTTATGAGATGAGATAGTATTTACACTATTTACATTCTTCAGACTATTGTCCTCATCTTTATGGCCATGTTTACAATGTTTTGGACATGTATGCTTGAGTCTTCTTCAGATGCTAGGAATTTCAAAACAAATCCTTTATTATGATCACTGGGGTATATCATTTTAATTCCATGTGCAATGCCACTCCTGGTAGCCATGTAGTTATTTCCCTATTTGTTCACCACTGCTGTAGTCTGGTATTGAACTCTCAACTCTTTGGGTCTAGTCACTGGAACTAACCAATGTCTATATCCACTGGGTCATGTGTAATAAAGGGTTTGGTTTGAAATTCCTAGCACCTGAAGAAGGCTGGAGCGTACAATGGCCTAAACATTGTAAACATGGCAATAAAGATATGGACAATAGTTCAAACAATGTAAATAGTTTATGGTAGAACTTGGTGCCATGTTGAAAGAAACTGACATGACCCTTCAATGGTAAGCAAAGATGTTGCATTTAGATAGACATTCCTTCTTAGCATATCACTAGATACCTAACACTGATCATTAAGGTAAAGTTGAAGACTAAAGCTGCTATAAAGATGCTAGTTAAAAAGGGTAAATTTTCATTTTAGGTCCCGAAGGCTTTTATCCCTTCAAATTTTTCCAAAACAGCCTTAATCCCATGCAAATGTATACGCTTAACTCAAATCAATAATTATTTATTGAAGAAACCTACCCTTATTGATGTTAACGACCAGAAAAAAAAAAAAAAAAAAAATTGAGTACTGAAAAAAAAAAAAAAAAAAAAAAAAAAAAAAAAAAATTGTGTATTAATTTCAGTACAGGAAGTAAATAGGCTGAAATTTGTTTCCTACACCAAAAGTCATTTAGCAGTGAATGTAAGCCCGTAACGGGAACAAAACGATCGAGAAGAAGTTCGATTTTTTTTCTGGTCATTAACATCAATAAAGGTAGGTTTCTTCAATAACTGATAGTGGATTTGAGTTCAGCATATACATTTGCACGGAATTGAGGTTGTTTTGGAAAAATTTGAAGGGATAAAAGCCTTTGCAACCTAAAACGAAAATTTACCGTCAAAAGAATACCCAGTAAGAGTATATGATGTTTCACTGATGATGTCTGGGCAGAACTTCGAGAACAGAATTAATCAGGGTGCCACAGAGATGAATAGATTCAGCACCAATGCATTGGTAGAAAGAAAAAATTAAAACACCTTTTCCAGGCCAGGAATGGATATTAATGCATTATAGTGACAGGTATTACTTGACACTCATTAACTGCAGTTATGCATATTTCTTAATTTGATGACCTTTAATTCAGCAGGAATCTGCAAATCTAGAATTTTTGAAAGAGGCCCTCAAGTTTGAAAACTTTGCAAGTAGCACTCCGCAGCAAAGCTTTTAAAAACTTTGCTGAGGGAGGCATCTTAAGGTTTTGATGCATATACGCTGTCAAGAAACGGAATAATGAAAAGATAATATAACAGTATTTAAGAAATTGCAAAGAAGCAGTGTACTGGTACAACAAAACACAAAAGATGATAACTGACAATAAAATCCAAAAATACAAGTTTTGGTTGAAAGGAATTTACAGTACCTTCTTTGGGACCAAAAGTGAAATCATGATGTGATAGTTACTATCTAGATGAAAACAGCTTAAAGCTTGTGCACATCAGAGTTTAAATTGGGGAGGGTCATTAGGATAATCAGGCTGCAATCCATCACAGTTGAAGAGTTCCATTCTATGTCAAAGATATTTGACCATCATCAAATATATTAAAAGACAATTTCCTTAAGTGAGGAAGAGGCAAAGCCCCAAGAGCGAGTACTACAGTTGTTTAATATGTAACTCAAAAATGATTGTAGAGCTCTGATCATCAGTTATACAAAGATGGACTTGAAAAATGATTCTAATTCTTCTTTTGACTAATTTGAAGTATCTTTGACTAAGTTTTTAATGTATGATTTTCATATAACTGTCCATGATTTCTGCTATTATCTCTAAACTGGATCTCCACAAACCATGTGAACTTGGCATCCCTGCAGAAATATACTTCTGAATTGGTTCCTGTTTTCTCTAAATTCTATAACAAAGGCCTTGCTTTTCTGCTTGCTGGAAATCCTCTTCTGTAATTCCAGTTTTCGAAAACTAAGGCAAACCATCTGAACCATCTATAAACCTATTAGCCTTCTACCTATTTTAGCAAAGTATGAGATGCTCTAGTCAACTCAGAATTGGTTAAGCACCTTACCTCACAGAATCTTCTTTCAGATAAGCAATATGGCTTTTGCTTCACTAGATCAGCTGCTAATATGTAAACGATTAAGCTTCCATCAAATTTTAGATGAGAATTTGAAGCTTGGACTTTTGCTTTAGATATCTCAAAGGTGTTTGACAGAGTTTGGTTTACTTTTCTTCCCAAGTTGAAAAGTAATCATGTTTTTGGATTAATTTTTGAATGAATTTAATCTTTCTGATCAAATCATGAAATGAAAGTGGTCTTGGATGGCCACTCTTCTGGATCTTTTTCAATTTCTGTGGATATCCCCAGGGTTTTATCCTAGGACCTAAATTTTTATCAACAACTTTCCCCATCAGATTTCAACTTCCTGTCTATGATGATGCCATACCATACAAGTTAATAGTTAAGTTTGATCAGTTCAATAAGATTAAACTGGCAACACATAAAAAAAAAACCCCCTTCAATCTGTTAATAGCCAGAGCAAGAAATAGCATGCTAACTTTAATACCTCCCAAATGCCCTTTTAATCAACTTTGAGGTGGCTGATACTAAACTCCATGAGACAAACCCATTTTACCTTTTTTTTTTTTCAGTCTAACATTCTCCACTGACATGAAGTTTATTTACTCCTACTAAGCTAAGATACTAAATATTTTAGAAGGTTGACCTAAAATTTAAAATATACCCACTCTAAGATTACAATTAGTAAACAACGTAGGTTTTTTTTTTGGGGGGGGGGGGAATTTATGCATTAATAGTTTAATTCTATTATTATTATTATTATTAAATATATGATAAAACCCTTTATGAAGAGAAAGTACTAAAAGTGATTAAATTACTTTCAGCTTTTTAGGCAATTGGTTGAAATATAGAGGGAGGACCTAAACTCTTTGCATGTAATACAAGTAAACATTTGTTCATGCATTGAATACTGCTGCAACATCTGATCTGATGCTTCTACTAGTGATTCTTGATAAAATCAAAAGAACCTGCAATGACCTGGCATCTTAGCTTCAGTCACAACATTGTCTCACTGCTGTAATGTAGCTACCCTTTGCTCTTTCTATATTTTCATAATAATTGTTCTTTGGCACCTCGACTTCAAGGAATTATCATTTGACAGTTGAAATTGCTAGATGTGACTAAGTTCTTTACTAACAGTTTCCACTTGTACACTTCTAGAGCTTTTTTCCCAGATAACTTTGATCTTCAAAAATTTAAATGCAATGTAATGTCAACTGTTATCTTCTGTTTTCTTAATTCCCGTTATTTTATTGTTATCTCCCCCTAATGTCCCCCCCCCACCCCACCCCACCCCTCACAATCTGTAATCTCAGTGACTGTATTTCACTGCTTGGGGTAAAATGATAAGATTTAAAAAAGAGGTGCAGGCACAACTAATATAAAATATGTAAAAGAAAAAAAAATGTCAATGCATTTTGGAAAATATTTGCATCAAAATCCTTTATTTTTACAGCCATTGATTTTAAAAAATTGTTAAAACAATGTTTTTATTTTTAATCTTAAATATATTAGAAATATTGGCTTATCTTGTATAGAAATGAAAACAATTATGTACAATTTTTTAATATAAAATTTAAATACCCTGTAGATTTGATTTTTATATTAAATACATTTTAAGTGTATTTTAATAATTTTAAGCTTAATATACATATTCCATTCATGTGATAATTTATTTAGTACTGAAAGCAATTATATTTACTCTGACCTGAAGACTTGAACAAACTGTATATAAAATTCAAGTTAGCAGAAATATGTTGCAAAAACCAATATCAAAATGTTCACTTTTTAACACTAAAAATAGAGGAAATCTCATAACATTTTAGAACTTAAAACAAATATAACTAAAAAATAACCATGATATTTAATTCATTGACAAAATTCAAAGGTATCTTAAAACATCACAATTTTTTCCTTTAATAGCTGTATCATTTTTATTAGATTGGAATAGAATAAAAAAAGAGGCAAGTATAAAGACTGAGTAACTAAAATCGATTTATTTTTAATGACAGTATTATAAAAATACAATTTTATACATTTTTCTTAAAAGTAGATTATGTAAATAACTGGTAAAAAACACAAGTTCAGAATTCTTAACTACATTAGCAATGAGTAAAAACCATCATAACTCGTATAAAAGAAAACATGAAGTAACTAAATATTCTTGCTACAATAAAGGATAATTTAAAGAGAAATGTATCTGACTGTAAAATAAGTGCTATGTACATCCAAAATCTAAAATGAAGGTTTTAATTAAATCACAACCTAATAATTGAAATGTATTTAATAATTAAAAGAAACTAATTCCAAATAACACACATACACATTAATGAAATATATATAACATTAAAATAAAATGCTGCAATATTAGATATCAGTCAGTTAAGTGCCATACGTGAAACACGCTTGGGCGATCATGCCTTGAAAGAGACATGACTGACTGGGCAGAAGATTATCCCGCAGTAGGTTGCCATTGCTTTGTGCGGTAGACTGGTTGCCAGCCAAGGCTATAGAACCCAATCTGTCCTGTTATTTAACCCATAACTAGAAGGAATAGATGGATTAATACCTTTCCCAAGGGTATTTGCGTGTAAGTGAATGCAATGGACTCAACTGGAATTCGAACTCAGTTCCCCGATTTCTCATTCCGAGCTGATATCCACTGCACCACAACGCACACATAGATTAATTAAATTCAAAATTGCTTGAAACCATTATGAATTCAGTCTTTTTAAAACTTATTAGTGTACATTTTTACAAAACAAGAAACCAATAGAAATATTTGAAATGATTAATAAACCTCTATCAACAAATTGGAAATTTTAGTATATAAGGATTAATAATCTTGTTTTAATCAGCACTGAATTATAAATCTTGTTAGTGCTCATACCATAAAGCAGAGAGAGAGAGAGAATAAAAAAAATTATAATAATTGGTTCATATAGTCTTGTCAACAAACCCATCTGATTTAAAATGTTATCTGTCAGAAAAATATTTTTTTTTAACCAAGCTATAATGATGAATAATTCTAGATGTAGGCAAGACTAAATCCATAAATACTATACTTTCTGATAATCCTAGTGCAGAAAAAATTATAAAAAGAATAAAACTTAATTTTAAAATTTATATAGCAATAAGCTATACAACACTACTGCAGATAAATTGCAAATGAAACAGGAAGCCCATTTACATCTAATATTAGACAATGAAATTTCTTTTTGAGTAGGAAAAAATGCAACAAATAAATTACTAAATATGTCAACTATGTAAAACAGTTATTGAATTTCATGACTAAATTTATCTAGTTTTAACATAAAGTAGAAATATGTGTGTGTCATTGCAAGCACATTGTGGTGAGGGAGGAGTTGTTGAAAAGTTCTCAGCCTGATCCATTTCTTCAGAATTAGTTGTATGATATTTGGTCATTGAAATACTAATTTTGAGAAGTATGTCATACCAAGAATTTTTCAGTACATCATGTTTTTTCTACTTTCAATTTACAGTAGTATATGATTTTTTTCTGTATCAATAAATCTGTGACCTTAATCAAAATTTGAAATAAATTTTTAAAAATATAAATGAAAGTGCTTATTTTCCTTTTGGTTGTAATCACTTTAGACAATTTAAAAAAATAAACGCATAAAATGCTGACAAGAAAATATTATGGCAATCAATAATTTCTTCTTATGGGAACTGGCAAAACCATAAACCTATAGTAGGCAGATTAATTTCACTGGATAACCAGCTATTCAAAATTTGAATTAAAAAAAATTAAAAAACAAAGAACAGCAAGAGATATAGGGAATCATTCTATAAAGCAGCAGCAGTAGAACTTTAACCCTTTGTTGCAAATTGGTTACAATTGTAACCTTCCTCTAACCTTTGTTGCACATTGGTTACAATTGTAGCCAATGTGCAACAAAGAGTTAAAGTTATATTTTTCAAATTAGAAAGACACTGTTTTAAACTATAACAATAAAAGAATGTCTGCATCCCAGAATAAGTTAAATAAGCAGTGATATATAAACAATAATAGATAAGAAGTTTAATTGAAAACATACTTAAGCTTTTACTTTATCTGTCCTTGTAGTTCAATGCTGTATTAAATAATTAAAAAATTATTTTCAAGTGAAGCAATTATTTTTCTTAAGAATAATTATCCCTTAAATTAGAGTAACTATCAAATTGCTAATAAACAAGTTTCGCTGACAAATATTACTAAAGGGTCCAATGAAAAGTTAAACATCTAAAATTATTAAAAATGGTAAAATATTCCTGTTTTAATAGGAAAATAATGATTAATCATCAGAATAAAATACATTTTAAATTCAGATTTAAAAATAAATAAATAAATAAAAGTAATCCAAACATCAAATAAATAAATACACTCAAAGGAGTAAAAATCTATACTCATTTAAAAGGATTTCTGGAATAATGTGAAAGATTTGGAGATTTTTATTTCTTTAATGAAAAAGTTGTATTTAGTACTAGTACTACTGGAGAGATGCATGGTGGTGGTGTGGATATTGGCTCGGAATGAGAAATCAGTGAGTCTGGTTTGAATTCCAGTTGAATTCTCTGCATTCACTTACACCTTGGGAAAGGTATTAAACTGTCTTCTCCTTCCAGCTATGGGTTAAATGGCAGGACAAATTGGGTTCTGTAGCCTTGTTTGGCAACCAGTCTACTGCAAAAAGTAATGGCAACCTACAGTGGGAAAATATTCTGTCTTGTTAGTCCAAGAGTGATTACACAAGAGTGTATCGCTTATAGCACTTTACTGATTGACTGACTACACAATTTTTGCATAATAACTTAACCAACCCACACACACAGACATGTACAGGTAGACCAATAAATAATAGAAATTTAGGCAGTAATGTGGTTCTGATTGTAAAAACCCTTTAGAAATGCAATACAGAGTACAATTACAAGTACATAAATAAAAAAAATAAAAAAAATAAATAAATGTTCAAATTTCATATTTAACTATGTGATGACAGATGAGATTTCAAAATTAGTTGCCAAAGTTTTCTTTTATTGATACTCTCATTTGATTTTAAAATGAAATGTCAGAAACACTACAAAGACAAATCTATTTTAACTGTAGCAAAAATTATCTTATCTACTCCATTTCATTTTTACTAAGCACAAATAATTTTAATACTGAAGTCAACCTAAAAAATAAGTTTATTTTAATTTTATGTATTTAAAAATAAAAATAAACTTAAGTGAATAGCTTTTTAAATCAAGTCACCAATTTATAGATCTTAGAACTTTGACTAATGATAATCCTGAAAAGCTTGCAATTGACATACATACTATTAAGCAAAGAAATATCAGCAAACAGAAAACAAGCTTATCAAAAGTCAGAAACCTTATATAATAATAGAAGTGTTCAGTTAATGTTTTCTGTTATGAAAAAAGTAATCTATAAAAATAAAATATTATGCTTGAAATTCTTAAATCACAGATACAGTCGAAGACAGTTACGACATAATATCATCAGAAAATGGAACATAATATGAACATTTTTTTCTATTATATTCATAATGAAAGCTTTGTTTTTAAGGCAGTGAACTCATTAATTGTAGCTGCTTAAACTACTACAATTTACATGTCAATATTTTGTTTGTAGAGGAAATGTTTCAATTTATACTTAGAATTTTTGTTGCAGTGTTTTTATCATTTATATTCTCTAATGAATGCATTTCAAATGCTAATATTAAAAAAAAAAAAGGATTTTTGGAGTTTTGGCAATATGTTAACATTTAATCATTAAGTAAGAATTGTTACTTCTGAAAAATAAAATAAAAACCTCATCCCCTAAATTAGGTCAAACTTTATGACATTCATTGGTGTGAGTTCATGAGTACATAAAAAGGTAAAGTTCTAACAACAAGTCAACAGTAAAAGGAAGGCATACAAAATAAATATTGTTGAATTGATTAATTGCTTTCATTACTGGCAAGCTCACGTTAATTATTCAATTAGCAAATCATAACTACACTTTCACCTCTTATACTGAAATGCAATATTTAAGTTACTGCACCTGATAAGGATATAGAGGAAAGTAATTTCCCAATAACTGGAGGAATTACTAAGCACTTCCATTTTAGCAGAATCTTATTCTTTTCCTCATTAAATGAATAGCAGATACATCTTTGTTGACATCATTTGAGATTTAATAATAAAGAATTTAATGATGAGAATACAAACTGCTTGAAAAAACCTCATACTATCCAACCAATCTTTTTTCAATAGATTGAAACTTTCCAATTGATAGTGATGTTTGATAAAAAGCCTAAGTTCTAATAATCAGTGTCAATGAGTTTACAAAACTATTAGTCAGTAGATACATTTATCAGCTAAATTAAATGTTATTTAGAAACCTTAGCATTACAAGCATAGAAAATTTGAATGCCTGTTACATTTGTCTAATGACAGTCATACAAACAAAAATAGCTTTAATAAGCCAAAAGGCATTTATATATATTTAGCTTTTAGGTATATAAGTAAAGCAAGGTTTGTGTAGCATGTGAATAACTTTGTAAAGAAAAAAAAATGATGTTGCATTTAGCTAGAATCTAGGATAAAAATAATGTTATAATAAATTAGTATTTTTATTCACCATCACAAGTTTATTAGTAATTCTCACATATGATCCATCAAAGCTAAGGCCCAAGCATCCATAACAAAAACATGAAAAAGAAAATGACTGCAAACTCGAATAAAGGCCTCTCATCCCAAAATCTATTCTATTCTCAGGTTTAAAAAAAAAACAAAAAAAAAAAAAACACGGTCCCATCAAACCAAAATTAAAAACATGGTACCGAAAGAGAAAAAAGTAATGCTTAAATTTTGTAAGATATCTCACTAGAAAATATCTGTTTACACAAAAAATAACTAATTCATGAAATTTGCATTTCTATAATTATTATTTGAAGCATATAAAGGTGACAAATGCCCTATGAAGATTGTAGAAAACAGTTTAAAAAATATAATGCAAAAAACTGATAAAACATTGATTTTTTTTTCTTCTTAAGTGACTTCACAGGTGAGTTAATAAATATTTTAATTCTTCCTTTTCTGCATATTTTTACTTGAAAAATGTTGTATAAAATAAAAATACCTTTTCAAATCTGGAAATAATTCTAAAATATAAACATTACTAATCTTAATTCAGATAAAATTGAATTAAACAATAGTACTTTTTGTCTTACATAGAAGAGGGGAGGTAGCAATTAGTAAAGTATGGCTTTAGACTGAAATGTTCAAAATATAAAAACAGTACTTTTTCTGCTTGTAAAAATGTATATTGATATATAAATATATATCAGTCAAATGACAAACATCTTACCTCACATCATAGATGGGGTTTCCAACAGGTGTAAAATCAGTCGAAATAGGAAGTTGTCTTGAAAAAAGAGAGAGAGAGAGGAAAGATGGGATTGAATGTTTTTTTTTGTTTTTTTTTTTTTCAGTTTCTTAATTAATATTAAATCCCTAATTATTTATAAGATGGCCCGATCTACATTTAAATGCTCACTTTAGAAAACATATTTCCCACCTAATATAATGTCAGAATATTAAATCAGTAGGACAATATATACTTTTGGATAACTAATAAATTCTAACAGAAGGAATATAAAGTCTTTAAAATGTCCATGACCATTCTTTCATTGTTGTACGAAAAGAAAATGAGGTGTACATTGAAATGAAGTCTTTGCTTAGAAAGACAAACTCATTTGATGAGTATTTGATATACAATGACAAAAGAAACAAAATTAATTTTTTTTTGTTTAAACACATTTAAATGGCCAAATGTAATAATTTTGTATGTCAACTTTAAAGGAAGCTTTAATAATGATGATGAATATGACTAACCAATGTAATTAATCTCCAAATAATAAATTTTATTTTTCTAGCTATAAGAACCATTTTTTAAAGAGTTATTCATACCTTAAACAGTTGATTTTATCAATAAATAAAAATTTATATAACAATGATTGCAAAATATGCTGACCATATAAAAAATATATACAACAGTTAAAAGTTAGTCTAAACTGAGTAGGAAAATAGGAAGCACAAAGGTTACAAGAGACACCAAAAAAGACATCTAAAAGAAGACATTCTCACATCAAATATAGCAAATTCTATTATCATAAAATATTTTTCACGAAGATACATGCTCTTTTCCCAATGGGATATGGAAAAAAGTTTCAGAAGAAAGCAGAATGAAAATTTCATCAATTTGATTCCTTTTATATACATTTATGTTTATCTTGTAAAATCTCAATTTAGAGTTTAAAAAAAAAAAAAAAAAAAAAAATGGAATGTTCTTACCCATGAGAGAGTTTTATTTAAAGTATTAAAAAAACATTTCTTGTATGAATGAAATAACATTTGGTAACTGAAACTATGAAAAAAAAAATTTTTTTTTTTTTAAATTTAAAGTGACTATATTAATTAAATAAAAACCATACTATAAGCTTGAAACTTAGATTTAGAGATTTCAGGAGAGTTAATTCTGACTAAGAATAATGTTCCAACAATTTCAATATACATGCATTGGTTGGATGGCTGCAAATGTATTGTTAATTTAAAATTTCCAAGGTTAAATGACATGTAAATAGAGTTGCAAGTATTTTTACTCTACCACCCCACCAAAAAAAATTTACCAAGGTTCACCAATTGGTGGAAGGGGATATAAGTGAACTGAAATCAGAAGTCTACAATTAATGCTTAACTTGAAGCTTACTTGTAAGGAAGTAAGTTAAATGAAAAGATAAATCTTTATGAGCTATTCCTTGACACTTGCAACAAATATTAAATGCCATTTTAAAATTATTTATAAAAGATTAAAGACAAGACTTTTAGGCCAACATCTTATCAATTTAAATGAAAAGAAGTATGAATTATACAAGAGAGCAGTTAAAAATCACTCTTTATGGAGATTGCTTTAATTCTTAATGTAAAGTTATACTAAAGTGCTTTTGTGATAGCAAAGATCTACTTTCATAAAATTCATGCAAGTTTGTTATAGAAGAGTATCAGAGAAGGCCACGGAATATGATGCCAAAAATATAGAATATATTTAAAACAAAAGGAACCATTGTTGGTTGAAGCCAGCTGGCAAAGTTAGTGTTAAAGTAAGCCAGTTTGTTTCCATTCCAAAAATTTCCACTACCCACCAAGAGAATTTACTTCTATTCCTGCTCTCATTGCAAGTTGATATTTTTTAAAAAAATTAGCAAACTATTTTTATTTTTCAACTTAGTATTTCATAGAGTATTTCATGGTGTGAATTTTTATTTAACTCATCAAAATATGTTATTCTAACAAATAAACAAAATACCCTAATTTTTCATAAGCATTAAAAACAAATGAAGCAAATATACTTCCTAAGACAATATTTCTTAGTAAACTAGGCACTATCGGATGATAGGAGTTCTATTAGACTTTCAAGAAAAAAAAAAGAAATAATGACAAAGCCATTTCTTCCCATCCCTCTGCCCATGTATTCGTGTTTGGTGACTTTAACACCCACCACACCAAGTGGCTGAAGAATGCTGTCACCGACCCTGCTGGTGTCCACACCATGAACTTTTCAATCACCCAATCCAGTACGCAAGTAGTGGACTTCCCCACGCGTTTATCCGACAACCCTAACAGAAGGGACTCACTTCTAGACCTCTGCTTCACTTCCATCACAGACTCTTGCACTACCAGACAACTCTGCCCACTCGGAAACTCTGACCACACTGTAGTGTCCGTCAATATTTCACTCCACTCCCGCCCAACCCAGGATACCCAGACAAGTAGAATATCCTACTGCTATCAAAGAGCAGACTGGGATTCGTTCCGAGACTTCCTCTGTGACATCCCTTGGAACAACGTTTTTAGTCTTCCCATCGAAGAATGTGCATCTGAGGTCTCCTCCTGGGTTAAGGCTGGCACCGATGCCTTCATCCCTGCTAGGAAATTCCAGCTTAAATCTCATTCGTCTCCATGGTTCTCACAAGCTTGCTCGGCTGCCATTGCCCACCGGAATCATTTCTTCCGACTATATCGTAACTACGCGTCGGACCAAAACAGGCACCTTTTCACTTCAGCTCGTAATAAGTGTAAAAGGATACTTAACGAAGCTAAGATGTTGTTTGCTGCCAGAATGAAGCAATGCATAGCATGCTCTAAATTCGGCACTAAAGACTACTGGCGACTCTGTAAAAGAGTACTTAACAAGAGCAAGTCCACAATACCCCCGCTAATCAACAAATTTGAGGTCCTCACCTCCCCAGCAGATAAGGCTGAATGCTTTGCCCGCAGATTCTCGAGCAATTCGAGTCTGGACTCATCTGGAGTTTTTACACCCGACTTCTCACCTAGAACCGAGGCACAACTGAATGATGTCCACATTACACCTTCGCTTGTCTCTAAGATAATCTTAAAACTTGACCCTCACAAAGTGAGCGGTGGTGACGGAATCCCAACCATAGTCTTAAAGAAATGTGCCCCTGAACTCTCCTCTGTCCTTTCTAAGCTCTACAACCTCTGCCTATCTGCTTCCTGCCTGTTGGAAATCTTCTTCTGTAGTTCCTATATTTAAAGACACTGGAGAACCCTTTGACCCTGCAAATTACCGCCCTATTAGCCTTCTTCTGATCTTTGGCAAAGTGTTCAAAGCCATTATCAACGTCGAGGTGGTTCAGCATCTCACAGCACACAGGCTCCTCTCGGACAAGCAGCAATATGGTTTTCGCTTCACCAGGTCTACTGCTGATATGCTAACGACCATCACCGAGTACATATACCAGGCACTCGACAAGAATGGCGAAGCCCGAACCGTTGCATTGGATATATCTAAGGCGTTCAACAGAGTTTGGCATGCTGGCCTTCTATGTAAACTGCGGAGCTATGGTATAACTGGACATTTGTTTGAACTAATCCAGTCATTCCTCTCTAACCGCACAATGAAGGTGGTATTAAACGGACATGCCTCCCAGAACTACCATACAAACGCAGGTGTCCCCCAAGGCTCCATCTTAGGTCCTACACTCTTCCTGATATACATTAATGATCTCCCTGATTCCATAAGAGCCCAAGTAGGTTTGTACGCTGATGACACCACAATTTACTCTTGCCTCCTACAAAAATCTGGTGTAGGTGTCAAAGCTAACCTTGCAGCCGAGATTGAAAAAGACCTCCAATCCATATTGGACTGGGGTAAGAAATGGCTAGTAAATTTTAATGCTTCTAAAATGAAGCTACTCTCAATTAACCATCATCGACAATCTCACCTACCTCCCATTAGCATGGACCAGGCTTGCCTCCCAAGAGAGTAAAACACTACGCTTCCTTGGTCTCACACTTTCAGCAGACCTCAAATGGAATGACTATATCGAATCTATTGCTAAATCCGCTGCTATGAAAGTCGGTTCTCTGTGTAGGGCCCGGAAGTTTTTTCCGTCTAAATCTATCCTGCACATATATAAATCTACCATCCGCCCGTGCATTGAATACTGCTGCCATATCTGGTCGGGTGCCCCTTCTATTCTCCTCGGGCTTCTCGATAAGGTTCAGAGGAGGGTCTGTAATGTGATAGATACCAACTTGGCAGACCGCCTGCAGTCTCTCTCCCACCGGCGCGTCGTGGCTTCCCTGTGTCTCTTCTATAAATACTTTCATGGCTTCTGCTCCGATGAACTTAGATCACTGGTGCCCCCTAAATACGAATTTGCATGAGATACTAGATTAGCAACTATATCCCACCCTTTTACAGTGAAACCGATAAAATGCAACCGCAACTTCTACTCCAACAGTTTCTTTCCTCGCACTTCCCGACTGTGGAATTCCCTTTCACACGATTGCTTCCACGATGGATACAATCTCCAGGAGTTTAAATGTAAGGTCAATAGACACCTCCTAACACACTAACCTGCTCCCATTCCTCCTGACATTCCCTATGTCTAACCACTCCTTCTCTTTACCTTCCCCTATGTAGCCCCATACGCAATAGTGGCGGTGGAATGCCTTGCTTGGGGTGAGATGATTAAAAAAAACTTACATTTTTTGATAAACTAGTTGTTTTTCTCAAGGTTTCAGTCCAAGTATTTTTTAATGTTGGAGGAGAATAAAGGAAAATAGTTTGGTGTCTACACTGAGCTTAACATAGATAGTATGACAAACATTCAGGATTGGAAAAGAATGAGGATATCACTTATAACATAGTTCCTACTCTATGCAAAATAGACCAAGTGATCCACAGGATCTACAGTTAACATCATATCCCAGTAGAGTAAATGTATACAACATAACCACTTCACAAAAAAATAGTACCCA
Source organism: Ascarosepion bandense (assembly GCA_037127315.1). Lineage (NCBI taxonomy): Eukaryota > Metazoa > Mollusca > Cephalopoda > Sepiida > Sepiidae > Ascarosepion > Ascarosepion bandense. Next base: position 6,480,661 of record JBBBDQ010000515.1, read on the forward strand.
GCAGAAGAAAAATATGACCAACGTTTATGTATGACACTATTAAAAGAGAATATTAGCCCCCCCCCCCCCCCGGGGGGGGGGGGAGAGAGAGAGAGTGACAGCTAACCTTTAAAAATCAAGACCTAAAGTGAAACAAATCAGGTTTAGTACATAATGTGAGAAAGAAAACAATACTCTTTCTAGAATGGGGTTAAAATAAGTACTGTAAATTTTTTAATACTGTACAAAAAGACAAGAGGAAAGATGATTTCAATCTCATCTGAACTCATAATACTACTATTTAATATTGCCTTAACACTCAATTCTAAAATTCTGTCTGATTATAGTGCTTTAGTTGAAAAGATAAGGAAGAAAACCTATGCATCTTGCAAAGGCTTGATTTGATATACATTTGAATTATAGATCAAATATGTTAAGCATAAAAAATAAATGAAATAAGTTACAAAACTTCATGCTTTAATTATTAATTTTCATTAAATCAACAACAAACTTTCTCTTCATGTTTTATTTTTACAACTGTATTTTTTATTTAAATCTTGGGCAAATTTTTTAATTGAATAATTTAATTATTCTTTGCTTTTTCTATAAATCAATTTGATAAATTTTTACAGGTCATATTAAAATCTACCAACAATAACAATTGTACTAATGTACCCAAACAATAGATGTTTTTCCCCTCATGCCAATGTTTTTATTGTTGTTAGAGAACATAAACTGCTGACAACAATATGAATTTAAAAAAAAATAATTTTTATTATTGGTAATAAAATGAAGAACCCTCAAGCTACAATATTGATTTCTTTCTTATAGCAAAACCACACTTCATGTAATTGAAAAATCTTGTGTAGATTTATGCATAAAAATGCATTATTTAATTTTCTTTGCATGATAAATTTATATATTAAAGTAAACTACATGACATAAGAATGAAATTTAAATGGTGTACATATATTTCAATATATATGTATTAAAAATAAAACAAATTGATATCCATTAGTAAGAATGTGAGTAAAATATTCATAGTTTAAAAGCAGTAATAAAAGATCTCTGCATCATTTACAACTACAGAACTTTTTAAATTACAAAAGAAAAAATTAGAGTGTTCTTTTCTGACACTTGGAAATTGGGGAGAAATATAATTTAATCTTGCAAGACAATGAAATAGAAAGTTTGAACATTTTTTCCCCTGTTACTATCTTTGAAATAAAATTTTATTTAAAAAAAAAAAAAAGAAGAAAAAGATTACAAATTAGATGCATTTTAGTTGCATTAGTATACATGTAAAACAAAAAAAGTATCCCAAGTATAAAACACACAAGCAAAATATAGAAAAATATTTTGCCATCTCAAATTTCAAAAAAAGTGTATAGACTTGAATTATTTGATTTTGTAAATTATTTCAATCAACATTAAAATATCAAAATAACTCAATATTTTTCACAAATATTTCCTTAATGAAAATGAAAGCATTAATTCTTAGAAGATATATAAAATTGTTCATAAAAGTAAAAAAATAGATTGTAGATAACAAGCAACATATATCAAGATAGGTGGGAAAGGTACATATTTTGTTAAAATGCCACCACTTAATAACGGAGAATGATGATAGATAGTGGAGAGGAACCAGCTCAGACCCACCAACACTCACAAAATGTAATACTAGTTTATTCTCCAATTAACAATGGATATTCAGATACTTTCAATTTATAGTATTCATGTTTACTTATCTTTCCAGTATTAAGCCAAAACTATTTCATCACAATTGAAGTGTCTTCATTTTACAATTTCATAAGTTCTAAAATGAATTAGTAAAATAGTTCAAAAGCAATCAATAAACACTATAAAAAAATCTATTTTTTTTTTTAATAGTACCAGTTTCCTCAAAATAATGCCAAGCACTATACAAGAATAAATCCAAAAGATCAATGCTAAAATAACTCATTTAAGAGAAGTACAGATCTGTACACTTTGTGAAGTAAAAAGCAAAAAATTCAAAAGATTTTTTTTTATATAGTTAATGCACATAAAAGATTTTACATTTTAAAATTTGAGCAAATCAATTATTTTATCTTAACCATTCTTGATATTAAACTATCTACTGTTAGCTATTGTTATGCTAAATATTATCTTGAGGGTTAACTCATATTTTTTTTTTAAGATGTTCATATCAAACTCATTCAAAATTGATAGTGAAAAAATATGAGTGAAAAACTGAACTTATAGTACACAGCTCGAAGTAATGTTTTTATTTTCTATGTGCCATGTCCTTTCAGTATTAATTTCCTTTCCGTTTACATCCTCATCATTGCTCATATGCTCAATCCATGATATCTGCAGCATCTTTCTGTAGAACCACATTTCAGTTGCTTCAAGTTTTTCTATAATCTTTGATGAGATTGTCCAGCATTCACTGCCATATTGAAGAACAGACATCACGTAGCAATCCAGTACTTTCTTAGTTTCTAGCAAAATTTTCCTGTCTTTATGTCCTACTCAGCTTCTGGAATGCATTCTTCATAATTTGTCAATTTGCCTTCAGATCTGTGTTGCACTTACCATCCTCTGAACACTTCCCAGGTATTGAAACTTTTGTACCTGATTGATTTTAGCATATCCCATCTGTAGTTGGCATTTTGGGCTCCTCTTTTGGCTGATGACCATGCATTTGGTTTTCTTGTAGTTTATTTGTTGTCCTTTCTTTCCAATTTCTTCAGCTACCTTCTGTAGAAGATCTTGTAGTTTCCTTTCAATGTCTGCTATCAGCACTGTATCATCTGTGTATCTCATGCTGTTCAGATTGTGGACGCTGATGATGAATCCTGACATAACTTCTAGAATTCTCAGAACAGTCTTGCTGTATAAGTTGTAAAGACACTTCCTTGTCTTACGATCCTTTCTATCTTTGTATATCTGCTGAATTTGTTTCCTGTCCATATGCAGGCGGTTTGCTACCAATAGAAGTTCTTGATTACTTTCATGTCTTTCCCAAATCTCTTGAGGTTGCTGAGCATTTCTATCAATTCTTTGTGGCATACTTTGTTGAATGCTTCTAACTTCTAAATTTAGCTTTGCAATACAATTAATTTTACCTGCCCTTTCATCACAAGTATAAAAAACTGACATTATAAAGCAATATTTATTTTGTCATACTAGAAAGGGTGGTGGTGGTGGTGTAGATTTGCAACCAAATTCAAGTTATCCTGTCAGGAGTTAAACTGGCATTTCTGTCGAGAGAAATAACCAAACTGATCCAGACTCAAGAAATCAAAATAGCATCTATAAGATAAAATAAAAAATAGCCACACTGAAACTATCTGTCAATAAGCAAAAATGGAAAAAGAACAATGAGGTAGGAAGAGAGAAAAAGAGACAGGAAATGTTAGCTTTATGATGCTGCCCATAAATTATAAATATGTGCAATGGAGTTCTGAAAGGTTCTCAGCCTGATCAAGAAGGGATTCAAAAGAAATATGAAGTAGGTTTGCCAATGCAAGACAAAATGTGTGTAAAATGAACAGCAGGCAAAATAATTCAGCTTCTTTGATAAATAGTCTACAAACAGAACTTAAAATAGTAAAATATTTTTAAAAATATACTATAAAATTTAGTAGTAAGAATAAAATGAAAATTTGGTGGCCTTTTTAAAACAGTGACAATTAGCACAAAATATATTTTCACAAGTAAACAGTTAATTTTGTTAATAGATTTAAAAAAATGTAGATAATTCCAGGACATTATATCATCTAAGATGGCGTGTATTTAGTGAAATGCATGCACGCACACACACAGAGAACATTCTTTCATAATTCATTTATCAATCACTTATACTGGACAGACATTAGTAACATTCACTTTAAAAAAAAAAAAAGGATAAAAAATTAAGATAAGTCAGAAACTTTATTTTGTAAGTAATGTATAAATTTCAATATTTATATACATATATATATGGCTGTTTAATATTAGAATAAGATTACATAATATTTATGGGCCCTTATAATAGTAAAATTTGTTTCATTTGAGCAACATTTTCAGAGCCAGTGTTTGCATTCAAATAACTGTCTTCCATCACACTTTATCTCTTATCTTTCCTACAGCAGAGAAATTACATTTCAATCCCTTGTGCAGTTAGTGATGGTTTGCTTCTTATTTGTTGTTGATAGTTCCTTTAATATAATAAATGGAACTTTTAATCCCTTAGAATTAAGTGTAACCACCAAGTAACCATTATCTAGATATGTATATAATTCTCCCTTAATATCTACTTTCTCTTTTCATAATATGCCTGCTGTCTCAGTTTACTTTTTTACTGAAGTCATCTACTAGAGATTTTCTTTTTCTTTCTGTATATAGTACACTTTAAAAGAATGTCTAACAAATGAATAAGGTAGCTGATATAGAGCAGTGGACATATTTATATTAAAAGAATATATTAATAACTAGATATTCTCAAATTCTTGTAAACTTATAAATAAGGTTAGATACAATTATCTCAATGTTATCTAATTTTATGAGAATAAATGAAAATCTGTTATTTTCAAGAGTTTTAAATTTTCAAAATTTCCAAACAACTTTTTCAGGTTCTGCATTTCTAAATTAGAGTGAGCAATATAATCCAGGTTTAGACTGATTTTAATAATGGGAACAATCTTAAGTAGTAACTGAATGAAGCTAGAATAATGAGATTCTACAAACTTACAATGATAAAGAGATAAAACTAATACGTCCATATATTACTGCCAATATGTTGCTATAATTTTAATTTTTCTTTTCTTTTTCTGTTGTTCTACCAATAATTTATAAATACATACTTTGAAGTTTGCCTGACAAGGAAATAGATTCATTATTTTTTTATGGAATACAAATACATTTTTATTAATTACATAATTTATTATTTCATCAATTCTGACACAAATGTAATCATGTTTGTTTTATATATATATATATATATATATATATATATATATATATATTTTAATCATATCACCCCAAGCAAGGCGAAAACGCCACTGATGCGCAGGGGGCTACGTAAGAGTGAAAAGATTGGAAAAGAGAAAAACCGGAAACCACATCCTAAACAAGAAACAAGGGATGAGCTTCTTTACCTGTTCAATATAGATATAGATATATATATATATATATATATGTTTAGTTGATCTCAAATAAATTAACCATGCATAGAATTAAAATAATTTCATGAGTGACATGAGCATTTATTCCATTTCACTGTAGATGAAAAACAAGTTCAATTCCACTAAAACTTATGATACAAAGTATAACTTGTCTGCTGACATATGTGCATAACTTTCTGGTCACAAACTTAAGGGTCAATAGACATGTACTTTTGTGAATATTTAGAATTATTAGAAATATTAACTATCAGAATGGCAGGTGATTTGATTCATTTTCAATTATGCAATATTGGATGATGCAATGGTTATTAATATTCATGAATAATATTAAAAAAAAAAAAGAGAAAAGTTAAATTTTGTAGGGAGGGGGAAGAGAAAGAACACACATACACACACTATTTAACCTAAGACAGAGATTCATTCTACTTGCCTGTTTTACCTCTGGGAGGTAAAACAATATCTATTGACCACACCACAAATATATGGAGACAGAAACAGATTGTGTGCTCATTCAGAAGATATGTTTTTTTAGGTATATGAACAACATTTTCGACTGGAGGACATAAAGTGAGAATTATCAGTATTTGATGAATAAACAGGTGTCAAAATTGCAGTTAGACTTCAAAAAATATATCTTCAGGATGGTGCTATCTCTAGAATTCTTTCAAACTGTCCCTCATAATTATCTTCATTCGGCACCTCTAGAGAGTCACCAGATTCTAGGAGAATTCAACTGGAGAATTCTACCCTTAAAAGGGCTTTAAATAAAAGTATTACTGATGACTTAGCATATAAAAAGTAAAAGAAATTCCATAATATTAATGATGTAGAAGGGAAATTAAATTTTCTTGATAGAAATTACTGGAGTGTTGTTAGGAAGCAAGAAACACTTCTATGCAGCAGCATCAAATCCCCATATCCAAAAATCAATCTGTCTGTTGTAATTAAATCTGATTTTACTGTACATGTAGAGAAATACAATAGGGTCTATAAGGTTCCTAAAAATGTAACTGATCAAAATACTCTGATAGAAAACATGAAAAAAATTGACAAAATAACAGCAAACAAACTTCAGAATGATTTTTAAATTAAAATTAGTAATGCTATTTCTATTGTTGGTGCAAGAAGAATCAGACAAATATTTTAATTCAATCAAATTTATATATGAGCAGCTAAACTTAATGACACTGAAGTAGCTTGATTATTCAACAGAAATATTTTCTTCATTGTTATATAACTGCTCACCTAAGGGGTACAGATTATTAAAAAACAGCAAAAATATAATTTTACCAAGCTATTCAACTATTAAAAGACTAACCTTATTAACATATTTGAATCCTTCGATTGAGAAACATAATTTTCTTATGCATATTAAAATAAATTTAAGTTACTAGTGCAGAAGGACACCACGGTATCTTTACTTGCTGATGAAATTTATCTACAACCTTATTTTAATTATGAGGGTGGTAATATTGTTGGCTTATCTAACAATGAAGCTGCAACAAGTGCTTTTGCTTTTATGGTTAGCAGTGTATTCTCACAATATAAGGATGTTGTGCATGTTATGCCAACTAAATGTCTTAAAGCTGAGAATTTATTTGACATAGTTAAACATATAATAATCGGTTTAGAGGAGATAGACTTTCAAGTATTATCAATCATAACAGATAATAATGCTATAATAAATAAACTATATCTTTCTTTAGCAGTATCCCAAAGCTTTTCATTGTATATCCACACCCAGTTAAGAAGTCTCAACCTCTTTTTCTCCTATTTGACTCAGTTCATGTATTAAAATGCATTAGAAACAATTGGCTTGGTCAAAAAGATGCAAGTAAATGCATGCTGTTCCCAAAATTTTGTCACAATGGAAATCATGAATCAGATAGTATCTAAAGTGCCCCATTTTGAACCTTACAGAAGATTCATACCTTTGGAATCTCAGTCAATTTTGAAATACTGTTATAAATTGACTTTAAAGGTACTTTCTCCTACTAATCTTGAAAGGTAAAATGTTAATTTACTCTTGAAAAGTTTTAATGAATACACTATTCAGGGATTATTGACCTTAAGAAAAATGTTTGCCTAATTTTGTATAAGTTGCAGAATATATAAACATATTTTATATTTGGTGGACAATAATGAATGTAAAAACACCATATAAAAAGGTTATCGGCTTAGTAATAAATACTGTAATCCACTTAGAAAAAATGAAAATTTTAAATTTCTCTCTGTATTCTCTGATTGGTTAGAATCTTGGAATAGCACTTCTGGAAAAAATGGCAAATTAACAAAGGAAACTTTCACTGGTTTGCATCATACAACCTATGCATTTCTAGAACTGACCAAGTACTGCAAAGAATTAAAAATGCTATACATATTACGTGGAAAATTTCAAACTGATTACCTTGAAGCAAGGTTTGGTCAGTACTGGCAACTTAGTGGGGATCAGTATAATATCTCCATGCCGCAAGTGTTTGAGTGTGGAATATTAGAATGCTATCAGTTTTAAAACTGAGCTTACTATTTAATCAGCAATGCATTAAAATTCATTTATAGAATTAACAAGAACCAAACTGGGATGAAATGACAGAGGAGCAAAAGTTAGATATGTATAAATTTAGAATTGATGTTAAAGAGGATGATGTTAATAAATGTAAAAATTCTTTTCTTCCTGTAATACTATACTTAGCAGGTTATTGCTGTTATGCAGTTTTTAAGAAAATTAAATGCAATAGTTGCAAAGATTTAATATCTGAAAGAGATGATGTGGAAAAAATACCTGAAATAAACAGCTATTTTCAGGGGATCAATAGAGGTTCTTTCTTATATCCTAATGATACGACTACAAATTTTGTTCTATATAATTATGCAGTCATTGGTAAGCTGATAAAAATCCTTTTTTTCAGTCAGTAAATCAAAGAAAATTAGCCATGCATATAACACATCACTCAATAAGTCCCAGGCTTGATATATAAATGGTGTCACTAATAAAAAAAATCCATATGATGTTTATGAAGTACTTACCTTCAAATGGCAAGTGACAAAATTTGGGATCAATTTACAAATTACAGTTATTTAAGTGAAGCTACTGTTGCAAATTTTCAAAACAATGGAAAAAATCTGAGTTTCATGTGTTGATAAAGCATTGCTTTCTGATAGAAAAAATACTCTTCAAGCAAAGCAATGGCTTGATAAGTGTTATTTGAACTCTGCTCCATCTGAAACAATGGTTAAGAGATGGTATGCAGACTTTAAACGCAATCGTACAGACACAAATGATGCTGAATGCTCAGGCTGCCCAAAATTGGCAGTTGTCATGGAAAACACCAAAACAATCTACTAACTCATTTTGGCCAATCATAAATTGAAGCTGTAGGAGATAGCAGAGGAGTTGAACATATCAGAAGGCAGTGTATTCATTATTTTGCATGAACATTTGCCAATGAGAAAACTGTGTTCAAAGTGAGTGCTGCATTTGCTCACAGTTGATAAAAAACAATGTGTCAACAATTCAGAGCATTGTTTGCAACTGTTTCAATGCAACAAGAACGAGCTTTTGTGTAAATGTGTGACAATTGATGAAACATGAACCCACCACTCCACTTCAGAGTCAAATTGGCAGTTGGCTGAGTGGATAGCAGCAGCAGAAAGCCGTTCAAAGCAACCAAAGATGCAAACATCAGCAGGCAAGGTTTTGGCCTCCGTATTTTGGGATGCGTAAGGTATTTTGTTCCTTAATTACGTTGAGAAAGGAAAAATCATTAATAGCGAATATTATATAATATTATTAGTGCGTTTGAGGGAAGAAATCACCAAAAAATGGTCACAAATGAAGAAGAAAAAGTGATCTTTCTGCAAGACAATGCAACATGTCACAAATCGATCACAATGATGGTAAAACTACATGAATTGCACTTCAAATTGTTTCTGCATCCACCCTATTCTTCATATCTGGCTCCTAGTGACTACTGGCGGTTTGCAGACCTCAAAAGAATGCTCCAGGGAAAGAGATTTGGCTCCAATAAAGCAGTGATAAGGCCAACGACAAATCGTTCTACAAAAAAGGCATTGAATTGTTAGAGAAACATTGAAATCAGTATCACCCTAGAAGGAAACTATGTTAATGAATAAAGTTGAATTTTGCCTAAAAGTTGTTATTTTATTAGTTAGGCCAGGGATTTATTGAGTGATGTGTTAACATTGAATGTTTGTTTGGAGCTCTACAAATGCTCTTTTAAATAAGTTTTGCTCTATGGAAAATAATATTAGAAGTAACAAGTTAAGCAAAAAAAGAAAACTTCAAACATTCAGCTACATTTTGCATCTGTAATGTATTTTTCTATAAGTATTATTTGATTTTTAAATTTATTGTTTGCATCTAATTTATTTTCTTGTTTGCATTTAATTTTTTCTTTTATTTATATTCATTTGTTTTATTTATTCATCATTTACTTGTAATTTATTTGCCTGTTTATTCAATTATTGTTTGTTCCCTAATTCGTAATTCAGTTGTTGTACTTGAGTAATAACCACTTAATAATTACAATACTGTAACAACATCGTACAGAATAATTGTTAAAATCGAAATAAAATCATGCAAATTAAAACAATGCTGATTATAATTTATAAAAGTTATTTTCAAATTTAAAACAAAATTATGAATGAATTTGAGTTTGTAAATTTTGTATCTGTAACCTATTTTTCCATGAATATCATTTGATTTTTAAATTTATTTATTGTTTGTATCTAATTTATTTTTTTTAATGGTCAATTGTTTTATTTTTTTAATCATTTACTTATAATTTGCCAGTTTATTCAATTATTGTTTGTTTCTTAATTCATAATCCAATTGTTGCTGTGGTGTATAAGAGTAATAATCACTTATGATATTACAACTTTACAGAATAACTGTTGAAATCAAAATAAAAACATACAAATTAAAACAATGCTGATTAAAATTCTAAGTTTTCAAATTTGAAACAATTAAAATAATGAATGAATTTCAGTCTTTAAATTTTAATGAAATCTAATGTGATGCTTTGTTTATTTTAATGGCACATTAAGTACCAATTTTTTATTATTTAGAAAAGAATGAATATTAAATAAAATTCAGTGTTCAATCTTACCCTGTTTTTTTTTTTTAAAAAACGAGTTTCCTAAGCCTTTCTCTAGTTTACAATCATTCATTGCTGCCAGTCTTGCTAACGGAAGACCTAAGTAGGACTACTTTTGTGATGTAATGTCACAATTGAGCTGGCCTTAACTTTTCAGTGGCGGTGACTCAGTTCATTCTCTTTACTACCAGTTATTACAGCTCTTGCTGTGTGCTTGCTCTTTAACAGTGCCTATTTTATTTTTTTGCAATAATTATGTTTTCAAGTAGTGAAGAATATTTATATTCTCTCTATTATAATAACAATCATTATGTATTTGTGCATATATATTTTTCCCTCCTGTCATGCTCAGAGGTTTTGATTACTTTTTTTTCATATGTCTTAATGTAAAATAATCAATACTAGGTACATCAATATATATGTTGCTATCATGGGCCCAGTTGTAATAATACTATTTAAATCTAATGTTACTTATTATAATTCATTACAATTTAATTTTGTTACTATTTAAATAGATAAAGAAAAAATTAATTCAGTTCTAAATCTTTTATGTGTCTGGCTTAAAACTCCAATTTACAATCAATATTTAAATTCTTAGAACCACATATATTCTGATTTAATGTTTGAAAGAAGGTTTTGATAAAAAAAAAAAAACATAAAATAAAATTATTTCTCTAATCTTTATACAAGATATTTGTAAATGAAAACTTTTTTTTCATTTTAATTCAATAATTTTCAATTTTTTAAAAGTCTCTGTTTCACTTAATTTAAAAAATAAATCTAATATATAATACTGATCCTTCTGTGTTTCTGAAAAGTGTCTACAGGGATAGATTGTTCTTGTTTTGCTGTCCATGTTTAAAGATATCCCATCTGACTCTTTTCTAGCACTGCTCAGTCCTGTTTCCACTAGCCTGCTTTACTTACAGTGCAAGGATTGAACTCTGAAATACACCAACACACATTTTAAACTTCTAGGCTATCGTCTCGAGCAGAATCTGAAGGCTGGATGATATAACAAATGAAACATTGTGATAACGACAAAGATGAGGACATTAGTCTGACTGTAAATAATAATTTTAACTCCACATCTCAAAAATTGAGACATATGATTCAATTTAGAGCATCCTGACACAAGTAGTAAAGATCTTGTTTTTATACTTACACCTTGAAATAGATATGAATAATAAAAAAAGGTTAAACACTTTTAACTGATTTTCTACCATATCAGAGAAAATCCGATAAAAATAATGAAAAACGGTACCTGACAAAATTCAAGATAAGATGTAATTTTTTTAAAAAAGTAAATACCAGTTCACATCCACCCTAATGATAAACTGAAACATGAGACTTGATTGATAAATGAAATCTCTAATCTTAGAAAATAATAAACCAGATAGAATAATGAACCTTGCATGAAAATGAAGTCAATTTTATTCTATTTAAATTTTATTTTTGAACATGGCCCCCTTATTTGGTGCTACACCATTTCTCCAACATTCTTTTTAGTTATTCGTTCTGTACCTGAAGAAAGTTTCTACTTTACTTTTTGATTCAACCGTGCACAGATAAACATCAAATGAATAATATTGAACTTTTCAAAACCTCTTAATTCCAGGAATGACTAAAAAACTGTCAAATTGGGACTGCACAAAACAGAAGGGTTGGTAACAAGTATGAATTTCAGTCCTCATACCATTTGTTGCTTGCAATGCGGACATGTACAATTGGGAGGCACAAAATGTTCTCCTTTCTGGCTTTATTCTGCAGGTGATTTGTTGTGTACTTGCAAAGTTTCATAATACTTCATTGATTTAATAATGTTCTAGTGTCAAAATTTATCACTGATCACTGTTTTCAATGCAACTTTGATTGACATAACATTCATAACTAATGAATGCTATTATTCTATGCTGCCACACATCCTACAGATACAAAGTATGTTTGAACAGGACATTCTATAAAACAAAAGACATGTTCAAATGTGTTAAAGCATTATCAAACATTGCAAATCCATTTAGTGAACAACTCTATCTATGTTGACCATGATTGTTTTACTTTGACACGTTTTATCTGCAAACCTCTTTATCTCATTTCTCTATTATAGGCTGCCCCTTTTCTACTGCATTTACTATTTGCTACAATCCAATATTTTACCCCATCTTATCCTTTTTTTTCTTACTATACAGTCTGCCCTAACTCCAACTTTTTTACCACATCACTTCTATGATAACTTCTTTTACTTGATTTGGCCCCTCTTAAAAATACCTGACGAAACTACAATCTTTTTGCTTCACACTGCTTTTTCAGTCACTATAGCCCACAGCTATTAAATTTCTGCCTGTATCAACATCATAGTTCTAATTACAATAGATGCCTGTATGTCTATTCATAATAATTGTAAACATGTCCTCAAAGAGGACAGGTCTTTGTTCACTGACAGAATGAAGCACTAACAAGCTTGGTTCTTGTGATTACTGATGGCTCTGTAATACTGTCTTAAATAAGGTTAATTCCTCTATCCATTCTCAATTCACTCAATTTGTAATTTTACAATTTTTTATTGATAAAGCTGAATCTTTTGCTTGCAAATTCTCTTCCAATTCTATACTTGACACATTTGGAATATCTTTGCCTGACTTAGAACTAAGTATCTACTCTGTGATATGCGCATAACACCATCTGTGGCTTCTGCTATCACCTCTAAATTGGATCCCCACAAAGTATGTAGGCTTGATGATATCCCAGAAATAGTCCTTAAAAATATGTTCCTGAACTCTGTAAACTCTACAATAAATGCTTTGCTGCTTCTTGCTTGTTAGAAATCCTCTGGTATATTTTTAGTCTTTAAGGATTCAGGCAAACTGATCTTTTTAAATATTAGCCTAATCCTTATTTTTAGCAAAGTACTAGAGGCTTTAATCAACTCCAAATTGGTTAAGTATCTCACCTTGCAGTCTTCCAGATAAGTAATATAGCTTTCACTTTTTACATAAAGATTATATAATAATAAAAAATTTGCTTAGAGAGTTTAATAGTAGCAAAATAGTTATGATTTTCGATTTTCAATTTTCATTTCATTTTTCTGTATTACTTTATTTAAACTGATGACAGAAAAATTTGATCACATCCATATTGTATAGGAGGCTTTGATATATGGCTTGATCTCTGATGTTGTTCCATATTAGCTGTTGCTGGTCCTGGATATTTGTATTCTGTTTGAAAACTTTCACTTTCAGCTGATGGCTCATCTAGAGTAGGTGGTGACGAAGAAGGCAAGTGTCAGACTAGTACTTTCTTCTGTGGAGAAATTGTCCAAGATTCATGAAGTTTGCCAAAGTGGGAAGGGCTCTGACTGATCAGGACAGAAAGCCAAATTTTAGACAGATGCAGTTGATTGTCTTCTGCCAGGATACTTGATGTTGGCAAAAGTCAGATTATTATCAATCAGTTCAACTCTTATCTACTAAAGAGACTGCTCTTAATAGTATGGCCAAATCATTTTAAAAGTACTGGTCCAAGTCTCATTAACCAAGATGGGAGTGAGTCCCATTGAAACTTGTAAAATTGTTCATGGGGTGAGACAGACCAAATGCAATTAAGAGATTGTGACAAAACTTGTTCCCAGTGTTTTTCCATTAATTGACCCAAGAGTCAAGCAAATAGTTTTCAATATAACCTCAATGCATCATTCTACCTGCCTGGGAGGTGATCTGGCTTAGAAATGCTTGTTGAAATACTTTCACTCAGTAAATACTCTTAATTCTCAGGATATGAGAGAACAACCTTTATCTGAGTAAATATAACTTGTCATTCCACACATACTAAACAAAATCTCTAGGCAGTTAATAACTGTCAAAGTGTGCATATTTCGGCGCAGAAATGCAAACAGGCACTGAGAATATTCATCGGCAATCACTAACAAGTATGGATGAGTAGTTGTTGAGAGAGACCCTTAAAATCAATACTGATACATTCCATAGGTCCAGCAGCTTATATCAGTGTACCTTCAGGAAGGTGATAGAACTGAGCTTTTAACTTTGCATAAACTCTGAAGAACATGCATATTTTTTTTTAACATCTTCGGTAGAATATGCAAGTCTTGATACTTTTGGATGGGATAATTCCTTGTGTAAATCCTCAAAAGTCGCACGATAAGAATTTACTGATAGACAATAGACATGACTAAAAGCATCCACTGGCATCTTAGCTTTGCCATAAATATTTTTTCATTGTAATTGTTCTGATGAGCTTTTTTCTTTGGTACCACAACTTTACAAATTTAAATATAGTACTTAGACTTGCAGTTAAGTTTTATAATTTCCCTACTGAAAATTGTTATATGAAATCATAACTTCTATGCTAACAGTATATTCTTTCACACTACTCACTTGTGGAACTCTTCAAGCCTCTTACTTTCCAGTCAACGTAGGTCTTCAAAAATGTAAATGCAATGTCAATTGTTATCTTTCGTTATATTAGTCAGTCAGTCAGTTAGTAAAGTGCCATATGTGATACACGCTTGGGCGATCATGTCTTGAAAGAGACATGACTGACTGGGCAGAAGATTATCCCGCAGTAGGTTGCCGACCAAGGCTATAGAACCCAATCTGTCCTGTTATTTAACCCATAACTGGAAGGAATAGGCGGATTTATACCTTGCCCAAGGGTATTTGCGCATAAGTGAATGCAATGAATTCAGCTGGAATTCGGACTTGGCTCCCCGATTTCTCGTTCCGAGTTGATATACACTGTGCCACAATGCACATTCTTTGCCATACACATTGAAAAAACATTTTTTAAAAGTCTATTACTATGCCATCTTGTCTTATAATTTTCTTTTTTCTATTTTAAAGTGCAAATATTATTCCATCTGTTAATCCCGGTACATCATGAACATCTATCAGAGCGTCTGTTGCAGTAATTACTTTATAATGCATATAAATTTGCATAGTATACTTCTCAGTTTTTTTTACATAGTATACTTCCCCATTTTTTTTGTTTTTCAATGCTTCTTTTTGTATACTGCATCTCATTTTTGATAGTTTCTTCTACTCTTTTCTTTTCAGTCTTTTGTTGATTACTTTAATTCTGCCTTTTCAATTTTATCTGCCTCAATCTTGAGGTTCATGTTTCTTTCTTTGCATTATCTCTATTTGTTGCTTTTGAGTATTTCCTTATATTATTGATATTAGTTCTATTTTCTCACTTGCTTCATTAAATATGGTTGTCAATTTGCTATTCACTTCTATATTATTTTCATTATCACACAGAAATCAAGAACAGTTTTCTAGTTTACAGAAATTCAGTTATATTCTAATTGATCTCTTTACAACAAGTTTTATTTTTAAGAATTATTTCAATATTCCATGTTCGTTTCATACTTTAACTTTGTTTATAGTGATTACATCTTTGCGATTATAAAATTTAATATTTTGTTTGCCAGTTGGGTTTTTCCAAGTTCATTTATAATCCCATCACTTGAGAAAATTGTATTCATAATTGTAATTTTATATCTGAGAAATTAATCAACATTTCAAGTTTCATTTCTCTCTCTCCTTCTTTCAAAGATTCTCCAACTTTCCTTGCCATTACTATTGCATCAAAATGGTGTGATTACTTTTCTTTATCCATAACAATATAGAGTAATATATCAGTAATGCACTAACATTATTTATCAATACTAAATTTAAAGCCAATCATTATGACAAATCTGTAATACAGAAATCATTAATATTTACATGAAATTGATTTATTTTCAAGCTGGAAATTTTTACCAATTTGTCTTTTGTTAACATTTTTAATTGATGACATTACTCAGTAAAGAACTTCATTTTATTCTATTACTACATTTTTTTAAAGTAGTTATTGCCTTCTGCCCTAGTCTACAGTGCAAACTCTTGTCAAAATAGTAATATCTTGTTTATTTTGGAGGCTATTTTGATAAAATTAGGATACAAATAAAATTTTTCTTTCTCTTTCTAAAGATTAAATTCTTCTTCATGTGTGATGATTAGTTTTTATTTCACATTTCTTAAATTATTTTACTACTTCAATGATGTCTGCTTATTTTTCTGCATTTCCAAACTTGTACTTAAAGTTCTGTCTCCTTCTTCTTCTTCTTCTATGTGCCCTGTTCCTTCATGATGTAGGCGATCATGGCTTTCCACATGTCTCTATCCCTGGTGGCTCTTAGCACACCTTCTCCTGTTACACCATGCAACCCTTGTTCCATCATTCACCTGATTAGGTCAATCAAATGTTATCCGTTGTTTTCCATAGTCTCTTTTTCCCTCTATCTGGCCTGTTATTACCAAGTTCTCCAAGCCCTCCTTCCTAATTGCATGTCCCAGGAACTTCAGCTGTCTCTTCCTGATGCTCAGTATTAATTTCCTTTTCGTTTCCATCATTTTCAAAACCTCATCATTGCTCACATGCTTGATCCATGATATTTGCAGCATCCTTCTGTAGAACCACATTTCAGTTGCTTCAAGTTTTTCCTTCATCTTTGATAATATTGTCCAGCATTCACTGCCATATTGAAGAACTGACAACACATAGCAATCCAGTACTCTCTTCTTTGTTTCTAGCGAAACTGTCCTGTTTCTTAATACCTTACTCAACTTCTGGAATGCTTCCTTCGCCATGCCAATTTGCCTTCGGATCTCTGTGTCGCACTTCCCAGGTATTTACATTTTTGTAACTGCTTGATTCTAGTATCACCGACCTGTATTTGGCATATCGGGCTGCCCTTTTTACTTATGACCGTGCATTTGGTTTTCTTACAGTTTATTTGTAGTCCTTTCTTGTCACTCTTCAGCTACCTTCTGTAGGAGGTTTTGTAGTTTCCTTTCTGTGTCATCTGCATACTTTAGGTTGTTTAAATTGTGGCCTCCGATGACAAATCCAGTCATAACTTCTAGGGTCCTCAAAATATTCTCACTGCACAAGTTGAACAGATCCAGTGAAAAGACACATCCTTGTCTCATGCCCCCTTCTATCTTTGCATATCTGCTGAATTCCTTACCTGTCCGTATACAAGCGGTTTGCTGTCAGTAAAGATTCTTGATTACTCTTAGTCTTTCCCAAATATGTCAAGGCTGCCGAGCATCTTCATCAATTCTTTGTGGCATATTTTGTCAAACGCCTTCGCATAATCAATAAAGCACAGGTATAAGTCCTTCTTCATTTGTATTGCCCTTTCAGAGAGCATCCTAATCATAAATATGGCATTCTTTGTTCCAGTGTCTTTGACAAAACTGCACTGTTCTTGTCCTATCTCTGGCCTGATTCTGCTTCTCGCTCTATTCATCAGGATTCAGACAACCGGTTTTGTTATATGGCTCATTAAACTGATGGTTCTGTGGAGTTTGCACTCATTTGCTCCTGGCTTCTTAGGTAGTGCTATGAAGATTGACTTGCTGAGGTCATCTGGTATTACACCACTATTATAAATTTCATTTATTATTTCTGTAATTTTCTCTACACCTAATTCTTCCAAGGCTATCAGCAGCTCTATGACTATGCCGTCTGGTCCAGCTGCTTTGTTTCTATTTAGTTTCGCTATTGCAGATTCCACTTCAGACTTTAATATTTTCAGTCCGTCCTCATCTTTGTGTATTACCGGTTGCTCTCTCTTGTTGAGGAAATGATCTTTTATATATTCTTCCCATCGCTGGAGTATTTCCTCTTTCTCCAAAATGATTGTTCCATTCTTGGATTTTATACATCCTGTTGAAGAGCAGGTTTTTTTGTTCTGTCAGTTCTTTTATTTCTTTATGCACGTCTGCTTTATTATTCCTTCTCAATCTCTCTACTTCTGCACAGTTGTCATTGAGCCATTCCTCTTTAGCCTGTCTGCATTTTCTTCTTATTTCCTTGTGTAGTTCCCTGTACTCCATTCCATGTCTTGATATCATTTTCTGCCTCATTTGCATCATGTCCAGAATCTCTTCAGTCATCCACTTGTTTTTTTTTTTTCTGCACCTAATTTCCTTTGGGACAATGTTGTTTGCTGATGTCACTATTGCTTCCTTTAGAGAGTCCCATTTTGAATGTTGTTTTCCAATTTCTTCTTCGTATTTGATTTTCACACTGTTAGTGTATTCTTTCTGTAGGTTGAGGTCATTCACGAACATGTTGTATTTCAGTTTTGGTGCTGCACTAGGCTTTTTCAATCTCCGGAGTTTCACCTTTAGTTTGCTGATGACTGGGATGTGGGTGCTTCCACAGTCGGCGCCTGGATAGGCTTTGCTTTGAACCACTGCATTTCTGAATCTCCTGTTTACGGTTATGTAGTCTATCTGGTTTTTCGTGTCACCTCCTGGGTTTCTCCATGCCCATAGACATTGTGGGTGTTCTTGAAACCAGGTGTTAGTTATTACCTGGTCATTTGCTGTGCACCATTGGACCCATTTTTTTTCTTGTTCGTTGCGGATTCATTAATCCAAAGTTGCCAGTTGTCATACCTTCCCTCTCCTTGGCTACTTTGGCATTCAAATCTCCCATGATGATTCTGATTTCTTGGCTTTTACATTAAGCCTTGGCATTGTCTAGAATGGAGTAAAAAGATTCTATTTCACATATCGAAATAGTCCCATTTCAAAGAAAAAGGGATGCATATCAATTTTGTGGGCTAACCATAATGTTTGAAATTGTTTTTCACAAATTTCTAAGTTGAAAACTTCAGTGGATAAAATATCACAGAAGTTCAACTCTTAAAAAAAAGCTTACACCCTGTAGAGCAATCTTCAATAATCAGTTGGTTTCATTCATATCTCTGCTCTTATACAACAGAAGGTGCATGTGAATCAAGAAAAGGGTATACAAGGTTAATTTCATGCAAAACTTAATGGGTCCAATGCATCAAAGTTGGTATTGCTAAGAGAGTGATGAACATCACCAGCTGAACCTCTCATTTTAAATCAAACTGATTTCATTGATGGATATTAGCTTAAGTCTTTTTCTTATATTTTGCTTAATGATGCATTTTAAAACTGATGAAAGTACTTAGTTATTGTATTTTGTCCAAACTATCATGTTTTTCAAATCTGCTTTGCCTCATCAGTTTTTATGCATTATCATGGTTCATTGGTTTGATTTTTTACTGCCCATCAACCACCTGTAGGTTTGCATCTTTTTTTAATAAGAAAAATTAAACAGAATTCATATAATAAAATAAAAAAATATATAAACTGGATAAAGTCTTAGTTCTTTAAAATTAAATTAAAAAAAAAATGTGTTCAGTTTTCCTTTTAATGGTCATTCTTTTCATTTACATTTGTGGCTGGCAATATTTTCTAATTCTCAAGATTTGGGGATGAAATTAAAATTTATATTTGAAAAAATAAATAAGTAAATTGAATACATTTTATAATAAAAATCTTTAGTGCATGTATGCTTAAAAAAATTGAAATGTAATTAAATATTCAAAATGTAATCAGTTTACCTTTTTCTTTTTTCATTAATTATTATTTGTTTACAAATTCTAGATATTAGATCCTGTTTCAAAGGTTAAAATGAAATTGTCATATTATCTTTAAAAAATTAAAAAATATAGATACATTTCAATCTTTCATTTTATCTTTTTCTTCCTTAAACTGCAATGGAAGATAATAAGCATAACGTCTTAAGTAGATAACTGTTCCTTATAATTTTTCTTCTTTTATATATTACTGCTTCCTATGCCAGAGATCCCTATAATTATAATTAATATAATTTATATTTACTAGTGAAACCTGTGGAATTTCAATTGGAAGGATAATTATAATTTCCTGAAAAAATTTTACTTCATCATACTACAAATGATAGTAACGTCTTAATAAATATTTTTAAAAAATTGTTTTCATTTTTTTTTTTTAATTATTATTCTTTCTTTTTTTTATGTGCCATGTCCTTTCAGGACATCATAGCTTTCCACATCTCCCTATCCCTATCCCTATCCCTGGTGGCTCTTAGCATGCTTTCTCCTGTTGCCCCATGCAACCCTCATTCAGTCATCCACTTGATCAGGTCCTTCAAATATGTTATCTAATGCTTTCCCCTGTCTCTTTTACCCTCTATCTGGCCTGTTAGTGTCAGGTTATCCAAGCCCTCCTTCCTCAATGCATGTCCCAGGAATTTTAATTGTCTTCCTGATGCTCAGTATTAATTTTCTTTTCATTTCCCATCCTTTCCAAAACCTCGTCATTGCTCACATGCTTGATCCATGATATTCGCAGCATCCTTCTGTAGAACCACATTTCAGCTGCTTCAAGTTTTAAAATATTTTTAAAATCTTCAAAGAATTGATTGCGAGTAGACTTTTTAGTTAAGAATTGATGATTATATTGCCTATCTAAAATTGAAAAGTTTAATAAAAATCGTTTTATTAATCGAAAGTTTTTTTCTCTCTTCAGAGTATAATGTCCTTAATAGTTATTTATTCCAGCAATTAAAAGCTTATCAAATTAAATTATATCAGAGTTTTATTGCATTTTTTATTTTACTCTTCAGAGAAGTTTTTTGGATAATGATTGCAAACTTAGAATAAAAAAAAAAATAGATGATTTATATTCCCCAATGATTCCTGCATTGAACAAATAAAACAAAAGTTAGCCATCAATATATTTATTAAGATTTAATGGATTTATGTAGACTGGGGGGGGGGGGGGAGAGGGGGAGGAAAGGCTTAACAGAGGTAACAAAAAAATTTTTTATCAAGATTTTTAAAAAATAGTAATTTCAAAAAGAATTTCATTCATTTGTGAATGAGTACTGATAGTTTTATTAAAATCAAACAATTACTTGATTTTTGCGAGAATTTCCAAATTAATGTTTGTCACCGAAAAAAGTGGGTGATGCAATCATTACATTTCCAGTGTAAAACAGTCGTAATGTTTCTTTAGCTGCTAACTCAAATCAAAACAAAACTTTCTGAGAAAAGTTTGAAAATGTTAGAAAGGATTAAAAAATTTTAAAAAAATAATTGAAGTTACTTTAAAGGCTCCGATGTCCATTGTAAACAAAAAAGAACAACTGAGTAATGGCCAAAGATGTAAACGAGGTCAGAAATTTTACTATTAGGTCGCTGGATCCGACAACAAAGCTACCTATTTTTACTATATTGTACAGTATACACACATATACACACAGGTTAAGCTGCTGCTATGGTAATGCTATAGACTTTATCCTCCTACTCTCTCACTCTTTACTACCCTTCTGTTTGGCAAAGGTGAGAGAAAGGCTGAGGAGAATAGTGTTTAAAAAGAGAGGGGAAGGAAAAGCTCGTATACAGAGTAAGTGGCGTAATGGATGGACGAACTAAGTAAGGAACAAGCAGAATTATTATATGATTATTCTGTTCAGTGGATAATAAACATCACACCCAGAAAAGTACTTTTCTTCTAAATAGGAGAAGCAGACTGAAGACGACCCCAAAATCCTTGCAATGTATGCTGATAAAGTTAAAATCTGTGTGGTGAAAGGAATAGATATACCTTTTAAAGAAACTATCTCCACATCTAAAGTAACAAAGAACAATTTCAGTGAATCTGAGCATTCAAACTCCAGCATTAATGATGAAGAACAACCACTTTAAATAACCTTCAATTATGAGTGCCAAGGCCAATGGGTTGCAGTATACTATTACTCCAACTTCTACATTGAACAAGTCATTTTAATTCCAACTAAAGGCTGAGATTATATATTTTTGATGGCTTTTGCTGTATGATATTTCACAAATGATATCAACATTTATCTTTAGATAGGACTTTGATATAATGCTACTTTGAAGTGGTAAGATATATTTCAAAAGTATTTGCTATAGCAGAGGCTTAGAAATAGATTGAGTGAAAATCACCATTAGAAGAAGTAACATAGCGGGGGACCATTCCAACTGTTCAGAAAGTCTTTTTCATGTATTTTTATTCATTTCAGTTTTTTTTTTGTTTTTTGTTCGAAGATAAATGATTTTAAAGTTTTATAAATAAGTATTAGTTTAAAGAAATGACCAATGA
Organism: Ascarosepion bandense; assembly: GCA_037127315.1. Lineage (NCBI taxonomy): Eukaryota > Metazoa > Mollusca > Cephalopoda > Sepiida > Sepiidae > Ascarosepion > Ascarosepion bandense. The sequence continues at coordinate 6,502,903 of JBBBDQ010000515.1, forward strand.
TTCATTTCATGAAACTACAAGTTTTGTAGTCATTACTATACCTTTTTAACAAGTTAAAAATTGTATACAGAATTTTCCAAAATTAGATGCACCTATGACGAAAGGTATTCATATTACAAAAAAACAGTTTTATTTAATTCCTTATAACAAAATGAGTAAAGTTTAAAAGTTTCAGGCATGTACATCCAATTGATATTTTTACTAGCAAGTTCAGGATGATACACTCTTGAACTGTTTATGCCTCTACAGTCAAAATGCAATGAACATGGAAAGGAGGGTGCAACTCTCAGAAAACAGCTTCAATCTGTCTACCCTATATGAAGAGGTTATCAGAGAAAATACAAGGATCTGTGTTCCATATAATATCAAGATGACCTTCAGAAGTAGTTCTACACTTCGCAGGTACTTCTCCAGAGTAAGACCTCCAATAGAGGAAAACATGACTAAGGATTGTGGGTACGCTCTTCCATGTAGCTACAAAAAGAAATATAAAGGAGAAACGGGTAACCCACTTAAGGTAATGCTACAAGAACATTACAAGGCAGTAATGCAAGGGAGGATAAAATAATCAGGCGTAGGTGACCACATATGGAGGGAGAAAGGGGATCACTGCTCTCTATTTCAACTTCATACTATAGGATGAAGTTGAAATAATAGATAGAGAACACAACTAGAAACTCTGTAGACTTAAGGAATCAGCACATATGCTAGGCTATAAAAATCTCCTAAGCTGACCAAGCATAAACCAGTAATATGGAGTACTAGAGAAAATCACCAGCATCAAAGATTGCAATATGAGCTCTGGCTAAAAAGAAAAAAAAAATTACTGAAACATTAGGTTAGGTTTATAAGTCTCAGAAATTCACATGCTGTTGTCCTCAAGAACACATGGCCCAGAAGATATAAATGTTGGTTAGTTCCACTGATTTGACCCAGAGTTGAGAGTTCAATACCAGGCAGTGATGAACAAATAACTTAGAGAGTTCAGTGAAAGGGACGTATATACATGGCTACAAGAAGTGACATTGCACAAGGTTTTTATTGATATAAAAAAAATTTTATTAGCTTCATTTCTGTATGAATCATGGCAAGAAATGGCAAGGCATTAACTGTTAAAATTAAACTTATGAGAAATCAAAACTGTCCTTTTGTGTTAGATCTTAACTATTTCATTATTGAGAATGCAATTTTTTCCAATGCTTAGGCTAGTTTGATCTAATAATTGATTCCATTTGTATTATATTTCTTTTATTTGAAGACTAACTATATGACATTACATTTATAATGGTTTTTAACTAGTCTGAAATCAGCATCCTCAATTATACTGATGAAATTGTCTTCTTCAACATCACACAAGAAAATTGACAAGTTTTCGATGGTCATAACTTTGTAACTTTGAGCTATACAGATAAATTTGGTACCTTTTTAATGTTTTGTTAACTTCTCTATGCCTTTATTAACAAATTTTAGATATATTGAAAATGAAATTTCCAATATATTTGAGAAACCTATTAAAAAAAAAACAACCTCTTAATGCATAATCTTCATTTTGAAGAGTTCAAATAGTGCTGTAATAAAGCCAAATATTGTGAGGAATATAATTCCTATATTTGAAGCAATGCTTTTAATGAATAAACAGATTAAGATTTTTAAAAATTCCAGGTGCAAATTTCAGTTCAGCAAACTAAGAGAGAAAGTTTGGTCATAAGTCAACAGTTAATGATAACTGAGTGTATCAAAAAGTGACTGGCAAGAATTTATTAATTGAATGGGGGGAAAACTCAAATAAGATATGAATATTAGATTTGCCCTGTTTTTTGTTTTAAGAATATGATATAGCATCACTTATGATGAAAACAAAATTTAGTACAATAACCAAATGAGATCTGCACAAAAACAACTGAAACTGCTGTTATGTTGAGCATTTAGTGAAACATTAGTGGTTTATACGCTTCTTTTGAAGTAGCCAAACAATCCACACATTTCTTGAAAAAGAGCATTTGAAATGTGAATGGCCCCAAATTATATGATGTTTGGTTGTTTTTGTGTATCGACTGTTATTTGATGCCAAAATCTAAATATTTTGTACACAATTTTATTTTTAGAGGTAATAGTAGTTTAGTGATACAAGTTTTAGAAAACTGAGGAGTAGAAAAGATTGATTCATACCTTTCCCAAAGGTGGTTGTAAGTGAATATAACAAACCCAACTGGAATTGAAATTTAGCCCTCTGATTAACAACTCCAAGCCATTTTCCATTATACTACCTGCACATCCAAGCTTACAGCACCTGGTATTCCCAAGTTGTCACCTATCAAGGTACTGACTAGGCTCAAAATTGCTTAACTTCTGTGATTGTTCAGGAACCAGTGTTTCAACATAATGTGGCCATAATCTCCAAATTATGTGAAAAGTGATATGTTGCCTAATAATAATAATAATAATAATAATAATAAATTCCTGCATTCCCACTAAAATTCCTGCATGGATGACAAAATCCCACTAAAATTCCTGCATGGACGACAAAAGGAATTACATTTCTTCTACCCAAGAATGGTGACACAAACAACCCGAAAAACTACAGACCAATTACATGTCTTCCGACAACATATAAACTACTAACATCTATTTTAACAAAACAAACATATTTATTCTTAGAAAGAAATGACATGATACCGCTTGAACAAAAAGGGTGCAAACGTGGCTGTTATGGTTGTAAAGACCAATTGCTAATTAACAAAATGATCCTGGAAAACTGCTACAGTACAAAGAAAAATCTTAGTACTGCCTGGATAGACTACCGAAAAGCATTCGATAGTGTGCCACATTACTGGATTTTAAAGACTTTAAATATATACAAGATATTGCCCGTCATCATCAATTTCATCAAACAGTGCATGTCTATATGGAAAACAACCCTTTACCTCAATCATATAAATGGAACCTATAAGTCTGATGAAATAAACATCAAAAGAGGTATATTTCAAGGTGATTCTTTATCTCCCTTACTATTCTGCATATCATTAATAGCACTAACCAGTCAACTTAACAAGACAGAATGTGGTTATAAAATAGGCCAAAAGAAAATAAGCCATCTATTTTACATGGATGACTTAAAGTTATATGCTAAGAATGATAATGAGCTGGAAGGTCTTCTGCAAACTGTAAAATGCTTCAGCAAAGACATTGGAATGAAATTTAATTTGAATAAATGTGCTAAAGCTACAGTTTTACGTGGATCAATACAAGAAACATCCTCAATTAGCCTAGACCCTGCTGTAACAATAAAAGAATTGAAACCAGAAGAAGCTTATAAATACCTAGGTGTAAATGAGAGCGAAAACATTCACCATAAAAAAATGAAAGAAATAGTGCGTAAAGAGTACTATAGAAGGCTACGAATGATATTAAGAACTGAATTGAATTCACAGAACAGAGTTATGGCCATTAATAGCCTTGCAATCCCAGTTGTCCAATATAGCTTCAACATCTTAAACTGGACTCTAAACGACATCAGGCGAATGGATGCTAAAACAAGAAAGCTTCTTTCTAAGCATAAGATGCATCATCCAAAGGCTGATGTAGACCGTCTATACATACCCCGTAAAGAAGGTGGAAGGGGTCTTATTCAGCTGGAATTGTCATACAAGACAACAACTATTGGCTTACTAACATACATAGAAACAACAAAGGATTGGATGATACAATTAGTAAGGCAACAAGAAAAAATATTCAATAATAAAAGAAGGCAGTAAATACAAACAAGATTTGCAGTTAGTAGATTCTGTAGAAAAGCAAAACAGAAGCCAAGAACCAACTATTGCGGCAAAAAATATGAAAATGAAAGCCAAAGATAAAGCTCTTGAAAAGATGAAACAGCGCTGGCAAGACAAACCTCTGCATGGCCAATATCCAGTACGTGCCAATAAATCCAATGTTGACAAAGTTAATACTCATCGATGGTTACGTGCATCTGGATTAAAGTCTGAAACTGAAGGATTTATACTTGCAGCACAAGACCAAAGTCTTTTCACGAGAAACTTTCAGGCAAATATTATGCATAATAATATGGATCCAAAATGCAGGTTTTGTGATAAACACCAAGAAACAATAGACCACCTAATCTCAGGCTGTTCTGTGTTTGCCCCAAACGAATATAAAAATCGCCACGATAGAGTTGGGCAATATTTACATTGGACAATGTGCAAACATTATGGAAAAGCTGTAAACAAACACTGGTATGAACATCATCCAGCACCGGTTACAGAAATAGAAGATGTAACCATTCTATGGGATTACACCATCTACACAGACAGAAAAATTGAAGCAAACAGGCCAGACATTATTGTTAAAAACCAGAGGGAGAAAACTTGTCTATTAATTGATATGGCTTGTCCAGCGGATTGTAACATAGCAATCAAGGAATTTGAAAAACTGTCAAAATATAAAGACCTGGAAATTGAAATAGAAAAAATGTGGAAATTGAAAACAAGAGTTGTGCCAGTGATAGTAGGTGCACTTGGAATGATAAAAAATGGAACAAAACAACACATTGAAAGAATCCCTGGAAACCCCAGCTTAAGAGATATACAAAAAATTGTCTTATTAAGTACAGCCCACACACTAAGGAAAACTTTATCTATGTAATGCTGAGGATGATAGGGAAGATAGAAAAACATGAAATGGAGCCATAACAACACGCCACTACCTGCCTTAGGTCTCACCGCAGACTTGGTTGGTAGTGAGACCAAAGCAGAAATCGAAATATGATGAAAAATGACATAATAATAATCTGATGTCACCTAAAATAACATTAAAAATTTAATTAAATGAAAATTATTTGATGCTATTTATTCCCTCAACCTCTCTGGATTTTTCTTTTGGGGAAGGGGTATCATATAAAACATGTCTTTAGAGACAATAACTTCTGACAGATGAAATTGAGGAAGGCTCAATTAATCCATTTCTTTGAATAAAAAAAAAGGGGGGGGGGATAAAAAATAAAAAATAAAAATTTATTTGAAGAATTCATCTCATTGTAATGCTGGTGTTTACCATAATATTTCAGATAATTCTATTATGACACCATGATAAGTGCCAAAAGTTGATGAGATCTAAATTTTATTTCTAAGGAAGGAAAAATATTTTCATCTTAAAAAAAAAAAAAAGAAAAAAAAAGAAGAAAAAAAGAAAAAAAAGGAGAAAAAAAAAGACACACACACAATATCATGAACTTTCAGGTTTGTGTCACTTTTGGAGTATAGTGTGAGAGGTGAAATTGTGAGCTTCGAGGGTGGGATTGGTTGTTAAGTACAATCTTAGGTCTGTTGAACTTGTACTAGAGTGTTTTCATTTGATCAAGGAATTGTTAGTTGAAATGAGTGACACAAAGTAAATCTTTAAAAAGGTCAAGTTTGTTTTGATCAGGGATATGACACACTGTCAGATGGAGGTGCCAATGACACTTGTGATAATCAGGTTAAATGAGGGTGGGATCCCAGAAACATGGAAAATGTCCCACTGAAAGTGGATATGGAGTGATACAAGGCTACAATTTTGATTGCTCTGCAAATGAGAAATAGACCACTAGTAGACCAACGATCCCTTATAGATGACCATGCCGTCACAATCACCTGTTCCCTACACTGATCAACCGCCTTCATTTAAATAATTCAACGACTGTGTTGTGTAAATGCAAATGCCAGTCAAAAATTCTTCATATCCCTTCTGTTTATATATTCAAGATCTTAATAGTATCATAAATAAAATTTATTATTTTTACACTTGTTCACAAGTTTACCATTGGCAGTAATCTTTCACAAGCATAGCCAGGATAGAGAGGAGTCAAACCTGAACTTTGACAGTTATTTGCAGATATTTCTGTAGATACTGAAACAACATTGGGATGCAGAATTAGTACAGAGCTGGCTTGCTGGAGACAGACAAAAAGTAAGACTGACATTTAGCAAAGCATGCAGCAACATGGCTACACTATAACTTCCTTAATGCCTATGGAAATAGAAGTTTAGTTTTTATATTTTTTACCAGAACAGATGGTGAACAGAAAATGGTTGCTATAACAACTGGTTTACTTTATTCTCAGCAGTGTGAGCCATTTAGCCATCCATGTCATTTTGAATCATACATAGGACTATTCACCTCCCACTTTGTTGAGCAAAGAAAATCGAATTACACAGAAATTTATACTAGCTTAACTTAGCCAACAACTTGATGAATGTTACTGCTATCAAATTTTCTCACTCTTCAGTAGTGTTCCACATCAACTACCCACTCTCCAGATGGAGATACAGATTATGTGCTCTTCTCAAACCAAATATGGCATAATCTCAATCAAAACTATAGACATAACACTTTAGACAATCCATAGACTCCATTTCAATTGGTTAGTAATTACTCAAGTTTACTCACCTAAGGTTTTTTTTTTTTATTTTTAGTTCATTGCTTGTTAGATTTCAGCTGGCTGGCTTTGCTGTCATTTTCCATTTGGAACCCATCATAGTATGAGAGATACAAGTGTAATAAGTAGCAGCTTTGCTATAAAGCAAAACTATTTGCATATGTCTTTCAAACAGGAAGATTGGATGGCCTAACTTCACTGCTGATTACAAAATTGTCACACCTGATTTCTAGTATTTCATAGAGAACACATCCAGTTTCTTCTAGCTGCTATACATCAAGGTGGAGAATATTTTGGTTAAGAACATCTTGTTTTCCAGATTGTGAAAGCTAGTGATACCTTCCCTATAGATTTCCTGGTCTATATCACTTTTGTTGTTAATTGAGTTACCCAAGTAGGCAATAGCATCATTAATTTCTGTTATTTTGACCTATCAGAATATAATTTTAAGATTCATTTTTAAAATGGTCTTTTTCCTGTCGATTGCTAACCTTATTTCTCAAGTACAGTCTCTGTGTGTCCCCAAGTTTTTGACAACTGAACATTACATTGTGCCATCAGCAAAATCAAGATCTGTTTTTTTCCTCCATGTCAATTCATATACCATTTCTACTTACCTTTTACTTTTCTTTTTTGATAACCCACTCACTAATGACAACAAACAGCATCACATACAGGATTTAACCATAGTGATATTTGTGCCATTGAGTAAGAATCAGTGTGAACTGGAACCTGTCTGTTCAACAGTTGATTGAACTTTTAATTTGTTCTAGGATCAGCTTACATTATACTTTTCTAGGCCTGAAAAATAGAATCACTTTACTTATCCTTGTCAGTTAAATATTCCTTTCTACACAATGCAGATAATGGTACCCTTCCAGATTTAACAAAATAGTAAAATTTGACAGAGCACATTATTTCTAGAGAGAAGATACACAAATATTAGTGATAATAACTTGAAATTATAGACAGAAATTAATGACATATTACTAAGATAGAACAATTACATTTATGTAGAGTGAGAATGTTTAGCTCAATAAATAAACTGGTTTTACTGATACAGATATAAGTTTGTATTAGATTGAAGCAAAAATTATGTTGCACAAAGTCTGTTTTTGTTTTGTGAGACTCAAAGACTTAAATCAAAACTGGAATCATCTATTTTATTGTAGAATTTAACAGAAGAATGAAAGCCAGAGAAAACATTTTAACATCTGTAGAGTTGTTAGATAATGTTGAAACATTCAGAGTTAGCAAGTACTTAAAATATTCATTTATTCGTTATTTCAGAAAGCTAAGTACATTAAATCACATTTTGTGGGTTCAAGTTTCTATATAACTAGCAATAAAATTAAACTATTACAGATTGATTGCAATTAGCAATCTCATTAAAAAAAATGTTTATTCTTTTGTTCAGATTTAATTGAATGTTTTGTGAAATCAAATATTAAATTTTAAAAAAAAGTCACAAACATCACAAAATTTATAAAAGTAAGATCAAATCATTCAGTTTGTTTTACAATGAAAGGACTTGATATTTACAATTCAAAATAAATATAAGAATTATTAATTATGCAGAGATTTTTAAAAGCAGGAAGAATAGACTGTTTTATAGAGTATAATTAAAAAGATTCATTAAAATTATACAATGAAGGTAATTATTCAAGAACATGACTAATAAAGCCTTTTTTCAATTCAGAACTGCCTATCAAGAAGGCAGAAAGCTAAAAGCATCAATTATATATTATTACAACTCCAACTCTATTGTTGATAGAGTTGATATCGTTCATTGGAAAGATTACAATGCAACAAAGTAGTATTTTTTCTAATTACTTTGATACATATTAGACCTTTAAAACCTTATTTTACCTTTAGTGTATGAAATAAATGCTTTTTTTCAGGCTTGATACTGCAGATTTATATTTATGAGCATATAAATATATGCTAATTTAAAAATGATTCATTCTGTGTCAACTGACAGATTCACTGACAGATTTTCTTTTTCTTTTCAAATTTGCTACACTTATAAAACTTTATAATACAAATTGAATGATACCTATTTTACATCATTAGGTCAAAGGGTTTCCTTTGATATTTGCCAAAAAGGTGAATTTTGGAAAATAGTCACAAAGTTTAAATATCAATATCTCAGCTGTTTTCTCATCTAAAAAGTTAAATTAAAATACTTGGATAGATCTAAAAGGTGATCTGTTTATTTTTTTACCTTGACCTTTAATTTTTCAAAAGCATATCTTTAGTTTTTTGTTTTAAATTAAACAAATCTATTTGCTTTATGGCAGGATATGTACAAAACTTTGTGAACTTTTGACTGTGGCCTGAGTTAGAAAGGTTTTACTGGGTTGGGCCAAATTCAAAATGGCAAATTGTTATTTACCACTATCTATATGCTAACATTTTCTTATCTCCCAATATGGTCATATCTTTAGAAAGCTCTTTGAATGCTGATTAACATTCACAGAAGAACTATGAATTTGTGTTATTCGTGGTTAATTGTTAACCAATTTGGTGAAAAATAATCTTATTTTGGGTTTTGTTTACATTTTTTTTATTATATAACAAATTTTTATATAAAAAAACGTAACAATGAATATATTTATATAATTAAGTCTCATGAATTTATGTTAACAGAAAATATGAAAATATGCAACAAATGGTATTAATGGTTAGAAAATGTTTGTTCACATTGTACACAATATGCCAGTTATGAAGAAAAAAAAGTAGGAAAAATTTAAGAAGCAGTATCAAAGAAAAACGGATTTCAGTTAAAATTTCTCATCAAGAAACTAGCAATGTAGAAGAGCACAAAAGATTTGATCAAAGTAAAATTAATACACAAGAGAAAAGTTTGCTGCTTGTGAAGAGGTCCCAAAAAGTACAAATTTTAACAATATTTCCTTAAAGCTGGAGTATCCAAAGAATTCAGCAAGACAAGCAAAAAACGCGCGCACACACACACACACTTGTAAATGGACATAGAATATTAACTACCAAATACATGAAAATGTAGATTCCCACAAAAGACAATTGACAAAGTTGTTCTGTTTTATAAGAGTGAAGAAGTCAGCAGAGTGATGCCTGGAAAAATTACTATAAGACAGTCTTAAAGAATGGTAGCAACATTATTTGGGTAACTGCTCAATTTGTAGTAATTTATTAGAGGATTTGGTTTTATATATAGAAGAAATTCTAAATAAAAAATTAATAGATCATTTTATCTATAAACAGTCTATCAACTGATAGAAATAGATTGCAAAACTGTACCATAATATATAAAAGAATTTATTGAAACTTTTTGTGTAGGCACTTCAAACCTTCAAAAAGTATGATTTCATTGCCAATTATAAATAAGAAAAGTTTTTTGATAGATGGTGAAGCAAGTTCTTTGATTATGCTATAAAAAAAACATTTCAGGCATAAATATTTTATATTCCTCAATAAAGAAATATTTTGTATTCCTCAAATGAATGGACAAATGAAGCAGAAGTCTTAGAAAATAGATTAAAAACATGCTTCAACAATTACTGAAATTCAAAAACTACATAATTTTATTCCTGTCTCTCAGGAACAGGTAAAATAAAACAATGAAAATCAGGATGAAAGAAAAATAATTAAAATTATAAAATGGAATAATATAGAATTTGAACACATTAAGGGATTTGTTACAACAATCTATGATAGGAATTAGTAGTTAGGATGTGTGCTTGAAAAATATCCTGATAATGAAGAGGAAAAATTAACATTTTTACAACCGAAGAGTCCTTTTCTATCTTTCTGTCATCCATCACACCCAGATATATTTTTAATTATTCTGATATTTTTAGTTTAGCTGATCCAATAACTGACATAGGAAGAACTTCTAAACTTTTGAAAAAGATAAAATGCTTCAAATATTTTAGAAAGTGAATTTCTTGAAATAACCTTAAATAAAGATATAACCAAGGTTGATCATCATAAAAAATTTTGAGTGAAAAAGTAAGTGATTTGTATATTTTCTATTTAAACAAATAAAAAAAAAAGTTTGCTTGTTAATCTCTTTGAAAATGTTAAGAATTTAAAAATAATATTCATTTCAATGTATCACTTTTTCAGATTAAAACTTATATACATAAGTTTTAATTTTAATGAAAATTTGATCGTTTTGTGCATTTAGTGTACAATGTCAACAAAAATTTGTTTACCATTAATATCATTTGTTGGATATTTTCATATTTTATGTTAGCATATATTCATGACACTTTTTTAAATAATTATTTTCATTATGAATTTGGCCCAACCCAGTGTTATGTCCGGTATATCCCATAGTTTCATTATTCGATATGTGATAAACCTTTCATGACAAATTGGAGTGACAACAGTTAGCAGCTTAGCACTTAAATACAAGTCAGCTCATTTACATAGGATACCACACCCTCCCTAAACCGTATACCCTTGTTTTTCCTTTCACTATGTTTAACTACTCAATTTATTTAGTTCTTGCTTTTGCTCCTCTCTTCAATCTTTTGTTGGTGACCTTGGTCTTTCTTCATCCTCTTCTTCGTCAGTTTTTCTCCCCACTCCACTTATGTCTATTTCTTGTTCATCCTCATCACTATAGTTTTCACTCCCCTCTTGCTCTTGCATTTCTGTTCTCTGCTATGCCTCCTCATTGTAGTTATCTTCCTCCTCTCATTTTTGGTCTTCCTTCTCCACATCATCTGACACCATCCTTTTCCTAAACTGATTGCATGAGCCAAAACATACTGCCCCTTCTCGATCAAAGCTATATTATTGTCTCTCTGTAAAAGCAAGTTTGTTTCTTTGGGATTTATGCTTTTGTTTTACTTGTACCATACTCTCTTCCTTGTGATGAAATACATGGTTATGGGGGCTCTAATATGTCTACCCATGAGGGCCGATGGGCTAAACTTCCTCTCTGTGTGTGGTATTGACCTAAAACTAAGGAGAATTTTTGCTAGAAACATTTTAATGTTTTTTTTTTTCTGTGATGAGTAAGAATGCCTTCAGTGTCATTTTAACTGTTTGTATTATCAGCACTGCAATTCCATTGAAGATGGTATAGAGGAGTTTTATATGGCATACAGCCTATCTGCCTCAACCTACGAATTTTTATCCCAAATTCAGCATTATTTGACACATTTGCAGTACTCCATTCCTTGCAAATACACCTCTCAAAACCTGTTTGACTGTGGACACTATAGTCTTTAACCATGATTACTTCTGGCCAACTAGAGTATGCATTCACCATAATGAGAAATGATCCTACACTACTGATATGTGCATGGTCCATATGTACTCTAAGCTATAGTTGTGCCTCTTTAGGCCATGAATGAAAGAAGCTCTTTTTGCTTGAATCTTCTAATTTCATTACATTTTGGACATTTATTAATAAATTTTTCAATATTCTTTGTATAATCTGGTTACCATGCTTGTAATTTTAATCTTCTGCGTGTCACCGTGACGCTGCAATGTACAGCATTGTATACCCTTCTCAATATGTCTGTCTTTACCATCCGGAGCTACTATCACCTCTCCATTGCATATAATTCCATTTCCAGTTGTTTACTTATGCTGTATCTCCTTAAATGGCCGCTCCATAATTGAAAACTTGTCCCACATTATTCCTTCTTTTGCTCAATACTGGATCTTGCTCAATCCTATTTTTAACATGTTGGCCAGAATATGTTCGTCTCTACTCATTGAATTATTTTGTTTTCTTCAGTTTCATGTTCTTCATCTGTTCCTTTTATAAACCGTAGTCTCAACAAAGCATCTACATGAGGGATGGTATTTCCCTTAACATATACAATGTCAAAATTAAATGCCATGATTTTAATGGCCAAGCACAAAATTCTCAGCAACTCTTTCCTAGGGTTACAAATAAACTCCAATGGCTTGTGCCCTCTCCATACTCCAACCAATAGCTAGGGCTTCTTTTTCAATGTTTAAGTAATTTATCCCGGCTGTTGTCAATCTCATAGATAAGTACATCATCAGATGATCTTCCTGTGATAGGATGGCAGTAATTGCTTTCTTACTTGCACCCATGGTTAATGTTATCTCTTTCTTAGGATCAAACACCCTTGATATAGGTTTCTCTTTTATAATTAATTTCAGTATCATAAAAGCATTATTTCGTCTTTGTGTCCATTCAAATTGTGTGTTCTTTTTACGCAATTCTGACAATGGTTTAATTAGTTCATTATATTTTGGGATGTATCTACTGTAAAAATTTATCAACCCTAAAAAGGATTCCAATTTCTTTTTATTGGTTTGAGTCGCTACGTTCGTAATCTTTTTTGTTAGCCTTTTATCAGGTGTTATACTAGTCTTCAATATTTGGTAGCCCAAATATGCCAGGTTCTTGCAATCAAAGTTACATTTGTCTTTATAAATGGTTAATCCAGCCTTTTTCAATCGCCATAATGTTTGATTCACTTTGTTTTTGTTTAACTTGGGTCAGCCGAGCTTTATCCAAAAATTTCTTGGAATTAGGGTTATCTTGAAATCTGTGTCAACTTGCATGCCAAACACATGGCCATTTATTTTCACATTCTCTCTACCATTCTTTTGTGTATTTACTGCAAATACACTGACCTACTGCTGTACTTAGGGAGAGGGGTTGTTACTATTATTTTTTCTACATTTTTCACTTCTGCATACAGTCTTAAAACAAATCATTTTTCCTTATTTAAAACACTGTTTCCCCAGTGCTGGACACTTGAATCTATTTTTTTCATATGCCGTATCACAATAACTGCTCTTCACTTTGACTTTGGTTACACTCAACCTGTATAACTAACTCTTTTCTTGGCTGGTAGAAATCTCTGATTTGCTCCAGCTGCTGTAAATAGCCCACACTTAATTCTAAGATCATATAGCCACCTTACATGTATTCCAGTACATTTTATTTATGTTGCGGGTTGTTAAGTTCTTCAATTGCTCATAATGAAATCAGCTCGTCTTCAGTAGACATGCCTTGAGTCCCTAGTTTCTCAAATTCACAGGGCTTTCTCTGTCCCTTGAGTTTGTGTATGTACTGCATAATTGATTCTTTTGGCCACTGCCAGGTTTTTAGAAATTTTGTATTTTCAGTGATGACCAGTCTTCTTTTCAGCTTGATGTTTCTTTATGCTGACAACTTCGTAAAAAAAAAAAAATCTCTTCTAATTCCCATGGGTATGCCACTTGCAATTGTACATAAAGTCTTCTTTATGATGCTAATATACCTCTCCACTAGGTAGAAATGGCAGTTACCACAAACAATTCAACATTATAAATCAAAAGCAAGCTGTCTAAGATATCAAATAAGAACAAAAAACAATTCAACAAAAATAGGAGAACTGAACTATCACAGTAAGCTACCACAGTCTTCCCAGAATTCATAAAAGAGGTATTTCACTGAAATCTACTGTCAAGTTCCAATACTTAGTCTTTATCTGGTAAATGTCAAACCCACTAACAATTATATCTTCATTCTGTGTGTGTGTGTGTGTGTGTGTGTGTGTGTGTGTGAATTTTATTTGTTTTAACATTATTTTTTAATGGATGCTTGTATTTGAGTGGATAGCCTGTTTTTATAAATTAAACAGTATTTTAATTTCCACTGACCTAAATTGTTTGAGAAATCTTATTTGGAAAATATCTATCAGCTGGCAGGAATCAAGCCTACATATTCCCAATACCGGAGAGATGCTGTCATCAGATCAGATCAGATGTGTCTTACCACTAGACTATGGAAAATTTGTGGTAGACAAGATTCAATTTAAGCTTTAAATAGATGTTTTCCTGATTTCTTTTTTATAGAACAATTTGTATCTAATATAAACAAACACAACTGAAGACAATATTACAAAATTATATGTAAATTTACGAAACTGGCTGGCACACACAGAGTTCAGTTTGTAGAAATAAAGATGTTCATTCAGATGGTAAATTTTTCACATCAAGTCTATTCATCAAAGCTTTAACAGATGAAACCTTAGTGGAATCCAACAGCACATGGTGAACTTACCAGTATATCAATAGCGAGCCTAATGAAAATGGTAATATTCTATAAAAGACAACATTATATCTGTAGACATAAGATATTTGAAAAACAATTTCAAACTAACCAAAATATCTCAGTGAGATGTCAATAAAAATAAAAATCCAGGAGGTTACACTGTCTGTACAACATCATCAGGACAATAATAAAAAGTAGTTCCGTTCTAAATCGACATTTCACTAAAACAAGTTTCATCTGAAGAAACATTACAAAAGACTGAACATAAAATTCCATACAATTGTGACAAATATGAAGATAAGACCAGCCACACTTTAAAAATAAGGTTTGAAGGACATTGGAAAAGTGTAATTCATAGAGAATCATTACATTCAAGTACAGTGGATCATATGCAAAAATAAAAGATGTGTCTTCGATGGAACAAAGCCAAATAAACATAAAACATTAGAAAGGAAGACAACTGTGAAAGAAACAGCATATATTGAATCAATAGCAACATCTACTGCTAAGAAGGTTGGTTCACTGTGTTAGGCCTAGAGTTTTGTTTTGTTTATGTCAGAATCAATCTTGCACATTTATAAATCTACCATTTGTCCATAAATTGAATACTGTTGCTATATTTGGTTGGGTGCTCCTGCTATTCATCTCGGAGTTCTTGAAAAAATCCTAAGGAGGATCTGCAATGTAATCAATCCTGATATAGCAGCTTGACCTTAGTCACTTTTGTGCCACATGATGTGGCTTCCCTGTCTTTTTTTTTTTTTTTAAAAATATTGTCACAGCTTCTGCTCTATCAAGCTTCTTTTCTTGGTGCCCTGGCCACACGAATTTAACCGTGCTACTAGATTGGCAACTAGGTCCCACCCTTCTACTGTCAAAATAGTCAAACATAACTGCCACTTCTACTCTATCAGTTTCTTTCCTTGCACTTCTATCTAGTGTAACTCCCTTCCAAAAGTTAGAGTGTGGCATCAATTGTCATCTATCCTCTTGATTCTTAACTTTCTCTTGTTCCTTCTTTGGCATCCCTGGTAACTTGTTCCCTGTTTTGTTTTCTTTCCCTTTTGTCTCATTGTAACTTCTTATGCACCAGTGTTGGTACTGCCTTGCTTGGGATTAAATGATTATAAAAAAATCACACACACACACACACACACATATTATATATATTGATCATATCACGCCGAGCAAGGCAGTAATGCCACTGATCTGCAGGGGGCTACGTAAGAGTGAAAAGATTGGAAAAGAAAACCGGAAACCACATCCTAAACAGGGAACAAGGGATGAGCCTCTTCACCTGTTCAATAGACGTGGGTGGAGTGTGAACCGGGCGATAGTTTAGTCAATCTACTCCAATTGAAAAAAAAAAAAAAAAGAAAAAAAGATTGGAAAAGAGAAAACTGGAAACCACATCCTAAACAGGGAACAAGGGATGAGCTTCTTCACCTGTTCAAAATATATATATATATATATATATATATATATATATAGGAAAGAATATTACTGAGTTGAGTATATATGAATATCATATAGAACCTTCTAATTAGCAAAGGTATTATTAAACTTAAGGAACTATGTGATAAAAAAACACTATAAAGTATATCTGGTTCCCTGGAAGTCACAAATTCAATACCAAGTAATGCAGGCATGAGATAGAGGCAGTTTCATGTGACAAACAACTAATAGTCATAAATTATGAAATTCACTAAGAAGACTATTAGACACAATGGGTATGGGAATAAGAATATATTTTTGCAACTCTAATAAAAAGGTTGCAAGTCACTTAAGTCCAAACAATACAACTGTCAAAATGTGATGAACACAAAGACACAGAAATTATCAATCTGCAAAAATATTAGTTTTGGTAAAATAAAAAAAAATGTTCAAATTGGAAGCTTCATATTGA
Organism: Ascarosepion bandense; assembly: GCA_037127315.1. Lineage (NCBI taxonomy): Eukaryota > Metazoa > Mollusca > Cephalopoda > Sepiida > Sepiidae > Ascarosepion > Ascarosepion bandense. The sequence continues at coordinate 6,519,250 of JBBBDQ010000515.1, forward strand.
ATACAGTATAGTAGGGCAAAATAGAAAGTACTTTTATGCAAGGATTTTTCTCCCTAATAGATTTTTAAAAAATAATAGAGAAAAATAGTAAAACTGTGAGTATCCATATGCAACCATTTTAATTATTAGTAAAAGATATTTTTCAAATGATAAAATATTTCAATATGTCAGAAGGGTAAACAAAAAAAAACTACAAATTTAAAAGAAATTTTCAAGCTAATTTTTTTTTATCTGATATCCATCAAAATCTTCAAATTTTAATGAAGAGTAGGCCAAAGATAATACAAACTTTTCTGCTGGCAGAATTAGAAGGAAGTTAAATACATATTTTTCTTGTGATGTCAGTTATGTTTTAGATTAGACTAAAACTAGTCATTAATTTTAATAGACACAATTTTAAATACAAAAATGAAAAAGCATAGGTTAAACAAAAAGGGAGGTATATTTAACTCTTAACTATAGCAGAAATTTCTATCACTTGCAGTCAAACCATAGAACTGCAATGACAAATTCTGGTTATCCACAAATCAAGAGTAGAAACATGTTTAGTATTAAAATTAATTCTTTTGAAATAGGACATATTTGCACAGGGGGGGGGGTCCTATTTTTTTTTAACTTATCATTTATAAAAATTTAATCCTATAGGAACAGTCAAATATTTGTTCATTACAGTAAATATATTTTTATTATCACAATAATTATTCTGCTAACTTGTTTATTTTTTAAGTTTGTAACTTATTTTTTTAATTTTTTTTTTATAATCATATCGCCCCAAGCAAGGCATTTTTACTGCCACTGTTTTGCAGGAGAGTTTACATAGGAGGATAGTTATAAGAAAGAGTGACAGTTTATAGGGGGTGTCAAGAAGTGAGTAAGAGAAGGATAAGAATACTGATGAGAGTGGAGTGGATGATGAAAGAAGCATGAGAGAGAGAATGCAAATCAGCAAGATAGGAGATGATTATTGACTTTACATTTAAATTCTTGGAGTTTGTAGCTGTCGGGGAAGCAAGTAAATGGAAGAAAATTTCACAGGTGGGAAGTGCGAGAAAAGAAGCTGCTGGAGTAGAATTTACATTTACAATTTATTGGTTTCACAGTAAAATGGTGGTACCCTTACTCACATTTGTATCTATGATGCATTATTTTTTTTTTTTAAAGTTAAAAAAAAAAATAAAGACAAATTTGCATCTTGTTGCTCAAGTAAATTTATATATAGGGGGCACCAGTGAACTAAGTCCATCGGAGCAGAAGCCGTGAAAGAATTTGTAAAAGAGAGACAGGGATGCCACTTTGTGCCGATGAGAAAGTGACTGTATCTGAGCTGCCAAGTTCGGATCTATCACATTACAGATTCTCCGTTGGATTTTGTCAAAGACACCTAGGTGGATAGCAGGAACACCCAACCAGATATGGCAGCAGTATTCAATGCACGGGCAGATGGTAGATTTATATATGTGCAGGATTGTTTCAGGCGGAAGAAACTTCCTGGCCCTACACAGAGAACTGATTTTCTTAGTAGCGGATTTAGCTATGGATTCTATATAGTCATTCCACTTGAGGTCTGTTGTGAGAGTTAAGCCAAGGAGGTGCAGTGTTTTGCTTTCAGAGAGACTACCCTGATCCATGCTAATGGGGGTTAGGAGTGATTGTCTGTGATGGTTAGTAGATAGCAGCTTTGTTTTGGAAGCATTAAAATTCACGAGCCATTTCTTACCCCAGTCCGCCACGGATTGGAGGTCCTTTTCAAGCTCGGCAGCGAGCTTTACTTTGTCAGTCTCAGCAGATTTTTGATTGATGCAAGAGTAAACTGTAGTGTCGTCAGCGTATATGCCTAATTGCAATCTTATTACATCTGGGAGATCATTTTGGTGCTGTTTTATAATATGTCTCTGCATTCTTAATTTTAAAATGTTATTTAGGAAGAGTTTATTTCTTTGTTTCCTTTTTTTAAAATATCCTTTTCTTCTGAGGATACAAATTATCACTGAAATATTGTTAACCAGATAATGATTATCTTATAAAATTGACATTTTGTACTACCATAAATATTTTACTGTCATAAAACAAAATGAATAAGCTTTAGTTGCAGGAAAGACACATTTTAATTTAATTGTTCAACAGTCATTAAATTTGAATTTTGTCACATTTGTATCTATGATGCATTATTTTTTTTTTTAAGTAAAAAAAAAAAAGAAAAAAAAAAGACAAATTTGCATTTTTTTTCACAAATAACTTATGAAATAATAAGTATACATGCATTTGCAATTTAATCAATATTTGATTGATTATTGGCCATTTTTCTTTAATGCTGGAAGAAGAAAGGTGAAATTATAAAGTAATTAAAAAATGTCATCAAACTGTAGAACAATTTTTTGTAATATTTGCTCAAAATGAAAATGTATCACTAACTTTCCCTTTTCTCTAAAATAAGAATGGGTATTAAAAAGTTAATGCTAAAATAAAATGGAACAATATTATTTTTAATGCAAGTTTTTGCTTTCATGGTGACAAAGCATAATATAAATCATTCATAATCTCATTTTTATAAATAAAAGAAAACTTTTACAATGTGTATTAAAAAAAATTGACAATGTAAAACTTGATAGTAAATTATTTTTTTACTTTTCAGCAATACAAAGCTTAATAGTTATGTAAAATGGTTTCAGTTTCTAAAAAAGCATTGACAGTTATAACTCAGATGTTAAAGCACAGAACTGAAAATAGAGAGGTAGGAGGTTTTGATAAGAAAACAAAAACTAGCAGGTGCTGCGCAGCTGTTAAAGCACATGCTCAAGGAATGAAGAGTAGGGAGGCAGAATAAAATACAAAGCCTTGGCAATTATAGTTGTAAGACAACAGTTTGAATGGGATAAAGTTGTAATAAAATTCAAAGCAACTGTATGTGTTAGTCAATGATAAAACAAAATAAAAAACAAAATAGAAAATAAAAAGAACTTGTGAAAATAGCTTAAAAGACTGGATCAAGTTCATGTAAGTATACCTTAGTGTTTAAAACACTGAGAAGTCTAGGAAAAAAAAAACTGAATATCTATTCTATAGCAAACTCATTAATTCCCCATCCATAGATGGTCAAGTTAAGAATAGGCATAAGCTACACAAAAAATCACTCAATTTTAAACAAACAAAATTTATTAACAGTGGATGACTGGAGTCTAGATCATTGCTTAAATGCAAATGACAGAAATTTGTTCCATTTAATGGGATAATGTATATTATATTTAAGTATTGACTTTTAAAAATTATATAATTTTAAAGAAGATGGAGTAAGAAAAAAGTGGGGAAAAAATTAAAATACAATCTTACAGCTGTAATTATGATGAACAGAAAAAAAAATCACTTAATGCCTTCATTTGCCATGATTTGTTTTTTTTTTAAATCTTAAGAAATAATTTCAGCGTCTATTCACAAAGTATTAATATCTAAAAGGCAATTACTTGTTCAATGCTATTACAATAATCTATTACTAAACAAATTACATGACTGCTTCTCATTCTGAATACAATTTGAAAGAGGTGGGGGAATCTGGTGGGAGAGTCATACCTATTGAAACAAGTGGCTATAAATTTCATCCAATCATTTGATTCACATTTTAATTTTATCTGCTTATTTCCAATATAGTTAACAAAGTAACTTCATTTAAAAAAATAAAATGGTTAAAAGTTGAGAAAAAACTATAAAGAATTAATCAATTTCAATAAAAATTTATGAGAGACCAACACACATTTTGTACATTTGCTGACTGTTACTAATAGGCAGATGTTAAAAAGAATTTAATAAGTTTTGAAAACCAAGAAATAGGACTGTGAGCTAAGTAATTACTAAAATTCAAAACATTAATTGCTCAGTGTTTGTCCTCAGTTATCTAAAGACCCATACAAATTCCTTAAATATTTTATTCATAAAATTGTAAAACAGTCATAAATATTATCTACTCAATCACTGCTTCTTTGTTAAATATTCCTAATGAGGTAATAAACAAAAACAGTTAAAATAAATTTTTAAATGGCAACAAACTTCAAATTTGCATAATATTTAGTATAGGTACTTTCAGTCATTTTCGATATCTCACTTTTAAACTGAATTTTTTAAAAATGAAAAAGCTTTCTTGAAACTTTTATTTTAGTTTTTATTCAAAGTTAAATGATTAAATTTACTATTTCCAGTAAGCCTAATACTCTGGTTTACTTCAAACAGAAACTATATTGATTGAAATATAAAAGTTTGAAATTTTTTTCAATTTCTGAATTTTGCCACTGTTTTTGAGTGATTGACATATTTGTTAACAAAAGTTAATTCTTGGTTTTAAAAATCTTGCAAAAATAAAATATCCATCTGTGACATATTATTTTTGGAAAATTAGCAAATTTTATGTTAAATTAATCTGATTTACATAAGTATTACTTATTTATAGCATGAAATTTAGAATAAAACTATTTCTTAATCACAGATATGAACTTTTTGACCTGTCTGCTGTATGAACATGTTGACAGGTACTTAATTAGATATAGGTAAAAAGTGTATGGCGCTCATGAGTGCTAAAATTATACTTTTTTTTTTCGAGTAAGGGAGTAAACTCTGACCTTTTAATCTGCACATAGAAATTACCATAACAAAAAGGAAAACTTGAAATAAACAAGAAAAAAAAATAAAATAAATTATTCTAAAAATATGAAGACCAAATGATTTGTATTAAATTTTTCAATTTTCAATAGGCAATACAATCTTCAATTATTAACTTAAAAATCTAACCGCAACAAATCTTTGAAGTATTCTAAGAATATTTTTGAAACTTTATAATAATATAATAATAATAAACAATGAAAACAATTATTTTAAAATTTCCTACTATAATGTTCTTCATTTTTATTATTTATTCAAGCAATTAAAAGCTTATAAAATTAAATAATATCAGAGTTTTATTGCATGTTTTATTTTACTCCACCGAGCAGATTTTCGGATAGATACAAATTAAAAAACAAAAAAAACAGATGATTTATATTCCCAAGGAGTCCTGTGTTTAACTAATAAAATCATAGACCACAACAAAGTAAAATTTATTAAAATTTCCTGGAATGGGGGAGAGAGAAAGAGAGTGAGAGAGAGAAAAACACAGAGGATATATATATATATATATATATATATATATATATATATATATATAGTCATCCGCAGACAGATCTGTTTTGCTGTATCACAGCTCATCAGTACAGTTAGACTCCAATTGCTTTTTAACCCAAGATTGAAACCCGACCGAATTGGCTTCAGTCAGCGATTATATTGTAATATAACAATCTGGCCCCACCCGAGGAAGTGATGCAAGCGATGGTGTTTCCCGTCGGTGAAGGGGGCGGCGAAGCGACAAGACAGGTGTTTGTGAAATTTCTCGGTCAGACTATGAATGATATGTACTGCAGATAATGGCAGTTTTTCTGTGTTCAAACATAGTATGTTTGAAATTAAATTAAATTAAATGAAGTTACATGTGTAACAATAAACTCGAGCGGAAACACGCATGGTGTTGGTCAAAGGTCATTTACTCGATGTCAGTTTAGAAACTGGGGCGCGGTTACCGCCTATGATCATATGGTCGTGCATCGAGGCGTCTACGCGTATGGACAGAGTCGAGAAAGGAAACGAACATTGAAAGTTACAGAAACTTAAAAGAAAAAAAAAAAAAGAACATTATGAAAATTCCACAATGGACACGAACATTGTTGGGTTGCCGATGTAGGCTCCCCTATATTTTTTTTTTTGTTTTGTTTGTTTCGGCGTGCACATGTTTTGTACAATTGTCGGGCTTGTGTGGCATGGGGGGTGTGTGAGGGTGTTGCGCTTAAAATGAACAATGAAACATCGAGCTGGGAGAACATTATCCTCTGTATAAGTCCCAAGTAATTCTATCATCACTTTTGTGGCAGTCTCACTCATTTTGGCTTCCAACACTGCATCATGAAGCATACGCAAGAGATTCTGTGTTTTTTGTACAGGAAAATTCCACAATGGACACGAACATTGTTGGGTTGCCGATGTAGGCTCCCCCATATATTTTTTTTTTGTTGTTTTGTTTGTTTCGGCGTGCACATGTTTTGTTGTTTCGGCGTGCACATGTTTTGTACAATTGTCGGGCTTGTGTGGCATGGGGTGTGTGTGAGGGTGTTGCGCTTAAAATGTTCTTAGGTGAACATTTTGGAAAATGGGAGGGCGAGGAGTGTAATATAACAATCTGGCCCCACCCGAGGAAGTGATGCAAGCGATGGTGTTTCCCGTCGGTGAAGGGGGCGGCGAAGCGACAAGACAGGTGTTTGTGAAATACATCCTGTCGAGGCTGGAGTGGATGTCATTTGACCTTATTTCCGACAGCGGCGGAAATGGCTACAGAGGCAAACAGATCAGGTGTCTCTTAGAATTACGTGGGCGTTGCGTGGGCGAGGCAAAACCGGAAGGAAAGTCCCGGTTCTAGAAGACTATATAAAGACCTCGACACACGGATTCGCCAGCAGAGAACGGCCAGTGGAAGCAGAGAAACACCACGGCAAGAACACACTCCCGTCAACCCATTCTATGTGCCTCTCACCCTTCCGTTCTCTATTCCACACGGTTCATCGTCAATAATAAAAATATAACCTTATATTTTTATATATGCGTGTTTGTTGTTTTGTCGTCGTACGGCGATATATAACAATATATATATAAAGATATTCAAAAATAATTTCATTCATTTCTGAATGAGTACTGAAAGTTTCATTAAAATCTGACAATTATTTGATTTTTGCGAGAATTTACAAATTAATGTGTTTGTCACCAGAAAAAAAAGTGCATGATGTAATCATTAGATTTTTCATTGTAAACTGTCGTAATGTTTTGGTTACCCACTAACTCAAATCAAAACAAGATTTTCTGCCAAAATTTCAAACATGTTAGAAGGGATTAAACAATAATTAAAAATTACTTCGATCCTTCCTCTTATTAAGTTTGGGATCTTTTTATTCATACTATGCTGTTTTTTTAGCGATTTAGAGAAGGTACCTAATCTAGTATAAGTCACAGTTTATTAATTAAAGACCCCTTCCTCCCTGGAACACATGCACGCACGCACACACACACAGGTTCATAGCAATGCAAGAATTTTTGTTTAATTTTTAGGATCAGGGGTTATTAATTACAAACAGACTAATATTTTCATGTTCATTATTATCACGTGTTAGCTGGTGTGTATTTCGGCCTTCTTCAGGTGTGTCGAGCTGGGTAAGCTTCAGAGAATTTCAAACAAACAGTTTTTTAATATACAGGAGAAGATTGTTTTGCTGTCGATATCTTGGAATACCTATTCTTAAAAAAAAAAAAGAGAAAACATCACTGCTCAGTTATTGCTAGCCCTATTTCCACAGCTTAGTCTTTACTGCCCAGCTTCAGGATTGAAATCACAATTACTATGCCATTAAACTCATGAAACAACTAATAAATTAAAGCATTGGACTGTAAATTTAGTAGTATAGTAAGTGGTTTCAATCCCTGGGACAGGTAATACAGATGTGAACTGTGAGTAAAAAAAAAGAAAAAAAAAGAAAAAGAAAAAAAAAAAGAAAAAGAAAAAACTTGCGCTCTGTAGATTAAATAAAGGGTTCAGTTTGAAATTCTTCAAAGGTTACAAACATCAACAGATACCTGAAGAAGGTCAGTGCCCAACTGCTGAAATACAGATATAACAATAACAAATGATGAGGACATTAGTCCAAATGTAAATTATACAAATAAAATGAAATGAAATGAAAAAAGAAAATATTTTAAGAAATGCTAAAAGTTATTGTATTTTTTTTCGCAATCTGTTTTATTTTTTTTTTCAATTTGAATTTAAATTAAAAAATAAAACAAACAAATGTCCTGTTAATTAAACTAACAACTATCCAAATTTAAAATTTGCTTATATTGAAATATTAATTTGCATTTTAACCATTAAACTTCAACTTTAATACAATGGGAATATTTTCAAAAAATAAATGATTGACTGGAGAATAAACCAATGCATGAATATGCTTACAAGAAAAATATTTCTATTAATCTTTTAATTCATACAACCAAAATAATTTCACTGTTCATAAAATTAGCATAATTTCAGCTAATTTTTCTTGATGGCTGATAATGACCAGACAGATAATTATTTTCTTGACAACTGACATGACTTCTCTCCCAATATTTTTTTCCTTTCCAATTGACCCCAAGCAAGACAATGCCACTAAAAAGCAAGGGGGTACTGAAGTGAAAGAAAATGAAAAAGACATTAGAAGGAACAGGGAAAGCCAATCCTAAACAGGAAACAAAGGAGAAACATCTACTTATGTTGTAAATACTGGGGAGGAGTGAGAAATGGACAACAGGCAAACCTATCTACTCCTATTGAGGAATATATATATATATATATATATATATATATATGTGTGTGTGTGAAAAGTATATATATATATATATATATATATATATATATATGCAATTTGTTATATATATTATATATGCATGGTACTTATTTGAAAGCACTCAATATCAGTGATAGAGCTGACATTCATATAGAGTTTGTAACTCTGGCTTTCATGCCCTTGTGATCATCAGACAAACTGATTAATTTTTTTTAAAAATTGGCTATATATAGGGCTGCATATATTCGTCTATTTTTGTGGAAGTGGGAGGAAAATCTGTTGTCATGACTGTCTGCGCGTTGACATCGCTACACTATTCAAATACACCAACCAAATGCATGTGTATGTGCGCAACAGCACACCTATACATACATATGCTGAGGCCCACGATTCGCGTATGTTTGTGTGAGCCCCGGTGGGCAGACGCGCGTGTCTTTGCGCACATCAATGGGTGTACAAATGTGTATATATGTCTGCGTATGTCATGACGACAGATTTTCCTCCCACTTCCACAAAAATAGACGAACATATGCAGCCCTACATATAGCCAATTTAAAAAAAAAATATCAGTTTGTTTGACGATCGCAAGAGCGTGAAACCCAGGGTTACAAACTCACACACAAAATTTTTTTTAATCCAACATTATTTCAAATATAGTGGACAAACCAAACCCAATATTTTTTATGACTAGCTGACAACCAGACTTATTTTCTTTCTTGACAGCAAAAGAAAAAATTTAAAATTTGTACTAAATCTCAAGGGGGTATTCATTCTAAATAGCCTTAAAATATTTACAATTTTTATCCATTTCTTATAAAATCTAACAGTGTTTGAAACTTTGATTTTAGAATTGCACTGTAAAACAAATCCAACAATTCGTGCTAAAATTTTAAAAGCACTGCAAATGATTTTTTAAGTTATGAAAATCTAACAGGCTTTTCTAATATTTCTAGTGATTTTTCATAAAGAAGATTCTTTAAAAATAACAATTGAAGAATGATGTTAGCATATAAGTTGATAAGTTGCCAGATTCTTTAAACTAAACATAGCTAATCTCAATTATTACAAGATATTTTTCCAAGAACTCATATATTGCTCTTTAAAAGGACATAACGTTAAGAACACAGAAGTAGAAAACGTTTCCATGTCAATTCACCAGGGCCTTACACACACCAACACCAAATTACTTGAAATTTGGCACAAATGTTTCCCTTCATAAGTTAGGAAAGTGTGCCAAATTATTTTGTGCTAGACCATACTATTCCGAGTGGGGGGAGAGAGATAATTTTCCTATTTTGTCCCTAAATTAAGGTTGCACAGCATTGCAGAATCTCAGGGTTTTTTTTTTTTTTTTTTTTTTAAATACTTCCAAACATTCAATATTTCTGAAATTTCGTATGCAGGACAAATAAGGATTGTAGAATCTAAATATCCCAATGATTTTAATCCTATACCTGATAGAAAATTTTATTTTACTCACCCAAAGGCATGGCTCCAAAATCACCAACTTTTTACCTACGCAGCTTACGGTCAGTCTGTAGAAAATATGTCCTCTTCAATTTTCATATTTTCCTAATATCTATTATGCCTGCTTAAGTTCATCAAAGAATTTTGTGAGGGGTTCAAGTCTACTTAAAAAATATGACCCTGCTGAGTTTACAGTTTTTTTCCTATGTACATGCAGGATTTCAGTGAAAGATTATAATTAAAGACAATTATCCTAATGCTCCATGACCTCTCAAATATAGATATTGTGCTAAGTTATGACTTAAAGTATTCAATAAGATTGTTTTCATTAATTTAAAAAAAAAAAATCATTTAAAAAGTGATAAACATTGTCTTATGCATATGGTGGAGACTTACCTCACCGAAGCAAAGGAAAGCCGGATTGTTTGCACATGCGTTTGTAGACAACATGGACCCATGAGGCAAGCTTTGGTAAGGCAGTGATACGGCGCATGCGTCATCAGCGAAAAAGAGGCTGATGCAAGCAACAGATCTCGGTTTCTTGCCCAAGACTGAAGATGCATAAAAAGAGCCAACTTTTGGTTTCAGGGCACTGGTGTTTGAGACTTGAATTATTTCTGGACATTTTATTGGAATTCTTTGGTTTGTGAGTAGAACCAAGTTATATTGCTATTAGCTGTTGTATCTTGTAGTTCTATTTATTTTACAGTTATTGTTGTCCTTGTACTGTTTGGTTGAATTTTTGTTTCATCTTTGTTTTTCTGTTGTGGTGAGGCCACTATGAGTGAGTCTCCCCAGCCAAATGTTGAATCGGCGGTGGTGCAATCTACGTCAGTACGGACCAGGTCACTGGAGAAGAAGGATGCCATGTACTACTAGCAAATGTGCTTAGAGTATGAGCCCTATATCAAGGGAAATGAGTTAGTGGCCATGCCAAAGGCCATAAATGTAGTAGCAACAAAGACGATCTCACTGCTGACATGTGAAGTGAAGATACGCAAATTTATCAGAGTCAGCAGGAAGATGATGGAAGAGGCCCTGAAAGGCCTAAAGATTGTGCCGAAAGTTTTGCCAAGATGCTCGAGGGCGATGTGGGACATGCTGCTGGGAACAGATGAGAAAGCAAAGTCCTTGGCAGGCACCGTCCTAATGATGAAGGATTTACGTCTCCAGACAGAGTATATGGAAACAAGGAAAACAGGAGTTGTTGTCCATGGTGTCCTATTGGAAATTTCCTGTGATCATGTGGGTGGTTTTTTCACTTAGTTTGGAGCTGTGGAGGAAGTATCCAGAGTAAGCAGCAAAGTGACATAATTGTACAATTTTTTTCCCGGTAAAGGGAAGAAACCATGAAACTTATGACCTTTTAATTTACACATAGAAATTACCATAGAAAGAAAAAAAGAAAATTATTTTAAAAATATGATGGCTATTTTTTCAATTTTTGATCATTAAATATGAACTTCACTATGTAACCTGCTACCTTAATGCCTACAAGAATTAGAAATATTCTAAAAATATTTTTGAAACATTATAAATTATTATAATTAAAAAGAAAAAAATGAAAACAACTCTTAAAATTTCATTATTAATCGAAATAAAATTTTTTCTTCAGACTATAATGTCTGACATTTATTAAAGCAATTTAAACTTATCTAATTAAATAATGTTATCGTTCTATTGAATTTTTTATTTTACTATTTGGAACAGATTTTAGGTAAAAGGGGCTAAATGGCTTTAAAAAATAATACATGATTTTCATTCCAAATAATTCCTATGTTTAACTAATAAAACCATTTTTGCTTACAGAATTTAATTTTTTGTAATTTCATGAATTTACTTAAAGGGGCCAGCAGATGTAAAAAAAAAAAAATATTTTTATCAAAATTTTAAAAAATAAAGATTTTAAAAATAATTTCATTCATTTGTAAGTAAGTCCTGAAAATTTGATTTTGATTTGACAATTATTTGATTTTTGCAAGAGTTTACAACTTAATGTGTTTGTCACCAGAAAAAAAGTGATTTATGTAATAAGATTTCCATTGTAAACTAATGATTTGGTTCCCTGCGAATAAAAATAAAAAGATTTTTACCTAAATATTAAACATGTTAGAAAGGATTCAAAATTAAAAAATACTTTGATCTTTCCTCTTAATAATAAACATTTTGATGGAAAAAGTTTGTTTTTATCAATTCTGGACCTTTTTTTTCTTCTTCATACCACGCTGTTTTTTCAGTGATTTAGAGGCGGTACCTAATTTAGTTTATATACACAGCACAGAGTAGTTTATAACGTAATGTTTTAAAGATTTTGCATAATCATTTTTATTATCACTTTCTTCTGAATAAAAAAAAAAAAAAAAAAAATCAAGTCTTGTTCATGAAAATAATTTTAATTTATCAAAACAAAAATTTTAAAAAATAATTTTTTTTTCAACTTTATCTTTAGTGACATCTAATGAGGCAATGTTTACCACTTGTAAAAGACAATCCATACAATAAAACAATATCTGCAAAATATATTTAAGTTACTTTTTTAAATTAATAAAAACAATCTTATTGAATAGTTTAAGTCACTTAGCCCAATTGACATTTGAGAGGTTATGGAGCCTTAAGATGATTGTCTAATTTTATCTTTCACTGAAATCCTGCATATACATAAGAAAAACTCTAAACTTGGCTGGGTCATATCTTCTAAAGTAGAATTGAACCCCTCGCAAAATTCTTTGATGAACTTGAGCAAGCATAGTAGATATTAGGAAAAGAAAAATATGAAAATTGAAGAGGACATATTTTCTACAGACTGACCATAAGCTACATAAGTGAAAAGTTGATTTTGGAGTCATGCATTTGGGTGAGTAAAATATAATTTTCTATCAGGAATGGGTTAAAATAGTTGGGATATTTGGATTTTACAGTCCTTATTTGTCCTACATACCAAATTTCAGAAACATTAATCGTATGGAAGTGTTTTTTAAAATTATTTTAAAACACATTCTGTGGTGCTGTGTGGCCTTAATTTAGAGACAAAATAGAAAAATTGTAACTGTAAGGTCTAGCACAAAATAATTTGGCACACTTTCATAACTCTCGAAGGGGAACATTTGTATCAAATTTAAAGTAATTCGGTGTTGATGGGTGTAGATTTCAACATTTTCCTGGTGTTTTGACATGGAATTATGAAATGATATGATTCTTCTTTTTAAGATATTCTACTTTTGAGAAACTACTTCAAAAAGATTCCACACTTTGCCTTTTTTTCTAAAAATATGAGGTGAATTCTACCTAAGATGAAGTGTTAAAAAGTTCTTGACTCAACTCACCTGTCAAAATCAGTATCTGAATGAGCTAACATCAAAATACCAAGGACTTATTTAGCCTTCAAAATTCAGTTTACGACAAAAAAAAAAAACTTATTTGAAATTTGATTTACATTCATTCATTTTTCTTTCAGTCTACGGTTCCGCTTTAACTGGAAACAACTATTGCTTTTTAGTCTTTCGTGCCAACGTCCAAAGAGTCTGAGCTTCAGGACCATGGATTATTTTTAAAGCTTTCATTACACCCGAGCAATGCCGGGCTATACTGCTAGTATATTATATATATATATCTCTATTGTGTATGGGTAGGTATTAGAAGGCTATCACAATGCATTTAGTATAATAAAGGAAGGTAAAGAAGGTGTTGGGTATTACCTATTTATTATTCATTAATATTTCGAAATCAGAATCTTATCTTCAGAATGATAGGAGAGCTTGGTTTCAAGTTGTCCACTGCTGGACCATGTTTTTAAATGAATTGTCTTTATTCGCTGCTACTGCTGTTGTTAATTGTAGTGAGTATGTGTGTTTACTGTGGGTTAGTTCGTGTGTGTGTGTGTGTTTATGGTTTATATAAGTGTGCACGGTAGTAAGATATGGCATTTTTGCCTCTTTTTTTAAAGTGATAGCAGGTGCTGTTTTACAATTTGATGATATATCTGTCTGCTTAAATTTATGGTTTAACATGTGCGCAGGGTTTGGCATTTTCGTACCTCCTTCAGAATGGTGGTAGATGCTGTTTTATGACCTTATGTTATGTCTATCTGTTTTAATTGGAGGCATGTTTATGGCTTTATTTTTTTTACTCCTCTGGTATTCGTTCTTGTGTGATCTTGTGTGTTATGTGTGTGTGTTTATATGCGTATACTAGTTGTATTTTTTTTCTTCTGTGATCATTATATATACATATATATATATATATATATATATATATATATATATCTTCATACCTTTTCCTTATATCATGTGTGCATGTATATAGATATATGTGTGCATATGCATTCCGGTGTATAGTGTGTTGGAGTGTGTGTCTAAATATGTAAGCATGTGTATAGTATGTTGGAGTATGGGATTTGTGTGCATGCATGTATATATTGTTACAGATATAGATAGCCAGCCACACACACACACACATATATATATATATATATTGAGATTGGTCTCTGTGTGGTAACAAGGAGATGATCACGTGGAAGCCTAGAGTCAGTTTTGGGATAGTAGGTCAAGGTTGGTTAACCAAGATACCCTAAGTAACAAATGTCTAGACAGGAAATAGACAGAAGCTAGACATGGAAGTTGCGAAACAGCAAGAATTCACGCCAAAAATCAAATCACGTGGAAAGCAAGATTTTGAAGTTAGTTGCAGATTGAATCTTGAATGGACAAGTCATATTTGCTGGGCGTTGATAAATGATGAATGAAGGGAAAACACATTTGGGATAATAGCGTAATTTGACCAATTCATCTGAAGTAACTCCGGATAAGAAAAACGGACTTATAAATTCCCATTCATTAAAACAAGACAAGGCCGAATTGTTGTTTATCAAGAAAAGGAAGAAAGATAGCGATGAAAATAAAAAAGAATCTGTAATATTATTCATGCGCCGATTCCTGTTTCTTTAGAGAAGAAAGTGAAGCCATGCTGTTTATCAAGAAAAGAAAAGAAAGAGAAATAGCAACACAGAACAGTCAACATATAAAAGGAAGAGATTTTGAAGATAAGAAGAAGCAGAATCGCCCGAATACAGAAAATACGATGCTGGTTTGAATAAATGAATAAAGAAGGCAGATATTTCAGAATATTTGTATGCTGAAAATACGAACAATCACCTGAAACAAAATAGAGACAGTCGTAACTATATATATTTCAAGTGGACTGCGTTTGAGTCCGAAGCTATATAAAGAAAGTAGAGGAAGAGAGAAAAAGAAAAGACAGTAAGATCTGATATAAAGATAAGTTATTATATTCTTAGACCCATGTTAGAACACGCATACACTTCCACGAATATTATGTTACGACATACTACATGTTATGAATTATATGATTCTCCCCATTTTCATTTTGTGTCAATCTCTTGCATTCATTCATATTTGTTAATATGTGTTGTAAATTATTATTTTGATTACGTTGGGTATCCGAATACAAGTTTTAAGATTCAGGTCATTGGACATTCTTTATCATCTTGATGGTTATTGTCGAGGCAGGCATATGACAATATATTATTCTTTTTTGTGCACGTTCTTGCTTATAGCGTGGCATACTTGTTGCTGTTGGTCATGTGTTTATAGGTACATATGTGCGCGTTAGTCTGTGAGTGCACTTTACTGTTGTGGCCAGTGTGTGTCAGGTGTGTGAGAGTGTTAATTATTGTTATGTAATCTAGACTGAGTTCCTGTCTATCGTTGATCCATGGTTGGAGTTTAGCTATTATTAAGGACTTATGTGTAAGTTTCATAGGTTAAGCTATCTTGCTTCAATATAGACTTATGTTTTTGTCTGTGCTTTTGCATTTTTTTAGGTGTTTGTGGAATGATGACACCTGCATATGTAAGTGCTCTTTGTTTCTGATGTTTAACTGCCTAGGGGATGCTGCCGACATAAAATTCCTTGCATTTGGCGCATTGCATGTGATATACGACAGACCTGGTGGCATATATTGGTGTCAGTAATAGGGCAATTGGCCAGTGTACACACACACATATATATATATATCTTTCAATAGTAAATGATTCTTTTTATACTTGTAAAAGGAGAAATTATTTGAATATTTCAATTTACAAATCAAATGATGATAGAAGCAGGCTAAGTTTCAATTGGAAAGTGAACAAAATGATGAAATATAAAGTACGATATTATTGCAAAATTATTTCTATATAATATAAGAGTCAATCTTTAATGCAATTGGGAGTGTGTGTTACAATATTTTCAAAGCCCATTTTTGAACTAGCAGCCTAAGGTAGGTCATTTTCACAAGGGTATGATTTAGGAAGTTTTTATTTAGTCCATTAGGACGGTTGTTTGCATCCCTTGATTACTCATTTCTTTCATTATTCTCATCATACTGCACTAATCTTACACTGCTTAGTAGATGGACTGAGTAACTCCAGGAAACAAGATAAACTTATTTTATATATCAACAATTTAAGATTTTCAGAGATCAAATTTAGAAGCTGTACATCTGATATACTTTCCAAAGTATAGATTCCATATAGTGCACATTTTTATGATACACTTGGATATGAGTAGATTATTTTATAGCAGGGTGGTAACCATAGTCCAACGTTTTAATGCAGGAGAATGACTAATGACAATTTGAAGCAGGAATTGATTGAGAATAAACTGAGTAAACTCAGAGAACCTAATTAGATGTTGAAAAAATTGAAAATAATTAGAAGCCATAAAATGGGTTTGGAGAAGACTCATCAAAGATTTGAACCTGAAATAAACCAAGCAGATTAAGATTCAGTAAGACTAGATCTTCTCCAACCTACCCAATTGCCTCTGGTAATATGACAGGATTTATGGTCTTCTTGAATTTTCCAAATTCCAAAGTAGAAATGTTTATTTAAAATACTATTAACCCAACAAATGTTTATATTCCAAGTCCAATGTTAGGGGAGTTTTGGTATGAATGAATTCCATAAGAGGCTATTTATTTGGCAGACAAAGAAAGGTCACGATATCTTATCCAAAAACATGCCATAGATAAATGCCAGAAGTTTGAGAAATTCTTATATAAACCAGCCAATACACAGACTGGGTGCAAACACCATGAGAGGTACTAGGTGACAAGATAAGGTTGTCTGTTTTTAATATTTACTTCTTCCAGTTGCTACTTTGAGGTCTTTCCATTTATTTTTAATTACTGCTAGAATAATTTCCCTAATGAAAGACTGTCAACCAGGCAAAATAGATTCTTTATTCTTTATATACTTTGAAATTCTTCAATTTTTATTATCATTAAACCCATTGTAAGATGTTAAGAGAGTTTGTTGGATGATGCCTTAAAATTAGTTTTCAGCAAAGAAGTTAACATACAGAACCACAATGACCATTGAGTGAGATACCCATAAAATATAGTTACCTCCACTCTGATGTAGAGAGATGTGATGGCCATGGGGATAAAAATGCATTTACTTAGTTTTCCCAACTCCAACTCACCCAGATAAATGCCACGTGTGTTGAGGCAAACTACTCTCATTCCCTCTGTATACCATTAATAAGGAGTAACACATCACTCAATAAGTCCTAGGCCTGACTAGATGGCATCACTACTAAAAAAAATCCATAAGATTTTTATGAAGTACTAATCTTCAAATGGCACATGACAAAATTTGGGCCCAATCAGATTATTAGTTTACAAATTACAGTTATATTAGTGAAGTTCCTGTTGCAGATTTTTGAAACAATGGAAATCTGATTTTCATGAGTTGAAAAAGCATTGCTTTCTGATGGGCAAAAATACTGTTTAAGCAGAGCAATGGCTTGATAAGTTATTTGGACTCTGCTCTGTTGGAAACAATGGTTAAGAGGTGGTATGCCGACTTTAACTCAATATTTTGCATGAACATTTGTCAATGAGAAAGCTGTGTTCAAATTGGGCGGCACATTTTCTCACAGTCGATCAAAAACAATATGTCGACAACTCAGAGTGTTGTTTGCAACTGTTTCAACGTAACAAGGAGTTTTTGTGTAAATATGTGACAATGCATGAAATATGAATCCACCATTTAACTCTGAAGTCAAATTGGCAGTCAGCTGAGTGAACAGCAACAGGTGAAAGCTGTTCAAAGCGACCAAAGATTCAAACATCAGCTGACAAGATTTTGGCCTCCATATTTTTCAATGCACAAGGTATTTTGTTCAATTACCTTGAGAAAGAACGAAGCATCAATAGCAAATTTTATATAGCATTATTGGTGCGTTTAAAGGAAGAAATTGTAAGAAAACAGCCCCAAATGAAGAAGAAAAATTGATCTTTCACCACGACAACGCAGTGTGTTGATCACAACGATGGCAAAATTACATGAATTGCATTTCAAATTGCTTCCGCATCTACTTTATTTTCCAGATCAGGACCCCTAATGACTACTGGATGTTTGCAGACCTCAAAAGAATGCTCCAAGGAAAGAGATTTGGCTCCAGTGAAGAAGTGATATCAGAAACTGAGGCATATTTTGAGGTCAAAGACAAATCATTCTACGAAACAGGCATCGAATTGTTAGAGAAGCATTGGAATCAGTGTATCACTATAGAAGGAGACTATGTTGATGAATAAAATTAAATTTTGCCTAAAAGTTGTTGTTTTATTAATTAGTTAAGCCCAAGATTTATTGAGTGATGTGTTAGTTTCATTCTCATAGCTTCATCCCAAGAACCATTGCTTTGTACAACAGAATTCTAGGGTTACGCTTTTCCAAATACTAAGTCTGGGGGTTTTTTTTTTGGTTTTTTTTTTTACACATATTCTCATAAACTGCACTACCTACTCTTACCATACACAATCAGTCAGTTAAGTGCCATATGTGATACACGTTTGGGTGTTTATGTCTCGAAAGTGACATGACTGACTGGGCAGAAGGTTATACTGCAATAGGTCGCCATTATTTTCTGTGGTAGACTGGTTGCCAGCCAAGGTTATAGAATCTAATGTCCTGTTATTTAACCCATAACTGGAGGAAGAAACAGATTAATACCCTTCCCAAGGGTATTTGCGTGTAAGTGAATGCAAGAAATACACAACAGTCTTCAATAACCCTCAACTTTGAGTGGCCCTTGGGACTTATATAATGATGAATATTAGTAAAGAAAAAAAAAAAAAAAAAAAAACACCAAGAAACAAAAATGTAAATGAACAAAATCAGTGACAACTGTCTGTTCAGCAGAGATATAATTTGACCATAAGAAACAGATTACTTCAATTTATAAATTTTACAGTGTTCCCTATTATTTATGTTTCATAGTTGATGCACTTGCCTTTTCCTCCAAAGTTTTAATGCTTTGGTAGTTTAAACTTTAGAGTCTCACTATAGACTATAGTTTTCAAATTTCCAAAAAGTCAAATTTTTTAGGTGGCTGATGGTAACTATTAGGTAGTCATAAGTAATTTCCAATATTAGAACTAATTGTAATGATGAATGCTTTCTGACTGTTCCGTATCTTAATAAATGATGTAAAATGAGTAATAAACAGGGTGCGATGGGTAAATTATCACCCTTTTATATCTTTAATTTTGTGTATGTGCACTGTTAGTTTTTTTTATTTTGTCAAGTGCACAGTATAGTAGGGTCAGTTGAGCACTGTTTGTGAGAAAAAGAGCAACATTATGCAATTCATTTTCCCAGAAATTTGGAAACGGCATGCTGTACTACAAACATTTCAGAGTGTTTAAATGTCAATTTAGGATAACACAAAAAATTCCGAAAGAGTTGGATGGGTCTAATGGTGATTATGATGGTGCTGGGAATGATCACTAGTGATAACCATATTATGCCTCCATTCATTTTCCCCTCAGGTTCACAAGACTTAACACAGATGCCTGCATCAAGTGCTTTGAGGAGGTAGTGCTACCCAAAAAGGAGAATCCAGTCATGACTGTCAGACAATTTCTGTGACCACATCACTCCTTACATCTGACCACCTAACTCCCCACACTACAACCTTCTTGATTATGTGTGGGATGCAGCTGAACGAGAGACTAACTCCTTATAGCACCAAGGATCATTGCAGCTTTCACCAACTTAAACAAGGAGACAATCCAGAAGAGTTTGAGGAGATTCCAAAGTCGTGTGGAGACCATGGTTGAAGCCAATGGCAATTTTATTGAATACATTTATTCTTTAGTATTTCTAGATATTTTGGTGTAATTTTGGTAAATATATTTGATAAAATGAGATGTCAATATTTTTTTTTTCATTTTTGGATAATTTAAACAAAAAATGTTCTAATGAAAATGTTTAAGAATAGTGTTAAAAATGTTTTCATATTAAAATCTGTCTAATTTTACTCAAAATGTATTAGAAAATTACCTGATAAGAGTCAAATCATTGCAAGTAATGGTGAATATATAATTTAATAAAATTTAATTCTTCATTTTTGGAACCTCGCTGCAAACACATGGGAATACATAGTTCTTAATCATGTGAGGAAGCCATACAGAATAGCACTTTTTCAGAAAAATCTTCATAATATCAGGACGAAGACAGCTGTAGTGCTAAATTATTTTTCTGTGCATCTGCTGTTACATGTGTCAGAATAGTTTCTTAGCAGTGTATTTTCTTATATAAATACTTTCATATTGTTATGAGTTTTTCTTACTGTTGTATGCAACATTTTTTAAAATTTGAATAGGTAATGAGAATAAAGAGTTTAGGTACAATCCAGTATGTGTCAACTTGATTAATGTGGATGTCTTGAATCTACCCTCAGTACAAGTTACCATGACATTCAGGAAGGAAAATTCATTGTCTTACACAATGATGTGTAATGATTATATTGATGATCTTATAGAATTCACAAGATCTGATAGTATTGATACATATTCATTGTGTGGTCGAATATGAAAAATTTATCTGCACAGCCTGTGTCAGTAAATGCTTAGTTTCAAATAGTTATTTTGAAAGCCATGTTTTCAAAATACCCAATATAGACGTTTTACATCACAAGTTATTACAACAATCCCACAGACAGGTCTTCTTGTGCCATTATGTATTAAGTGTGTGGAAAAGAAAAGGAAAAAAGTTCCAAATAATTTTTTTTAAAGAATTTATTAAGCACTGAATATGCAATCAAAAACTGTTTTCCCCCCAAAAAAGTTTTTAACACACTTAAGATTCATTGGTAAGTATCTTGTTTGCACACAGAATGTCACCATTTCCATTGGGTTGTCCAGAGATAGGCCAGTGAACACTTTGTATCGACTCACTCGCAATATCTAGGCCCAATATTTCTATGGAATGAAAGAGTTCATTCAATTGTTTTATAAAATGACAATATAATCACTGGATGAAATAAGAGCATTCAAAAAATTCCTGAAGGTTACAGGTTGTAAATAGATTTTTGCTAAACATTGGGTCCCTTAACTAAGTATTTATTTTATATTCAACTGCTCTTTTATGAAACCTTAACTGTTTCAGTTTATTAATAGTTTTATGACTTTCTTCTCTTTTTTATTATACAATTTACTCAAAATTAGTTTATCAGATAAAAATTAACCCAGATGTTAAAAATTTAATAATTACTGTTATTTAAATATAGAATAGTGAAATTTTGAGGTTTGATTCACATAAAAATGTCTTAATAAAAGACAAAATCAATAAAGAAATTAAGTTTAATGAACTGCCAATAAGTATAAACAGACTATAATGATTAAGAATATTTAAGATTTTGAGTGATGATAAACATAGTTAAAATAAAAATGTAGCCCAAACATGCATGAATAATGAAAAAGTATTTCTTTTTCTTCTCAGAAGTAACTATTTTTTCTTCTCTATGGAAAAAAAAAAAAAAAAAATTCCTAGTATTTGGATTAGCAGCCAATAAATATAAAAAGTTTAACTTAAAATATAAAAAAAGCTTTTATAGTATTGCTGGCAATGATCCAATATGAATGTCATGCATCCACACAAAAGCATATATAAAAACCTCTCTTCATGTTGAAGAACATTTCATAAATTTTCAAAAATTATTTAAAGTGACTTTATTTTTTTTTTCTTTCTTCAAAATCTAATTTTCTTCTTTTTTAAAATAGGAAGATATATAAGCTAATAGTGTCTACAAAGAAAAAAAAAAGCTATAATGAAACTTACCTGTATAGTTCTCGTATTTTTATTTGAACAGGTATCGAACAAACTCTGGAGACCAAACCTAATGCTCTCTGGAGTAGTTCTTGTTTACGCCCACTTTTACTTTTTCCAGCAAAACCAAGTAAGACTTGAAGCTCCGACACACGGAAGCTCATAATCATGTGCTGCAAAGAAAAAACAATTGCTTAATCTAATAATTAATTTTTTTTCTTTTGAATAAATTCAACTATCAATTAAAGTATTTACATTAATATATGGTATCTCAACCTGCCCTAATTTAGAGTGTGAACCTGTGAAATTTCCTTCCATTTCAACTGCCTCATTCTCATCTTTTGGGCTATTTTGTTAGTATGTAAACAAAGTTTAATCAATTCTTTTTCATGAGTGATAATTACTTTTTTTCCACATCTTTTAAATTATGTCAATTTCAAAGATGAACAGTGATTTTCCTTATTTTTAAAGTTGACTATTTAATAGTGTTCTTTCAAAGCAGTTGCACTCAGTTGTGTGTCAACTTTAGTGGATGAAATACCAGAGAAATTCAATAAAAAAAAAGTAAATAAAAAAATAAATAAATGAAACTTAAACATCCTTGTAGAGCAAGGCCTCATCTTTAATAATCAGTTGGTTTCATCTCTGTACCCACAAATCAACAGGATATATTGCATTAATTTCAGGTAAAACAATTTTAAAACTATAAAAGCAATTATTTTTAAATAACTTCATGGTGACAGTTTGGACAAAATAAAACTACTTCATTTTGCCCAAACTGTCAGCTATGATTACAGTTGCTTTAGCTATTCTTAAAAAAAATTTAACCAAAATATTAAAATAAAAAAATAAACTGGATATATTTTAGTTCTTTAAATTTTGCTCATTCTCATTTGTCAACTTTTAATGATCATTTATAAAGTATAGCTATGAACTTACTGAATAAAACTTAAATGCATTGACTAATTTAAAGGTCTCTTTTGAAGTAAAAATTTTTTTTAGCTGAAAAACAACAGCCTAAAGCTAACTTGTAATAAAAAAAAAAATTTCATGGTTTTTATTTTTAAAGACTTTAAAAGTATTGCTATGGTTACTCATTAATTATCCATTCTTGGTGACAAATGAAAATAAATTTAAAAATCTCTTAAAAGTTCAATATTTGTCATTTTATTTTCAAAGTAAATTAGTAAAATTAACAAATAATTGACTAGAATTTTGTAAAAAGGTCATTCCATGTCAATTCACCAGGGCATTACAACTACCAACACTAAATTACTTGTAATTTGGCACAAAGGTTCCCTTTCATTAGTTAGGAAAGTGTGCCTAATTATTTTGTGCTAGACCATAGCATTATAATTTTCCTATTTTGTCCCTAAATTAAGGCCACACAGCATGGTAAATTCTCAGTTTCAAAAAATTTTTTCAAAATACTTCCATACATTCAATATTTCTGAAATTTGGTATGTAGGGCAAATAAAGACTGTAGAATCCAAATATCCAACTATTTTAACCCTATAACTGATAGTAAATTTTATTTTACTCACCTAAATGCACGACTCCAAAATCAACAACTTTTCACCTATGTAGATTATGGTCAGTCTGTAGAAAATGTCTTCAATAATTATAATATTTTTTTTCCTAATATCTTCTATATCCTGCTCAAATTGAAAGAATTTTGTAAGAAATTCAAATCTACTTTAGAAGATATGACTTGGCCAAGTTTAGAGTTTTTCCTATGTACATGCAGAATTTCAGTGAAAGATTACAATTAAAGATAATCATCCTAATGTTCCATGACCTCTCAAATGTTGATATTGTACTAAAGATTGTTTTCATTAATTCTAAAAAATAATTTAAATATATTTTGCAGATATTGCTTTCTGTACAGATAGATTATCTTTGACAAATGGTAAACATTGCCTCAGGCATGATAACAAACAGTGCAAAGAATATTTGTAGATGGCACTAATTATATGAAGTTGAAATTCTTTCTGTTTGTATTTTTTTAAATTTTATTTTGATAAATTATTTTTATGAAACAAAAACATTTGATTTTGTTCATTCTAAACAAAATGATAACAAAAGTTATAGTTGGTACTAAACATATTTATACAGTTGAAGGAAATACTTTCATCACTTAAAAAAAAATTTTTTTTTTTGTATATTTATCACAATTTTTCAAAATTACTTTCATGAAACAAAAACATTTGATTTTTTTTCAGTCAGAAGAAACTCTACTACTTGGTGTTGTAGGGACATCAACAGTGCACAGAATATTTGTTAAAGGCACAAAACAGATTTCCTTAAAATCCTCTTTTCAGTAAAATGAATGTGATGGAAGAGCTGGGTGCATGAACTTAATCAGTAAGTCCTTACTCTCTGTATCAATTTCCAGGACCATAGTAATCTAAATTTTATTGTTGCACCTATAATAAACATAACTTGAAGCAACAAATTTCACTGGTTTTTATTCAACCTCAGGAGAAGTAATATATTAGGTCATAGTTTTCATCTTCACTACATTGTTTCATGGCTATTTTATCTCTGACAAGTGGAATAAATTGATGAAAACTTCTTGTTCCTGGGACTGTGGATGCATTTTTGAATCTTCTAGTGAGGCTGCTTCTTGCTTCCTCGACTACTTCCTTTTCAAACAGAGGGAATCCAATACCTTCAATTGCCGATTTGCAATATCCAAACAGATTCTGTGGAAAGGATTTGTTTGGTCGCCAGAGACTTTCTTTTGACACTATCCTTTTCACTGTCCCACCTATGCCATCACAGTGTTGTTTACCATGATTTATTAAAAAAAAAAATTCCCTTTTGCACTGAGACCAAAATCTTTCTGATGGTTGCACAAATTGGCAAAATTCTTGAATTGCGCTGAGCAACCATCAGTAAAATACTCAATATTTTTTAGATTTGGCAAGGTAGCTTTGATTACCTCAATTTTTTTTTCTGTACCATATAAACAATGTTACATCATGTGAGTTGCCACTTGACATAATGCAGGGACATTAATTTTGCATTGCGTTTTCAAGCTTCAAGTAGAGTATCACTGAATGTAAAAGTACATTGTGAGGTACTCTAATGAAAATTCTGGATCTTGTCTTAAACTACAAATTTGTAGTTCTTGGCAAAATCCCCCTGGAACAAAACTTTGCTATCACTAATCTCTTTTTTGCTTTAAGTACCTGGATTGTGATTTAGCCAAGTAAAGATGAGGTGCTAATTTATTCAATTACACAACAACTAAGTCAATATAAGCTTGACAAGATTCCTTTTGTGTTTCCAAAGTCGATCAATCAGTTGTTGTCCACTGAGAAAACTACTGAGTCAACATTATCAATATATCCTTTGATGGTGACAAAGAAATTTTTCAAGCTGCCCTGATGGTTTAGGACAATTTGGACACCTATGAATCATACATTCTCTGCTACTGGTATTGCAGATATTTTAAGAGATCTTGATATGATACATTCAATGATCCCAGCAATAATTTTATGTTTTGGTGGATAGTGCATACACATATAACATGTGTACCTGCACTACCAGGAAGGACACACCATTTCAGCCTTAAACTAAAAAATTTTGAAAAACCCAAGTTGTGTTTTGTTCCTTGAATGCTCTGAAGAGCTTATTTAGGTTGCAGAAAATGAGCTGATGAATATTATGTTTAATACTAATGTAGTCTTACCTGCCTGGCATCAGTCGAGTATATTCATCATCTTTCTTTCTTTTTTTTTTTTTTAATAACCGTGTCGCCCCAAGCAAGGCATTTTACTGCCACTGTTGTGCAGGGGGTTACATAGGAGGAATGTTATGAGGAGTGAGAGGTTGCAGGGGGTGTCAGGAAGAGAGTAGGAGAAGAAAGAGAATACTGATGAGAGTGGGGTGGACGAAGAAAAAAGCATAAGCGATAGGATGTAAGTTAGTGAGACAGGAGATGACTATTGACTTTACATTTAAATTCTTGGAGATTATAACTGTTAGGAAAGCAAGTATGTGGAAGAGAATTCCACAAGTGGGAAGTGCGAGAAAAGAGGCTGCTGGAGTAGAATTTGCATTTACAATTTATTGGTTTCACAGTAAAAGGGTGGGACCTAGTTGCTAATCTTGTGGCTCGAGGAAATTCATATATGGGGGTGCCAGTGAGCTAAGTTCATTGGAGCAGAAGCTGTGAAAGTATTTGTAGAAGAGACACAGGGAAGCCACACTGCGTCAGTAAGAAAGCGACTGTATCCTAGCTGCCAAGTCAAGATTACATTACAGATTCTCCATTGGATTTGGTCAAGGACACCTAAGTGGATAGCAGGAGCACCTGACCAGATATGGCAGCAATATTCAATGCACGGGTGGGTGGATGGTAGGTTTGTATATGTGCAGGATTGTTTCAGACAGGAAAAACTTCCTGGCCCTACACAGAGAACCAACCTTCTTAGCAGCGGATTTAGCTAAGGATTCTATATAGTTATTCCACTTGAGGTCTGATGTGAGAGTTAATCCGAGGAGATGCAATGTTTTACTTTCAGGGAGAGAAACCTGAGCCATGTTAATGGGCAGGAGTAATGATTGTCTGTGGTGGTTATTAGATAGCAGCTTCATTTTGAAAGCATTAAAATTCATGAGCCATTTCTTACCCCAGCCCACCACGGATTGGAGGTCCTTTTCAAGCTCAGCAGCAAGGTTTGCTTTTTCAGCCTTGGTAGATTTTTGATAGAGATGAGAGTAAACCATAGTGTCATCAGCATATATGCCCACTTGGGATAAAATGTTTCAACTAGTTGTACAATATCAGCAGGCAAAGACTTGCCCCTTTTTGGCACAGCTAAAACACTTCCTTCGAAACAATTTGCGAGCCTTACGTACAATGTGTTCTGAAATACTAAACACATCCATGATTTTTTGTGTGACTAGTCAGTAGGGGCAAGTGTCAAGATCTGTATTTTCATTTTAGTCGATTCACTTTTCAAGAAACTATCATTTTATCAAAGCACTTGGCTTTATCTAAAATCTCATTTTCAAATTTCAAAGCCTTATCATTCAATGGCTCAGAGTCAACATTTAATGCCCTGCCTACTTTGGTCTTTATACATTGCAGAAGAAATTTTTCTCTTACCTAAATGAGCTTTTCCAGAATAATGAAGCCCTTTTGTCTTCAGTGTAAAAATTCCAATACTGAAAAAATACCAATTCCAAAACATTGATATTTCTCTTCTGTTTCCGCAGAAGTACTTGTATCAAGCTCTTCCATTTCCTCATCTGATGTACATCTTGGTTCTTCATTATTGCTATGATTTTCCGATTCTGCAGAAGTACCTGCTTCAAGCTCTTGTATCCCATCTGATACACTTCTTGGTTCTTCATCATCAAGAAAAAGTTTGTGGATTTGTATTCAACAATTAGACCAGAGTTTCTTGTTTGGGATTAGTACCAACTTAGCCTTTGCTTTATCTGCCATCTCCAGTGAAATTGGTTTCAAACTGCCTTTGATTTGCTTTTTATGATTTTTAAATGGATTACATCTCTTTTCAAGGCATTCATAGTTAATAAGGTCTGCTTGTGATGATAACAGATAGTTACAGATATTTTATCCTCATCAAGTCCTGTTCTATAAACAATATACTTTACACTCATTGCATCAACTGAAATCAATCCAACCTGTTTATCATGGAATAAACCATGATATGCTTTAACTTTTAGCTCAGTACAAATAGAATAATTCATCTTTAACTGAAAAACTAATCTACTGTACTTTAATCATCCTGTGTGAGCTAGTAAAAAATCCAAATAGTTAAGAAAATGCCAAGTTTCACCTTGGATATTGGATGTAAGTGACTGCTGTTTCAGGATCAGAGAGACTGGTACCAATCCTGGTCATAGGAGGGTCATTCAAAGTTCCCAGTTTGAGTTATTTCATCTTTATCACATTTATGGCCTGGGTTCCACAGATCTTACCCCTACCAAGATAGTTGTCAAAGAGAGTAAAGGGACTAGATAAAAATGGAAAACTCTTTCATACAATTTTAAGAAGTTTTAAGGAATTTTTATACATTTAATCATTATTATTATCAATTTTTTTTATAATTAAAAAAAAATAAAAAAATAAAAAAAAATCATGTTTTTGTTCCATAAATTGAACATTAGAATTTGTAAAAAAAATTTCTTAAATAAGAATTATAATGTAGATTATAACAGTAATGAAAGCATTTCTTTCCAACTTCATAAATGCTTAGTGCCATAGATATTCTACTAGAGGCCATGTTTAAACAATTTAGTCTACATACCTCCACTCATTTTCAATAACTAACTTGTTAATTGAATTTTTAAAAATAAAAAAGAATTTTCTTGAAATTTTTATTTTAGTTTTAAGTGAAAACTAAATGATTAAATTTACTATTTCCAGTAAGCAGAATACTCTGGTGTATTTCAAACAGAAATTATAATGATTAGAACATAAAATTTTGAGATGTTTTTTTTTTTTTTATTTTGGCCATTTTTGAGCAATTGACAGATTAGTAAACAAAAATTAATTTTGGGTTTTTAAATTCTTGCAAAAATAAAATATACATCTGGGACACATTATTTTTGAAAAATTAGCAAATTTAATGTTAAATTAATCTGATTTACACAAGTATTACTTATTTATAGCATGAAATTTAGAATAAAACTATTTCTTAATCACAGACTTGAACTTTTTGACCTGTCCGCCATATATCAAAACGTGTTGACAGGTTATTGATTGATAAGATGGTGTTCACAACTGACAAAACTGTACAAATTTTTTTCCAAGTGTGGGGGGAGGGGACTGACCTTTTAATTTACACATAGAAATTGCCATACAAAAAAAAAAAAAAAAAAAAAAAATTATTTTAAAAATATGAAGGAAAAACGATTTATACTAAACTTTTCAATAGACAATATAATCTTCAAAATCTAACCACAACAAATCTTTGAAGTATTTTAAAAATATTTTTGAAACTTTATAAATTATTATAATTAAAAAAAATAAATAAAATAATGAAAACAATTCTTTTAAAATTTCATTAGTAACGAAAAAAAATGTTTTTTCCATATTATAATGTCTTTAATTTTTATTATTTATTCTAGCAATTAAAAGCTTATCAAATTAAATAATATCCGTTTTATTGCATTTTTTTTTTTATTTTACTCTTTGGAGCAGATTTTCGGATACAGAGACCAAATTTAAAAACAAAAAAAATAGATAATTTATATTGCCGAAAGAGTCCTGCGTTTAATAAATAAAATCATTTACCGCAACAAAGTAAAATTTATTAAAATTTCATGGATTTACATGTAGGGAAGTAACAGATGTAAAAAAAAAAAAAAATTTTTACCAAAATTTAAAAAAAAATAATTTAAGTCATTTGTGAATGAGTACTGAAAGTTTCATTATTTGATTTTTGCAAGAAAAAAAGTCAGTGATGTGATATTACGTTTTCCATTGTAAACTCTCATAATGTTTTAGTTACCGCTAACTTAAATCAAACAAAACAAGATTCTTTGTCAAAATTTCAAACATGTTAGAAAGAATTAAAAAGTTTGCTTCATTTCTGATGTGCTACAAAGTATAAGAAAAAAGTTGCAACAGTTCAAATGAAACATGATCAGTCAAATTTGCCCTTCTGTGTCATATTTATGATTTTGTTTTTGAAAACAAAAACTTAATGCTTAGGCTGATGTAAGAATTATTGATTTCATTTGAATTATACATTAAGATTACCTATATGGCATTATATTTATAATGATTTATAAATTGTTTGAAGCCTGAATCTTCAGTTATACACTTAAAATTAGCCTCTGGCCCAATAGAACAGAAGATAGAATGGTCATAACTTTGTTGTTAATTGAGCATCCAAGAAAAAAATTGGTATCATTTTTTATGGTTTGTCAAGATCTATATATTTGTAAAGGTTTTTAGATATATTCAAAATAAAATTTCAGTTTGGGATACTCATTGTAGGACAACATAGGATGCAATGCTTTCAAAGAAACTAACACAAGCAAAAATCTCTTTCACTTCTCATGTGGAACTCTCTTCTTGCTTTCTTCAAAAATTAAAATAAATGCAATGTCAGTCTTGTCTCCCTGAATCCTAGCCTTTTATTGTCTTTTCTCTCTCTCTCTCTCTTCTCAACAAGGTTTTCTCAATTTCTTTTACTCTCAGTAAATTCTTGTCTTAATAGCTTTATTGCCTTGCTTTGAGGTGAAATGATTAAGCATGCACAATCTATAGGTCAAAAGATTGGAGCTACCCTCTGGATTTAATAAGTTTCATATTTTCTTTGGTTTATTTAACCTCTACTAAGCTAGGATGCTGAAACCATTTAACCCATTAGTGCATGATGTGGAGTTATCTAAAACCTGCCAGCCTTAAGATTATCAGTAGCTATGTAAATTAGGTAAAGAGCTAAATTTTTAAGCAAACTTAATTTTTTATGCTATAGCATAAAAATGGAAAGTGGTCAACATTTCTTGCATAACATTTTCTTTTATCAAAAACATTACAAAAGAACTTATTCACAAGTACTTTCATTTGTTTAAATTCACTTCCTTTAAAGTTATTTAACTTTCACAAATTTTACAATATACTAAGCACCCAGGTTTATTTTTAGTTAAACTTAACAAGTTTTCATTTTTAGCTCTTCCAATTTCTTCCTCAACCATTACATGATTTGTCTATCCTCCCAACAAACACTTTTATAACTCACCATTCGTGGATTAAAAAATGCATCATCTTTACCATTGTAAAATCTTTTAAATGAGGAGAGAAAGAGAGATACTTTAATAACAATAACCATTGTTTACCAAAATGTAGACTACTATATTTAAATATCTTATTTCTTTTTCTGCAAAATCTAAACCATTTGTCTTTCTGATATAAATAAACAACAGTAAGATTAATAAATCTATTGAATCATCTGATTCTGGCCTCAAAAGCTGGAGCTGACCCCAAACCAATGCAGTTCTGCCCTCTTGGCAACTGATCATGCTGTGGTGTCTATAAATATCTCTTTTTACTCGTCCTCCATCCAGGAACCTCCTATCGACAGAATATCTCACTGTTACAAACAAGTGAACTGTGATTTGTTCCATGATTTCCTTTGTGATGTCTCCTAAAACTTTTCAGTTTCCCTGTTCAAGACTGCACCGCTGAAGTATCCTCTTGAGTGACAGCCATCATTGAAGCTTTCATCCCAACTTAAACTTTGTTCATCTCTTTTGTTCTGTCCTGCTTGCTTGGTTGCCATTGGCCACACAGATCGCTTCTTCTATCAACATACTGTCTCTCATATTTTTAAATCATTTGTCTTTAATAAATCTCTGAAACAGCTTGTTAAAAGTGAAACATGTTAGAATAAAGTAACTTTTTTCCTACTTGTTCTTTATTTATTCATCTTGTCGAATTCCGATCCATATATTCAACTCATATATATATTATATATATATATATTACAAGTTTATAATAAAATCATAGTTTTACTGCAGCACAAGAGCTAGTGTGTTTCAGAACTATCTTATTAGCACCTCATCAGTCAGTGAAATATTTTTTCTGTTAGGAATCATTATATATAAAAGCTTAAAAACTACACACTTTTTACTGAATCCAGACAATTAAGGTGAGGGGATTTTCAAAGGGTTTGTCTCAGTGAACCAATAGAAAGTCAGGTCATGATGTATAGAAGAAATTTGATTGTAAGGGTAAAGGGAGAGAGAGACTTGAAATGACTTAAGACCCAGACATTTTTCAAGCCAGTGATGAAATAAATTGACTGATACATATGTAGCATTTTACTAAGTCTGAAAAGTTATCACGTGTCACTGTGAAACAGTTACAGGATTTTATTTAAGTTATTTTTCAAATTAAAGTAGTGAACAAGAGACAAAGACAGAAAAGTTTTTTTTTTTTTTTTTTAAATACACCGCACATCAAACATATGTAGTTGACTTAGTGGGTGATATATCCGTAACAAATTATCAGAAGATGGGAGAATCAATCAATATATGCTAGGGGATAGATTGTAGATGTCTAGTTCATTTGAATCCTGACGAATAGAGTGAGAAGCAGAAACAGGCCAGAGATAGGACAAGAACAGTGTGTGTCCGTCAAAGACACTGGAACAAAGAATGCCATATTTATGATTAGGATACTATCTGAAAGAGCAATACAAATGAGAAAGGACGTGTACCTATGTTTTATCAATTATGCAAAGGCGTTTGACAAAGTATGCCACAAAGAATTGATAGAAATACTCAGCAGCCTTGACATATTTGGGAAAGACATAAGAGTAATCAAGAATCTCTACTGGCAGTAAACTGCCTGCATACAGACAGGTAATGAATTCAGCAGATATAGAGAGATAGAAAGGGGTGTAAGATAAGGATGTGTCTTTTCACTGGATCTATTCAACTTGTACAGCAAGACTATTCTGAGGACTCAAGAAGTTATGCCAGGATTTTTCATCGGAGGCCACAATCTGAACAACATAAGATACGCAGATGATACAGTGCTGATAGCAATCATGTAAAGGAAACTACAAGTCCTCCTGCAAAAAGTAGCTGACAAGAAAGAACTACAAATAAACTGCAAGAAAACTGAATACATGGTCATCAGCAAAAAGAGCAGCCCAAAATGCCAAATACAGGTGGGGGATACTAAAATCAAGCAAGTACAAAAATTTAAATACCTGGGCAGTCTTTTAACAGAAGACGGAAAGTGTGACAAAGAGATTCGAATCGGCATGGCAAAGAATGCATTCCAGAAGTTGAGTAAGGTATTAAGAAACAGGACAGTTTCGCTAGAAACAAAGAAGAGAGTACTGGATTGGTATGTGTTGTCAGTTCTTCAATATGGCAGTGAATGCTGGACAATCTCATCAAAGATGAAGGAAAAACTTGAAGCAACTGAAATGTGGTTCTACAGAAGGATGCTGCAGATATTATGAATCAAGCATGTGAGCAATGAGGTTTTGGAAAGAATGGAAACAAAAAGGAAATTAATACTGAGCATCAGGAAGAGACTGCTAAAGTTCCTGTGACATGCAAGGAACATGAGGAAGGAAGGTTGGAGAATCTGATACTAACAGGCCAGATACAGGGGAAAGCAGCGTGCATAGAATACTGCTGTCATATATGGTCAGGCGCACCCGCTGCTCATCGCACTGTTCTTGACAGGCTCCAAAGGAGAATCAGTAATGTGATAGGTACCAACTTTGCTGCTCGACTCCAGCCACTTCTCACCGATGGGATGTGGCTTCTGTCTGTTCTATAAATATTTTCATGGCTTCTGCTCCGATGAACTTGTCACTGGTGCCCCTGCCACAGGTGTTTACTCGTGCAACCAGACTGGCAACTGGATCCCACCCATTCACAATTAGATCAACCAAATGCAGATGACAATTCTACTCCTGCAGCTTCTTTTCTTGCACTCCTGCCTGTGGAACTGTCTTCCATATTCTTGCTTTCCTGACGGTTACAACCTCCAGAAATTTAAATGCAATGTCAATAAACCAGCTCTTAACCACTTGACTAGTTCTTTCTACACCACCCTGTATATCTTTTCCTTTTTCTTTACCTGTGCAACTGTCATCACACCTGTATTCGCATCCTTAACTGGTTCATTATTCTCTTTACTCTCTTCCTATCTAATCTTTTTACTCTAATGTAGTCCCCTGCGCATCAGTGGTGTTACCGCCTTGTTCGAGGTGACACAATTTAAAAAAAAAAAAAAAAAGCATTATGAAGAAAAAGAAAAAAAAAATTCAATGAATAATGAATTTTTATAAGAATTGTTTTCATTTTTTCTTTGCTAATTATTATGATATATCAAGTTTCAAACATCTTTTAAATTTCTTCCAGTTAGTGTCTTTGGCTATTAATTCATTAAAAATAGACTATTTACAAATCAAAAATTCACAAGCTTAATACAAATCATTTAGAATTAGGAATATTAAAATAATTTCTAAGGCTAATTCAGTATCAAATCAACAAGGGGTTAGACCCTGTTCGATCAGGATTTTTTTCAAATTTGCTACACTTATAGATCTTCATAAAAGGAATTGAATGGAACCTGTTACACATGTCAAGGGGTTCCTGATATATGACCGCTGACTATTTTACGAAAATGTTGAAAAATGTGAATAGTGACCAACTTTAAATGATGATATCTCAGTTGTTTATAGACCTACAAAGTTCATTCATATATCATTCTAAAGTACTTGGATAGATCTACAATTTTATCAGGGATTTTTTTTTTTTTTGGAGGTCAAATAAAGAAGCTGATCTTGACCTTTGACCTGACATCTCAAAAAATGTTATTTTAATTTTTTTTAAAAATTTTGACAAAAGATTTGTCTATCTTATGACAGTATATATTCCAAATTTCATGATAGGCATTCCACTAGAACTGTTGCTACAAGCGTTTTATAGAACTGGGAAAATTCAAAATGGCAGAATGTTGTATCTGCTACTTCATATAAAAACATTTTGATGAAGTAGTAGAAAGAATGTTTATTCTGGATAGTATAAAAGTAAAAAGACCAGAACTTACTTAAATTATGTAAATTGCTTTTTTGTAGATTTAGAATACAATATCAAACATCAACCAAAATTTATTCACCATAGGTCATTTGGGGGAGGGGGGCTATAATTTAATTAACCCATAACATTTTCACTTTTTCCATAACAAAATCTGTGTTGCATTAGAAAAAAAAAAAGAAGTAAATTCAGTTTCATCATCAGAAAAAATTTTTTTATTGATTTTATGACCACAGTCCTTACGTGAATATTAATCAGCATTAAAATAGCTTCACAAAGATATACAACTTGATCATATTGTAAAATATCAAAATGTTTTTATATGAAGTTGCAAATACTACATTCCGCCATTTTGAATTTTCCCAGTTCTATAAAACGCTTGTATCAACAGTTCTAGTGGAATGCCCATCATGAAATTTGGAATATATACTGTCATAAGATAGACAAATCTTTTGTCAAAATTTAAAAAAAAATTAAAACATTTTTTGAGATGTCAGGTCAAAGGTCAAGATCAACTTCTTTATTTGACCTCAAAAAAAAAAAAAAAAAAAAATCCCCTGATAAATAAAATTGTAGATCTATCCAAGTACTTTAAAATGATATATGAATGAACTTTGTAGGTCTATAAACAACTGAGATATCATCATTTAAAGTTGGTCACTATTCACATTTTTCAACATTTTTGTAAAAAAGTCAGCAGTCATATCTCAGGAACCCCTTGACCTTGAGATGTGTGACAGGTGCCATTCAATTCCTTTTATGGAGATCTATAAGTGTAGTATATTTGAAAAATGTGTCTGACATGCTACCCCCCCCCCACCATTTGTTGATTTTACACGGAATGAGCCCTAATTTTTTTTATTATTATTATGTTAAACAGCACATTTTCTTTTGCTATGTAAACATATAATAAGAGATTTATCATTAAAAGGCCACATGTTTTAAGTGTTGTTCCTCTTATGAAATACTAAACTTGATTATGTCAAATTTTGGTCACCATACATCCAGATTGAAGTGCTGTTATCGTCTACTTAAAAAGGTCAAAGAGTTAAATCTTTGTGTTTAAGAAATACTTTTATTCTAAATTTTATGCTATAAACAAGTAATACTGGTTTCAAATTAGATTAATTTAACTTTAAATTTGATAATTTTCCAAAAATAACAAATGAGAGATGTATATTTTATTTTTGCAAGATTTTTAAAACCAAGCTTACAAATGTGATGATTGCTCAAAGAATGGCTAAAAAATTAAAAATTAAAAAAAAAATTAAAAAAGAAAAAATCTCAAAATTTTAGATTCCAATGAATATAACTTTTGTTTGAAATACACCCGAGTATTTTGCTTAGTGGAAATACTAAATTTAATCATTTAGCTTCAAATTAAGCTAAAATTAAAGTTTCAATTTTTAAAAATTCAATTTAAAACTCAGGTATCAAAAATAGAGTGGCGGTACCTAGACTGCATTTTTGTTTTCACAATCAGAGCAGATTTCCTAAAAATGGGCTAATTTAGAAAAAAAAAGAGGAAAAAAAAAAAAAAAAAGAGAAAAAACGTTGATTAGCATTTCATAATGACTCCTGAATTGAATTAATATTGTAGGTACCTCCACTCATTTTCAATAACTAAATTTAAATTGAATTTCTAAAAATAAAAAAGCTTTCTTGAAGCTTTAATTTTAACTTGAATTGATCATCAGTGGAGTAAATTTACTAATTCTAGTAAGCAAAATACACTGGTGTATTTCAAACCGAAATTAATCAAAATCTAAAAATTTTTTAATTAAAAAAAAAAATCAAATTTTTCCGCCATTTTTTATCAACTGACACATTTTGTAAACAGAAGCCAATTCTCGGTTTTCAAAAATCTTGCAAAAATAAAGTACACCACGCTGGCACATCATTTTATTCAAATTACCGAATTTAAACTTACTTTAATCTAACTTGAAACGAATTAATTGCTTACTGCCTGAAATGTACTATAAAAGTGTTTTTTATAACTACGATATCCTTGTTATTGGGGTTGTCATTGCCTTATCAGAGGCAATAAATGACATGATATACAGTCAGTTAAGTGCCATATGTGATACACGCTCTGGGCGATCATGTCTTGAAAGAGACATGACTGACTGGGCAGAAGATTATCCCACAGTAGGTTGCCATTGCTTTCTGTGGTAGACTGGTTGCCAGCCAAGCCTATAGAACACAGTCTGTTCATTTAACCCATAACTGGAGGGAAGAGAGATTAATACCTTTCCCATGGGTATTTGTGCTTAAGTGAATACAAGGAATTCAACTGAAATTCAAACTTGGCACCCCAATCTCTCGTACAGTAGCCATCAAAAAAAAGCTAAGTATGGAAGATGAATTTGGCATAAATTTTATATGTACGTTTTTTTTTTAATTTTTAACTATATGTTAAAATAAAAAAATTCAACAATATTTTCAGCAATTATCCAATATTTTAGAATTTTAGTTTAGCTTTATAGCCTTACGTTTCAAGATGTTTTATGAACAAATAAACTTTTTTACAATTTAATAACAGAATGAAAATATATAATGGCAGAGGTAACTCAATTTATGAAATGTTATGGCATTTATTAATTTTTATTTTTAATAACTATTAATCATATTCTTCATTAGGTACCTCTAGAAATTGTGAATTTCACAATTACTTTTTGCTTTTAACAAAATTCGGAAACTAGGAATTAAAATATAAAATTAGCTTTAAATTTTGAAGGGACGATTTGCAAAGCGCGTTGAATGTTGAAACATAGAGCATAGGAAACACCGAAGCAAGATGAAAGAAAAAAATGTTTATATAGTTTTTTTTTTTTCATGTATTGAGCACAACCTTTGAAACACGTGACCTTTTGATATATATCATGTACAGCCTCCCATAACAAGAAAATACAGATAATCAGCATGCACACAATTAAAATGTTTTAATTATTTTAAAAATCCAATGGCTAAATTATTTATATTAAGCTTTTCAATTTTTGATTAGTAAATGTAGTCTTCATGCATTAATTTCACACCCTAGCATTAACAATGGAAGAGGAAATTTAAAAAATGTTTTGAAACTTTATAAATTATTATAATAAAAAATAAAAATGAAAAAATTATTGTAAAAATTCATTATACATTGAAAAAAATTTTTCTTTCCAAACTATATCTTTAGTTTATATTGTTTATAAAAAGCAATTAAAAATTTATCTAAATAAAAAGTGGCATACTTTTATTGCATTTTTGTTTTCACAATTTGAAGCAGATTTTCTAAAAATTGGCTTGTTCTGAAGAAAAAAAGACAGTTGATTAGCATTCCCCAATGACTCCTGAATTTAATTAATATTAGATTTATGGATAACGATGGCAAATTTCTAAACACTTCCAGAAATTAATTGGTGGAGGAAACAAATGTAAATAAAAATTTTTTTTTTATCAATGAAATAATTATTTCAGCAATGATTTCAGTCAATAAGTCCTGAAATGTTCATCAATATTCAACCATTATTTGATTTTTGCAAAAATTTACAAATTAATGCGTCTTTCACTGGCAAAAAAGTCCCTTGCGTATTATTATGTTTGCTGTTAAAAAAAAATTGTTTATTGTAAAAATTACATCACTGATGGACAAAAAAAAAACAAAACAAAAAAACAAAAAAAAAACAAGATTTTCTACAAAAGATAATTAAAAACTATTTTGATCTATGCTCTTAATAATGACATGAACTTTTTGCCGATAAAACTTAGTTTGGGGCCTTTTTTCTTAATATATACTGTTTTTTCAGTGATTTTTTTTTGGAGTTACCCAAAGGTATATGGGGAAACTCTTGCAAATTTCTAGACATTTCAGAAAATTAATTGATTGGGGAGATATGTGCTGTGGTACAGTGGATATCGGCTCGGAATGACAAATCAGGGAGCCGTGTTTGAATTCCTTGCATTCAATTACGTACAAATACCCGTGGGAAAAGTATTAAGTCTCTTCCCTCCAGTTATGGGTTAAATAACAGGACAGCTTGGGTTCTGTAGCTTTGACTGGCAACCAGTCTACTGCAGAAAGCAATGTCAACCTACTGCAGGATAATCTTCTGCCCAGTAAGTCATGTCTCTTTCAAGATATAATCACCCAATGAATGAAAAAATGTGGGGGGGGGGGGGGGGGGAGAAAAGAAAAGAAAAAAGGTTTTACCAAGATTTTCTACAAATAATAATTATTTCAAAAATGATTTCAGTCATTTATGAATAAGTACTGAAATTTTCATCAAAATACGATTTTTGCAAGAATTTCCAAATAAATGTGTTTTTCACTGGCAAAAAAGTGATTTGCGTAAGTGTAATATTAGGTTTGCTGTAATAACCCTTGTAAAAATTGCATTACTTATGGACAAAAAAAAAAAAAGATTTCCTACAAAAAATTTGAATGTGTTAAAAAGTATTTAAAAATTTCTTAAAATAATTAATACATTGACTTATCCTCTTAACTATTTCGTGGGAAAAACAGCATAGCGTAATGAAAAAAGCCACAAACTTAATGAAAATAAAGTTTTATCAAAGTGTTCATGCTATTATGAAGATGAAAGACCAAAGAATTTTTTTAATTATGTTTTGAAATTTTTTTAATCCTTTCTAACACATTTGAAATTTTGATTAAAATCTTGTTTTATTTACACCAACACCTTCTCTAACTTAACATTTTTTTTTTTTGCACATTTTTTTCCATAGAAAACAGATTTATTTGAAAATTCTTGTAAAAATCAAATAATTGTCTGATTTTAATAAAATTTTCAGGACTTATTCATAAATGAATGAAATTATTTTTGAGATTTTTTTTTTTTTTTAAAAGAAAATACTGGTTAAAAAAAAAAAAAAATGTTTAAATGCCCCCCCCCCCCTCATGAAATGTTGCACATAACCTCCGTGTTCCCTGACAATTTTCTTTTGTTGTTAACAGTGAGAGTCTTTGGAGATTGCAAATCACCTACAAATCACCTACTTTCTTTTTCCAAATTATTGCCATTTAAATGAAAATCTGCTCTGAATTGAAAAATAATAAATCCAATAAAATTATGACATTACTTAATTAGAAAAGTTTCTAATTGCTTTTGTAAATAAGTAATAAGGACATTGTCTGAAGAAATAAACATTTTTTGATGAATAATGAATTTTTACAAGAACTTTTTTAAATTTTTTTACATTTTTAATTATAATCATTTTTAATAGTTTAAAATCATGTAAAATTCTCTATTGGGGTATTCCCTAGAGGTTATATGATAATTAGGTGGAAACAAAATTTACGAGTCCAAAATTGCAAAAATTATAAAACGTAGTGGTGCCACTTATTTTTAAAATAATTTTTATTTATTTAATACGTTCCTTATTTTCATGTATGGTTGACTAAGATTGCCATTATTATGAAAAGGTTACGTAATTTAAGAGTTTTGTCCCTTCCCTTAGATTTATGAAAATTGTATGTGTCATGCATAGCAGCTGTCATCGCTTCATCATTCAACAGTCCATCAAATGTTCAATCAGATGAACACGACCTATCGTTAATAATTGGTTGTATATTACTTTTTTATGCTATAAGTAATATTTATTTAAAATCAGATTAATTTAACTTTCAATTTTCTAATTTTACTAAAATAAAGTGTCAGAAATTTTTTGAAATATTTCTATCTGAAATACACCAGAATTTTTTAATTAACGGAAATAATAAATTTAAGCATTAAGCTTTTAATTAAATCTAAAATGAAATCTTCAAGAATGTATTTTCATTTTAAAAATTTCATTTTAAACTTAGGTATCGAAAATTTATGCTAAAATATTGAAGATACCTACTTTTAATAAACATTTTTTGCCAATAAAACTGTTTTTTTTTTTTTAGTTTGAGACCTTTTTACTACTATATACTGTTTTTGTTGTTTTTTTATTTTATTTTATAGTGATTTAGTGGAGGTTCCTAGGTCATTGATATAATTCAAAAATTAAAAATAACATTCTTATTTTTTCAAAGATGCATTTTCTATCCTAAGACACATCAACGGCATATTTTCTATTCTATCATCCTTCCTTTTCTGATTCAAATTTTATTCTCAAACTTGTTCCTTTTAGTAACAATGTAAACATTTATTTTCCTTTTACACATAGATACATATTGACACTTAGATGCGTTAAGTATCTATTTTGCACCATGAACTCACCCACTCCTTAGAGAAAGATCAAAAGGACTTATTAGTTTTAAAATCGACAAGTGTATAAAATTTCTTTCAAATTTTAAAAACAAATAAATTTTTCAAGATTCTACAAAAATGTAATTTATTACTGTAAAATAATAATTTTCCTTTCAACTCCAAATTCAGCGACTGTGAATTTATCTTTGACAGAAATGTTTGCTTGTCTCTGATGCCTTTAAGCTTTGCTTTTCCTCTTTTCTTGTTGAGTAGCAGCTAGAAGACATGCCTTCATATTCTTTCTCCCTTTCTTTCTTGTCACCTAGCTGAGAAAAGACAGAAGGCCAAGAACTCAATTTTAGCTTGAAAGTTTTGGGAGAATTTTGCATTTTGACTTTCATTAATTGAGAAAAAGGATTTGTGAGCAGCCTAATTTTATACAATTCCAGGACGTTTCAAGGAGCTTATAGGAGATTGTTTTTCTGAGACTTTTCATTGAAAAAGCCTTATAACTTTTCAATATTTCCAAGACCTGTACGAATGTTTATAGATGTGCAATCACTAAATAATCAGAGGTATGCATTTTTGGTAGGCTTAACATATGAGCTCTCTTGTATTAATTAGTAATGTTTGCTGACCACTGACCTTTTTTCAATGCACAACATACAAATTGAATGCTGAAAACTTGCTAAACAAATTTATATAAAGCAAAAAGCAAAATTCAGCAGTCATAGAAAAAAAAACCCCAAATGACCAAACCAAGTATACTTTGAATCTGAAAGTTGTTTAACAATAGTACAAAGCACCTAGCAGTGCAACTACATGAAGTTTATAACAGACCTGATATAAAAATAAAATTTCACATTATGTTAGGAGATAAGATCTAAAAGATTTTCATTATATACTACTTAAGTTACTACCACAATCATCAAACAGTGATCAGAATTTTTTTACTCTGGTTAGTTACACGCACGCACGCACAAAAAAAAAAAAACAAGAATCAAACTATCAACATCTTAAAATACCTTTAATAAATAATACATTACAATGCAAAACATATTTTCCTATTAAAAAGAAAAAAACGAAACATTAATAAGTAGTAAAGATCTTTAGACAAGGAACAGAGAATAAGCAATTTCC
Source organism: Ascarosepion bandense (assembly GCA_037127315.1). Classification (NCBI taxonomy): domain Eukaryota; kingdom Metazoa; phylum Mollusca; class Cephalopoda; order Sepiida; family Sepiidae; genus Ascarosepion; species Ascarosepion bandense. The sequence goes on from JBBBDQ010000515.1 coordinate 6,561,139, forward strand.
CAAGAGAGCAACCTTTTTTTTTTAGCAACTCATTCTTTGTATACTTTGTGCAATAATACAACTGCTATGATCATCAGCCCTAAAATAAAGCCACTATTTTCATTATCTAATATCTTCTACCTTTATCCACTACGTTATTTAATGTTCAGTTTCCTCATTAATATATCTTCATGATTAGAAACATCAACATGCATGCCTCCCACCACTGACTTCTTGATTGCCTTGCTTAAAAAAAAAAAAAAAAAAAAAAAAAAAAAAAAGTAACTCAACCCATCACAAAGACTATCATGGGGTATATAATATAAGCAGATATGTATGGATGCACAGAAGTGTCTCTTAGAGAATACACATTTTGTGTTTGTAAGGATTAGCATGAATATGGGCATCTTCACAAGGATAGTTAGATATAAAGATAGCTGTTAAGAAACAACTGTTCTTATTAGGTGTTCAATATTGTGGATTATCAGTTATCTCCCTTGAACAATTTCTATAAAACGAACTCTTCAGTGAGGACAGTGTTTTTAGGTCGTTTATCATAGGCAAGTTAATAAAATGGTAGCAAGCAAAGACCCAGTAATTTTGTGAGATATTTTATATTGTTTGTGTTGTACACATTTCAAGATGATAATTCAACAGGCTTTTAAATCGCCACAATCGCTGACGACCTATTAACGAATTATGTTGAATGGAAAAATGATTTTTTTTAGCAATATGGCAGATGTACACTAAGTGTACACTACAGTACACGGACTTAAATGTAAACAAGGCCCAGCAGTTTTTTGTCAGTTTGACTGGACGAGCAAGAAATTGTCTTAGGAACTTAAAAACTCAGTTAATTGTTCAGGAAAACGGAGTCAAGAAAATAATAGACAAACTGGACACTTTTTTTTTTTTTTAAATAAATACCTAGGCTTATTTAGCCTTAGGAATTTTACGATTACAGGCGCCCTTCCGGCGTAAGTATAACAGATTTTTGATTTAATTTGAATACCTGTATCACAAAGAGAAGAATTACGTGTACGTGCATTTCCCCTATTGACTGCACTAAATGTAAAATGATAGACTAGCAGATGTAAAAAAAAAAAAAATTCACCAATATTTTTTTAAAATAATGATTTCAAAAATAATTTTATTCATTTGTGAATAAGTTCTGAAAGTTTCATGAAAACTTTGCAAGAATTTCCAAATTAATGTTTGTCACCAGAAAAAAATTGTTTTCCATTGTAAACTCTCGTAATAATTTGGCTCCCCACTAACGAAAATATAAAAATAAGATTTTACCAAAATTTTGAATGCATTAGAAAGGATTAAAAAAATACTTTGATCTTTCTTCTTAATAATAACAAACATTGTGATGGGAAAAGTTTTATTAAGTTTGGGACCTTTTTTTCTTCATACTATGTTGTTTTTTCAGCAATTTAGTGGAGGTACCAATGATAGATTTGGTTTGCATCTCACCAGACCTTTACTGTATTCCACTTACAAATTCGTTATCTGACAAGCAGGGTGAATTGAAAGTGTCAGTAGTGTTGCACACCACTTCTGTAAAAATTTAACACTGGAAAAGAGAGAGAGGAAAAAAAAAAAAGCTTGTGAAAGTGAGTAAGAATTTAAATGATGCTGAATTCCTTAAGATAATTGTAAAATGTTGCAATTCATGTAAATTATGCATGTACCATTATGCCCAGTTGTAGCTCTGTCCATGGCTGATAAATTTAACAAAGTTGTGTGCATGGACTAAAAGGAACAAATTCCCAATTAAAACTTGGATTTTCCATATAATTGATTCACAAAATATTCTACAGCTTGTTTAGTGTTTTTTTTTTAAGTAAAATGAAATTGTGGATAGTTTATTTTGGTTCACCTAGAAAATTAATGGAGGGGACTTTTCAAATGAAAGATACAAGGAAATGAATGAGAAATTAAATATAGAAATTGCAACAACAGCAGGTGAATCATAGTTTAGCAACAGCATAATCAGGTATTGGTAGAAGCATTTTACAAGACTGTTGCTGAAGTGAAAGGTGAACCAAAAATTGCATTTTGGGGCAGTAAGTGCCAAGAACACACTACAAAATAGTGGTGGTTTTAGTCCAAACCAATTAGTATTTGGAGTTAACACTAACCTTTCATCCATATCAGAGTATGAACTTCCAGCTATGGAATGTTCATCTAGTGATATGCATCCAAACATGAAAGCTTTACAGTTCCAGACAAAAATATATTACAGCAGAGTCAAGTGAAAAGATCAGGAGAGTGCTCAGATATAAGGTGCAAGTTTATTATTGCAGATAAAATTTTAAAGGTTGGAAAGGTACTGCATTTGTGTTTGGGAAAGGACAAACTGTATTAGTATGCCATGGAGGAGCTTACCATCATGTTCATCCATGTCAATTAATGAAATTAAAAGATTGTACCAAGCAAAAAGAGATTAGAATATAAGACTAGAGATGTAGAAATACCTATGAATATTACTCCTGAATATTCTATGCCAGATGAAATTGACTACCAGAAGGAAGATATGTCTGATGGTAGATATGAAAACTTGCTTCTGGATGTAAGTAATAAGAAATTCTTTTATGTACAAAATGAGAAATGAAATATCAAGGCAAGCCAAAGTATTAAGCATACAGCCTATACAAAATGGAAAATGTAAGGAATGGGTAAATGTTCATGTGAAGGGAGTGAAAAATCAAGATGTGTTGATTAGTATAATATTAACGATTAGAGAGAACAATTTTATCCAGAAAAAGCAGTACTGTTAACCACGCATCAAGAAATGGCCCTGGATGTTATGGATGCTAACAAGAGGGCTGAATAACTTAATTGATAATGTATTTGAAGTTAATTTTGAAAACAAACTACACTATCTTCTCACTGGATAATACTCAAAGCATAAAAGATGACAAAAACAAAACTAACACAAGATTAGTGGACCGTGGCTTCGAAGGAGACACTAACTCTTAGAACAGACCCTCCCACCTGCAGTAGAGAGGTTCCACACTTGGTATTTTTGACAGCAGCCTTGATATCTTGGAGGTTGCAACCTATTGATGTAACAGTGGCATTTTTACAAGGAGGATCCTGTGAAAAGAAGTATTTCTATGCCCACCTGTCACAAAACTGAAGTCTAGCTTGAATGATGTACCCAGATCTTGGCACAAATGAGTTAAAGGAATACTCTTACAGCTTGGGGTGGAGGGTACAATTTGTTTGATAATGCTGTATTCCAGTGGTATAAAAATGGATCACTTGTAGGAATTTTGTTTAATCATGTGGATGATTTTTGCTTTCTGTGGCAATGACTTTTTTCAGGATCATAGAAAAACTAAATAGAATATTTAAAGATCAGCACTCATGAAAATGGATGATTTAAATATCTAGGATTGGAAGTTGTGCAAATAAAACAATTGTATATTTCGACAATAATGCCAATTAGCATAGCTAAAGATGAATTCACTAGAAGAGAAAACTGATTTAAAAAGCTCAAGTGGACAAATGATCTGGGTTTCTTCACAAACAAGACCAGATATAAGCTATGAAATGTGTCATGAGCAATAAAGAGAAAGCATCCAAATGTGAAAATGCTACAAGAGGCAAACAAAACACTGTTTAAACTGAAAGACAAGAAAATTGCACTGAAATTTTCCAATTTGGGTGAGCCTAAAAAAAAAATGTGTGTTAGCATATTCAGGTACTACATATGCTAGCCTGAAAGATGGGCCTTCCTAGAGTGGTATTCTTGTTTATATTCAAGTTGAAACTAAAATAAAATAAGAAATTTAAATACCTGAGAAACATTCTGACAGGTTGAAAACTGTGATATTGAGATCCGAAGATGCATTGGCATGGCCAGGCATGCATTTCAAGAGCTAACCAGAGTATTGAGATAGAAAAGAGTGCTGGACTGGTATGTGATTTGTCCTTCTGTATGGCAGTGAATATTGGACAATCTCCTTAAAGATGAAGGAGAGGATTGAGGCAACAGAAATGTGGTTCTACAGAAGGGTGCTGAGGATACCATGGACTGAACATGTGATCAATGATAAAGTGTTAGAAAAGATGCAAATAAGAAGAAAACTCATACTTAACACAAGGAAGAGACAGTTAAGGTTCCTGAGACACATGAGGAAGGAGGGCATGAAGAATCTGATACTCACAGGATGGATACAGGGAAAGAGAGACAGGGGAAAGCAGTGAGACATATTTGACAGGCTTGAGCAAATGGATTATGGAGTGGGGTTTGGGAGAGATACCAAGTGGAAAAAATATTGAGAATGACAAGAGACAGGGCCAAGTGGAAATCCATGGTTGCCTTTGTCCTGAAGGGACACAGTACATGATGAAAAAAACAAGTTGCACCAATTAAAGAGTCTATTAGCATCTGAAATTTTGGCATTAAGTAAGGCAGCAAATACAGGATTCTTTGTCTCTCTGTTGCAAGAAACTTTTGATTGCTGACTAGTGCTTTGAGGGCTATAAACATTATTAGTGGCAGAAGACTAAGAATGGACATTGCAAGATTGAGAGAAATGGTGTCAGAGGGAGGAAATAAAGGTATTTTGGGTGTATGGAAAATTACAATTGACAAATTTTTTGACAAAAAAAGTGCTTCTACACTTAAACTGTTAAGTACCTTGTACATCTCAACTTTGAAAAAAATAAATAAATAAAAATGTCCTAAATGAAGGAAGTTATGATGTAGATTATCAGTCATCTCTCTTGAACATAGTCATCTATAAAAGGAACTCTTCAGTGAAGTGAGGGTATTTATCTTCTAAGGTTAGATTTTTTAAAACTTATCTATATACAAATCAACCAGTATAGTACAGCTCCATAAATATACAATGAAAATATTGAAACAGTACTTACAAATGTACTCATTACTAATCTATTACTACTAGGGGAGAAAATGGCAGTTGTAAGTGTGACGTTGCCATGTGAAAATTACTTCAACATTTCGTTTCAACTATTTTCTTGGGCATCTATATGTTAATCTTACAAATAATGGTAGCAAAAGTTCTAAGTTTTGATGAACTTGTAATCATAATTTTGTTTGTAATTGATCTGTGAGATAAATTTGTCACCAATTTTGTGTTTTCTTAAGCTCTATATGTCTATTAAAAGATTTTAGATATCTTGAAAACAATTTTAGTTCAAGATACCTATTAGAAATTGATATCATTTTAAATAAACTTAACAGTTTAAGAAAAAGAAATAGTATGCCCCCGTCCCCAAGTATTGAACCAAATTTGAAAACATCTCCACTTTTATTTAGTGACCAAACCAGTTTTATGAAAAGATTTTATTTTAGGTCTTAATAATTTCTGCTAGATTTGAAATTACAGTAAATTCAAGTTAATCTGATTTTCCAGGATAATTGTAAGATGTTGAATCAATAGTTAAACATCAGCTTATTTTAGTTTTAATTTAGAGACATCCACTAAAAAAACATCAGTCAGTTAATTGTCATATGTAATACATGCTTTGGCAATCATGTCTCTTAAAAGTCATGACTCACTAAGCAGAAAATTTTCCCACAGGAGGAGGTTATTATCAATGCTAAAATAGTTAGGCATCTCACAACCTTCTCCCTGACAAACAATATGGCTTCCGTTTTACCAAGTCCACCACTGATGTACTAATGACCAGGCTCAAGAATGGCAAAACTTAAGCTATTGCTCTTGATATCTCAAAACCATTTAAAGGTATGCTGGCCTTCTGTGCAAGCTCCAGAGCCACAGTATAGATTTAATTCTTTTATTTAATCTGGTTGTTCCCATCAAATCATGAAATGAAAGTTGTTTTGAATGAGCAAGCATCCAGATTCTTTTATACAAATGCAGACATCCCTCAAGGCTTTATCGTAGGTTCTACGCCTTTTCTGATCTTCATCAATGATCTACCTGATGTAATCAGTTCCAAAGTAGGCATCTATGTAGATGACACCACCATTTACATCCATCTCAATAAGAAATCTGTCAAGCCTGACAAAGTAAACCTGGCTGCTGTACTTCAACATTCACAATGGAAAATATTTTAACACAATTGACATTTATTGAATACTTTACTTATACATCTAGAACAAGTTCTCTGTAGCAGTTTGTTATGGATAATAAGGATGAAAAATAGGCAATGCAAAAATCAGTCATTTTTTTCTGGTTAAATAAAAAAAAGTTTGTTTTTTTTTTTTTTAAGAAGAAACTTACATTTTTATCCTAAATTGTTAAAATGTACTGCAATTTTTCAAGTACCAAATTTAATTCCAAAAGTTGCCACTGAAGCAAATATCCGAAATAGTCATGATTCTGTAGAGATGTAATAATAATCATTTTTTTTTTTTTTTTTTTTGCATGCAGAGGTACTTATTTGATGGTCAAGTATATGTTTGAACTAACCATGTAACTTACATATCTGGTTAATAAAGGTGTTTCCCTAAATAGTCCCAATTTTGGAGACTGGACATTAATGGATTATAGGGAGAAACCTATAATACTAGATTTTACAGGGAGCCTTAATAGGCTAAAGGCAGCGAGTGCAAGTGACACAATTAGAAAGTTTACTTGCTCAAGCCATTTACTATTACTGGGGATTTAATACCTGGTGGAAGCTTGATGTATCACATGCATAAAACTTTATAATTCATTACGGATGGCATTGTACCTTCAAAAACAGACACTAATCAAATCCTGTTAACTGCTATCCAAGGAGGTGAATAATTGCTGAAGGAAAAGAAGCCTTCTAGATTAAGTAGCAACTCACAGATACCTACAAACTCATGAATCACTGGAAAAAGAAACTAAAATGCATTACTCAAGTCAACCTCTTTAAAAGAAGAATTACACTTTAAAGCAGATGAAAACATAAGCAAAGCCATATTTTTTGCAGAGAAAACAATCAGCAGATAAACAGAATAGCAACAAGATTTTTTTTTTAATAGATTAAAAGTAATGCAAAATAAAACATGATTGCTCATCAATAGCAAAGAAGTCATCATTCCTGTTTATTCAGAAATTATTAATAATACAGCTAGGAGAGTAACATCAATGCAAAACCACCTAGGTTAGTGTTTAAAAAACTATGCACTAAAATAAATCTGAATTCAGTGTTTCTGTGTAGGAGGATTTCATAGAAGAAATTTTGTTTATTAAGAGTTTAGAAAATTTTAGATTTAGATATTTTCTAAAATCTGTTCTATAAATACAATATTTCTTTTAATTTTATAAGTTTTAAATAATGCTTTAATATTAAAGAGGAAGGGTTGTGCCTAATTGAGTTTATTTCTTACAAAATGATCATTTAAACTACTTTAAGTGTTTAATACTTTTAGTTTTAACTTTGAATTATTTGTTGTACATGTAGATTTTGAACAATTAAAGAATAGTGTTTCTGATTTTAATAGAACTTTTAAATTTCATTCTTTTATACATCTTTACACTATTGTTTTGATAAAAATTATTTTCGTTTAATTTTCTAAGTGTTGTGTTATGTTTTCATGTTACTCAATGCTTGTGACATCTTTTATTAAAACCACATAAGCTTAAGAAAATTAACAGGTGGGGCTGTTAATGATTAACTTGGTGATTCACATGTTTTGTAAATAGAAGATATATATGATGAAAATAGTTTCAAAGTATGCTATATATAGCGTAAAAATATCAGGGATAGAACAGATGTAAATATAAAAGTGGACAGTGTTTTATACAAGCTTCAATGGCCCAAAGATTGTGCTAAAGCATGAAACAGACTTGCCTCTCAGAGTTGATTTATGTCCACTCACACACATGTAATTATGTGTAGAAGGTAATATAATGTCAGTAATTCCTGCTGAATTTAAGTCTTTTAAGAGTTTCCTACATTACTTTATTTACATTTTTAGTTCCTACTACCAGTTTTAAAATGTAGCTTCAAATTATCTCTTTATAATCATTGCAGAAATCCATTACATTTGATTAGCTACCTCATGATTTGCATGATGAAAACATGTCCCAAAACTTGAAAACTAAGTTTTATCAAAAGCTTTAATTCATTAAATTTTTAATACTTTTTAAAACATTTAAAATTTTGATTAAAAACCTTGTTTTTCTTGCATCAACACATGGACTATAAATTAGCATAGCAAATTTTAGTTTTTATGTTTTTTGAGGTGTTTTTTTTTTTGTGTAGTGAAAGACAAGTTAATTTGGGAATTCTTGCAAAAATCAAATAATTGTCAGATTCTAATGAAATGTTTAGGACTTATTCACAAGTGAAATAAATTATTTTAGAAAATCTTTGTGATTTTTTTTTTTTAACGTGTTTCACACCACTTAATTTTATGAAATCTCGAGAAATTCAACAAGATAATCTTTGAATATATTATTAGTTAAAAGCATTGGACCCAGTCTTGCTGAAAATCTATTAACATCAATATTGTCTGAAGAAAAAAAAATTCTTACAATGAACTTATCACAAGATTTGTTTACATTTTTTTCAAATTATAATTAGAATAATTTTTAAAGATTTTAAATCATCCAGTGTCAATGGTGTAAGTGAATACTGTTATCAAGTAGAACTATATTTACTAATCATATATCATACAGCTTATTACAATCTGACAATTTGGAGTATTTTTAAAAGGAACTTTTATTTCTTTTTGTACAAATGTGCCAATTTTTGTAAATATGACTTATCAGAAAATAAGAGCAATAACTATAGTAAATTTAAAGCCAAAACTCTAAAATTTAAAACATTACAAAGAATATTTATTCTTTGTGTATATATATATATATATATATATATATATATATATTACTGAGTACTTAAAAAAAGCTTGCATTATTTTCTTCAATTATTTTTTTGGGAGTGGTATAACTGCCATAGAACAACATTAGATAAAAATCTGTCATTGAACTTTTAAAAAGCTGTCAACATAAACAATTATTGCCATGTTAAAATGTTTTGTATTAGTGAACAATATTTGTTTCAATTTTGTATTAGTGAACAGTATTTGTTTCAATTTTGTATTAGTGAACAGTATTTGTTTCAATTTTGTATTAGTGAACAGTATTTGTTTCAATTTTGTATTAGTGAACAGTATTTGTTTCAATTTTGTATTAGTGAACAGTATTTGTTTCAATTTTGTATTAGTGAACAATATTTGTTTCAAACAGGATTAATTAACTTTAAATCAAATAAAATTTCAGGAAAGTATATTTTATTTTTGTAAAAATTTTTAAATACAGAAAAATTACTTTGTGATGAAAGATGACTTTAAAAAAAAAAAAAATTCTAATTACTATAGTTTAAAATACATCAGAGTATTTCATTTTAAGCTAAAATGAAAGCTTTTTGATTTATAAAATTTCATTTTAAACCAGGTACCTCCACTTCGATAAAAGAACACACATGATGATGAAAATGCCCCATCTTAAAAAAGAAAAAAGTTTTGTCAAAATGTTTGTTATTGTTAAGAGGAAAGACCAAGGATTTTCAATCTTTTCTAGCATGTGTGAAAAATTTGGTTAAAAAATTTTAATTTGGGGTTAGCCTAGGACCATAGCTGATTATGGGAATTTTAGCACCTTTGTTTCCAGTTAAAATCATTAACTTGGAAATTCTTGCAAAAATCAAATAATTGTGAGATTTTAATGAAACTTTCAGGACTTATTCACAAATGAAGGAATTTATTTGTGGAATTATTATTTTTATAAAAATCTTAGTAAAAATGTTTAAAAAACTTACTGTAAAGGCTGCTACAGAATAATTGGAAATTTCTGGTCCCTTGGACAATCAAACAGAAAATGTTATTTCACAAAGAAGTTGTCATTGTTATTAAGAAATATTCTTAAAATCTTTTTCCTGCTTCTTTTGTAATACAAGGATTGTACACTTATTTACATATTCTTTAGCTGCTAAAGGAGCAAATGAGTTGACTAATGAAGCAGTTTTACAGCTCTAGCATTACGTAACAAAAATAATTTCAAGTTCGGCAAGATAGTCACATGGATTTTTGTTGTCCATTTACAGTGAAAAACATTTATAATTAAAAAAAAAAAAAGGTACAAGAGAATAAATTAAGATCTAAGGGGGGGGGCTCGAGAACTGCAACAGTTTTTGACTTCCAAGAGCAAGTTAGCCTACTTTCCCAAGACAAATCTCCAGATGAATCAGCCACTACTCAATCTGCTTCACAAGTGAAGGTACTGGAAGAAGTCCTTGTGAAACTCCATATCCAAGAAAGAATTACAGAAAATGGAAGGAAAAAGAGTATCAAGCTGCTGCTGAGAAACAGAGAATCATCAATTGTATCAAGCATGGTGGTCCTGTGAATTCCATTAAGAGATACAACTGGTTTCAGGAATTGGCTTGGGAACACTGAAAGACCAACTGAGATATCTGAAAGCTGTCTTAAGTGTCAAGATCAATACCAATGGAAAGCTGGAAGCTGCTCTGTAATTACTTGACAAAAATAAAACCAGTCGATTCATTGTCACCTCTAAAGCAACGAAAAAGTGAATTTGCCAAGCATTCAAATAATTCCAGCAGTTGTGAAGAACCATCTCAAATTATTTTCACTTACAAGCGCCAATGACAACATGTTGCTGTATATTATGACACCAACTTTTACATTGGTCAAGTTATTGATGTTGCATCTCTATCCAGTGCTGTAATAAAATTTTTTTAGCCCTAACTAAGGTAGAAACTAAAAGGTAGAAATGATTATTTTCGATGGCCTTTGTCAGACGATATGGCACAAGTGGAGTCAACATTTGTTTATAGATAAAATTTTGATGTAATACAAATTTCAAATGACAGCAAGATTTTGAATGTTCTGTATGCAGTTACTATAGCAGAAGCCTATAAAAAAAATTCTGAATGCAAATCACTAAGGAGGAAGGACTGCAGGAGGATCATTAAATCTGCCTAGAAAATGTTCTATCACTTAGAAAATATTTTTTGCTCATTTCAAATTTTGAAGTTGAAAGATTTACAATAAAAATTAAAAAAACAAAACAAAACAGAAAAACAATGATTTTGTATAACAAATTTCTAAATTTTGTTTGTCTGGTCTATGACAAAAAGTTTTGATATAACAATGACTTTTTTTTTAAATCCTCATCCCAAAATTAGTAAACTTGTAAAGTTTCAAGCTTGTACCTCCAATGGATACTTTTTGACAGTAAGTTTGATGTATACTTTTGACTTTTTTTTTTTTAAACCCTTTTATCAAATTGTGTTTCTGTCTGTTTTTACATGGTACAAATAAGTTTCTTTTATTGATTTACTATTAAAAGAAAAGTTCAGCTTGATCTCTAATGTGCTATGAACCATTAAAAAGATTCAATGAGTTTGCTGTTGAAATGAAACATATGAACAGTCAAAGTTACACTTTCATGTTGTGCTTACTTTTTAGGGGGCAGGGGATAATGAGATTTTGCCTTATGTTTAGGCTGGTTTGATCCAAATAACTATTGCTTCCAGGTGTTTACTCGTGCAACCAGACTGGCAATTGGGTCTCACCCATTCACAGTTAGATCAACCAAATGCAGACGACAATTCTACTCCTGCAGATTCTTTTTTCGCACTTTCCGCCTGTGGAACTTGCTTCTATATTCTTGCTTTCCTGATGGCTACAACCTCCAGGAATTTAAATGCAATGTCAATACTCATCTCTTAACCACTTGACTAGTTCTTTCTACACCACCCTGTATATCCTTTCCTTTCTCTCTACCTTTGCAACTGTCATCACACCTGTATTCCCATCCTTCTCTTGCTTCTTTCTAATTGGCTTGTCTTTCTCCTCACTCTCTCCTATCTAATCTTTTTACTCTTATGTAGCCCCATGCACATCAATGACATTACCGCCTTGCTCAGGGTGATACAATTAAAAAAAAAAATTAGTATTAATTTTCATTTACCACATTACATTTGTAAGGATTTTTCACTTGTGTGAAGCCTGCCTTTTCATTTATACACTGTTAAAATTGGCTTGTAGAAAAATAGCATACAAGACCGGAAATTAGAAAATGTGCTATGAACTTTGGTCATAACTGAGTGGCTAATTGAACTTCCAAAATAAACTTGTTATCTTTGTTTTACAAAAAGAAAAAAAATCTATTTGTCTATATAAAGTTTTTTTTTATTTTTAGAAGTAATGAAAATAAAATTTGGGTTTGGGATATCTAGTTTCAGTGTTTCTTCCCCTTACAGGAAAAGAATTTGTACAATTATGTCACTTGTGTTCGCCATACACTTATCTTGCATCTGTTAACATTAACAACATGTTTCAAATATGGTAGGTTAGAAATTTCAACTGTTTAAAAACAGTTTTATTCTAAATTTCATGCTATAAATAAGTAATACTTGTGTAAATCAGATTAATTTAACATTAAATTTGCTAATTTTCAAAAATAATCTCACAGGTATACTTTATTTTTGCAAGATTTTTAAAACCAAGAATTAACTTTGTTTACAAAAGTTTCGATCCATCAAAAATGGGCAAGAAGTTTAAAAAATTTATATTCCAATCAATAATTACTGTTTTAAATACACCAGAGTATTTTGCTTACTGGAAATAGTAAATTTTCATTAGCTTTTAATTAAACCTAAAATAATTTCAAAAAATTATTTTTGAAAGTTAGTTATATGAATGAGTGGAGGTACATTACACAGTTCCATAAATTTGCTTTATTTCGATCCACGTCATTAAACAAACGAACGAACAAAAAAAGCAAAAAGAAATTTGCTTCATTCGTCTAATTTTATATTTCCTTTCAACTGAAACACTGGAGATACAACTCAAAGAATTGTTCTATTTTTTTTTAGTCTTTGGAGAAATTAAAAAAAAGGTTTTAAAATACATTTAATTTTTTTTAAATAAAATCATAAGTTGTGATAAGTGATGAAAACAGTGATGGTACATTTCGATTTTCATATGCCTGTTACTGTAACACTAACAGGCATATGAAAATCGAAATCAGTGCTCACAAAAATAAACAGGGAAAGGATGCGCCCCCCCCCAAAAAAAACTTCACTTGAACCGTTTCTTTCGTGAAAAATTAGTGATTTTAACATGTCTAAAATTACAGAAGTATTGTGGTGTTCTGAACCCTCGTGTGTGTGTGTATTTCAAGATAATGTAAATATAACAAAATCATTAGAAAATCTCTCTAAAAAACTATAATTTTACGGCGGATGTCTATTGGATATTTTTTTCTTGGAAATGAAGACAAAAAAATAAATAAATAAACAAACACGCATGCGCACTCACGCATGAACGTAAAGATTTACACACTATTTTTCAGACATTAACACTATTATTGTGCATGGAATGTGTACTAAAGAATGGAATGTATAAAAGACGTACAATTAAAATTAAATTAAGCAAGCTATATTTGGCACCCTCTTTCTTCACTGAAATGCACTGCACTTATGTTTGGCTTTCAGATATGAATACTAATAAAATTTAAAAGAAAACTCAAAATATAAGCCTTTAAGCGATGCTCTTTTTACAAGCCCTTACATTCAAACTGCAATGAAAGGAAAATTTATTTTTTTCTTCACGCTGAAGAAGAAATAAAAAAAAAACATACAAAATGAAAAAAAAAAAATTATCTCTACATAATTTGTTCCGTTTTTGTTTCATAAGTAGGGAAAAAAAGGTATTAATTGCTTTTTAATAATAATTTTGCTAAAATAATAAAGGGGGTGCTGATAAGTTCTTCGTCCAGACCAAAATTACTAAAGGAAGGTGGGAGAAAAAAAAATCTTTGTTCAGATTTTGAGAAGTGGGTTAAACCGAGAACTTTTCAGCACCTGCTTATGAAGACAAAAAATGCCTGTTCTGTGTTTAAATTGATATTGACGACCACCAGAATGTAAAAAAAAAACAAAAAAAAAAAAAACACTAATAACACTAAAACAGCTATAAAGTCCGTATGATCTTTAAAACATTGTTACAAAACAGTCCGAAAGTGAAATAAATTTCAATTTACTGATTAAAAAAAAAAAAAAAAAAAAAAAAAAAAAAATCAACAAAATTACCCTAAAATAAGTAAGTAAAAAAAAATACAGCAAAATTTTCTGACAGAAAGTATGCAGTTAAATACTTGTCAAATATTCAAGCATAATATGAAAAACTAAGTTTTCCAAAGAAAGAAAATTCATCTTTTCTTTTAAATGCATAGAAAAAAAAACAATGAATGAGAATTAAAAAACAACTAAGTAAAACTGGTAAGAAAGTTTATAGCCGTCATGTCTGAAAGTGTAGTAAAAGTGAAAAAAAAAATAAAATAAAATAACTAAAAGTGATCAGGCTTTAAAAAAGGTGACCGACATAAAAAAACAAAAAAAAAAACAACACTTCACTCTTTATTTAAAATCTGATAAAAATCTGAATGCATAAAAAAGGTATTTAATAAAAAAAAATGCTACTCTACTAATTAATAGTAGAAAATGTTACTTCTTAGCCAAGCACTTTTGTGTGTGTGTGCGCGCGCGCGCGCGCGGGGGTCCTTCAGAACTCATCACATATTCATGCCAAAGTTAAAATAAACAAAAATAACACGGTAGTCACCGGTAAAAAAAAAATCAAATATAAACTGATCAAGTTATATTGAAAACCTAAAAGATTAACAATATTTCTTAAGGAGGAGGAGGGGGGGGGTAAACGAATAGTCTTCCGAGCTATAAAAAAAAAAAAACTGTACATAATAATCAAGCAACTAATACTTTTTATGCTGTGCAGCTATATTTATACCCAGCATGGTTCAAGATATTTCCCCTCGTGTAGTAAAAAAAAAAGTATAACCAATGAAACGAGAAGAAAAAAAAATGAATAAACTAAACGGGGAAAGTAGGCGGTAGTGGCAAGTCGAATTAGCTACTTGCTATCTTTCTCTGCACAATACGACTATTTGTTGAGCGGGCTTTCGTGCCATAACAACTGAATAAGGCGAGCAGTGGCTGGTTAGTATTTATTCCAGCATACAAGCAGTTCGCTAAATCAACGGTAGGCGAGGGAAACTAAAGAATGAACTTAAACCACTCGGTCACCACGAGTAGGCAATGTAGCAAGCTATTAAACAAGATACCTATCGAGAGGGAAAGCAAGGAGACAACTCAGCAAAAACAGCTAGCAAGTTATTAGGCTGATTCGTTCAATACAGAGATCAGACATTTTTATAAACACAAGATTCTTGTTAGTGTTAAAACTCTAGTACGACAAACAAAATGTAAATTATTAGTAAACACAAAGTTTTTATTTGACTAAACTGATGGACCATTAAAATAATGTTTTTCATTGTCAATGAAGGAAATCTTTTCTAGACATGATGAGTATTGCCTAGTCAGCGGGCGACAGGAGAAAGAAAAAAAAGCAAATACTAAACAAGAGTGCATGTTGTAGAATGAAAGCTGTATAGTGTAAAAAAACATAGTACAACATTTAATATTTAAAATCATTACAGACATAATTATTCCTAAATGGAAATGAGCTTATCCATGTAAGTAAAAGAAAATAGGGACAAAATCTCAAAATATGTCTGATAATAAGGTCAGTTGTCGGTGGTATTTGTAGCATAAGAGAACGTAATTATCTGCCCCTGGTTTATTAGATTTTTTTTTTTTTAATAAAGAAAAGAATCAGTATTTCCTATAACTAAAAACAAATTTAAAAATTATAAGAGGTTTTCATATGACTTATCCCCTAAGGTTCATTATGACCATTTACTATCAACTTAGTAATGGTTATTGCTATGTTACTTGTATGAAGACAACACGCTGTTGAAGATGAAAAATGCACTGCTATTGAGTACTTAGCTTATTTTTTTTATATAGTAACATTCAAGTAAATAAAAAAAAATGACCATCAGTTTACTTCAACAAATAAGTTTTACTTAATGTCATTTAAAGAACAATAAAATCCAAAACTCTTCTTTTCAGCAGAAACGGTGCTTTTTTTTATGCGCCAACTGCAACAGTGTAATAAAATTGCATATAAAAAATGGCCGCTCATAAAAGTTTGTCAAAATCGTTCAAGCATCAAATATAATTAAATAATAGATTTTCATTTACGATATAGAGTTGATATTTTTGTAAACAACCTTTTGCTTAACACAGCTTCAAAAATATTGGTTGTTTTTCATTTCAGGAAATCAAATTTTTACTTATGAATCGGAATGCACTGGATTTTTTATCTGTCGGCGTGTGGCGTCTTTGCAGTGTAAACAAAGTTGAATGTTGTTTCACTCCGCTAAAGACTGAAACAGTTTATCAAGTAAGAGGGAACAAATGAAATACACAAATTATAAATAGGACTTCAAAATGACAGAAATAAATATTAACGATTATTAAAACAAGTGATTTTATTTTCCAAACCAAGATTTTTTTTCTTCTCAGAGGACTTGTTTTAAAAATATTTTATTAAGACTAGAAAACAGAATATTCTGTAGAGTTGTGTATAGAAATAACTAAAAGCAAATGTTTCAGTTTAAAATTGACAGTACATTTACGTGATTTATTTAAAAGTACATGAAAAACTTGACAGTTTAGTTAAAAAATAGAGAATGTAAAATTTTATTTTGGCTCGTTAGTCTATTGAACAAAGAGCAATTAGTTATTTATATAACTTGCATATTTGAATGTAACAACTTTTTTTCTTTAAGTCAGCGTCTACCTGAATTACAAAATTGGCAATTTTTTGCCTACGGTAAATTATTATATTCTTTGATAACCAATGGAAATAAGCCTAAAAATTCCAAAATTGGTAAATTCAATAACTACAAAAATTAGTAATTTTTTTTTTAACTAAAAAATGATTTTGAAAAAGAAACGTGTTCTATTTTTATTCTTCGCAGTGAATACAAGGATTTGAAATATTAAAACTCATGTTAAAACTCAAATTATATGAAGCATCGAGGTTTTAAACGAGGACTTTAACTAAAAAACGGCTGCTTCGGTTATCGTTTAAAAATGATTTACACTACACTACAGGCATGAAACCTACTAGATGCCAAGTTGCGAACATAAACTACACTACATGTGTAAAAAAAAAAAGTTTATGTTAAAACTATCTCAATTCAATTTTTTGTGCGATCACATTACCTACATCTTAAAAAATTAAAGGTAAAAAAAAAAAAAAGAAGGACCAAATAGTGACTTTTAGTTTCAGCAATAAAAAAGTGATACTACTATCCTTTTTTTTTATTATTGAACTAAGTTAAGATTGAAGACCATGACATTGTCAGCCAGTATTATTGACTTTTAACTTAAACATGATTTAGGCAATTATTTTATGAAATTGAATGTTACAAGATACTACTTATATTACTGATTTGGAAGCTAGTCATTTTTAATAGTTTCGTAACAGGAACTTCCTTGACGGTATTTTGTGAAGATAACCACTACTGCTGCTGCTTTTAAATAATAATAGAAACTACTATAACATTTTGCACATACATGATGAAAAGCTTTTTCAATTCTTTACTCAGTGTCGATCGCGTTCAAAATCTGATGCATAAGGAAAACAATTTCATGAAGCCAGACTTAATTTTGACTCGGACTTGTCCATAGGAAATGTAACGAAATAAAAAAAATCAGACTGTACTGAATAAAAGAAGAAAAACTCATCACAAACCTTCAAATCTTGTGCGTCCGCCATTTTAGATCCAAGTGAATTTTTTTTCGTTTCTATTACCGGAAGTTGCCTCGTTCTGATCTTGCAAGGGCAAGATGGCGGTCTCTAGAGGTGAGTGTATATATGATGGAATTTGTAGATATTTATGCCAATTCAGTTTTCTTTCATTCGTTTAACTATTACTCAAATTATTTTAACGAACAAGATTTTCTATGACAATTTTTCAAACCCTCGTCTTAAAGTACTTCTTCAAATTTTACTTAGCTATCATGAAAACATTTATTTTAAAAGTACCTCTTCTTCTTTATAAGCGGTTAACAACTTTGTAAAATACAATGTTTTTGTTTATCTAACCACCCTTTAAATGAAAAACATATTTTAATTATTTATTAAATTGTGTTTCAGTCCTCTGCCTACGATTTCTTAAGACAATTTGTCTCTGGTTTCAGATGTGTACACATTTTAAAAGATAATGTTTTAAAAAAAATGAGCTTAGAAATAAATTGTTAACTTTAAGTTTAGTAATCTTTTTTTTTTCTTTTTTTTTTTAGTACAAGTTTAAAATTAATTCAGTTTTGTTTATGTGTATTGTTTTTCTCTTGATGTAACAGGGTCACAAGATGATCACTTTTTTAAAAACATTTTTCTAACTAAACTAATGACAATAAGCAAACGATTTGACATTGCTAAAAAAAAAAAAAAAAAATTAGTGTTTTGCTGTCCTTAGCCACAAGAACACTTATTTCAACTAGTTCAGTTAATTATTAACTGTTAATATGATACTTTCTTTTTATCAATTAGATCTCTAGCTGATTTCAATAAATTATAATATAAATAATTATATTGCTCTAGTCTAGTTGTTCATAATCTTTTTCTTTTTTATTGTTGAATTCTGACACGATTTTCCTTTTAGTTTTTTGTCCTATCGAATTTATTATTTGTAAAAAAAAAAACAACATAGCAATAACATTTTGTTTGAGTAAATTTGCAGCGAAAAGGCACCTACGATAAGTCTTCTGCTGGATGTTTTGTTTGCAAAATTTGCGAAAAAACTTCTTTTTTACGTATTTTAAATTCTAAATTTTCTTGAAATATTCAAATTGATTTGTAGAATTATTTCAAATGCTCTTTTAGACTTAGTCTTTCAAAATTCTATCAAAATTCCAGTTATCCCCAATTAAACTAACTCTTGAAACAAACAACAAATGACTTTAAAATTCATAGGTACTCTACTTAAATTTTAGTGACTAAAGCCGAAACGGATGACTTTTTCCAGAAATAAAAACAATTTAAATTAAAAAAAACAAAAACGTTACTAAAAATCAGGGAATTATAAGTTAACTAGAAAAATTTGTAGAAATGTACAGGGGGGTTCAGTTTCCTTTTTTTTTTCTTTTAAATATATAAGTTTTAAAAATCCTTAAAAAAAATTGCAATATCAACTCAAAAAATCTTGAAAATTTATCCTGACTCTTTGCAAAAATAATTCAATAAAATTCCAAGTAATTTTTATTGTAAGTTGAAGCTCGCCTAAAACACATATTTCTTAAAAAAATCTACCTGTAAATTTTTAGTACCATTTTGAAAGTTTTCTGGTTGCTGATGACAAGAGATCCTTTTAAATTGAATAAAGATAAATTTGAAGAATTAAAAAAATGTAAAATTTGATGTAATTTTTGCATCAGAAATATTTTCAAAGAATTTTATTTTCACAACTGTTAGCAACTAGTTAGATTATTTTTAGTACAGAGGTTAAAAAATTAAATAATTCTGCATTACCTCTTTTGTTTGACTGACTATTCTCCCCTGTTGGATATTAATCTAAAAATCAATTTATTTAATTTAAACATTCTTAATCAGTCAGTCAGTTTTTTGTGCTTTCCAATCCATTGATAGTGGTTTATTTTTTTTTTTTTTGCATGTCCGTTTTCCTGCTTATTTAGTAAATAGACTCAAAAGTATATAATTTCACTAGATTTTTTAATTAATTTCTTTTTTATACTTAAAAAATAATCATTCTAAGTTTCTGAAGTATAGAATAAAATGTTGTTATTAAATTATTGGTTACATAAGTTTAATTTATTTTTAAACATAGATACTAATTTCTTAATTTAATTATTGCACTGCTGCTGTTCCATATTTCTTCAATTTTCTTTTAAATTTTTGCATGCTTTTTAAAAGTCAGGAATAACAATACAAACCTACTGTTGATCCCTGACCTTGATGACAAGTAACAAGCTACTATGCATAAATAAATACATTATTTTCATTGTTTAAACCAACAGACAAGCATTACTTTTACAAAATCCAGCTAATTAATCATTAAATTTACTAATTTACTTTGAAATACATTTATTTTATAAATTTGCTCTCACTTCTCTAATGTAAAATTTGCAGACTCCATGAGTCTTTGATCAGAACCAGCTTTCAGAGACACAGAGCCTCTGATTTGAGCAAAGATTTTAGATCTTATATATTTTCATATTTATTTTCTCAGAGAAATATATTTTCATGTTCTAATTAATTAATATATTTAATTACAATAAAGTAAAAAAAAAATATTTAAAAAAACTTAAAGAATTCAGAAGAAAATGAAACCTTTGTTTTGGGTTTATTTGGCAAGAGTAACATAAATAACTATAGCACAAGATCCAATTGGATACAATTTGTTTTATTGACTTAAAGGTATGTTAATTGGATAGTATTTCACACAGATGCAAATATGTTCAAATCTGAGTAGAAACAAAATTTCTAATGCTGATTTTTTTTTTTTCAAATAATCATGCTCTCTTTACTTGAAACATTAGTACAATACACTTGTCCATCCCAATTACCCAAGTATGGCATCAAAATTTTGATGAGGTCGGTATAATAATAAGTTTACTTTATATTATTATACTGATCTCGTCAAAATTTGGCTTTAATGTTAGAAGAAAACTTGAATAACTAACCTTTTTTTAAACATTTGCTAAATTTGTTGAGATATAATCCTTTTCTCATCCATTTACATTTAATATTACAATATTATAGATCTAGGCTCAGTACAAGTACTGGTAACCTACAGTAAGTGTTGGTCAACCAGTTTCTGAATTTTAAATATAAAACCCAGAACATTTTTTAAAAGCATTTTCTGGGAAATATGAAGTGGACGGGGTCTTGTACACAATTAAATAAGTTAAATTTTATGAAAATCTATGCAAATTTAAATTGTTTATTACATTGATGTAAAAAGTTTACAAAACAAAATCTGTTATAAATTCCGAGCATCATTCTTCAGTTATGAAATTATTTTTCTCGACTTTCTACTTCCTTTCAGATAAATTGTGACTTTTTTTCATCCTAAAAGAACAATTCTAATTTTGATTTGATTTTGTTTTTATTTCTTATGAGTTTATTAGAACTGCTGATCAAACAAGTAATGTTGCATGGAGTGAAAGACATGATATTCAAAAGATATGGGTTTGGATAATATTCTGTATTGAAAGAATTTGCTATCTTATGTCTGTGATTATTTACTTCAACATGTAGTAAAATCTCTGACTTCCTTCCCCAAAAGTATCAAAAACAAAAATATCTTTTCTAGTTGAATGCATCGTTCAGACCTCACGAAACATTAAAAACAAAGAATAAAAACAGCACAACAATATCAAAATACTCATGAATTTAAAAAGAAAATAACATCACCACCAAAAAACATTCATCAAATGAAAAATAAATCACACACTAAGCCCGCAAAAGAATATACATGCAAAATGAAATTGGGAAACAGCAACAATAAAACAGTAAATGACCCCGAAGAGTGAAAACATTACAATAATGCCCTCACGAAACTTTGAAGTCTGCATGACAAATAAAACTGCTCAGCTAAGTGACAAACTTCTCTGTATTAATTCTGTTAACACTCTATCCTTATCTTGATATTGAGCACTTTATGACAAAAAAAATCTACTTGCCTAAAGTGCCTTTCCACTAATAAAATACTGAAAAAATCCCAGCAATTTTGACACTAAACATCATTACAATTTAACACTATATGTATTTCACATTTATTAGCCCCACTTATGAAATTTCAAGTAATTGAATTTCAACCCCCTTAATATTTAATATTAGTCAAAAACTGGACATCATCTTTTCTTTTTTTTTTTTTTTTTTTAAGTTACTGAAAATCTGCTCTGAATCATAAAATAGAAAATTCAAAAAAACTAAGACATTATTAAAAAAGTTTTTATAAATTTAAAGACACTATTGTTTTCATTTATTTATTTTTATTTTAATTAGTATAAGTTTTAAATTTTTTAAAGTTCTGTATTAATTTCACTCTTAAATGATATTAAGTAAAAACACTATATTTACTACTCAAGTGGAAAAACTTAATACAAATCATCAAACACCAATATTTAAAAAAAAATTTTTATGGATAAACGAGCCAATTTTTGTAGATATGGACAACAATACACAATATCAGAAAATAAGAGCATAATCTATAGTAAATTTAAAGTCAAAATTTCTGAAATTCACTAAAACATCAGATTGTGAAGAATATTTTCCAAAATTTTAAAGATTACTGAGTACTTAAAAATTATATATAAAAGGTTCTTGTGTGACATTCATTTTGTTTTTGTTTTTTTTGTTTTTGTTTTGTTTTTTTCATCAGGATAAATTCATTGTAGAATAACATTAGATAAACATCAAACTCATCATATGAACAGATTAAATAAACAGCTACCAACATTAAAAAATGTATTTCTGTGATATTTTAAACTTAAACCAAATATTTGTTTCAAATCAGATTAATTATGCTTTAAATCAGGTAATATTACTCAAACTTTCAGAAAAGTATGTTTTATGGGAAGATTTTTACTAAATAAAATTACATTGCAATAAATGTGAGTTAAAAATAGCACTAAAATCAATTTCTTTTACTTCTTTTTTCTTTTTTTTGCAAAAACAAAACTTATAGTCAATTTAAATTAGTTTTGAAATAGAGAAAAGTATTTTGCTTACTGGAAATATTAGATTTAATCTCTTGAAATTAATGCTAAAATAAACATTTCAAGAAAGATTTCCATTTTTAAAATTCCTTTTAAATTTTAGGTATTGCAAATCCTGTTGAGGTACATACCTTTATACCATCTCCTTCAATTCTAGACAACAGTAAAATGAACCTTGTGTCCAATCTATAGTTTATCTTACTCATCTAGTTTCGTTCCAAAGTAGACTTAGTACACTTTCAACAAAATTTGTTTCTTAATCACAAATTATGGTAGCAGAGATTAGGCCTGTGGACACACATGCAACTAATTATATCTTAATTTATCCTAAACTGAGTAAGAAAGGGATGGGAGCTACAGAAATCTGAATAACTGATTCATGTGGTTTATTGCTTCTTAGTCTATATATATATATATATATGAGAATATGGTGTTTACTTAAAATTACTTTAAAAATGGAGGGGTTGTGAAATAACTGGTATAATGTTTTTTTTCCAAATTCATCATACAAAAATACATAATAAAAAGTCAAATTCACAAAAAGGTAATTTTTATCACACTTATGTAATGATAATCTTTTTGAAAAATCATAAATATTTTTAAAATCAAGTGCTACTCAAATCTTCAAGGATGAAGGTAAGAAATGTATTCAGAACAAAATTGGTCAAAATTTTTATTTCCTAGTGGAATGAAGCATGAAATTTCATGAGAAATTGGAAACACTGAGTAACTTAAGAGATGAAATACATTTTTGAATTGAATAAATAAAAAATGTAGGATAGTTAAAAATAAGTTTGAATATGCAAAAAAGAACATTAAAATGCAAATTTCTAGCATGAAATTAAATTTTCTTTCTTACTCAGATTCTCTCTTCACATTTTAACTTGACATATTTTTTGTACAATCTTAGATGACTCTCTTTAAAAAATAGTCAACTTATTTGGGCCAAAGAATTTGTCTCATTTTTCATCTGTAATTCCTGTTTGGATAAAATTTATAAGATACAGTAAAAAATGGATTCCTATATATCATCCATCATACAGATCCAATGATGGAACTGATAGTCTGTGACAAATATTAGTTATTTCTTTGATTAACCTTATCTTGTCGTCAAATATGTGAAAGAAATACGTTTTCATAGACAAGAAAATTCCGTTTGCTGTAAGTTTGCCAGCCTAAAAAGAATCATTTAGTGCTTAATCATTTCAGAAAACTTTGTTTTTTTTTTTATTTTTTTTTATTTTTTTTGTTCATATATATATATATATATTTATTTATTTAATTTCAGTTCTTAGTTTAAATGGGAAATTTAACTTGTTATCTTTGGCAACTAAAAGAGCACCCTTGCTTTACCAAAGTCAAACATTATGGACAAAAGACACAAACAAGGAAGAAAAGCAAGAACAGTTAAGGTAAGTAACATAATTTACATAAAATAATTGGGTATAATTAGAAATTTTATGAAAAGATTAGTAGCTATAACTAGAAGTAAATCAGTTATTTTTCTAAAAATAAATGTTAACATTGAAATCCATGTTCTACTTTTATAAGAATTTTAAGGTTCATAATAGACAATGAGAAAAGTTTTTTTAATAGACAGATGAAAATGCTTAACTAGATTGAATGATATAAATTAAAAAAACTAGTAGAGAATCAATAAGTTGATTTTATTATTAATTTCATTAAGATATACAATGTGTATTACCTAAATTTAGGTACCTCCAGTTTTGCACGGAAAAACAGCAATAGCGTAATGCAAAACGCCACAAACTTCCCTAAAATAAAGTTTTATCGTCAAAATGTTTAAATTATTATTAAGAAGAAAGATCAAAGTAGTTTTTAATTATTTTTAAAAAATTTTTAATCCTTTCTAACATTTTCGAAATATTGTCAAAGTTTTGTTTCGATTGATTTTAGCGGCTAAGAAACGTTTACTACTGTTTTACAATAGACGCCATTTTTTTGCATTTGCCACTTTTTTAGCTTGAAAACACATTAATTTGGAAATTCTCTCAAAAATCAAATAATTGTCGAATTTTAATGAAACTTTCAGTATTCATTCACAAATGAATGAAATTACTTCTGAAATTTTTATTTTTTTAAAATCTTGGTAAAAATATTTTTTTTTTACCTCTGTTAACCCCCCCTTCACGTAAATCCCTGACTGTTAAAAAATTTTAAATAGTTGCCAACTTTTGTTTAATTACTTCAACGCAGGACTCATTGGGAAATATAAATCACCCATTTCTTTTATCTTAAGTTTGCAATCACTGTCCGAAAACCTTCTCCGAAGAGTAAAATAAAAAATGCAATAAAACTCCGGCATAATTAATTTTGATAATCTTTTAATTACTGGAATAAGTCACAACTACTGAGGACATTATATTCTGAAGAAGAAAATTTTTTCCGATTAATATTAAAATTTTAAAATAATAGTTTTATTTTTTTTTTTTTTTTTACATTAAAATAATTTAATAATTTAAAAACTTTTAAAAATATGTTTTAAATCTCCAAAGACTTGATTTCGAGTTTTCTTTATAGTTAATAGCTGAATATCATATTGCCTATCTAAAATTGAAAAGTATAATAAAAATCGTTGAGCCCTTTTTTTTTAATTAATTTAAAAAAAAAAATTTTCTGTGTAAATATGTTCATTTACGTTCCCCTTTTTGAGTAAGTACGGTGTCCCATAAGAGTCATAACATGTTTACATAATTCTAACATCTGCAGTAATTCAGAAAGCATATTCAGATGTCTGGCTATAAATGTAAACTAAAATTCTATTAAATATTATAAAATTGCTGAAATTATTATTTTAAATTTTACTATTTAGTTAAAAACCAAAAAAAAGAAATTAAAATTTTGTGTTTTTTTGGCGCGTATGGTCGCAATACTTTCCGTCTGACAACTTCCGAAGCTCGTAAATCTTGCGTCATCGAGGTGATGACAGGTAGGGCTACCGCAGTTAAAAAGTTGTTGTTTTTTCTAAATTTCTGGCAGTAAGGAATTATTACTTGATTGAAATCAGATAAAGGTAAGTTTCAACTTTAAAAATTGACTTAAATGATGTGTTAGCAAGGTATGTTTTATTTTTGCAAGATTTTTAAAACAGAAATTGGGCTACTGTTGACATAGTGTTGACAGAATGTGTCAATAAATCAAAAATGGTGGGAAATTTTAACTTTTTACTTTCGATTTAAAAAAAAATTAGATTAAAATCAATATAATTTCGGGTTAAATAATACCAGTGTATTTTTCTTTGGGGAATTAAAATTTAATCTTATGGCTTTCAATTAAAGCTAATTTTAAAGTTGAAGATTACTTATTTATTTTTAAAATTTCAATTTAAATTTAGGTATCGAAAAATGAGTGGAGGTACCTACCTAAATTGTTACCACTATATATTTTTTAATTTTGCATATGCATTTTTTTTTTTTTTTTTTTTTTTTAAAGAGGAATTACTATAATCTGGAACAAGGTTTCCTCTAATGTTAAAATCACCAGTCAGTTAAGTGCCATACATGATACATGCTTTGGGCGATCATGCCTTGAAAGAGACATGGCTGACTGAGCAGAAGATTATCCCGCAGTAGGTTGTCATTGCTTTCTGTGGTAGACTGGTTGCCAACCAAGGATATAGAACCCAACCTGTCCTATCATTTAAACCATAACTGGAGAGAAGAGACGGATCAATATCTTTCCCAAAGGTATTTGTGTGTAAGTGAATGCAAGGAATTCAACCAAAATTCGAACTCGGCTCCTCGATTTGTCGCTCCAAGTCGATATCCACTGCACCACAATGCACATCCTAATTATCTTTAATTTGATGTGAGAGAAATGTTATTGATAAATTTTGATATTTATTTAAAAATTCAAATTGGAATCAAAATACTTGGTGGTATTTCTTTGTGAAGCTATAACCACACAAGGAAACCTGTCTGTGGCTATATCATCACAAAGAAATGTGAGGTTTGGTGAAGATTCAATTTTAGAATGGGAAAAGTCATTGTAAAAAGAACAGTCTTTCTCTTATTCTTTTTATATGAAAACAATGTCATTATACATTTTTTTTATAAATGCTCAAACATAGACACTTGTAAATTTCTAATAATCTTAGATTAAACAGTGAAAAGTCAAAATGCATCTTTCTCTTCTATAACTTCTGGATTTTAGAATAGTAAACTTGGATATGCAGGTTGTGTAATCATTATTGATGCAGAACATGAAATCAGCAAGCTAAATTCAAATTCTGATCAGTTGCATTCACTTTTTTGTGCAAAATACTTTTGGGAAAGGCATTAATCCTTTCTCTCTCTCTCTCTTCAGTTATGGGTTAAATAGCAAGTTAAACTTGGCTCAGTCTAACTTGCTATTTAATTGTTTTACAATATTTAAACAACTTTGCAATGTTCAAAAGATTAACAGTTAAAAGTACAACAAATTTTGGTGGTAGCAGTTGTAGAGGCTCCAAATACTTTTATAGTATTGTAGTGTTTGGTTAAAACAAGCAGTTCATGCATTTTCTCTTGAAAGATTATCTAACAGGCACTTTTAGAAACAAAGCTATAATACATTTGTTGAATGACATAAAAATCTAATCAATCAACCTGCAGTCATTAACTTAGCTATTAAGCACTGGATTGAAAAAAAAAAAATTTACAAAGTTAGTCAGTTTTCTTCTACAGTATCTAGAGAAAACAATTGGTGATCAAATTATCAAAAAGTTGCAAAGTTCTTTAAACAGTGTTGTATACTAATTGCAACTTTATATATTTTTTTTTCTCTTATAGTTGTTTAATCTTTTTAGATGTCAGGTGCAAGGGGAAAAGTTATTTTTTATTTGTAATATTTTCCTTTATCAAAGTTTAAAGTAAAAATACAGATCTCTTGCTACAAATAACTTGCAGTTGCCTACATTACCACTGAAGTATATCTGTAATGATCAAGGGTTTTGTTGTTTATATAAGAAGGTTTTGAAAAGTTCTTTATATAATTCTGATGTTTGATCAGACTTTAAGAAATGATTCGACCAAGAACCTTTTAGAACCTTTCCTCTAAAAAGGTAAATTGTCTTAAATGTATGCCATTGCTTTCAAAATAAAATCTGTGAATTCGTTTCACATTCAATAATTCACACAATTTCTATTTTCTTTGTGCAGTGTTGTACCTGTCCGTAACCAGAGTACAGCTCCAGTCTCTGTTAAACGCCAGAAATATTCACCTTTTCAAAATCCAAGTGATAAAGTTGATTTTGTACTTGCTAGGCTTGATGACTTGTTAAATTGGGGTAGAAAGGTTGGTAATTTTCTTCATTCATTCAATTTATTAGTTTCTCCTTTTCAGTTAAAGTTGCAAAATGTTATGCTTTTAATTTTTAATAAATTCCATCATCTGCTTGATTTCATAAAGTTTATATTGTCTCAAGAATTTGAACATATAAAAAAAGACTTAGTTTCATTTTTGCTAGCTGATCTTTTTTTTTTACATTTGGTTTATAAAATTCAATTCAATCAATTGAAACCTATGAAGAAATAATTTTCTTATGCCATATGTAAATACATAATTCACAAGGGATGATGAAAAATGTTGATTTTTTTTTTTTTTGGTCATTTCATCAGATTTGGGAAGGTGAGTTGGGCTGAGAATTCTTCGGTACCTGCCCCCATATGCAAGAGAGCAAAAACTGCTAGAACATTTTTTTCATTAAATTTTAATTGTTGAAATTTTTTCAATTTCAATGTAGACTTACTTTTCTATCTTAATGCTTTTTAAATTAAATCTGTGATAACTTGGATTTAGCTTTTACCTAACCAAATCTTATTTTAAAAAAAAACAAAAACATTCTGAACAAATTACCAAGAGAATAATTATCTAAGAAAGCACTAGGCTCCAAATGAAAGCCAAAATTTTTTTTTTTTTTTGTCATGTTCCCACTGGTTGAGAAAGTTACTTAGTGTGCTTACACATATCTCTGCACAGTAGTGACACCAAATCTGGTTTTAAATATCATATTTTTAGATTTGATGAAATTATAGATGTAGATGCAATTTGAAAATGTATTTTTATTTATTGAGTTTTGTATATTTTCAAAGTGTCAACATCTATAATCCTTTAAAATGAGTTAACTTTTAAGAATGACTTTAAAGAGACATATCCTTCTTGGAAGGATTAATTCTCAAACAATACAGCAATTAAAAATTTAGTTAATTCAACAGGTGTTTTATCACACCTGATCTAATTGATATTTTATAACACAGCCTGAAAAAATAAAAAATAAAAATTGAAGGACTTCTAAAATAGCAATCTTATTACATCAATGAAAATTCTTAAAAATATTTTGTTATTCTTAATTTGCATCACATTTTTTACATCCTGAAAAATACAAGTGTATTATATAGGATTCTAATTTATGTTTAAAAAATTGTCTATCTTCCAACCTGCTTTCTAATAGTGTCAATTATTCTGAAGTAATGCTTTTATTTGATTTACTAACAATTTGTGTTCTTAATCATGGAGCATTGTACAAAGATGAACTTTGACATGTTCAGTCATTCACAGTTCATTACAGACACACACACACACATATATAACACTATATTTTAAAAATTTGTTAATCATATGCTAATTATTTTATTTCAACAACCCTGTATTTTTTCCATCAATGATTACATTTTAATTATTATCATTTCCTTTGAAAACGATATTATCTAATCACTTTTTGAATACTAAATCACTTCTCTTCTAATTACTGAAGTTAAGCAATATCGAGCTTGGTCAGTACCGCTGATGAGTGACTGCTTGGGTATACCAGGTGCTGTAAGCTTGAATGTGCAGGTGGTGTAGTGAATAACAGCTTGGAATGAGAAGTTGGATAGCTGAGTTCAAATTGTATTCATATTCATTATATTCATATAAAAACTTTCTTGGGAAAGGTATGAATCTAATTCTCCCCCAGGTATGAGTTAAATAGGACTTGTATCTGAAAATCATTATTATCTCCCCAAAATACTTAATATTCACTTGAGAGGAAAAAATAGGCCTTATTCTTACAATCCTGAAATATTCAGTTTTAAATAACCTAATAAAGGTTTATAAGTCATGAAAAAAGCAAATCAATTGATTATTTTTATTAACAAAATTCTGTTGTAAAATATTCACAATTCTTTTTTTCTTTTTTTTTTTTAGGGATTTTAAAAGAGGGCTTATTTACATAAAATTCTATTTTCTTATTTTTTAAAAACTGAGTTTTTCATAAATAAATTCAGTAATCAATAAATAAATGCTGAAAGTTTTATTTCAGTTTTAGCAATAAATATTTTCAAATGTGTTTTCACATTATAGGTATAAACACTTATTTTAAACACGTAATTTTTATGTAAAATATTTTTTTACAGTTCTTTTTTTTTAATAATATAAAGTTGAAACTTTTCTGTTCAGTTTCTTTTTATGAGAAGTCTGTGATCATTCCTACATTACTGCACATTCTAGGTATTAAATAATTACATAAAACTTATTTTTAATAGATATATTTTTGCTACATAAACATTAAACAGATTAAAAGTACTATATAAAACTTGGAACTAATGTCCAATTTGAAATCTTTGCTTAGAATTGGTGAATTGTCACTTTCCTCCTTCAGAAAAATATGCTCAGGCCATGTAGCAGAAGATTTATACTCAGTCTATTAGCAGATCCTCGTTTTGTTTTTTATATTTAAAAAGTTGACTTGTACATTAATATAAACAATATCTTATGTTTTGATATATCTATCAAATGGAGACCTGTTTGTAGTAGCTGTCAGATATAAATGTCAATTTGTTAGCATCACTGTGACCTTTTAGACCTTTATTGACTGCTTAAAGAACTTAAAGAACAAAAATAGATTCTTAATATTTTAGCCATATAGTTCTGGAAAGCAATTCTTTCTACATCCATAGAACAATTAATTTTTTCATTTTTCGCAACTAAAGGTTTTGTGTTATAGTGGGTGTCTTATTTACTCACAACATCCCTCTTTTTGCGTTTTTTTATTTTTTTTTTTTTATAAGCGTTTCACCCCGAGCAAGGCATGTCACTGCCACTACTGTGCAGGGGGCTACGTAGAGTGGAGAAAGGCTGATTAAATATAGGAAATGACAGAGGGTGGGTGATAGGCGGGTAAGGATACCGAGAATGAGGGTTGGGTAGATGAGAGTGTTGTGAGAATAGTTGGGAGTTAGTATGATAGGAGGTGTCTATTGATCCTACATTTAAACACCTGGAGATTGTAACTGTCGGGAAAGCAGACTTGTGGAAGAGAGTTCCACAGGCGGGAAGCGCGAGAAAAGAAGCTGTTGGAGTAGAATTTACGGTTACATCTTATTTGTTTAACTGTAAAAGGGTGGGACCTAGTTGCTAATCTAGTATCTCGTGTAAATTCGTGCTTAGGCAGCACCAGTGATCTAAGCTCATCGGAGCAGAAGCCATGAAAGTACTTGTAGAAGAGGCACAGGGAAGCCACATCACGCCGGTGTGAGAGCGGCTGCAGCCGGTCTGCCAAGTCAGTATCAACCACGTTACAGATCCTTCTTTGTATTTTGTCAAGAAGCCCAAGGAGAGCAGCAGGGGCACCCGACCAGATATGGCAGCAATATTTAATACACAGGCGGATGGTAGATTTGTATATGTGCAGAATAGATTCAGGTGGGAAAAATTTCCGGCCCCTGCACAGGGAGCCCACTTTCATAGCAGCAGATTTGGCAATGGATTCAATATAGTCATTCCATTTGAGGTCCGCCGAGAGTGTAAGGCCAAGGAGGCGTAGTATTTTACTCTCTGGGAGGCTAGCCTGTCCCATGCTAATGGGAGGTAGATGCGATTGTCTATGGTGATTAGTTGATAACAGCTTTGTTTTGGAGGCATTGAAATTTACCAGCCATTTCCTACCCCAGGTCACTACGGATTGGAGGTCCCTTTCAAGTACGGCAGCGAGGTTCACTTTGTCGTCCAGACCTGGTTTCTGATATTATTATTATCTTAAATATTTTATTTCATTTCTTAGTATTATTCACCCATTCTTCTTTCTGGTGTTGCTGCGTACTGAACTTTGTATTTCTTTCATTTTGGTTCAACCACTAGTTTTTTTTTGTTTTTTTCTTCTTTTGTCGGTACTCATACTTGTATGTTCAACAAATACTTGGTGTGTTGGTATGTCAAAGATATGCAGAGCTTGCACAGGTTCTTCCTTTCTCACAGTCCTTTCTTCAGTAAATCTTTTCTTTAACTAATTGCAATGCCTTTATGTTCCCATTTTTATTTTGTTTCACCATATAACTCATTTTTCTAATTCGTGACTTTATAATGCCATCTTTTAACGTTTCATTTCCATTTTTATATACACTGAAAAACCCTTTTTTGCCAATTTTGAAAAATTTTGTTCTTTTTGTTATTCATTCTTCTTCTTTAATGACCAGATAACAAAAAAAGTTTCACCAATGTGGTTCTGTTTTTTTTTTTTTTTGTCATTATTGTTATATGTGCCACAGCAAAAAAAGTAGTTTTGTTTTTTTCTCTCTCTCTCTCTCTCTCTGTCTCTCTCTCCTACTCCATATAAGTTTAAATTCCTCATTGCCACTGTTAACTGTTATAACTCACTACTAATGGTTATAATAATATATTTTGACCAATTTCAATGGTACTCTAATAAACACTATCTGAACTTTCTTGGAAGTTTGAGTTTTTTATTTAAGGCATCTTGCCTAAATCATTTGTGTTAGTTGGGGTGTCTTATTTACTCCATAATAATGTGAGTTCCTACTTTATTTTTGTAGGATTTTAGAATTTTTAAATTTGAATTTCTGCAAATAAAATATGTAATATGTCATTCATTTTGAGTAGAGCTAATTAATTGTAATATAGTTCTGTGGCAACTTTTTATCTGAAACTGTAGAAGTATTTAAAAAGCATTCAACTTAAATAAGTATAGGTTTGCACTTTGTTGAAGGGAAAGTGTTAATTAAATTCTAGATTATGGATAGAATTTCTCGAACATAGCACCAAAATTTGCAAAACATTCTTGTTTGACTTGAATTTATAGATTTCATCATTTAATTTAAATTTTATATCATACACTTATACATTTTAGGGTGTCAAAAATGTGATGTAAATTAAGAATAACAAAATATTTCTAAGAATTTTCATTAATGTAATAGGATTGCAAATTTAGAAGTCCTTCAATTTTTATTTTTTATTTTTTCAGGCTGGGTTATAAAATATTAAATTAGATCAGGTGTGATAAAACACCTGTTGAATTAACTGAATTTTTAATTGCTGTATTGTTTGAGAATTAATCCTTCCAAGAAGGATATATCTCTTTAAAGTCATTCTTAAAAGTTAACTCATTTTAAAGGATTATAGATGTTGACACTTTGAAAATATACAAAACTCAATAAATAAAAATACATTTTCAAATTGCATCTACATCTATAATTTCATCAAATCTAAAAATACAATATTTAAAACCTAACTTTGTGTCACTACTGTGCAGACATGGATGTAAGCACACTATGTAACTTTCTCAACCAATGGAATTGAGCCTATTAAATGATGAAATCTATAAATTCAATTAATTTAAAAAGTACTAATAGTATAGAAATAAAATTGCACAAGATAGAATTACCTAAGTTTATATATGTTTACCAAATTTCATTGTTTCCAGTAAGTATTTAAAAATGAAAATTATAAAACTTGTAGCAATAATTACAAAAAATATTTTAATTTGTTCATCTCAAGTTTATTTTTTTCTAATTATTTAAATTAGTTTTTTTGAAGGATTAAAAAAAACAATTAGGATAACAAATATCCACTGCATTTTTTAATTATGGCCTTAATTTCATTTGTGTACCAAATTGTTTGTATAAAGTGGGAGATTAATGTTGTTTACTTTTTCATACTCCATTTTATTGTTTTTAATTATTTTACATTATCAATTTTTTTCTAAAAAGCAGCTTGAAATGAAAAAAAATCTGCTATTGACAAATTTACATGAGTTGCAAACCTTCTTGCCTAAATATAATAATTTTGATGTAGAATTGACATTAATTTTTTTTTACTATTATAAAGTAATATTCATGTTTATGTAATTATTTAACAGATTTTTGTATAAGACACCTTTAATAATGGGAAATATAAGGTAGTTGATTTTGTGTTAATTAGCTATTTATATAAAATATATATAAATGGAGGGCTTTAATAAATAAATAGTAGATTTTCAGTGATGACTATAACCTTTATCCAATTTGTAAATCCTTTCTCAGGCTGATATAATTCAAAAAACTTATTTTATAAGAAACAGTTAAATGATACATAACTCACAAATTTACTTTATATATTCTTTGATCTTGTGTATTTATCATTTATCTGTAATTTGTTTTTAGATTTTTAAGTCTTTTTTTTTTTTTTTTTTTTTTAGTGTTCCTTATGGCCACTGACTTTTGGCTTAGCTTGTTGTGCAGTAGAAATGATGCACATTGCTGCACCCAGATATGACATGGATCGGTTTGGTGTGGTATTTCGTGCTAGTCCTCGTCAAGCAGATGTTATTATTGTTGCAGGAACTCTAACTAATAAAATGGCACCAGCTCTTCGAAAGGTACAAAAAAACAAATTTGCTCTAACAAGTTTTTTTTATTGAATGTATACTTCTAGGTGATTAACTTCTAAAAAGAATATTTTGATTTATTCAAACACTATTAAAACAAATTATTTCTATGTAATAATAAGATCAAATTTTCAATAAAAAGATTTGGAAAATAACTTTGAAAGAAAGTTATAGGATGAAAGATTATGTCACATTCTCTCCTTGATTTAGCTTTTTTCAGTTTGAATTAAAAAAAGAAACCTATCATTGCAATTTGAAAACATTTGCTGCAAGAAATAAGTTTAATATTTCAGG
Organism: Ascarosepion bandense; assembly: GCA_037127315.1. Lineage (NCBI taxonomy): Eukaryota > Metazoa > Mollusca > Cephalopoda > Sepiida > Sepiidae > Ascarosepion > Ascarosepion bandense. The sequence goes on from JBBBDQ010000515.1 coordinate 6,595,679, forward strand.
TTTATGATCAAATGCCAGAACCTCGATGGGTGATCTCGATGGGAAGCTGTGCAAATGGAGGTGGCTATTATCATTATTCCTATGCTGTAGTACGTGGATGTGATAGAGTTATACCAGTTGATATTTATGTTCCAGGTAAGACTTTAGCATTGTATGCAATATTTTTACAAATGTAAATTTTACATGCATGTAATAGTTTGAAAAAATGTCATTCATCTTGAAATCTATTTTTAGTGTAACTTTTGTGCTGCAAAATTTCTGATGCTGATCAGTCTCCCAATCAGTTTTCCCAAATGTAAATTTGATTCCAAAATATAAAGTATTTTCAACTACATTAGTCTTCTGGGCAATCTTTATTATATTAATTACACTATTTGACTGCCTTAAAGTGATTATTATACTGTTTAGTGTATTTCTTTTAAAATAGTTTTTTCTTTTAATGGCAAAAAGTAATTGCATTTAAATTTGCTTCTGAAGACTGTTTTAAAATGTTTGAAATTAATGTTGAGAATTTTTCTTTGCATTATTTTTGGTTATTATTTCTGTAGGTTTTGTTGTTTGTTAGAAAAGTAATTGTTTCTAAGTATGCCCATTTGCAAAGATTGCTAGCTAGTACTTGTTGCAGATGTTTGCTCAGCTACATTTGTGTTTCTTCGACACCACAGGACGAACCTGTGGTTTATACTGCAACTATGTTGAGCAGACTTTAGATACTGTTTCTGGTAGAGAGTGCATTATCTGGCATGATCAACAGTTTGAACAAGACCAGTATGCTTGAATTCCTCACTCACGATGACTTGTAACTTTGTGCAGACACACCCATTGACCTCTCTGAACAGTTTCATGTCATGGGTCAAGTCATGGTATTGTTTATTAGTTACTCCCCTTCGGTGCCTAGGCTGATATTATCAAGAAATCAACTCCTTGAGTTACTGACCACGGGCTTCATTGTCTGAACACTTATTCTAACCACTTGACTATATGCTCAGTGTTCTAAAAATATAAACTGCACATTTTACTACAGTAACATAAATTGCTATTTCCAGTAATTTTTTTTAAGATGTACAAAGTGTCAATGAAAAGGAAATATTTATTTTCATACAGTGTCTCCATTCATGTGTGAATAGATACCACAAAATGTTTCCTTTGGAAATATGCATCAAATGTGCACGTCTAAAAAATAACTAAACAGAATTAATTGGTCAAAGAGGTTTGGAAGTTAGAATAAGATTGTGTTCAGCAATGGAACTACATTCTAATTAAGAGAGAAATTGTCCAAAAACCTATGATAGCAAGCAGAAACTGATATTTTGGAGAAAGTCTAAGACTTGATGAATACATATTGGCGGTCCTAGAAAGTTGATTAAAACAGATGGTAGCTTCCATATTCCAGTTACATTCAATTGTTGAAAGTCTATGTAAAACCAAGTTTTTATGAAGGTCTAATTTTTTTCTCTATACTGAAAATCACAGCTGATGTATTGAAAGCTTAACAAGTTCCTGATCTAAAAATTAAAGTGTATGTCAGAAGAATCCATTCAATATTAAAAAGTTATGGTAGTCTATCACAATGGTGAAAGATTTGTAAACATCCCTTCTCGTATATTGGGGCAATTATCCAGGGCAAGAGAATTCACACAAAATATTAACTGTGTACATCGACTATAAATGTACACAGAAATTTTCATAAAGATATACATTTTTCCTGTTTAAAAACACTATATGTATGAAGTGAATGAAAAAATACCATATTTATGAGCATGCTACATCCTTCTACTTTTACCAAAAAACAAACAAAATCTAATAAGTGATAAACATTTACTTGCAATGGGTTAAAGACAATTTTAAATATTTGTTCATTAGTTGTTAATCTAGAGAAAATTAATTGGCCAAAATCTAGTACAGTATTTGTTGATACAGAAAAATTGTACAATTTTTATACAAATCAAAATATTATTTTTATTTCTTATAAATGTATAACTATCCTAATGCATTATCCTAGGTCCTACACTTTTTCTGATCTTCGTCAATGATCTTTCTGATGTAATCAGTTCCCAAATAGGCATCTATGCAGATGACACCACTATTTACTCCCATCTCAATAAGAAATCTGCCAAGCCTGACAAAGTAAACCTGGCTGCTGTACTTCAAAAGAACCTCCAATCTGTGATTAAATGGAGTTGGAAATAGCTTGTAAATTCTAATACCTCTAAAACGAAGCTGCTCTCTTAACCACCATAGAGAAACATTCCTACCTACCATTAAAATGGATAACGCTAGTCTCTTAGAAAGCAACACATTGAACCTCCTTGACCTCACTCTCTAAAATGATCTCAAATTGAATGACTACATTGAATCCATAGCTGCATCTATTGCTAGGAAGATTGGTTCACTGTGTCAGGCCAGGAAGTTTTTCTTGTCAGTATCCATTTTGCACATTAATAAATCTGCCATTTGTCCATGCATTAAATACTGTTGCCATATCTGGTGCACCCAACCTGCTATTCATCTTGAGGTTCTTGACAAAATCCAAAGAAGGATAATAATAATAATAATAATGCAATATAATCAATCCTGACTTAGCAGCTAACTTTCAGTCACTTTCTTACTGACGTGATGTGGCTTTCCTCTGTCTTTTCCACAAGTATTTTTATGGTAACTGTTTTGACGAGATTTTTTCCTTGTACCTCTACCACATGTATTTACACATGCTGCTAGATTGGCATCAAGGTCCCACCCTTTTACCGTTGAAATATTACTGTTGAAAATGTAACCGTCTTTTCTACTCTATTAGTTTCTTTTCTTGCACTTCCTATTTGTGGAACTCCTTTTTGTGTACTTGCTTTTCTGGTAGCTACAATCTTCAAAAGTTTACATGCAATGTTAATTGCCATCTTTTATCTACTTGATTCCTGTCCATCTCTTATCTTTACTTTGACTTTCACAGTACTTCGGGTTTTTTTTTTTGTTTTGTTTTTGGTTTTTTCACTGTAACCTCCTGCATACCAGTTGGGGTTCTGCCTTGCTTAGGGTGAAATGATTATTAAAAAAAAATAAATAAATATAAAAATAAAGGGTGCTTCATTCTAGTATCAAAAAAGCAAAACATTTTCTTGTCATTTATTTAAAATTTTTAATAATAAATTTTTATATTACCAAGTGAAAATACAGTTAATTTTTCTACTCTATACTTAAATGCATATATGGTTACCAATAAAATTATCTGTTAGTAATATATTTAAAACATTAATAATAATTTTTTTAAATTGTTAAGATACTTTTCAAGAAACAGCCATCTTCCTAGAGATGGTGTTTCAATAAAAGTATTGAGTTTCTAGTCTCTTAAATTGGTTGGTATTGGTAAGTGCATACAGCTGTAAAACTCACTCCAATATTTCATGATGGTTCAATTACAGAACCAGCAAGAAAACACTGTTCAACCTATGTTAGGATGGAAACTGACGTTAAATGACGATGATGATGATTTGGCTGAGGGAGAAAATTCTTCTTTTGGCTAATTGGAAGAGTTAACTCCCATGCTTACATTGTATTATAAACAAAAATGGATGATGAAATATTTGTAACTGATAATAGAAATGTATTTCACCACATGGCAAACAAATACTTGTTTTATATATTTTAAAAATATCATTGTCATTTTGTAAATACTAAAGAATGAGTTTTAATGCTCTATATATGTAGCCTTGTACCAAAAGTAAGCTACTTCTGTAACTATTTTTAATACTATTTGTTGACATCAATTTTTAAATTCATATAATACCAAAAGTCCCAAATCAGCAAAAGCAAGTACCAAAATAATATATCGATAACTTATCAATATTTTACAGTTCTCTCTAATTTAAGGTACTTTTGACTTTTTGCTAAAAAATAAAAAAAACAGCATAACATAATGAAAAAAGGCCCCAAACTTAAAAACAAGGTTTTATCGTCAAAATGTTTGTCATTATTCAGGGGAAAGACCAAAGTATTTTTTTTATTTTTTATTTTTAATCCTTTCTAGCATGTTCAACATTTTGGTTAAAAATCTTTTTTTGTGTGTTTGTGGTCAGTGTAATATTTACGATTAATGTTTTAGAGCCTTTTTTCAGATGAAAAACATTGATTTGGCAATTCTTGCAAAAATCAAATAATTGTCAGGTTTTAATGAAACTTTCTGGACTTATTCCCAAATAAATTATATTTTCTTTAGAAAATTTTGGTAAAAAAGTTGTTTTATGTTACCTCTCCCCCCATTTAATTTCATGAAATTAAATTTTTTCCTCAATTTTTTATTGGTTAAAACAAGACTCTTTGGAGAATCTGTCATGTTTATGGTGTTTCAGACTATACTGACTTTACCTCTGCAGGAGGTAAAAGTTCCCCAAGGGGGTGGCCTGTTTGCCATGGGTAGTAATCTATGATGCTTAAGGAAAAAATCTTGGTGGTTGAGGGTTTTAGGATTTGGACTATACACATCTTATAAACTTCAACATGCTACTTTGACCCCTACTTAAGCTAGACAGGCCTAATCCAATTAACTGGTCATGTTAAACCTTAAGTCAGACTAACAAAATGAACAAAATAAGCTCACTTTTTATCATCATCCTTCAATCAACCAATGGTTGGTCAGAAATCCATCAACAATCCTACCCCACAAAACACAGTCAGGAATTGCTATACTCAGACCCTAATGCTGTAAGTGGATGTACTAGACTTCTTTTGATGGCTGACATGGATCACTGGCCCTACATCTGGGTGTTTTTGTATATGAAACACCATCTCAAGGCTCAAGACTTCTTCCAACAACTGACAACTCTCAAGAGTCCCATCTACCCACAGGGCTTGGGTCAACCCATGGTATAGTTTTTCAAAGGTGCACCTCCTCCAGACTGGTAACATCAAAAGGCCACTTTCCTGACAAATCAACCATGTTGATATTCGAACCCAGGGTTCATGGTCAGGAAGTAAATGTTCTAACCACTCGGCCAAGTGCTCACTATTTACCATATCAAACATTAAATTGACTTAGTAAGTGGTGACTGTAGGGTCAGTCAGACTGGAAACAAAGGAATCTGACATAGCTGTTTCAACCTCTAAAGAAAGCCCATACTTGGGTTGACGAACCCAGATATAACAGTTGCTTGGGACCCTCCCCACCTTTGAGTATACTAGTCATGTAACCCCGGAGGAATGAGACAAATGGAATTCCCCTCATCATCTTTCCTATATGGGGCTCTGAGATGTGTGGGGAGCATAGCTGATTAGTAATAATAATAATAATAAAGTATGAGCACAAAAAATACCAAGAGACAACACATTGATATAGACACAAAGAAGTGACAAAGGAAATCAATTGAAAGAAAAAAAATTTTAAATCCATAGTAATAGAACCAATAGAAAACAAAATAATAATGAAGTTGTCACTTTTTGTAATAGAAAAAAATTCTTAGCATCTTGGATAACAGTTAAAAACAAAAAAAAAACTAGCAATGATGCATTACTGATAGAAGTCAAAGGAAAACATGATGCCAAAACTCTACTAAAGATGACCAAATTTCATTATATAAAGGTAAGGGTCTATCCACACCAATTTTTAAATTACTCCAAAGGCATGGTGAGAAGTGTTGAACTTTCACTGTGCACAAGAGAAAATTTAAGAACAATAATTCTATTAAAAAACCAAACATTTCAAAGATAAAAATATCCATTAAAAAAAAATAAAATTATAAATACCAACACTTACATCATTACTTTTAATGCACTAGAACCACCAAAGGAAATAAAAAATAAAAATTGGATGTACAATTTCCAAAGTAGAAACATCTATTCCAAACCCATTGAGATGCTTCAACTGCCAAAGATAAGGCCATTATGTGGGATCAATAGTCTTTGATCTTGAAAAAGATCACATGGAAGTATGGTAATTTTCTAAACGCAGCTTAGATGTGGCACAAGGCCAAAAGTATGGGGCACCCGGTAAGGATCAAACATCCACATGGAAGTATGGTATCCTAAAAGACATGCACAAGATGGGAATAAAAGGAAGAATGGCTATATTCATTCAAAACTTTTTATCAAACAGAACATTCAAAGTACAAAATGGAAACACATCATCAGACACATGCACGCAGAAGACAGGAGTATCTGAAGTGAGCATTTTATCAGTCACATTATTTATTCTCAAAATAAATAGTATGGAAAAATGATCAAATGAAAATGGATTCTGTTTCTCCAAAACAAAAACTGTTTGTATGCATTTCTGTAAAAATCTAGCCTACCACCTCAATCCAGAATTAAAATTAAATGGACATTTAATTATCATAGTTCAACAAATAAAATATCTTGGAATCATGCTAGATAGCAAATTTAACTTCAGCTGCACATTGATTACCTTAAGCAAAAATGGCAAAAGGCTTTGAAGCTTCTAAAACTATTATGAAAACTGAATTGGGGTGTTAACAAAAAAATAATGCTCAGAATATATAGGTTACACATCAGATCAAAATTAGACTATGGATGCATCATTTACAGTGCCACACATAAAGCCTATCTTAAAAAAGCTACAAACTATACAAAATCAAAGACAGGTTAAGTCTCTGAACCTTCCAGACCTCACCCATGCAAAGCCTCTATATAGAGCCAATGAACCGCCTATATCTCTGAAATGGGAAAAAATTATCCCATCAATAAGCACTAAAACTAAAATCCAACCCAAATAACTGAGCATACCAAAAAATATATCCTAGTTCTATAAAAATTAACCAAGTCTTTGAATTAACGGAGCACTAGAACAAATAAACAAAGATCCTGATAGTGTAACACCAGTTACAATAAATAAGTAACTTTATGGACAATCTTCAAACCTCACATAGACCTAACATTGAGACACAAAAAACAATCAACAAAATGTATAGAGAATTAAGAGACAAATGTGACTATAAACCATTTTACACAGATGGATCAACAGCCACAAACAGACAAATTCATAAACAAATAAGGTTACTAAATAATGCATCCATCTATACAGCTGAACTACAAGCCATTAACATGGCACTTAAAATAATAGAAAATTCAAAAGATAGGAAGCCTGGGAATATTATAAACTTCATTTCTAGTTTAATAGAAATTAAAGAAAAAAGCAGAAATTATTTCTATGTTCAAGAAATCCTAGAATCTTGTCATCAGTTAATAAAGCACAAAATAATATTGATGTGGATTTCTAGCCATATAGGCATCAAGGGAAATGAAGCCAACACACTGGTAAAAGAGGCAACGAAAAAGAAAATAAGCAACATCAAACTCCCATACGCAGATTGCGAAAATAAAATTACACAACACATTAAAAGAAAATGGCAATCAATTTGGGACATGTTCCTAAACAATAAACTATATGAATGTCAGCCAACAATAAGATAGAATATAGAGCTGTTGGCTGACCATAGACAAGACATAGTGCAAAAAAAGCACAAAAATATCATTACCAACCACAAAATCTTAATATGCTCTTCAAAAATGTATCTACTGCTGAAATAATAAAATATCGGAAGAAAATAAAATACTTCCAACTTCTATAAAAGATTGAGCTGTACAACTTATGATATTTTGAAAACAATTCTAAAAAAAACCTCACAATCACTTAAAATGTTTTGAAACATTCTTGAATAAAAAATCGAGCTTCAGCACTTAATGAGCCACGTGGATTGATGTGCTGATAAAACAAATAATCAATCCTTGGAGAATACAAATCACTATTTTTCTTTTTCAAACAATTACTCATTTCCTGAAAACCTGCTCCAAAAATAATTTATAACATATAAATCTTTTAAAATTCAGCATTAATTTAATTTGCTTAGGTGATATCGTTATTAATTGAAAAGTATATTTACTAATCAAGTAATTTTGTGCATATAAAGTAACGTACATAATGTACCCATTTTTGAAACTATGGTCAGCCATACACAACATCAGAAAATAAGAGCTATGACAAGAGTAAATTTAAAGTCAGCATTCCTAAAATTAAATTACTGAGACCATTTCCAAACATTTTGACACAGACGCTTTATATATATATATATTGTAACTAAGTTGTTGAACTCGTAGGTTTATTAACCTTTTGTTCATGCATTTACTTTTATAAAGAGTACTCGATACAAATGTAGAGTGTTATACTGTAATGGTTGTTACAATGTTTTTAAATTCATAGTATCACTACACAAAAATTGTTCATGTTTCAAAGCCAGCCCATTATGTTTTTGGCTTCTTCCTCAGGTGATATTTTAGAAATGAGAATTATCTAGTTGAAAAGCCAGGTTATTTGTGTTGGATTTGATATTTTTGGGTGTTAGAGGGGTTGGTCTGTATTTTGAGTTCTGTTGACCATTTTAAGGTCTTAGGGTTAAGTGTTTTTTTGGCAGAGTTCAGGATAGGTTAATCTATTAATCTTGAGAGGGCTGATGCTGCTGGTGCCTTGCAAACAGCACTGACGTCACAAATTGGTTCAACAACATCAAAGAAAAAAACAACTGTTCTTTGATCCAATTTGACATAGTGGACATCAATCACTAAGGACCTCTTTACCTTAGCACTAGAATTTGCCACACACTACACAGACCTAACAAAGGAGGAATATAATATCATTATGGCGGCCAAGACATCTATTCTTATCCACAACCAAGAGCAATGGATAAAAAACAAAGATGTAAACCAATTTGACATCACAATGGGTGCGCTGGACTCCGCTGAGTCCTCGGATCTCATAGGGTTATTTACTCTGTACAATCTCACCGCTCACCAAGACATTAACGCACAGTACATAAGGCTATATAGAGACGATGGTCTAATGATAGTAAAAAAACTCCACACACTTTAAAACAGACAAAATCAGAAAACTAATACATAGAGAATTCAAAGTTTTAAACCTAAAAGTTATAGTCAACACAAATTTAAAAGTAGCAAACTTCCTCGATATCACACTAGATTTGGTCAACAACAATTACAAACCATACATAAAACCCAATGAATACCCACTATACATCCACCCAAAGTCAAACCACCCCGCTAGTATTATCGAACATATACCCTCTTCCATAGAACATAGAATCAGCCAAAACTTGTCCAACAAAGAAATATTCAACAAACACAAAGCTCTCTACAACAAGTCATTAAAAAAAAGCGGCTACAGAAACAGACATCCAATACATAACAAACAACAACCCCAACAAGAAAAGTAGAAACAGAAAAATCATTTGATACACACCTCCTTTCAACCAAATGATCAACACCAAACTAGGACAGAAGTTCCTGAACTTAATTAAAAAACATTTCCCAACAAATAACCCCCTCAGTAAAATCTTCAACAAAAATACACTCAAACTTAGCTGCACAAACAACCTAGAAAAACCAACCCCAAAACAAAACAACACCTACCAACCCCTAAACCAAATAACAACACGCAGTATGTCCCAAGCCTGACATATAGATGGCGCCACTAATAAAAATTCCATATGATTTTTATGAAGTACTAACCTTCAAATGGTATGACAAAATTTGGGCCTAATCGGATTATTAGTTTACAAATTGCAGGTATTTAAATGAAGCTACTGTTTCAAATTTTCAAAACAATGGAAAATTCTGAATTTCATGCATTGCATTCTGATTGGAAAAAATAAAGCAATGGCTTGATAAGTGTTATTCTTATGCTGAACACTCAGGTTGCCCAAAATCGGCAGTTGTCCCGGAAAATACAAAAAAAATCCACAAATTTGTTCTGGCTGATTGTAAATTGAAGTTGTGTGAGATAGCAGAGGAGTTAAAATATCAGAAGGCAGTGTATTTTTGCCTGAACGTTTGTGAATGAGAAAGCTGTGTTCAAAGTGAGTGTCGCATTTGCTCACAGTCAATCAAAACAACAACGCATTGATGATTCCTTGTTTTAATGCAACAAGAAGTTTTTACATAAATATGACAATGGATGAAACTTAGATCCACTAATTCACTCCAGAGTTAAATTGGCAGTCAGCTGAGTGGACAGCAGCAGGTGAAAGCTGTCCAAAGCGACCAAAGACACAAACATCATTGATTACCTTGAGAAAGGAAGAATCATCAATACCGAATATTATATAGCATTATTGGTGTGTTTGAAGGAAGAAATCGTGAAAAACAGCCACAAACAGAAAAAGAAAAAGTGACCAAGACAACGCACTGTGTCAACTATAGCAAAACTACATAAATTGCACTTCACATTCCTTCTGCATTCACTCTATTCTCCAGATTTGTTCCCCAGAGACTACTGGCTGTTTGCAGACCTCAAAAGAATGCTCTAGAATAAGATTTAGCTCCAATGCAGAAGTGATATTGGAAACTGAAGTGTATTTTGAGATCAAATGCAAATTGTTCTGCAAAAAGGCATGGAATTGTTAGAAAAGTGTTGGAATCAGAAGGGGAGAGTATGTTGATGAATAAAGTTAAATTTTGCCTAGAAGTTGTTGTTTTATTAGTTAGGCCTAGAACTTATGTGTTATTTTTGGAAGATTTTTTTTTTTTTACATAAAAAGAATTAATCGCAATGAAAGATAACCAAAAAAAGCGCTAATCAGCTATATTAGAAAATTAAATAGAAAAAAAATCTATTCTAGTCAATATAATTTCTGTTTGAAATTCACCTGAATATTTTGTTTACGGAAATAGTAAATTTAATCCTTCAGCTTTCAATTAAAGCTTTTTCATTCATAATTTTTTTTTTTTGTTTTGTTTTTAACCATAGGTTTTGAAATTAGTGGAAGTACCTACTATAATTTCAATCATTACTTTTTTCTGTTTTTTTTTTTTAATTTATTTATTTATTTTTTTAAGACTAAATTTTTCATTTACTTCATATCTTCTGAAATACTTTTTCTCCTTGTCTAAATACAATGTTTTACTGTCATATCCTGGATTGCGTCTTGTTTACCAGACGAGCATTGTATTGTCTCCATTACATAAAAGAAGATGAAGGAAGCAGCCATGTTGACCTACTTGCTGACAAATATTCAAGGGAGACAACCTGCATAACTATTAATTAGGTTAATTTATGCAAATGTAAATTTTTGTTGTTTAACCACAATTACATTTTCGTTATGATTATTCTTTGTCAGTATTTAATTATATTATTTATCTTACCCAACATATTTATTAAGTTTTATTTTATAGATATCAATTTATTATACAATAATTGTTTGCCTTTTCATTCAACAACCTAAATCCAAGATTTATTTGGAAAATTATTTTGTTGGCGATTAATGGATTTTCTTTAGGACTCCCATCCACCATACCATTTGTTATTGACCAGTTCAGTTTATTTATATCAATCAAAATAAAATCTAATCTAAATTTTTTTATCAAAATATCTGTACTATTCATTTAAAGTGTATAACTAGTAAAAATAATTATAGAAATAGTTCAACCACTTTGCTGATCATTTAAAAAATATTTTAGATTATTGTTTGAGTATCCTGCTTTCTTGTTTTAATTCATGTTACAACACTTTTGTATATAAATTTAAATGTATTTTTATAAAAAAATTACTTTTAATTTATTTGAGTTCCTCTCCACCTATTTTTTATTAATGCTTTAACATTATTAATTTTACAAGCTTGCTAATCTGATTTTGAAAATTTTGATAAAACTAAAAATGTCAGTAATACAATAGAATGAACAAAATAATTTCTTGCTTATGAAAGCAATAACTTATAGTAGCATAAACCTCAATTTTTATACATTAACTCCTTCTTACACTCATTAAATTTGAATTTTTTTTTTTTTAATTTATGGTTTTAATTTATATATGATGAAATAGAGTTTTAAGGTATACTATATTTATGGGTTAATGTGCTCAATATCGGTGATAGAGCATATCTATATCTGTAAAAGTGACGAAGGTGGACATTGTGTAAGTATTTGTTTGTTTGATATATTCAACTTAGCGTCTGCGTTTTGCAGTCTAGCTCAATGGGAGTTGCGCTCAGATGTAGATCAAAATTTTAGAATGCTAACGAGTCCTTGAAATTTTTCAGAAAGCCAAAATTAGGGATAGAAAAATATATATTATCATCCCACAAAGTCAGGGATCAGTTTATGTATTGATTATAATATAGAATTAATCACCCCACTTTATATTATCTATATCTATATATGTTGCCCCTTCCACCCTAATCCAGTAGAGACCTTCTACATTATCTAAACCTATAAAAGTGACAAGGGTAGACATTGTGTAAGTATTTGCTGTGTAAATTCATATGTTTTTTATTCTTATTATTCCTTAAACTACCCCAGTGAAACCAGGTCAAACTGCTAGTGTAAATATAAAAGGGGACATTGATGTCAACACCCAGTGGTGGCAACAGTGTTTTTCATGCTTAAAAGCAATTGTCAGGCTCTGTATGTGTTTTAAATATGTTTCCAACAATTGCCAAAAGAAATTTGTATAGAATAATGTTTTAATTTGTGGTTTGAAACCTGCAAACAGATGATTGCATCATCTCTGTAAACAAAACAAAAGCTAAAATAAATGCAAAGAATCTTTGTTCAGGCAACACATTTTCAAGTATTCTCATATGTACTGACAGGGAGGCATGGAACTGCCATTGTTGTTAGTGATGGCAAACATCTATATTGGTATACTTTTTAAAAAAAAGATCAACTTGCTGAAATACATTGGTGACACCTTCATACTTTGTCCACATTTGGCAGGAATACTACTAGATCATTTGTACTCCATTAGAGCAGGTTGATTTTTCACTTTTTTTTTCTCTTTTTTTTTTTTTTTTAAAGAAAATCAACATTGCACTCTATTCAAAATATAGGGTTTGATAAGTACCGACACCAACAATTAGTTTCTTAGTTTTTACCAATTTTTGAGCATTTAGGTTTAAAGATTGTTAGAAAAAAATGTACAGGTTTTTGCTTGCAAGCAAACTTCAAAATTTTGATATTTTGTATTAGATACATTAAGTGGAAAATATATTCAAACCAGAATTTTAATTATGAATCACCAAACAAAACATACAATTTGTTACTGAATTCACTATGTAAAACAGAAAATCACAAACAAGGCTAATGAATGTGTAAAATCTTATAACATTTGTTAGGTTATAATGAATAAGAACAAAAATAGACAAGTGTATATAATATCATAATATTGCTGGATACAAATTATAGTATTTATTGACAATCACACTCAAACTACAGCGCTGTATGAGAATACATCATAATATAGCTAAATTGTTCAGTATAATTTCCATTTGAAGGAAATGAGTCTTATTTGATGGCACAATTATTTAATAATAATGTACTTCTGACTTGATTTTTGTTCATATACAATTTGTGAAGCTTCAGTAGTTAATTTAATTGTTCTTTCTACACCTTGTGAATTTCAGCAACTCCAACTATCATATCCTATGCAAATTAGCTGAGTTGTATTTAAGTGTTAAACTGCTAACTGTCGGGGCTCCATTACATCACACCACATGTAATGGTGTACTATGTACAGAGTACTGAAACTGAGAAATATACCAGACATAACAAATAGCGTCGCCGATAGGATGCTTGGTTTCCATGGACAATCCTGAATACGTTGAAATTTGGTTAAAAACCTTTATGGCTACAGCAAGATTGCATAATCTCAAAGACTTCAAGAATGGAAGGTGCACAGAACCAAATGATGGCCTTGTTCATTGCTTTCTGTGGGGTGCGAGGTGTTAAAGAAAATTTAACACATATTTTGAGGAAGTTGTCAGCATAATAAAAAGAAACATTAGGCCGACTAGAAAACTGGGCATCACTGAAAAAAACAAAATTTTTGGAAGCCAGGCAGCAGACAGAAATCTATTAGGCAGTCCATACAGACACTCAAGAGACAGGCAAAGCACTGCGAATTTGAAAAACTAGAGACTCAAAGCATGTCAATTGAAGACGAGCTGATTTTATTATGAACAGTTAAAGGACTTAATGACCCACAGCATAAACAAAAAGTACTGGAATGTATGCAAGGCGGACATATGAACTTTAAAAAGTGGGAACTATTTACAGCAGCTGGAGCAAATCAGTGATTTCAACCAGCTGAGAGAAGAGTTAGTCATACAGTTTGAATGTAACCAAAGCCAAAAAGTGCAGTTATTGCAGAACGGTGCCTTGAAAAAATAAATTCAAGTTTTTGGCACTGGGGAAACGACATCTTAAATGCAGAAAAATGAAACATTTTAAAACCATTTGCGGAAGTGAAAAGCATGTAGAAAAAATGAGTGATAAAAAATCCCCCCCCCCCTCGAAGAACAGCAAGAAGCCAGTGTATTTACAGTAAATACACAAAAAATGGTAGGGAGAATGTGAAAATAAATGGCCATACGTTTAACATGCAAGTAGACATGGGTAGTGAGATAACCCTAATTCCAAGACATTTTTGAATCAAGTTAAGCTGACCTAAGTTAAAAGAAAGTGGTTTAAAGTTAAAACAATTTGACAGAACAACAATAAAGATGTTGCGCATTTGAAACTGATACTCACTTCACGATTATTCAAATTGTGTTAATAGCATGCGAGAAGGACCACAGATTATTAGCTATTGACATAGTAAAAGTAGATACAGCCAAATTAATAAACTCCGTGGAAGCACAAGAGAGTGAACTAGGACTTATAAAAGGATACAAAGTGAGTATTCAATTAGCAGAAAATTACCATTTCAAATACATTCAAGCCAGAAAAGTACCAGTACATATACTACCTTTAGTGGTAGCCAAATTAAATGGCATGATCAAACAAGGCATTCTTGAAAAGTCACACATGGTGGAAGTAACTGGGCTCCACCTATCACAGCAATAGAAAAAGTCGATGGAGATTTGTGTATATGCTGTGATTATAAAATTGGAATAACTCACCAGATATGTTTGAACGTGTTTCCATTACCTAACATCAAATCAGTGAGCCATGTAATGGCAAACATGGAATATTTTGCAAAAATTGACTTGAGATCTGCCTACAACCAAATTTAGATTAACAAAAAATTTAAAGAAGTCACCACAATCAACACTCCTATAAACCTGTTAAGGTGGATTCACTTACAATTTGGAATTAAAACTTTTAGTCATATATTTCAAAAGGCAATTGAAGGAATATTGTTAAGCAAGGTAACTAACATGATTATTTACCAAGATGAGATAGAAGAGAAGACCAAACAAGAGTTAAAACAAAAGTGGATCAAATATTATGGTAATTGAAAAAAGGCTGGATTAACCATTAATAGAGACAAATGTAACTTTGATTGCAAGAACCTGGCATATTTGGGCTACCAAATATCAAAGACTGATATAGCACCTGACGAAAGGCTAACAAAAAAAATTATGGAGGTAGCAACTCCAACCAATAAAAAGGAATTGGAATCCTTTTTAGGGTTGATAAATTTTTTTTTACAGTAGATACATCCCCAAATATAGTGAACTAATTGGATCATTGTCAGTTACATTAAAAAAAAAAACACAGTTTGAATGGACACAAAGATGAAATAACACTTTTATGATACTGAAAGCAATTATGAAAGAGATTATGTCATGTGTACTGGTGTACTATATACAGAGAACTGAAACTGCAAGATATACCAGACATAGCATCAACATCATTTCATTTAACAGAACCTCTTGCAGTTCATTATTTGAAAAACATTCTGTAAGGTTCATGAACTCCATTTTATGAGAGGTTACCTAAATTTGACCAGTGTGACACTTCAGAGTTGAATGTGATTTTTTTAATCTCTTGTGGCTTGCTACTTCTGAAACAAAAACAGTATTTTGTAAATTCTGTATTTTGGTGGACTTGATTTATTCTTCGAATCATGTTGAAGATATATAGTTGTTGGTTACAGAATTTATTATCCCTTTTAATTTCAAACCAGCTATGTGCATATATTTCAGTTATAAATTTTATAAGACTACAATTTATCACAGAGTTCTGGCAGGTAGGCACCTTTGGTCTATAAACACAACCTGTTTGCTAAAGTTAGTCATCATCATGCTAGATTTAGAGACCCAATTTTCGAAACAGTAAATCCAGGGTTCACTTTCTCTTGAGAAATTCTTACTACATGTTCTAAGAGCAATCTCTGGTCACTACATAAATCTTACATTGCTCCAATAAGATATAAATTATCCAATGGGTCACTGATAGTGTTAAATTCTACCTGGAGCAAATCCTGATAATCATTTTTGCAAAGTTTCCTTAGAGGACCTGTAAAAATAGAAGGGCTTCTTGTAGTTATATCAATGTACATAAAAAGAGATCATTTTGATGAAGTGAACAACCATTAGTGTACAACTTCCTTGTAAGTTCTTTTTCTCCAAAGCTGTAATGAGTCCTGCTTTACAATCAGTGTTTGTACTGATATTGTCCACAAGAACTGCCTAAATGGAATTTGTGCTGTTAAATTCTTCTAAAACATCATCAGCATCCTCTACTAGAACAACAGTTGCATTAATGTGAGGGTAAGATATCTACTTTCCGTGTCCCATGGTACTCTCTTCCTTTGGTTTTCATAATTGTTTTGCTGTTTTTCTCTGTAATCTCTTTGTATTAAAAATTATTATCAACTCTGCAATTAACATTAATGCAGATATTATTTTCATGGTTCTGAACATGAGAGGGTATTTTTACTCTTAGCCTGTCTATTTTTTATATTAATAATAATGTTTTTTAAGTTAGGAGCTTTCTTTATCAAAGTCTTATCTCGTAGGGCTAATAAAAAAGCAAGCCATGCCCTAAGGTTGGAAGATACATGACTCTTAATAAATGCCATGGCATATCTAAGGACTTTTTAAGACAGCCTCCATGGTTCAAAACTGTCATCATTTTTTTCATTGTTGGTGGAAAAATATCTGATGTAGAGGCAACATGTGTAGAATCCTGTTGTTGGTGTCTTTCAGTCTGCCTCTCTAATCTCTGTTTCAGTTGCACTTTTTTGTTATTTTTTGTGACTGCATTTTTATCAATAGTTTCAAATTTGATATTGCCTTTTGGTTCTGTTTTTTCTCTCTCAGCTTTTAAGTATTTCCTTTTTTCACTGGGAATCTGAAATTTCAAAATGTGTTTACATTTAAAAACATACTTAGCATACATAATAAATAAGAATGAAAATATCACAAGATTATTTACCAGAGTTAGGAAGATTATCAGAGGTCAATTTTATATTTTTCAATTGATTGAAATTTTGAAAATCAGGACATGGGTGAGTTCAAATTAAACAAAGGAAAAATGAAAAGCACGCATAGAATTAATATTAACTTCTTATGAAGATGACAAGTGCAAACATTAGCCTATTTTAATAAAATTTCAAAGGTAAATTTGAAATAAGAAAAATAGAAAGTTGTTGTAAATATAATTTCTTCCACTTCCAAATAATCAACATTTTGAATAAATGCCAGTGACTTCAAAAATATAAAATTTTGTAGATTAATGTAGGTTTGGTTTATTTTTCAAATTATTAAGTCTGTTGTATAAAAATTCAAAAGAACTAATTAATTTTACAAACAGGCATTGATTGAGTTTTCAATACTGTATGTAATAATAATGGCAAAGTTTTATAACAGTGAAAAACTTAAATAATTAATATCAATTAAAAAAAATTCCTGTACAAGATTCATAAACAAAATATATTTACTTTACTACTGTTGATTAAAATGGTGATTTTTTTTTTTTTTTTTTTTTTTTTTTTTTTCCTACTGAAAAAAAAACATTTCCATGTGAGAAAAAAAAGAAACCAACTTTCATTGCTGGCCACAACTTGTATACATTTGTATAATCTCCATTTTTTTTTATCTTTACAAAGTCTTCTTGAGAGTAACATACTGCACCTTCTTGGCCTCACTTTTTCAACCGTCCTGAAGTAGAATGAATATATCAACTCTTTAGCTGTACTAACTGCTAAAAAAGTTAAGTCTCTGTGTCAGGCCAGAAAGTTTTTCTTGTCAGAATCCATCTTGCATATTTATAAATCTACCATTTGTCCGTGCATTGAATACTGTTGCCATATTTGGTTGGGTGCTCCTGCTCCTGTTGGGTTCTTCCAAAAAATGATCTCCAATGTAATCGATCCTGACTTTAATTTGTCCTGATTTTGACATCTCAACTTCAGTCACTTTCTCATCAATGTGACATGATTTCTTTCTGTCTTTCCTAGAAATATTTTCATGGCAACTGTTCTGATGAGATTTTGTTTTTTCTGGTATTCTGTCCATGTGAATTTAAGCGTGCTACTAGATTGGCATTTAGGTCTCACCCTTTTACTATTGAAATAGCTAAATGTAACCCCCACTTCTACTCCAACAGTTTCTTTCCTTTGCACTTCCCACCTGTGGAACATCCTTTTGTTTACTTGCTTCCCTGATAGTTACAGTCTCCAAAAATTTAAATGCAACATTAATTGCCATTTTCTACTTTCTGTCTTGAATTCCATTCATTTTTTATCCTTTCTTAAATACCTCCTCTACCCAGTCTTTTCTCTCCCTGGAACACCCTGCAAACTAGTGGTGGTCCTGGCTTGCTTGGGGTGAAATGATTAAAAACTATATATATTATGCATAATTCTGATTTATTTTTCTTTTGATTTATTGAGGACAAGGCAAATGTTGCAGTTGGAAAATATTTTATAAAAGTACAGAATGTTTTGACAGTGTTAAATATTTCACTGATCATTGGAACTCATTTCCTGAAAAAACAGTAACAATTTGGGGAAAAAATACACTTTGTGTCATCATTTATCAAATCAAACCCCAACTTTCAAATTGAGTTCCAAAATTGACCTACCCTAGTATTCCATTAGATCCTCCATGCTGTGCTTTATGGAAAAGGATGAAAATAGTAAATTTACTTTTCTGGATGTCATGATAAATTGCTCAACTGTCACTGTACAGTATTTAAAAATATAACTCCCATCTCTTATCTCTGTAATATAAATTATTACCTGATGCCTGTAACACAAGTGAACCAGAGTTGATACAGACATTAGCATGAGCTTACTCATGTTACAAAAAATGTCTAACTTACAAGACAGTCATTTAGACAAATAGATTATAAGAATAAAACCCTTGTAGCAATTGTCACATTACTTAAGTGTGACAGAAAATACTAGTGAGCTTTACAATATTTGAAGTCTTCAAGGGGCAACACAACTTCCCATAGTAACAACACAAAAAAGTTGTTTACCTCTAAGAAAAATCTAAAGTATTTTGTGTCCAATATTTGATGTAATTATAGCAGAAAATATAAAACTGAATTTAAATTTTTGAATCATGTGAAAAGTAAATCTATAAAAATCCTCATTTGAGTTTCACAAATTTTGGTTGTATCTAAAATTTAAAGCCTTAAAATATTAATAGGAAAAGGATTTATTCGGAACTTTTAAGCAGCTCCAAATTAAACTCTTACTATTGTAATTATTATTGACTATAAATATTGTGAGTAATGTCACAGAAACTTCTGAAGAATTTCTATCAGCAGCCAGTCACAGTAATGAAAAACAATCAGCAAGGCCTGCAGCTTTTCATCAGCCACTTAAAGTAAAAAAGAATTAACAATTTAAGTCATTGAAAGAGCCAATTAACCAAACTAGTTTTGAAAGTAACATACACTGAAATAAGCATGTGGTTTTTTGCTAATTTCTTTGTCTTGTTTGTTTTATTTTTGTGAAAAGTAGTTCTATTATTACACTACACTATTAATGCCACTACATCTTTGTAAGTGGGAGACCTGTTTCTTTGCTCACACAGCAATGAAATTAGTCTGAATTAGATATATGCAATGTTTAATATAGCCTGTCTAAAACTCAAAGAAGCAATTAAGGAAATGTGAAAGGTTAAAAGAGGATTTGATTTTCACATGTGTATAAGTTTGTGAATTCTTTGCCTGTTTTTCATGATGTCACACACTTCTCAAAATGAATATGATTACTTGTACTTTGTAATGCATATGTTTCTGTTTTCATTTCAGGTTGTCCACCTACTGCTGAGGCCCTTCTTTATGGTATTCTTCAACTACAAAAGAAAATCAAGCGTATGAATACTTTACAAATGTGGTACAGAAAATAATGATTTCCTTATTTAGTGTCATTAGCTGCAGCAAATTGCTCTTATCAAGAGAATTTGTTATTCTAACTGTAATTAATGGGATGAGAGATAGAACTTTTTGTATCTTCACTTTTTAAACCATTTTAAAAGAAAGATAAATTGGGTTTTTATTAATTTTCAGGGTAGTTCTGTATATATGTAATAAACTATTAAAAGTTGCATACTTTCTTCATTGTTTATGACAGATTGTTCTGTTAAATAAAAATATAATTGACATGAATGGAGAAGAAAACTGAATACATAAGCAGCTAAAACATAGTAGTTTATTTCTAGTTCCTGTAAAATTTGTGACTACTTCATTTTCACTATGATCAATAAGAAAAATAACATTGTCTGCTTATACAGGCCATAAAAATATTTCTTCAGAATAATTTCTTCAGTGATCAATTTTCAGCATCTTTGTTAATGAAAATTTACAGTATTAGATTTAGTTGCAAAATGTGCAATATTTAACTTTTGTTTGTTGTTAAATGCAGCAGTTTTACTATAATCTTATTACTCATCCTTGTTGCTTCTTGTCACAACACTGTGTTGATTTACTTAACCTTCTGAAAAAAAAGCAATATTGAGAATATCTAATTATTACATTTTTCTTTTCTAATGTATATGAAATTTTTTGGAACAAGGAATGCAATATTTCTGTTCAGAATGATTGGAAAGGTCAATGATGTGTACCTGTGTTTAAAAAGCTTTTGACAAAGACTTGATAGAAATGCTCAGCAACCTTGACATATCTGAGAAGGACATAAGAGTATTCAAGAACCTATACTAGCAGCAGACCTTGTCCATACAGACAGGAAACAGATATACTAAAATAGGAAAGGGTTTGCGACAAGAATGTGTTTTCTTACCAGATTTATTCAAACTATACAGTAAGGCAATTCTGAGAGAACTAAGTTTTGCCAGGATTTGTCATCAGTGGTCTTAATCTAAACAATATAAGATACGCAGATGATACAGTGCAGACACGGATAGGAAAATACAAGTCTTCCTAGAGAAAATAGCTAAAGGATTAAACATAAACTACCAGAAGACTGAATAGCATGGCCATCAGTAAAAAGAGGAACCCAACATGCTAATTACAGGTTGTGGGTACTAAAATCACACAGATACAGAAATTTAAATACCTTGGAAGCATTCTAACAGAGGATGGAAAGTGCTACACTGAAATCTGACAGTGTCTTGGCATGGCCAAGGATGCATTCCAAAGGCTGAGTAGAGTATTGAGACACAGGAAGATTTTATTAGAAACAAAGGAGTACTGTACTGTTAGGTGATATTTGTCCTCCTTTATGGCAGCAAATACTGAACAGTCTCCTTAAGGATGAAGTAGAGATTCTAAGCAACAGAAATGTGGTTCTACAGAAGGATACTGAGAATACCATAGACCGAACATGTGAGCAATGAAGTTTTAGAGAGGATCCAAATGAAAAGGAAACTTATACCTAGCATCAGAAAGAGATGGCTGGGGTTTCTGGAACATAATGAGAAAGGAGAGCTTGGAGTGTCTAATATTCACAGGATGAATAGAGGGAAGGAGAGACATAAAGAGAAGAAATGTTAAGAACAACAAGAGATAGGGGAAAGTAGAAGTCCATGATCGACTACATTCTGAAGGGACATGGCACATAAAGAAGAAATGAAATTTTTTAGTATCTGATATTCTTAAGAGTGTCACATTATTGCTTGTTCATAAAATGGAAAGAAATTTATGATGCTACACTTGTAAACAACAGTTGTAGATCTATGTAATAATTTAAAATTAAGAAATTGTCTGAGGGTTCTATTTTTTCACTTATTTTTTTACCACTTGGAATGGAGTTAATTTGTAATAATTTTGTTATTATTAAAGGAGAATATATGCTAAAATCAAATCTATTTTTTCATTTCCTGACATATAGTTTTCTTTAAAAATGTTCAAATTTACAACAAAAGAATGAACACAATACTCTAAGTTTTACAATTATTTTTGTATTCAATAAGAATGTTGAAATTGAAATTTGATAACTTTATCAGATCTTTGAGTTTTGAGTCACCTACATTTGTCAAAAAAGGTTTCATTGCTCTATTTGATTTTTAATTATTTCTCAGAAATATGGTTGAAGTATGAAAAAAAAATTGTCCTGAAAATATATGAAAAACTAAATGGAATTGTGCCTTGATTATCATTCTTTCTGAAATTTAGTATTTGATCCTAGAAACATGGCAGACAAGATTTTGACTGTCATTTCAATTCGTAAAGACATTTGGTCAATCAATGTGAATATTTTATCTGATTCTAAACTTAAAAATAACAAAACCATTGAAAAATGGTCTGTAATTTTTCTTTTTAAGAATAAATTTTTGCAATTTTTAATTCTCTTTTTTCACTTGAGGGAATAAAAACTGAATACAGAGAAAAAAAAGTGGTAGCTGAGAGAATTGAGCTATTTTTAGTGTTGAGTTGGCAATGATTCTCAATGGGGAGGGGGAATCAGATTAATAGTTAACTGAGTGCATAATAAAGCCATTAATTTTCAAAACATTTTCCCCCGATTTATTTAGTTATGCAAAAATGAATCTGTCAGATTTTGGCTTTTGTCATTAAATGACATTAGACATGTTTGGTTTCAATTTCATTAAAAAAAATAATTTCCTTGTAGTCTGATACCTCTCATAGTCTGCATATTTTTAATTTAATTTGGTGTATTTTTGTTTATTGATTTTAACATTAAAAAGATATTTAAGGTAATATTTCTCTATATATGAAAATGGATAAATTTGTAAATCATACAAAAAAAAAACAGATTTTTATAGTTTCTAGAAGAGATATTGTTAATGAAATGTGTTAAAAGCTCATCTATACTGAAGATTCATCTCATAAACAATCATGATGGATGCATAGATGAGTTAATGTTGATAACAGTCTAATCCAAACTACCCTATGTACTTAATGCCCATAAATGTTATAATATGCAGTAGGCAGCTAATAGATTAAAAAATATTGAAATCTAATACAGAACATGATTTGCCCTAGCTTGGACATGTTAGTCATTTTGATGTGTGGCATCTATATGAAAAGAACAAAAAAACCTATTAGATCATGTTTTTATCTGCAAATTTTAAAACAAATTGTAACATGTGTAAAATATGAATACTTCAAAAAATCACAGAATGTAGGAAATTGGCAACAAGCAAAAGAAACTACTACTATTTGTATTGAAAGTCTGCTTTTCATCCAATGAATATTGTTTATACAAGTGGGCCAATGATGGCAAAATATTTATAACGATACACTGGCTAAAATGGCTGCAACATATATATTGATGTTTCTATGATAGAGTATCTTATATGGAGACCCCATCCCCCGCCTGAGCATGGCAGGAGGAATATATATATATATATATATATATATATATATATATATATATATATATAACACATCACTCAATATATCCCGGACTTAATGAATAAAGCAACAACTTTTAGGCAAAATTTGATTTTACTCCTCAACATAGTCTCCTTCTAGGGTAATACACTGATTCCAACGCTTCTCTAACAATTCAATGCCTTTTTTTTTTTTTTTTGTAGAACAATTTGTCTTTGGCCTCAAAATACACCTCAGTTTCTGATATCACTTCTTCACTGGAGCCAAATCTCTTTCCTTGGAGCATTCTTTTGAGGTCTGCAAACATCCAGTAGTCATTAGGGGTCCTGATCTGGAGAATAAAGTAGATGCAGAAGCAATTTGAAATGCAATTCATGTAATTTTGCCATTGTGATCAACACAGTGCGTTGTCTTGGCAAAAGATCAATTTTTCTTCTTCATTTGTGGACATTTTTCAGCGATTTCTTTCTTCAAATGCAACAATAATGCTATATGATATTTGCTATTGATGGTTCTTCCTTTCTCAAGGTGATCGATAAACAAAATACCTTGCGCATCCCAAAATACAGAGGCCAAAACCTTGCCTGCTGATGTTTGCATCTTTGGTCACTTTGGACAGCTTTCACCTGCTGCTGTCCACTCAGCTAAGTGCCGATTTGACTCCGCAGTGAAGTGGTTGATCCATGTTTCATTCACTGTCACATATTTATGCAAAAACACCTTCTTGTGCTGAAACAGTTGCAAAGCTCTGAATCATCAATGCATTGTTGTTTTTGATCAACTGTTATCAAATGTGGCACCCACTTTGAACACAGCTTTCTCATTGACAAATGTTCATGCAAAATGGTGAATTCACTGCCTTCTATATGTTCAACTTCTATGCTAACTCACACAACTTCAATTTATGATCAGCCAAAATAAGTTTGTGGATATTTTTTGTGTTTTTCGAGACAACTGCTGATTTTAGGTGAACTGAGCATTCATCATTGTGTTTGTATGATGACGTTTAAAGTCAGCATACCACCTTTTAACCATTGTTTCTGATGGAGTAGTATCCGAATAACACTAATCAAGCCATTGTTTTGCTTGAACAGTATTTTTTCCCCATCAGAAAGCAATGCTTTATCAACAGACAAAATTCAGATTTTTCCATTGTTTTGAAAATTTGCAGGAGTAGCTTCACTTAAATAACTGTAATCTGTAAACTAATAATCCAATTGGGCCCAAATTTTATCATGTGCCATTTGAAGGTTAGTACTTCATAAGAATCATGGATTTTTTTATTAGTGGTGCCATCTATATGTCATATCCGGACTTATTGAGTGATGTGTTATTTATTTATATATATATATATATATATATATACACACACACACACACACACACAGAGCAGAACCTGTTACTAAATGCTCATGGTCATGACCTATTTATGCCAGGAACGTGTATTCCACTCACTAGAATATGTGACAAGATAACTACACGTATATTAAGGTGGATTGTATAATATGTATAGATTAAGAATAGAAAATGGTTAAGAATAGAAAAATAGTTTAAAAACGTTTCGTTTAACAAAGTGAAAGTGAAAAGAAAAAGTGAAAAAAGAAAAGGAAAAAATAAATAGATAAACAGTTTTTCTTTTCTAAGTAAATTTGTGGAAGAGAAAAGGGCATCAGATTACTGTTAAATCCTACGAGTCTTCCAATAAAATATTTGACTAAGTGATTTGATGTGATAAAAGATAAACGTTTAGGAAATAGATTTTAGGTGACCAGGTCAAAAACTGTCTTTATTGTATCTTGACCACACATTTAGAAAATAAAGAAAAGATAATAGAATTTTCCCTTTCTTCAGGCAATAAAAAAGTGTCAGGGCTATAAAAACATCTGACAGCCTTCACATGAAGCTTTATTAGGATAAAAAAATCCTGGAAAATAAGTTGTTGGAAGCTGAGTGCAGACGGGATGTCTGCGGGATGTTTACACATCAAAAGGAAGCAAAATTTAAGTACCTTGAAATTTTGGACTTACAGTCGCCAATGCTTATCTTTTGTTTTAACCCATGGTCTAGTGGACTTCTGATTATTTCAATATAAATACAAGTGATTTTTCCAAGATGATCAGTTCAGCCGGGTATGTGCTTGAAGTAGCAACATGTGTCAGGCACACCGAAGAAAGGAAACTCCATTCGTCTGTCTGAGTCGGTCGGTTCAGCATTTGATCTCCATTAATTAGAGTTAGAGCTGAGTGTCACATTGCCTGCCCCAATTGCAAGACTAACTCTGAACGAAATAAAGCATCGATTTAACTCATCCAAGTTGTGGAAGTTCGTTCCTTATAGTTTATCTTGTGCCCCCAGCTTGAGACTTCAAATTTTTCAGTCTACCATACATGAAAATAAGGTAAAAATAAAATAAATTAATAATTATTTTAAAAATAGAGAAGCATAACTACGTTTATTAATCTTTGCAATTTTGGACTCATAAATTTCATTTCCACTTAATTACTATATCACATCCAATAAATATCCAAATTCAGAATTTTACAATTTTAAACTATTATAAATTATTATAATTAAAATGTAAAAAAAAAAAAGAAAAATTCTTGTAAAAATTCATTATTCATCAGAAAACTTTTATTTCTTCAAATAATAATATCCTTAATATTACTTATTTAGAAAACAATTAAAAGCTTTTCTAACTAAGTAATATAGCTTTATTGGATTCATTATTCTTCAATTCAGAGCAGATTTTCAGTTAAATGGTACAAATTTGAAAAAAAAAAAAGTAGGTGATTTGCAATCTCCAATGATTCCTATTTTTAACACAAAACAATTTCAACAAATAAAAAAGTTCTGTGCGAAATTTAATGAAATTAAGTAAATGGAGTGTAACACATTTTTAAAAAAATTTTTTACTAATATTTTCTAAAAAAAAACATTTAAAAAATAATTTCATTCATTTGTGAATAAGTTCTGAAAATTTCATTAAAATCTGACAATTATTTGATTTTTACAAGAATTTTTAAATAAATGTATTTTCAACGGAAAAAAGCGCAAAAAAAAATCAGTTAAATTTTGTAGAAAGCGATTATGTAAACAAAACAAGCATTTTAATCAAAATTTTGAACGTGTTCGAAAAGATTAAAAAAATTCAAAAAATAATTTTAAAATTCTTTGATATTTCCTCTTAATAATGACTTCAACATTTTAACGATAAAACTTTATTTTCTTTAAGTTTGTGGCCTTTTTCATTATGCTATGCTGTTTTTCCCTCAAATTAGTGGAGGTATCTATCTATCTATCTATCTATATATATATATATATATATCCAAGTGAAGAGGACTGAACGTTTTACTATTTTGAGTACCCCAGCATATATTTTATTATGAACAGTGCTCAATATAATAAATATTATCGAGCTTAATATAATTATATAGTTATGAATTAATTGTACATTGCGACAAATTTCTATATTTCGAGATAGTCTCTTCATCAGGCAATCTTTGATGTTGATCATACAAATAATTTACATTTAAATACAAAAACCTTTGGTTTGCTGTGTATGTATGTGGGGAGATATAAAATTTACATGTGTGTTTCTTTTAACTAATCAGAGGAAGATTCATTTTGGAATTTAGCCCCAAATAATACATACTCACTTTTTCTCTTTTTTTTCTCCTTTTTTCTCTTTCCTTACTCCTCTCCTTTCTTCTTTATCCTCCCTAATGGTCAAGATGTCAACCTGCTTTTAACCTAATCTTATCATTTTCTTTTTTCCCCTTTTATATTTTCTCACTTAGTTTTATTGTTTTTGATGTGATGTGCCCATTTAGTACCAAGGCTGTTTTTTTCACTTTCTTATCATTTTTGGTCTCCTCTTCTAGCAAACAGGAGAGGGGTGAAAAAAGAGAGGGATTTATTCTTTGTATCAGTGCTTTTCTAGTTCTAATCTTCTCAAAACTTTTGATTTATAAGTAACGTTTGTGTTCTTTTTTTTTTCTGATTTACTTTCTGCTATCCTTATCCAATCTTTCTAATATCTATTTATTTATTGTAAAACTTTTTTATAAAAAGAAAATTTTTTTTATATGAATAATTTTATGTTCCAATTTGCTTTATTTTGATAGTTTGTCAGTAATTATTTTCCTTAAGCACTTATTGGTTATATGCATGTTATTTCATTTAGATTTTTTTATCCATATTCTAATGTGAACATTTTGCAATGTCTACAATGACATTTATCGCATTGCGTTTATTTAATAGATTTTTATTTTTAAGTGATTTAATAATATATAGTTTTTCATATAAACATAATGAACATGGTTCATTTAAAGACTTACATGTTTTAGCTTCTTTTAGAATTTTCTACTTTATTGTGGGTGTTTTTTTTTTTGTTTCTTTTAGATACAAATGATATTTTGATAGGGATGTTCTATTTTTTGTATTGGTTATTATTAAATTAAAAAGTGTGCTGGTAAATCCAGTTTTAGAGTATTCTTAGTACTTCCTATATAAATTTTTATATTATTTGGGTTTTCCTTTGAAGATATTTCGCATTGATAGACAATTGATTCTGTTAGGCACCTGTTTTCTAACGAGCAATCTATAGGGTTTCTACAATTACATTTTTTCTTGTCTAAATTGTTATTTTCCACTATTAGGTTGTTTTTAAAAATTTTCTTAAAGTTTTAAAAATATTATTACTGTGATTTTTTTATGATTTTTGTAGATTGTTCATATAGCTGGAACTTAATAGTATTTTTATTAAAGATCTTACTTACCGTGAGGAATTTTTTCCCCAATTTATTACTAGTCATTTGGTTGAAAGTGGGTGTATACCAGATAATATTTCTATTCCTATTTTTTCTTCGGGGGTTACTCTTCTCGTTTACATATTTAATATTTGGGTTTTTATATCCATTATCTTTTAAGGCAGTATTATAAAAATTGCTATGTGTATTAAATACTTCATTTACTGAATTTCTACTAATTCTGTATTCTATTGATGAGGGTACATGTTTGATAACAGATAGAGGGTGGTTAGATTTCGGGTGGATGTATAAAGGGTTAGTATTTGGTTTTTTGTATGGTTGGTGTATATTTTTCTCTAGATCTAAGGTTACATTGAGGAAATCTACATTTTTTTTATATTTGTTTTTATTGTTACTTTTAAATTAAGGTTTTTAAATTCTTTATCTATCATCTTTCTAATTTTATCTATTTTAAAATTTTTGACATTTTTTATTATCATAAGTCCATCATCTCTATATAATCCAATGTCTTTAGTATCTACTTATAGGCTGTGAGATTGTATAGTATTAATAATCCTACCAGATTTGAAGATTCCATAGAGTTCAGAGATTCCATGGTAATATCAAAATTGTCCCCTTTGGAATTAATATTTATCCACTGTTCTTCTTTATGAATGAGCACAGATGTTTTTGCATTCATTATTATTTTTCTCTCCTCCGTTATATCCAAATAAAGAGTGGTGACTTCCAATGTTGTAACAAATAGTTCTTTTGATATCGTCCTCAATATTGAATTGGATAAAAGAGCAGTTTTTTTCTTTTATATTGTAAAACCAATTTGTTACATCTGTGGTGTCTTTCCATAATCTTAATTCCACGTGTTCCATGATTTGTTTGTTGATCCTTTCCAAAATGCTCTTAGTAATTTTCCCGATTTCTGGTCTGGTGGGATTTATCATTCTCATGGTGGAATTTATATTGAAGTTTTCCTTATGATCCTTTATGGTCATGTAGCACTCCTTCGTGTTGAGTTTTGCTACTCTGTTGCTTATTTTTAATTTATCTGTGATTTTTTTACTAGATGTGTTAATCTTATCAACTAAGTCCTTACTCTTATCAACATTTTTATAGTCTTTTGTCAAGTTTTTCATGATTAGGGTATTATATTCTTTAGGTATTACTTTGTAGAAATTGACTGTTTTATCTGATTTCATGAATACTCTGTCAGATGTTTTTATTTCCTTCACCACTTCTCCAAAATGTTCTTGGAAATCATTTCTCCTTTTGCAAAATGTTGTATTGCTTATTATGTCTAGTAACTCATTCTCAAAGTTGCATAACTTTCCAATGTATGGGCTGTTTTTTTTTTTTTGCTATTGAACCTATATACTTGTTCTTTAGGTGTTTCTTCCTTGTGTAGAAAGAAATAAGCCTTCCATCTCATTCGCTGGATTAAATCCTCTGTTTTGTGTAATAGTTTCATGCAGTATTCCCTTTTGTTTGTGTTGGGTATATTCTTCAGAAATCAATTTTCTCCATATTGCTTTGTCTAAAACTTAAAAAATAAAAATTAATGTGTACAGTGCTCTACCTATGTGGGAGCGATATAAATCCAGGTGAAGAGGACTCAAGGTTTTACTATTTTGAGTGCCCCAGCATTCATTTTATTATGAACAGTGCTCAATATAATAAATATTGTAGAGCTTATAGGAGGAAAAAAGAGAAAAAGTTAGTATGTATTATTTGGGGCCAAATTCCAAAATGAATCTTCACTCTGGTTAGTTAAAAGAAACACACATGTAAATTTTATATCTTCCCACATACATACACAGCAAACCAAAGGTTTTTGTATTTAAATGTAAATCATTTGTACAATCAACATCAAACATTGCCCGATGAACAGAATCTATCTTGAAACTTAGAAATTTCAGTGTCGCAATGTACAATTAATTCATAACTATATAATTATATATAACAGCCTTTATAATAACAGAAAGAATGGCCACATTGAAAGTGAGTCTCTTGACTTTTAGGCTCATTTAAAAAAAGTACTGCTCTCATAACAATTAAACCTAGAAACTGTAACACATCCACCTGGAAGAAGCTAAAATAAAGTACATAATATTCAACTGCAATAATGATTGAATATTTCATTGTTAACTAGGCAGGAATGATAGAGTTGGAATGTTTTCACTTCTGTACCATATTCACCAAATATTGCACCTGCTGATTCACTTATTCTTGGTTTTTTATAGAATTCCCTTATTGAAAAGAATAAACAATTAAGTAGAAAATTGCAAAAGCCACCTAAAACAGTTATCTGCTAAGAAACAACAAATGCCCTATAAAATGATGATGAAATAAAGTTGTCCAAAAGATAGCAAATGGCAAATATTAAATTTGATATAATAAATCAAGTAAATCTTTTTAATCCCCCCCACCCAATGATAAAATGCTTCAAACTAAGGTAATTTTTATAAGTGTAGCTTAGATGTGGCACAAGGCTGAAAGTAAGGGGCACCCAGTGAGGATAGAACTCACTACTCAATTGTAATGATTCTAGCAAGACAAGCTTGCTAACCTCAACGTGCCCAAAATGCTTTAAACTACAATAAGTGTTTGAAAGAAGAAAACATTCATAATCATATTTTTCAGTCAAACTAAATAAAAAAAAACATTAGTCTGATAAAACTAACCTATTTTAATCCTTTTCCTCCACATTTGCAGCAATGAAAAATAACTTTAAACTGAAAATGTAGGTGCTATTTTTATGGCATGATTAAGCAAATGACAAGGCATTGAAATGACTTAAGATAGAATGTTGCTAGTTCATTTAAAAATGTATTACAGATCAATTGTAATTGTTTTATTGTGTGCCTTAACCTAGGATAATGGCTAGCAAGCTAATCTGATTGACTGTTACTTGGGAGTAAATTTGATCTTAACTTGATGCTCTTACTGGTAAACTTGTACCAAATTGATCCTTGTTTAGAAAATAACTATAATCGTTCTATTATATGATAGTATTTAGTTAACAGACTTTGATTTCTGGCAGAGCAGTGTTACAAACCTATTTTCCGTAAAAGTGCTAAATCTTTGGTATATATATATAGCTTAATATATTTAGAAATAATCTGAACAAGGCATGGCCATTGACATTCTGATGACCATGGCTGCCAGCCATTATTAGCATAGAAACTTGTTCATCAGGCTAGTGTTTCTTTGTTTCCTTTGTACCACAAATATTTATATAAAAGTTAAATAGAAAAATGTTTTATTACAACATAAGGTGAAAGAAAACAAAATAGTGAGATTTTCTCTCCATGTTATAATAATGATTTTATCAAGCCTCAACAGCAATGAAAACAGTTACATATTAACATATGCCATGTAACAATGTTCAGTTAATATACTGAAACTATTAATTATGATACTTTTTTTTTTTAAATCATTTCACCCCAATCAATTAATGTTGCATTTAAATTTTTGGAGATTGTAGCTGTCAAGGAAGCAGGTAGAAGGAAGGAGTTCCACAGGTGGGAAGTGTAAGAAAAATAACCTTTGGGGTAGAAATACCAGATGCACTTAACTATTTCAACGGTAAAAGGGTGAAACCTAGATGCCAATCTAGTAGCATGCTTAAATTCACATAGTTGGGGCACTAAGGAAACTGATTTAACATTCAACATTGTGAGGCTATGTCAGAATAGCTGTATCAGAGCAGCTCAGATAGGCAGGATTTATACTGGGTTTTTCAAAAAGAGCTCCCTTCTTGCTGATACCACATTGGTTCTATCAAAAGGAAATTTGACAAACGTCTGAAAAATATCCATCTGGGATCTCTTGGCTCACTCACAAGAATCAGTAGTGCTTCCTGTTAGTTCTGGTTTTAGATCCAGTAAAGCTAGATGCAGTGTTACAGTCTGTCAAAGCAAGGTACACTTGAAACACAGGTAGCAAAAAGCTCTTTTTTTACCATTTCACTTCAAGCAAGGCAATAAAGCCGTAAAGATGCAAGGGTTTACTGCATGAGAGAATAAGCAAAAAAGAAACCATTAATAAGGAGAGAGAACAATAAAACAGGAATTAAGACAGAAAGATAACTGACATTGATTTAAAATTTTTGAAAATCAAAGTTGACAAGTAAGCAAAAAGCCAGAAGAGAGTTCCACAAGAAAGAAGAAACTGCTATCATAGAACTTTTGGTTACATCTAGCTATTTCTATTGTAAAATAAAACCTTGCCACCAATCTAGTACTGCACATAAATTCATAAAATCTAGGTATCATAAAATAACAGTTACCATGAAAATATTTATAGAAAAATCACATTCTTGCCAATTCACAATTGCTAACCATGGTTCACAGTTAATTGATTACTTATGGCATACACAGCTGAGATGACATCAGTGTCAACAGTAAGAATGAATATCTAGTGGTGGCCATATTGTACAGTTTTAGATACATGAGCTAGTATACAAGTATCAGTCAGGATGTGAACTTCCTGCAGTAGTTGTGTGCTGAACCCCCATCTCCCTATCAGTGAGGATAGTTTTGTTATCCTTGCAAGATGTCTAAATGAGGATCTTGAAGAAAAAACTCTAAAGGTCTGCCAACCTACAGAAGATTCTAACAGTTTTCTTGTATGACAGCCTTCCCAACCACACATATATCCTGGTATCTATTTCACAGTCTCTTGCTGTACTTTTCAGGTAGTCATCTTGTAAGTGTACCAAATGAGGCCTACACATGACAGCTGTCAGGGAAGTAAGCAAACGGAATAGAGCTCCACAAATGGGAAGTGCGAGAAAAGACACTATTAAAGTAGAAGGGGCGGTTACATTTAACTATTTCGATTAAAAAAGGGATGGAGCTTAGATGCCCATCTTGTAGCACACCTAAATACACGTGGTCGGGGAACCATGGAAAAAAAAGTTCGTCAGAGCAGTTTCCATGAATATACCCGTAGAAAAGACAGAGGGAAGCCACATCACGTCGGTGAGAAAGTGACTGAAGACAGGCTGCCAAGTCAGGATCGATTATATTGCAAATCCTCCTTTGCATTTTGTCCAGAACCTCAAGATGAATAGCAGGAGCATCCGAATTGAGATGGTAACTAAAGTATGAAGTATCAATGTTTGTAGTGGCAGGTATAATTTTAATAGGGCTATTCTTTGATTAGCCTAATCTACATCCATTTACATCAATTATTTTTCCCAAGTATTTTAGAATGCTCCTGAAAAAATAGCGTTTCTCCTCACTGAGTTTCTATGAAATATCTGTATATTATGAATTGTCATTTAGTTACGCTTTTTATGAGTACTTCGTCCAAATATGCAACGGAAAACTTTAAGCCAACAGCCACCGAATTCATTATTTGCTGGAAAATGCTTCAATCTCAAACAGTAGCCTATTAAAACTGTATAAACGCTCGCGTGTATTAAAACTCTATAAACCCTCGTGTGTGTTAACTGTTAACAATTTCTTACATTTTTCACCCACTTCAATTTGTAAGTATGCGTCTGACAGGTCAATTTTAAAAATTCTTCCACCATTTAATTTGGCAAAAAATCCTGGTATGTGAGGTAATAGACACTCATTTAACCCCGTCGAAAAATCTGCGCGTACACTAATATTATCAATTTTTTTTTGTTTTCTTTTTTTTGCGCATACACTGTTGGGGCTGCTCACTCAAAATAATCTGTTGGCGAGATAACCCCTTACAGTTTCTAATCTGTCCAGTTCTTCGTTAATGGGTTCCACAACTGCAAAGGGCATACTACGTTTAAGTTTAAAAACAGGATCTATGATGTCCTTTAAGTGAAAAATTGTCTTCGCCATAGCACATTTTCCAAGACCCTCGGAGAACACCGTAGGAAAATTATTTTTTTACTCATTTAAAAAACTTTCAGTCGCCATAATTGTTTTAGAGGAAAAGCAATTTCTTTTTTTTACACAACGAATTTACGGGCAGACGCCTCAAATCGAGCAGTTCCCTCCAATCCGCACCCAATAAATTCAATGTCTTAGTCTTTAAAGCTTTACCGACACACGAGATATTACATGCAATTTCACCTCGAACACATCATTTTTCTCCAAGGACGCCATTCGCAATTTTTTTGATTTTCGTTAATGTAGGTTCACTCGATTATGCGAAGGCGTTCGACAAAATACGCTACAAAGAATTGATCGAGATGCTCAGCAGCCTCGACATATTAGAGTAATTAAGAATCTCTACTGGTAGCAAACTACCTACATACGAACAGGTAACGAATTCAGCAGATTTACAAAGATAGAAAGGGGCGTAAGACAAGGATGTGTTTTTTCACCGGATCTATTCAACTTGTACATCGAGACTATTTTGAGGACCCTAGATGTTATGCCAGGATTTGTCATCGGAGGCCACAATTTGAACAACATAAGATATGCAGATGATACAGTGCTGATTTCAGACACGAAAAGGAAACTACAAGATATCCCACAGAAGGTAGCTGAAGATAGTGACAAAAAAAGACTACAAATAAACTGCAAGAAAATCGAATGCATGGTCATCAACAAAAAGAGCAACCCAAAATGCCAAATACAGGTGGGGGACACTAAAATCAAGCAGGTACAAAAATTTAAATTCCTGGGAAGTGTTTTAACAGAAAACGGAAAGCGCGACACAGAGATCCGAAGGCGAATTGGCATGGCGAAGAACACGTTTCAGAAGCTGAGTAAAGTATCAAGATACAGGAAACTTTCACTAGAAACAAAGAAGAGTGTACTAGATTGCTATGTGATGTCAGTTCTTCAATATGGCAGTGAATGTTGGACAATATCATCAAAGATGAAGGGAACCTTGAAGCAGCTGAAATGTGGTTCTACAGAAGGATGCTGTGGATATCATGGACCGAGCATGTGAGCAATGATGAGGTGTTGGAAAAGATGGAAACGAAAAGGAAATTAACACTGAGCATCAGGAAGAGATAACTGAAGTTCCTGGGACATGCAATGAGGAAGAAGGGCTTGGAGAACCTGATACTAACGGGCAAGAGAGATGGAAAAAGAGATAGAGGAATGCAGCGGATAACATATTTGAAGGGCCTGAACAGGTGGATGAACGGGGGTTGCGAGATGTTACAGGAGAAAAACGTACTAAGAACCACCAGGGATAGGGAGACGTGGAAAGCCATGATCGCCTACGTCCTGAAAGGACAAGACACATAGAAGAAGTAATATTTTCAATGCTTTTTTTCATTAATGTCGTTGTGAAGTTTTGCTTCAACGCTAATCATCTTAACCGTCACAAATTTTCTAGGCCTCATTCAGATTTTGAGTTATCAATACAACTTTTATTGTATTAAAATGTTTTACATTTTTCTTTGCTTTGGTTTGCAATGACTTTGTCTATGACTCAGTCCACCACATTATAAACAAATTTTAATTTTGGAACGAGCAATTCGCCTTAAATGAAGTCCTCCGCAACCGTAACACAAGTTCGGTGCAGTCATCATTTTTTCCTTTCCCTTTGGTTACACTTGTACAATATCCCTTCCTTCAATTTTTCCCGTATCATGTCTTAAATTTAGAATTCTTTGGCATATTTCTGCTCCTGTTTGTAAAGGTTAATTTGGGGTCCTACACAAGTTTTGTTAGAATGCGAGAGCGAATTCCCGCGTCTTTACTTGCACAAAAATTAAACATTTAAACATATCTGCGGATAGTTCATTCAGTTTAAACTTTTTGCATTAACGATTGACAGAACTAGTATAAGTTACAATTTTCATAATCTTTTTTGTGAGATTTAAATGTTGCCAATATGTATGAAATAGAGATCTTCTTTCATTGAAATTGTTAGACAAAATTAAATTTCATAAAACGTAATATTTCTTGGTTCTGCTGGTAAAATGTAATTACATTTCGTGTTCTGATGTATAAAATTTACTTAAAAATCAACATACCATTTTTCATCTGACCAGTCCTGGCAATCTCTTGAAAATTTCTTCGTAACTTTTGTAACACTTTCCACGGAGTTATATAAAAATTCGCCAATAAAGATTGTGACTGCATCAGGCATGAATGAAACTGACATACTAGTTTTATATGGTTTTTGCAATACTGCTTCATTTTTGCTTGAAGTTTTGAGACCACAAGGAAAACTTCAATATAAATCCCACCACGAGAATGATAAATCCCACCAGATCAGAAAAATTAGTAAGAACATTTTGGAAAGGATCAGCAAACAAATCATGGAACACGTGGAATTAAGATTATGGAAAGACACCACAGACGTAACAAATTGGTTTTATAATATAAAAGAAAAAACAACTGCTCTTTTATCCAATTTGATATCAAGGAATACTATCCATCGATATCAAAAGAACTATTTGTTACGGCCCCGGAATTCGCCACTCTTTACTCAGATATAACGGAGGAGGAGAAAATAATAATAATGAATGCAAAAATATCTGTGCTCATTCATAAAGAAGAACAGTGGAAAAAAAATAATTCCAACGAGAACAATTTTGATATCACCATGGGATCGATGGATTCTGCAGAATCTTCAAATCTGGTAGGATTATTAATATTAAATAATCTCACGGCCTATAAGGAAGTAAATACTAAAGACATTGGACTATATAGAGACGATGGACTTATGATAATAAGAAATACCACAAATTTCAAAATAGATAGAATTAGAAAAATGATACACAAGGAGTTTAAAAATCTCAATTTAAAAGTAACAATTAAAACTAATATAAAAAGTAGATTTCCTCGATGTAACTTTAGATCTAGAGAAAAATATACACCAACCATACAAAAAGGCAATACCAATCCTTTATACATCCACCAAAAGTCTAACCACCCTCCTTCTATCATCAAGCATATACCCTCATCAATAGAATACAGAATTAGTAGAAATTCGGCTAATGAGGAAGTATTTAATAAGCATAGCAATTTTTATAATACTGCATTAAAAAATAGTGGATACAAAAACCCAAATATTAAATATGTAAACAAGAAAAGTAACCCTCGAAGAAAAAATAGAAATAGAAAATCATCTGGTACACCCCCACTTTCAACCAGATGACTAGTAGTAAATTGGGGAAAAAATTCCTCTAGTTAATTAAGAAACACTTTCCGGAAAAAATTCACTAAGTAAGATCTTTAATAAAAAGACCATTAAATTAAGTTACAACTGTATGAACAATCTAGAAAAAATTATAAAAAACCACAATGATAATATTTAAAAAAAGTTCAACAAAATCAATAAAAACAACTGGACAACAGAAAATAACAATTTAGACAAGAAAAAATGTAATTGTAAAAGCCTCATAGACTGTCCGTTATAAAACAGGTGCTTGACGGAATCAATAATCTATCAATGCGAAATATCTTCAAAGGAAAACCCAAATAAGATATAAATTTATATAGGGAGTACTAAAAACACTCTAAAGCAGCGAATTTACCAGTACACCTCTTCATTTAATAATAAAAAATACAAAAATAGAACATCCCTATCGAAATATCACTGGTACCTAAAGGAAACAAAAAAAAAAAACACCCACAATAAAGTGGAAAATTCTAAAAGAAGCTAAAACATGTAAGTCCTTAAATGAACCATGTTCATTATGTTTATACGAAAAACTATTATTAAATCCCTTAAAAATAAAAAAATTATTAAATAAACACAACGAAATAAATGTCATATGTAGACATTGTAAATTATTCACATTAGAAAATGGATAAAATCTAAATTAAATAACATGCATATAACCAACAAGTACATAAGTAAAATAATCACTGACGAATTATATAAAAATAAATTGGAACATAGAATTACTCTTTAAAAATAAATCTTTCTTTATATAAAAAGAACTTTTCAACAAATAAA
This sequence comes from Ascarosepion bandense, assembly GCA_037127315.1. Taxonomy (NCBI): domain Eukaryota; kingdom Metazoa; phylum Mollusca; class Cephalopoda; order Sepiida; family Sepiidae; genus Ascarosepion; species Ascarosepion bandense. Next base: position 6,633,811 of record JBBBDQ010000515.1, read on the forward strand.
TCAGTCAGTTAAGTGCCATACATGAAACACGCTTGGGCGATCATGTCTCGAAAGAGACATGACTGACTAGGCAGAAGATTATCCCGCAGTAGGTTGCCATTGCTTTCTGCGGTAGACTGGTTGTCGACCAAGGTTATAGAACCCAATGTCCTGTTATTTAACCCATAACTGGAAGGAAGAGACGGATTAATACCTTTCCCAAGGGTATTTGCGCGTAAGTGAATGCAATGAATTCAACTGGAATTCGAACTCGGCTCCCCAATTTCTCGTTCCGAGCCGATATCCACTGCACCACAACGCACATCCAAAAAAAGTTACGACAGGAAAATCCGGGGATTGATCCCGGTACCTCTCACATGCAAAGTGAGCGCTAATTCTCCACTTGCGATAAATAGACATAACAAAAACAATGATATTTTGGGTTTTAAAAAATCTTTTCTTTTTTAAATAAACTTTACAACAAATAAATAAATAGACAAAAAATGATAAGGAAATAAAAATATAGAATTGGTACTCAATGAGAATACCACATCAAAAGTAATAAAACTGAAGGGAAAAGGATAAGATCGGGTTAAAGGCAGGTCAAAACCCCGACCATTAAGGAGAGAAAAGAAACAAGAGAAGAGTAGGATGAGGGGGAAAAAAGACAAAAAAAAAAGAGAAAAAGTTGGTTAGTTTGTATTCTTTGGGGTCAAATCCCAAAATGAATCTCCATTCTGATTAGCCAAAAGAAGCACCCACATATAAGGTTTTTGTCATTTAAATGTAAATCATCTGCACAACAAACATCAACATTGCCTGATGATGAGAATTTATCCCGAAACATAGAAATTTCCGTGTCGCAATGTACAATTGACACATAACTATATATATTTCCCTCCTCTCACGCTCAGCTATTTTTATTTTTGTTTATTTTGTTCTTTCTCATGTCTTAATGTAAGATACTCAATAGTAGGTATATTCATATATATGTTGCCGTCATTTTAGACGGCATGTCGATATAAATATTTTGCCATCATTTTTTAAGGCACGGACTCACTAGTGGATCATTAATACATTAGTAGATAATGCTATAGTTCTGTGCAGCTAAAATATCACATTCTCACTTACCATTCTTACTACAAACACATTAATACTTCAAAGACTCTTTGAAAATCTAACTAGTCCCATAATTTGTCTGTGAGGAGTGGGAATAACATTTAAAAATGAAAACCCTGTTGAATATTTACACAATGGATGATATTTGCAAGGTACTAAACAAAATGGTGTTAATAATAATAATAATAATAATAATAATAAGCACATTTCTTAATTGTTACAGAAATATGAGTTGGCTGGACGAAAATTATGCGGGACGTGGATAAATTAAAGTCATTCGATTAAACATACACATAATTACACACTCATCTAGACACGACAAAAAAATAAATAAATAACACTCGAAAAACGAAAAGTCCCTCGCATCCACCAGAGAACTAACATTTCTGCTCACCTAACGGGGTAGGGAATATTGAATTAAACTAAAGAAAGTGATGGCAATAATAAAAGGGGGACAATGACTATACATGCTAAGTTTAACTTGGCGTAACAAAAAAACTAAAAGAAAAACAAGCTTAAACTAACCTATTTCTTAGTGAACGGAGTCGACTTGGAATGGCATTTTGGTGCCTAACCGGCATCAAAATGCCACTCTAAGTCGACTCCTATCACTCTACATATGCATGCAAACTCACCCACCTTTTGCCAAATTCTGATGGAGAGAGCCGTTGTCTTTCTGTCCCATTCTTGACTTTAAGCTGATACTTAAAGAATAAGAAAAGTTGGGAAGAGTTAAACCTCTCGTCTCCATAGAATTCCTTCTGTCGTGTCGTCCATATTACGACTCCCATAACACCTAGTAAGAACAAGAAAGCATAGTGCTCAGAGGGTACACCACATTACTACAAAATGAACAACGAACTTTCCGCGAAGCATGCAAAACATGATGTCTTCAACCAATTTATACGATGGGACACATGACTCACGCCTTCTTGCAGTAGAAGAAGGCGTGAGTCAGAATCTCCGCCAACTCATCACAGCGGACGCAGTTGGGCGAACTACCCAAGCCCGCTGAAGAAACCAGTTAGGTGAGTAACGTCTCAGTATTAGTGAGTCATTTCAACCCAGGCGCCCAAGGCCATATAGAGCGCGCCTCCTACTTCGTCAAGTCAAGCTTGTCAATCAGATCATCTTGAACGGCCCCCACTCACTAGTACCCGATACAACGCCTGGATGTCGGAGAGGCTATCTATCACCTGTAAGAAGAACTTTAGGACTAACTGACATTCACGATAGATGGAGCACTAGCCTAAAGTTAAACGGAGGTCCTCTTCCTCGCACGAGTGCACACTTTTTAGAAACGTGAAATTCTTGCTAGCTATTTCTTCCGCAATTTATCATTACCATCTGCTTGCGAACACATTCGATGCCAAGGGTATGTTGACGAATCTCAATGCTAAACATACCCAGACCGCCTTCAGAAGGGTGGAGGCAACAAATCTGCTGACATTCCTCGTGAGCCTTGCCTTCCAACAAGAAGGAGAACAAGGCTCTGACTAATATCGTTAGTATGGCATACGGCAATGGAAGCACGGAGAATCAGTAAAAGAGAATTGGGTAGATGAGTGAAACACACATCTCCGCCTTCTCCTTTAAGGAAAGATTCCTCCGAGATCACAGACGAACTACGCCCTCTGCTTTCTCCTGCACCTCCGACAAATTCGTTTCCAGCAAGAGATCAGTATCGAACAAGATGCCAAGTATCTTGACCGGTATGTCTGTTTAGAGGAAAAACTCGTGAAGAGAAACTTCTTTCCACGCGCTAAACCGCAAACCAATAGACATATCGCGGTTGATCTTGGCCCCTGTCAGCGCCTCATACATTATGATTTCTTTGCTGACTTTACCAAGTTCGGTTCTGTTCGAAACAAGAACCGAAACGTCACCAGCACAGGCGGAGTATCTCGCCGAAGTGCTAGCACCTGGTAAGGGGTTTCCGCGTCGGACTGGATACGCCTTTAACTTGCGATGGTAAGGCTCCAACGCAAGAACATAAACAGAGGCGAAAGCCCACGTTTGTAGTCACGATCCGATTATTCGGTAATGTGACGCACGCAATATGCCTATTGGTAGGATTCTTCATGTTCTCTCTATGCTTGTTCAGCAGCAATATTTGTTGCCTCCTGGGGCATTCTTTTTAACCTATCCCTAACTGTTTGAGCCTTCTTGATAAGCAAGAAGGCTAGCTCCGCCTTAGATACGGCTACGTCCCCACTATCACTGGATTTAATTGACTGATGTATATGCTGTTTGTGCTGCTAACCTATTTAGATTGAGTCGACGGCTATAATCAGCAGCAAACGAACTGATTTTAGATTTCATTGAATCCCACTACTTATTCCCAACTACAGTCCCCGTCAATTCCCGCTGTAGCATTATCAGCAGCTGATCCTGGAAATATTGCTCTTCAAACAATGGTGCGTTCAATTTCAACCAACCCAACCATAGGCTTATCTAAGTTTACACGAACCTGGACCAGGAAGAGCCTATGTAAACTATAGAATGGAAACTTGGAAAATCTAAGAGCCCTACATCAACCCTCTTAACTAGAACTCGCTCGATATAGTTAGAACGCACCACCGAAGCCAAGCCGACCCTATCAGCTCAAGTCCCCACTACCTCTCGGGAGTGCTCATTTCAATACTTATTGACAAGATCGAATTTGTCGATAAAGTCCCCAAACGGCTTCACATTCGTGTTGTTAGTACCCGATTATTGCTCTATTCAATCTATGCCGGGGTCAAGGACGGCGTAACAGTCGCCCGCTAAAACTACCTAATGAGATGTCATAAAAAAAGGCTAATCTTCCGAAACAAACCAAACCATTCCGCATGGTCATTGAGCGTATAACAAAGTTAGCCTTTATGGTAATATCCGGCACGCAAAGCCGTATATGCGAAGACAAGAGCACACGCTACATTCAAGGACTTGCTCTCTAGCCAGGAAAACCTCTCGAACGACCATCAAAACATACTGAATCTTAGTATATATTCACAGTTGTAAATTTAAAAAGGTCTCCTGTATACAACATACATCCAAACCAAGTCGCAATATGGTAAATATGGCTGCAATATATAATACATGGGCGAATAAACAAAAAGGACAGTGTCTAGAAAAATTATGACACAGTGAACCAACTTTCCTAGTAAGAGACCTTGCAATTGATGCAATATAATCATTCCATTTCATGTCGGTCGAAAACTTGAGACCAAGAAGACGCAAAGAGTTGCTCTACTAAAGATTATCATCAGCCATGCTTATGGAAGGCACAAAGAGTTACTCTTTTGAAGATCATCATGTGCCATGTTTATGGAAGTCACCAGTACTTTCTCTTCTGAAGATTATCATCAACTATACTTATGGAAGACACAAAGACTTGCTCTTCTAAAGATTATCATGAGCTAGGCTTATGGAAAGCACAAAGTGTTGCTCTCCTGAAGATTATAATCAGTCATGATTATGGAAGGGACAACGAGTTGCTCTTCTGAAGATTATCATCATCCATGTTTATAGAAGTCACAAAGAATTGTTCTTCTGAAGATTATAATCAGCTATGCTCATGGAAGGCGCAAAGAGTTGTTGTTCTGAGGATTATCATCAGCCAGGCAAAAGTGGTCTTTATGACAACTTAAAGATAGTAGTTCCGTTTTAGAAGCATTAAAATTTACCAGCCCATTTTTACCTTAGTTAACAACTCATTGGAAATCATTTTTATGAGATTATATACCTGTTTTACTTTATTGGGTCTACATTGATTACCACTGAGGTGAAGTCAACTACAAATCTAAAAGAAAAAAATTATTTTATGAAAATAATGTATAGGTGTGTGCTCAGAATCTTAAACAAATATAACTTTCATAATATAATACTTACATGTTATCTAGAAAGCCTTTGATTTTTATCTTTTTTTTTTTTGAATATCCCTCAAAATGTCTACAAAAATGTGTATATATTGGTTGGAGGTGCAACCGACAATCACCTGAAGCGATTGGTTATTTCCTTTTTGGTTTCTTGTTTAGTATTACAGACTTGGAATTCTGCCTTGATTAAAGGGTTTAAGTTTATTTATTTCGTTCGCCCTTCTCATGACCATTAATTACAAAAAGATCACGTGATGAGTTTACTGTGATATTTAATACATGAGTAAATGACTCAGATTTTGTGCTCCTGATTGCAATACAAGATACTACGTCGTGCATAATGCATTGATCAAAAGTTGAAACCTATATTTAGGAAGTTATAGTGAAGTAAATTGTCTTGCCCTAAATAAAATAACTTGTATATTAAGAATTACGAATGCGCTTACTTTGTGATAGACATTCAAAAAATGTTAAGAAAGTTAAACATTTGTTAATGTCTTTATTGTACATATTTAAAGAAAAGCTTACAGTACTTTCGTATTTTTCTGCTTTAGCTTCGACTATAAGTACCTCTACGTTTTCACGATAATTCGCGATACCTAAGTTTTAAAATGAATTTTGATAAATAATTTTTTTTCCTAAAGCTTTACTTTTAGCTTTAACTGAAAGGTAAATGATTAAATTTAATATTTCCAGTAAGCAAAATACTCTGTTGTATTACAAACAGAATTTATATTGATTGAAATCGAAACTTTTTCAATATTAAAAAAGTTTTTCCATTTTTCGGCCATTTTTGGGCTATCGGCACATTTGTAAACAAATTAATTCTCGATTTTAAAAATCTTGCAAAAATAAGACATAGATATGTGACATGTTACTTTTGGAAAATTAGCAAATTTAAACTTAAATTAATCTTATTTACACAAGTATTACTTGTTTATACTATGAAATCTATATATATATATATATATATAAATGTGTGGGTGTGGGTGTGGGTGTGGGTGTTTGTCTCCATTATAACGAAACCTACTTCTCCGAAAACCTTGGTCTGCATCATTCAAACTCAACCAAAATCGAGTCTCTGCTAGATCAAGGCCTGATACCTTGATATGCGAACAGATATTTCAGTTAACACACAGGATGCGGCAAAAATTAATGGAAAATGTTGCTTTTTGTGATCGTTTATTTCTCCGAAACCATTAGCTGTATTCCAACAAAAATCGGGTCATTGTTGTAATTCCTACTTTATCATATGCCATAACAATTTCACGTTTTCTACAAGGTACCAACCCTTCCGATGTTGCAGGGACAATGCATCCACTACTTCTACGTCACAACGTCATCGCATCACATTACGGGCTCCCGTAACGCCTGCCCCCATTCTTCCAATTGTACATACATCATTCCCGTTTATTGACAAAATTGACCAAGCATAAATCCCATTTTACAAATACAACAAAAACCAATACTTGTTTCGCATTTTCTTAACTTACGCGTCACACCAACCTCATACTGGAGCTTTTTGAATAAACACTTGACCTTACCATTTTAACATAACCCCTAAAAAACCCCGAGCAATGCCGAGCTATACAGCTAGTTTAGAATAAATCTATTTCTTAATCACAGAGCGTTGATTTTTGTAACCTTTGCCATAAGTGATTGATGTGTGAGGACAGCCAGCTGTCGAGATATGCTAATTATGGTTGGCTAGAATTGACATAACTGTCCAAATTTTGTTCCTGTAAGAGGAAGAAACTGCGAAACACATGACTTTTTCATGTAACAAAGAAAATGTCATACTTAATAATAAAAAAAACTTCTAATACACAAAAAAAAAACTCAAATAAAAAATATTTAAAAAATCTAATGGCCCAAAATTTTATATTAAACTTTTCAAGTTTTGATTAGTAAATAGTCTTCACTTAATAACTTAATAACCTAACAGCGACAAGGTTTTGAAGAATTTTAAAAATATTTTTGAAACGATAAATTATTATAATTAAAAAATAAAAAATAAAAAGAATTCTTGTAAAAATTCATTATTCATCGAAAAAATGTTTTCTTCAAACTATAATGTCCTTAATATATATTATTTATAAAAGCAATTTAAAGCTTATCTAATTAAATTATGTCATAGTTTTATGACATTTTTATTTTAATATTAGAAGTAGATTTTTGGAAAAAAGACCAACTGTTTGAAATAAATAAAAGATGGTTTATATTTTCCAAGGAGGTCTGCATTTAACTTATAAAATAATTTTCGCTACAAAATTTAATTTCTTGAAATTTCATGAATTTACGTGGTAAAAAATATTGTTACTAAGATTCTCTAAAAATAATAATTCAAAAAAATAATTTAATTCATTTGTGAATAAAGTTTGAAAGTTTCATTAAAACTCGACAATTATTTTGCAAGAATTTCCAAATTAATGCATTTTTTACGTAAAATTACATTTTCCATTGTAAACTCTCGAACGATTTGGTTACCCGCTGACGAAAAACAAAACAAGATTTTTCACCAAATTTCGAACGTGTTAGAAAGGATTAAAACGTTTTTAAAATAATTTTAAAAAATGCTTTGACCTTTGACCTTTCCGCTTTTTTTTTCTTCACATGCTGTATTTTTATTTTTTTTTTTCATTGAATTAGCGGAGGTACCTGTTCTATTCAAAAGTTTAATGGAATATATATGGATATTCAACTATATTATGGATTATGGTAAAATAGGATTTTAAAGTTAAGCAATTTTTACGCTAAAATGAAAATTATGAATTTTTTGTTTTCCCGGTTAACGCGTAAATTTTCTGTTTAATAAATAAACGAAGCGTATACTTGAATACGAGCATGTATATATATATATATATATATATATATATATATATATATAGAGAGAGAGAGAGAGAGAGAGAGAGAGAATTTTTGTGGCATAAATGAGTAGACGCCTTTCATTTTCTTAAATAGAATTTAATTTGATACTAATTTGAAAATAGCAAAATTTTCAAGATGAATATTATATAATGAAATTGAATATTTTCAGGTATTATTGATGATAGCTAAACTTTACAGTATTGAAGCACAGTTACCAAAATTATGACTGTTGCCGTCTAAAAATAAATATACCTTACGAAAAATATTTTATATAGTAGGTATATTTTTTAACTATTATTGATTTTTTAAATTAAGAATTTAAATATAAATAGTATGTGCAATGTTAGCAATTGTTCTTATAAAGTTGTGGTGATACCGAGCAAGCGAGGGGCCGGATGTTTGCCTTCAGAGGTCCAGAAAGAAAATGACCAAAACTGGTCTTTGCGCAACTGGGCTCCTCGCAGAAGTTCCGGGGGTAAACCAAAAATAAATAAATATCAAATTCCTTTTACGGGTCTATAGCGGAACTCTGGATCCCTATTGGTCATCAAATCGCAAAATTCAAAATACGTCAGAGAAACGGTTTTTCCACAGCTAAAGAAAAAAATCATTCTGCGAGCCACCCCACATGACTGGATACAATATTTAAGGATGGTCTCTAACCGGTCACAGTAGTCAATCAGAGGAGGCGGTTTGCTGACACACATCTAAAATGTAACCCACTTCCATCGACCCGGAGATAAAGTCAGGTCGCACCTTGTTCTCTTTCTCCTTACCTCTCTCAACAATTACTGCTACAAACATTTTGTATGAACTTTTAATCCCTCAACCTTATCAATGAACACGGACTCTACTCATAACTTCTTACTAATGTTTCTAATTAAGCATTAATTCTACAATTTGTGTTATTCTTTTCTTTTAATAAATTTCTATTTTAGCATTCAAAGTGTATATTTTATTATTCCAGTCTTCTGCACTAATTCTCCATATTCCAACCAGCCGACAACCAACCTTCTGATGAAAACTTTCTGATAATAATTCTGATTATTATAATTCAGCATAAAACTTGTACACTGTAGGGAGTTCGGTTAAGTAAGACACAAGGCCGAACAAAAGAAGCATTAACCAGCTCCCTACACTTCAAAATCACAGCGTTCTATGTACAGATAGTAATGGATGCACCTCGGAGAGAATTCACTTCCGATCTGGAACAACGTGTTATTTCTTTACACAAACGGCTGCAAAAATATCAACAAGACTGAAATTGGGCAAAAATATGGCTGATAAATTTGTGCGAAAGTTCAAGAAAAGTGAAAATTCTAGAGGTGTACATAAATAGCCATAACGATCATAGAAGCTGGCCTCAAGGTTGGTTGTTTGGTGATGATCTAGAATATTGGATGCAGGTCTTATGTACACTGTGAATGTTTCTATTACAACAAGTATGTGCGTTGTGGTACAGTGGATATCGGCTCGGGACGAGAAACCGGGTGAGCCGAGTTCGAATTCCAGCTGAATCCATTGTATTCATTTACGCGCAAATACCCTTGGGAAAGGTATTAATCCGTCTCGTTCCTTCCAGTTATGGGTTAAATAGCAGGACAGATTGGGTTCTATAGCTTTGGTCGGCAACCAGTCTACCGCAGAAAGCAATGGCAACCTACTGCGGGATAATCTTCTGCCCAGTCAGTCATGTCTGTTTCGAGACATGATCGCCCAAGCGTGTATCACGTATGGCATCTAAACTGACTGACCTTGGCAAAGGCCGACGTTCATGGAGGATTACCCCTTCGAAAACTGCTAATAAAGCCGAGAGAAATCGTGAAATACGTGACCTTTTAATGTATACACAGAAATTACCATACAAAAAAAAAAAAATCAAATACACAAAAAAATAAATTCAATTATTTTAAAAATACAATGGGTCGATGATTTGTATTAAACTTTTGAATTTTCGATTAGTCTTCGCTTAATAACTTAATAAGTCTTTGAAATATTTTAAAACTATTTTTGAAACTTTATAAATTATTATAATTAAAAAAATGAAAACAATTCTTTTGAAATTTCATTATTAATGGAAAGTTTTTCTTCAGACTATAATGTCCTTAATTTATATTATTTATTAAAGCAATTAAAAGGCCAAATGGTTGAAAAAATAGATGATATACATTCCCAAATGAGTTCTGCGTTAACTAATAAAACTAATTTTGCCCACAAAATTTAATTTCTTGAAATTTCATGAATTTACATGGATAGTGGGGTAACAGATGTAAAAAATATATTTTACCTAGATTCTCAAATACAATAATTTCAAAAATTGTTTTATTCATTTTTAATTATCCTGAAAGTTCCATTAAAATCCGACAATTATTTGATTTTTGCAAGAATTTTCCAATTAATGTTTTTCATTGGTAAAAAAAAAACTGAGTTACGTAATGTTACATTTTTCATTGTAAACACTTGTAACGATTTAACTAACCGCTAATTAAAATCAAAACAAGACTTTTTACCAAAATTGCGAACGTGATAGACAGAATTAAAAATTAAAAATACTTTGATCTTTATTCTTAATAATAACGTAAACATTTTGATGGGAAAAGTTCGTTTTTATTACGTTTGGGCCTTTTTTCTTTATACTATCTTTTTTTTTTTCAGCGATTTAGTGGAGGTACCGAATATAAAGAGTACTTAGAGAAGTAGAACAGAAAATAGCTTGTCATCACCGAGGACACGCAGAGCTGTGCTATGACTACTGCAATTCACATTGATATGCTAAACACAACACTTCCAAAAGTTTAATCAATGATGCAAATAGGGAAACATTTCAACGGATATTGTGACTATTTTCTGATAGTGGTGATTTCAATGTTTTAACTGAACAGTTTCAAGAGCTAATGTGCACACCACAATTAGGCTTCTCTCCTCGTTGTAAGAGTCAAATATGGGATATTTTGATGGCTAAACAAAACAGAAAAGGATACCTACTCGAGAGAAATTTGTTGTTGAAACTTTCTCATTCACTTGTACTTATTTCAGTAATTGCTGTGTTCAGTTCTAGTGCAATGCACCAAACAAAGTTTCGGTTGAGGCCAAAAAGTTCAGCTAACAATCTAAACAACAGAATATTTGCCCTGATACACAAACACTAAACATATAAATTATGCTGTGAGAAAATTGTGAAGGAATTTATTGCAAAAATCGAAAGGCTGTCGAACTATTTTTAAATATTTTAGAAAAGAAAATTATAATGAAGATTAAGAATAAGATAGACCTTTTCTTAAATATAATTACTATTTAGTTTCATGCTTGATTCAGAGATGAATATCGATTACATTGACGAGATTAAAACTTTTTTTTTTTATCTTTCTTTAATACACTGTGCTTTTGCCATGATATTTCAACCTCAAAATAAAAATGTATCGTAAAATGTACGTATTTTTAACCCTGCCCCCTTGCCCCAAATTGCTTCCGGTGTCCCGGACTGTAAAATTCCGTTTATATAACATTTTTATCTAAATCTCTATCCTCTTTTGCTTCTCAAACCATTTGATTTTTTTCTTTATCTGATTTCATCATTGAAAGAATCACACGAAAACCTCGTGCTGTCACGCAGTTCATATGCACTGGGCAACCCCCCCTCTTGTTTTTATGGGTTATTTTTGTTTAGACAAGGCTGTTTGTGTGAACCCTTTCAGGTGTTAAGTGTCAAAAACTGCATACTTCCTACAGCCCTAAACATGCTGGGAAATGCAGTGAACTAAGAGTGTAGCGAATGGGGAAATGAGGGCATCTATACAGGCACGTATCGTTTACGCGAGATGTACATAAAAAAATATACCAGTAAGCAATATGTTAATAAACAATTATTTTCACAAAATTTCTGATTTTGTGAAATGATAAGAAATTATAAACATGAATCTTAAAATACTAACAATATACCGATATCTCGGTTTGTTGCCTACAAACAGTATAATCTGGTTAACTGCGTCACCTGTTAATGAGGGCATCTATTCATTTTTGTTTTGTCAAACCTTAAAAAACAAACCACTCAAGTATATTTGTCATCATTTTCTTCGTTTAATTAACAAACCGTTTAATTATGATAGAAATAAAATAAAAGTGAATGTATGTTTTGTTACTGATTATTCAGATTCATGCAAGAATAAATACTGTGTATTTGCAGCTTTTTCGAGTATAGACACGATTATGTGTGTCATCTTGCGAATATACATTTCCAAATCCAAACATACATGATTTCTTGTTTTCTCAGAAAATTGAACTTCCAGCGAAAGAAAAAGATCTTTTATAATAATAATAATAATAATAATAATAATAATAATAATAATAATAATTGATAAAAAAAATGGAACAAGACAACACATTGAAAGAATCCCTGGAAACCCCAGCTTAAGAGATATACAAATAATGTCTTGTTAAGTACAGCCCACACACTAAAGAGAACTTTGTCTATGTAACGTTAGGAATGTTATGGAAAATAGAAAAAAACATGACATAGCCATAACAACACACCACGGCCTGCCTTATGTCTTTCCACAGACTTGGTAGGTAGTGTAATCATAGCAGAAATCGAATTATAATGAAAATTACTTAATAATAATAATAATAATAATAATAATAATAATAATAATAATAAGTAAATAAATGAATAAAAAGTAATAAAATAAAAAATAAAGAAACCCTTTAATTAAGCTCATTGTGATTTTAAAGATTCTAACGAATTTATTTACGAATTTATACACTTGGTGTTGTGTTAGTTTTAGGAAAATAAATCAGAAATGTTTACAGTTTAACAAATTGTTTTGAAAAGGAAATGTTTATGCAACAGATGAAATGATCTGACGCAAAATAATAGTAAAAATCGTTTAAAACAAAGGTAAGAGAGTTCGTTTTCATCAAAGGAATATGTGCGTTGCATTCGTCCAAAAGTAGACGAAGAGAGATAGTTTGAAATGCTTAGCTTTCTTGAATTTTAAAAAATTCTTTGAAGTGTTGTGTGCTTGGTTATAATTTTACACTAGCAAGAATTTCAACGCTGGTCGCGATGAACTGAAACGAAACTTTTCATATGATTTCAAACACTTTTGTCTGAATAATTTAGTTTTCTCCCCATTTTATATAAAATGAATTTTTTATAGGCTAATTTTTATTGGTCCAAAACAATTTCACATAGGCTCGTGAATTTATTCCTTCCTTCTTTTCAGCTCACTGGTCAATTTCTGTGAAAGGAAGTTTTTATTGGCCCCCCAAAAAATTTCATATAAGTTCGCAAGTTCCTTTCTATCTTTTCCCTCAGTTCTACGAACTTAAAAAAGGGAGTTATCATTTCGCACTCACTACGTGCGTTGTGGTGTAATGGATATCAGCTAGGAATGAGAATTCGGAGGACCAAGTTCGAATTCTATTTGAAATAATTTAATTCACTTACGCACAAATACCCTTGGGAAAGGTATTATTAATCCATCTCTTTTCCCGCCAGTTATGGGTTGAATAGCAGGATAGATTGGATTCTATAGCATTGGTTGACAACCGGTCTACCGCAGAAAGTAATGGCAATCTACTGCGGAAAAATCGTCTGCTTAATCAGTCATATCTCTTTCGAGACAAGATCGCCCAAGCGTGCATGACCTATGGCACTTAACTGACTGACAGTAAATTTTAATTGGTTCTAATCAAGAAGCAATGAATTATGTAAATGTACAATCGCTTTATTTTATTCAGATTAATAAAATCGGGTTATATATTCTGGTTTATTAAATGTGAAACAAATGACTGAATTTGTTTCAGTTTTTTCTTTAATAATGAATGGGTATGTAAACTAATGAAAGTTAAGTGAAAACATATTTGTTCTCTACTCTTCAAATTTGATAATAAAACTGAAATAAATGCATTTAATACTCGAAATGTTGCTTTATATAACAAAGCCAAAAGCTTAATTGGCTATATTGATCGATTTTCTGTTATGTCTCAATATACAGAAATGTACTCTATTGGTTTTTACATGCAAAGCATGTGTTTTCTATGAACATAAACTGCACTACGTCTAGACTGAGGAAAAATAAAATTGCACTGCCCCGAATATCTACTCAAGATAAAAGAACTAAAGGTGACTGTAAATGATCACACATACAGATCAATACACTTACATGTTCCATAATAAGGGGTGAATAAACAGGGTCCATATTAATATAACCTCACTGGGCGTAAAAATGGGCCTGTACTCTTGCATACATACGATCGTATAAATGGCGAATATCATTTTTCCTATATTCTATTTATTTTATTCCCATACATATTTTAACTTCATGGGGTTATTATCAGATCTAAGACACCATAAGATCAACTGGATTATATAGGAAAAGCATGTGCATAGAATTAACAGGTACTATAAAATAACTACATCAGGAAGGCCCAGGATGTGCGGGTAGGGGAATGGATAGCCGCTCGGAATGAGATATTCAGAGAGTAGGGTTCGAATTCCAGTCATTCACTTACGAGTAAATTTTTTTGGGGAAAATTATTAATCCCAACCCAAAAGCTATGAACAAAATAGTAAAACTTGTAAAAGAAAATCGTTGTTTATGAATTACAACAGTGTTTGGGGGTCAGCTTCAAAATAAACGTCGACAGTTCCAAAACATCACTTCAGGCGATCTGGATTTATAAGTTGAGTCTTGTCGAGATGGCATGCCGTCAATCGACAATGAAGAATCAGGAGTAGCCTAAGAGATTCGATCCAGAAACAAACACTTGGACACTGAGAGTTGGGATTAACCTCAAACAACAGCTGGAAGATATCTGGCGCATACTAGCAAAGGAGAGAGAGAGAGAGGGAGAGAGAGAGAGAGAGAGAGAGAGAGAGAGAGAGATATCTTGGTTTATTTGGTTGAAAATTGGTTTCTGTATGATAATCGGATACACAGCTTTCTTTGAGTCAAAGAATTTGCCACTCTCCTTGAACTTTCCCAAAACCAAAACTTCATAATTTAGAGATCTTTGTCCTTGAATGGTGTTTGAGTAATCAATTAAAGTTTATGACAAACAGTTCAGATCATCACGACAGTGTTTTAGAGTCACGATTTGCAACTTACACATCAAATTTTGCAAAAAGTTTACCCAACAAACTTCATATTATAAACAGGCCTATATTGCTGCAGTATAACTTTAGATCTCAAACTACCTGGGGAAAAATTGATGCAGTTCGACACTGACGCTTCGTATTCATCGGACCTGTCTTCTACTGATTACCACTTTTGTTTTATCTGTAGATGTCTATACCCACGTGTAGATGTGCATCAATACGCTCCATCTTTCGGCGGTTTGTCGATTCGTGTAATTCAATTTTTGTCGTGATGGAATGATTTTCCTACCAGATCGTCAGTAACATTGTATCAATTCTAATAATACTTTTATTGATATAAAGTTATGTCTGATATAAGTCATCATATTTAAAAGTCTGTGATACAAAACGTCCACTTCATTTGTTCCAGTCTGATAACATCATCTTCGGTTCAACTCTATATCAGATTTTATAATGCAAGCCAATATTTTCATGATAAATCAATCAGTGTCAGTAACATGTTCAGGATATACTTAAACTTAAATTATATATATATATATATATATATATATATATATATATATAAAGAAGTTGCTATTACGACACCAAGCTAGAATACTTTTAAGAAAAGGGATTATACTTTATTAATTAAACTGAACGCAAAAGTATCATGACGTTTAAGATTTAAGGTACATTTCGACCGGCACTTCTTCAGAAAAATCGTCGGTAAATTAAAACTAAGCAGCTGATAAAAAATAATTATCAACGATTGAATTTAAAACGAAAACTAAGTACGGGAGAAGGAGGAGAAAAAATTATTTTTCCAAGTTAGATAATAGCTTCTCTGAACAAGGCTAATTTGTACTTTAATTCTCTCTGTGTGCTCAGGGCAGGTCTTTGCATATTAATAATAACAGACTCTAGTATATCTAAATGAAGTTTGGTCCGTGCCCTGTGTAAAACAAATAAAAACTCAGTAGAATAACTAGTCCTGCAAGCAACAGAATTTAATAAATGCTCACCTATAGCGGAAACATGAGTCTCTGAATACCAGGATGTCACCGGCTCATGTATACTCACCTGGTTCTGGACCTGCTGGGCGATCCTAACCTCCGACCTCTGGTTTGGGATTCAGAGTTGTGCTTTTAAACTGGTAGAGAACTCAGACCACATTGCAATTTATTTCATAGCTAGTGGGGGAAAGAAGAAGAAATGGATTCATGCCATTCATAAGGTTATTTGTGCGAAAGTGAAAGCAATGAACCCGGCAGGAATTTGAACTCTGCACACCGACTTCGATTTCCACACCAATAACCGCTATTACGCTCATTTGATAGGAAATTATTCGTATTGACGCATCCATAAAGAAATACATAAATGAAAAATTAATTATGCTGTCATTATGTCGTGTCCATATAAAAATTTATAAAAATTATACAGTTTAAAGTAAAAATAATAAATAAATTATAATCATTAATTCACTCATTCTAAACCAATGAGAAACGATCCCACTTTTCTTTTCTACATGCACAAACACGTGGCATTCCCACTATTGGACAAGCACTCAACATGAACAGGCCGTCAACACGTGCGTCAAGGAAAATCTCGGTCCGTTTCCTTTTTTCTGGTCATAATAGTAACATTTCTTTTAGCACACAACAAAAATTTGAGGTAAAAAACAGATCCTTGAATAGATTATCTGAATACTCATTATGCACACACACACACACACACACACACACACACACACACACACACACACACACACACACACACACACACACACACATTTGCACGTAAGTGAATGCAACGAAATAATTTATTTACTCGATTATAACTCCACTATGTCATTTCTTTCGATCAAAATTTCATACAGTTTGTTTTTGTTGATATGTTACAGTTTATGGTTTATATCGTTATACAGAACTTTATATTAGGTAAAAAAAAAAAGAAAAAAGAAAAGAAGGAATGAAATAACTTTAAGAAAAGGAAATATTGAGTTTATATATAATATTTACTTCAATATTTGAGATTTTAAAACTTTTTTTTATCCCAATGTACGCATTTATTTTGAGAACGTTCTAATTTATTCAAATCAATTGACGCCGGAATGTTGTTGATTCGTTATTTTTTTCTTACATTTTGTAATTTCTTTCATTCGTCTTTTTAATCTTTCCTTCTCTTCCCTTTTACCTTATTTAACATCTTTATCTTCTTTTTCTCATCTTTTCTTTTCTATTTTTCCTTCATATTTCTTTCTCATTACACGTTCTGTTCCCGCCTTTTTTTTTTTTTTTTGATATTTTCTTTTCTTCTTAATCTATTCTTGTCCTTTGTATTTCTTTCTTCTCTTTACTATTTATTCTTCACCTCTTTTTATCGCTCATTCCACTTTTTAAAATTTATTCCCCACCTCTCTCGCTATTCTTATTCATTCCTTTCTTCTTCCTTCCTCTCACTTTTTTATTCTCCTTCCTTCTTTCTCTGTCTGTCTGTCTCTCTCACTCGCTTGCTCTCTGTCACTCGTCTTTTTCATTTTATAAAGAATCTGTAAGTATATGATTTATCACGTACCGCTTCAAGATTCAAACGGCAGATGATCACCCGAGATGTTGACAAGCGATTGGCTTACCAGAATATACAGAAATAACTTGTTGATTGCAGCTAGGGAGGTCCATGACTCCTTATTTGACCTGTCGCTATTTGTAAATAAACTCTGCCCTCTTAATATATTCATTTTTTTTTTATGCCTTTAGTGCCAAAGGATGTTAATCCAAATATGGTAATGGATATTCACTCGCCAGCGTATCAGTTCTGTTTCGAACCAAAGCAAAAACTTTTGAAGATTTGAGATATTTATTGTTTTTGTCGATGTTAGCAAAATGTCGATGAAAAATGACACCCATGATAAATTTTCTTAAGCATCTATCTTTGCGACGAATGCACAAGAATAAAATCATTTACCGTTTAAATTTATCATTTTTTAAAAATAAAACTAATGTTTAAGTTGAACATTTTTACGACTGAATATTGGTCTTGGATCGAAACTAAATCAACAACGGAAGCTTTCAGGTTATTGTTAAAAAAATTAAATGCTTTCACTTTTCTGTTATAAATTACGACTATAATTAATTTTAATTAGAGATAGTTAATATACAAAATGAGGATATTATTTATTAACTATGGATATGATTATTAATTACCGTAAGTTTTCCGTTGATGACGAGAGGCGTAGAAGCTTAAGTAGCTAGAAGGGACGATATCTAAACTCAAAAACATGTTAAAAAAACAACACAAAGAAAGATTTTTAACAATAATAATTTATGAATAAAAATTAAATTAAAAGATTAAATATTTAATAAAAGCAAAATGAGAAAATTATCAATTCATTAATAACAATTATTTAAACATACAGATGCGATGAATAAAATGACTCCTAATTTACTTATAAAAAATAAAAATAACGCTAACATCTCATTTTAACAGATATATTTACCAAAATTGCACAAATATATCTTGAAATACTAAAGAGGAATTTTTCAATAAAATCGCGATTGGCTTCAACCACGATCTCAAGGCGTCTTCAGAATCTCCTGCAACTCTTCTGGATGGTCTCCTTGTTTAAGTTGGTGAATGCTGCCATAATCCTTGCCTTCAGCTCAAGGAGTTGCAAGGAGTTTTGTTGGTCTCTCGCTCAACTACGTCCTCACCCACACACATAATAATCAACGTGGTTGCAGTCTGTGGAGTTAGGTGGTCAGATGTAAGAAGTGATGTGGTCGTACAAATTGTCTGAGAGTCATGATTCGGTAGTTCTTTTCCTATCAGAACGATCAGAGTGAGTTTTCCGAGCTGTCATACATTCGTAATCATTATTAGACTCATTCAAATCTTTCCGAATCCTCTGCACTTTCCTCAGATTGACATTCAAATACTCTGAAATGTTCGTATTAGACCTTCCGGTGCGAATGCTAAGTAGTACAGCATGCCGTTTTCAAATTTCTAGCGGAATGAATTGCGTCATGGTATTCTTTGTGTTGCAGACGGTACCCGACTGACCCTACTATACTGTGCAGACGACAAAATCTAAACAAAGAACGCGCATAGTCAAAATAAAGAATGTAAAATTTATCCATCGCGCCCTCTATAGGATGTAATTGTAATATTTCACATCCGAGAAAACCTTTTAGCAAGAATATATTACAAGAACAATAGCAAGACTAGAATCAGGTATTTATCGAAATTCTCTTTGACTAATTATTTAAAAATGCAAATATTGTAATATTGGATCCATTTTAATAAATCTCTTCAGAATCAATAACAGATTTGCCCGAGAAAAGAAATGTATATGGTTAATGCAATATGTTTGTTTTGTTGGATTCTCTCTCTCTCTCTCTCTCTCTCTCTATATATATATATATATATATATATATATATATAGATAGATAGATAGATAGATAGTCATCCACATACAGGCCTGTTTTGTTGTATCATTAGTGCAGCTGGATAGTATCGAAACTCGACCGATTTGACATCAGTCAGGATTCTACCCCTAAGTTATCAGTGCACGACACAGAAAAGTAGATATTAACGTCTTATATACATGATGTATACAAATGCCAGTAGCCAAGAGTGTTCAATTCATGACTGAATAAAGATGCTTAACTAGCAGTAGCAGCCACTCTTTTTAAAGCTACTCTTCTCCAGAGTGCTCAATCAATCAATCAATCAATCAATCAATCAATCAATCAATCAATCAATCAATCACTCACTCAATCAATCAATCAATCAATATATATATCATATATATCAATATATATATATATATTAAACGAAAAATATAACTAGTGAATGTACAAAGTATTCTGCCAAAATGTGGCTTTTTGAAAGTACTTTTGTAATATCAAAGTTTTTTTTCAATACAGGGGGTGGACAAAATACATAGTACCATAATAGCATAATTTGGAAAATTTGATTAAACTGTCAAAATCTTGTCTATTTTTATGTTTGTTGATTCAATATTAGTAGTACTTCATTTTTTTATTTTTTTTATTAGAATTGTTAGTTTTTGCTTCTTTTTTTTTACAGATATTATTTAAATAAGTTTATTAAAATCAACAGTCAGGACTACTTAAGAATTTTAAGTGATCATGATCCTATAGTTCAGGAACTGTTTCCGAGGGAAAATGCCATACTTCTAAAGTTGTAGCTGAATGGCACGAAGAACATTCTAATGAAGTAGAATATCTTATCTGGCCACCACAGTGAAAAACAAGTGAGGAATCTATATCTTCCACCACTAGCATTGTAAGAATTGGATACTATTTTAGCTGAAGAATGTTTAAAATTTCTCTGGAAACAATTCAACCTTTGTACTAGTCAAAACCACGCAAACTTCAATCTGTAATTACTGTCAAAAGTGGTCCAACTCCATATTGAAATAAATTCGCTTGAAATTTTAAGGTGTTTCTATTATTTTGTCCACCCCATCAAAACACTTGATGTAGGCATTGGTCTTGAATCTGAGACCCTCATCAACAGATTTGGGAGTCCTTTTCCTATCAGAATGAGCAGAGTAAATTTTCCGAACTGTCGTGCCAAGCATTACATCATGCCGTTTTCAAATTTCTGGCGGAGTGAATTGCTATTTCTTGCAGAGGTACCCAATTGACCCTAAAGATTCATGCCTAGTTAAATCACTCAATGTTACAGTCAGCAAAAAAGTAATGCTGAATGAGGTGTATGATATGAATGAAAGAAAAGGTGACAGAAAATAAAGATTATGAGGTTAAAAAACAAAAAACGACGATAGACTCTTCAATCAAGTGAGGATTGAGCAGCTCTAGCTCAGATAGACTGAATATAAGAGTTTCCTTCTTTAACGTCAGAAGTGAACTTGGGACGTTCAAAGCATCGAGCCGCATTGATAGTGGAACTATTCCTCAGAACTGAAGATCACTCACAATGTTCGACTACATATAACCATAAAAAACTGCAAATAGGTTTTAAGAATTTTACAAGATGTTATTGCATTAATAAGAATGCCAAATACTCGTTACGGTCCACAAATGGTCCCGGGTTATTTAATGACTTTTCACAATGGACATGAAAGTACAATATGCACTTCTATTGGCGATTAAATAGACTATAATAGAATAAATATGTGAACATGATCGTAAAACCAGAAAAGTACAAGAGTCAATGATAGGCGGAGAAATCGACAGATCAGGAAACTTCAACATCATTAATTTCCAAAAGAGATTAGGGATATTTCATCACTTCCTGGAAGCCTTTATGTTTTAGTCGTGCGAGATTTCAGGGATTTAACTTCATTGAAAGACCTTATTCTACTTAAATATCAAATCGGTTCGGCCAAGTAAAAATTATTGTGGTTTTACAAAAATATCGGGTTTGAAATTAATACTACAAAATTGCTAAGAGGAGGACTTTTCTTCGGTATTTATAATGAAATGCTACAAAAAGAATGTGAACATTGCAATTAAAAAATAAATTCAAATTGAAAGCGCCGAACTTTTAATCAAATTGCTTTACGCAACTAAAACTGAGCAAGTGTCATGATTATGTTAAAATTTATATTGACTCAAACAAAACATTGCTTATACGTGTATGTTTCTATACTGCTGCATTTTCCTATCGTGTCGTCTAACAAACAACTTTTTACTTCTTTTACTTCAGGACATGAGTGATCATGGCTCTCCGCAACTTCTTATCCTTCATAGCTATAAGCAATATTTGCCTGCTTTCTGTTTTGCCAACCACTTACACAATTTCGTTATGTAGGTTACTCACTGTTTCCCCCTACTCCCCTTTAACCTGTCAGTGTCAAATTCTTTGTCCTCTTTTTTTTCATCATGTATTGAAAAAATTTCAACTGCTTACTTCTGATTTTATGTATAACTGTCATTTTTGCTTTCATTTTCCTTAAGACTTCTCCTTTAATCACGCGTTCCATCCACGATATTCTCCGCATAATTTTGGAAGACCAGATCTTCATTGCCTCAAGTTTAAGAAGAAAAAAAAATTCCAGCATTCGGGATATAGAAAAATTGATATTATATAGCAGTTCTATACTCTATGGGCGCGTGGCCGGGTGGTTAGAATGCTTGCTTTCTGACCGTGATGCCTGGGTTCGAATCTCACCCTGTGACTTCTTGATGTCATCAGTCTGGAAGAGACGATCACAGTTTGCTTAGCTTTGGAAAATACCGGAAAACCAGCTAAAGTAGACGGGTTCCCTTGGGAGTCGTCGATGGCTGTGCTAGTCATTGTGACCGAGGGTTTGAACGTCCTGGCCTTGTTCAGCCTGTTTTTCAGGCCAGATAACGCGTCTCTCACAGAAACTGTAACTAGATATTCTCAACATAGTTGCAGTATAAACAACAGGTGGGCTCTGTGGGTCTTGAACAAACATAAACTGAGAAAAATTGTGTCAAATTTTTTATCGTCTGTTAAAACACTTCCAGATATAGTTCAATTTCTCGATTTAGTTGAAATTTGATTTCATCATTTTTTAGTTTGCATAACAAGACTAAAGCAGGAAAGGACAATAAGATAGCTTATATAATTATGAGAAAACTTATCGTTTGAATAATAAGTTTATTAGTCAAAAACTTTTGGAACATAAAGATAAGCTTAAAAGCATGATAAAAGTCTATTTCAGTTGGTTTAATAAAAAAAAATTAATGCCTATCATTTAGTGTGTGACTAAAATGAAAATTTGTTAAATTTCATAGAATTAATTCTTCATATAACTTTCCCATAATTCTATCATTTTTCTATGTGTAAGAACACAGAAAAATACAGAAACATAAAGGCTTCCAGGAAGTAATGAAATATCCCTAAGATCTTTTGGAGTAATTATGACGTGTTAAACTAAGTTTCCCAGTCTATTGATTTCGTCGACCCACGGCAACTATTGTACTTTCTGGTTTTTTGACTCTGTTCACATATTTATGCCCTCGCCCAATTTAAAAGCCAATAGAAGTGTATATTGAAATGTCTATAAAATTTACCAGCGACCAAGTGCTAAATTTCTTTTAAGGTTTTTTGAATTTATGTATTTAAAGATTTTCTTCGATTGAGATTTTGTCAACGAATATTGCACTTCTCTAATTTCCATATGCTCCACACCGGTTAATTATGACTTGATTATGACGTTAGCAAATGAAGAATGCATTTAATCACTTCATGAGATCACACACACACACACACACACACACACACACACACACACACACACACACACACACACACACGTATATTGTTTGCCTCCGAACAATATAATGTAATTCAATTTTTTTCAATTTGATTATAAGAATTAATGAGTGGTTTCCAGTCGCTTTCAAGAAACAATCGTGCTCAATACTGTTAAAATTTTACTGTGGATGTCCATCATAAGTAGTTACACGTAGAGAAAATAACTCATTAGAAATTGTTTTTCAATATTTTTCTGCGTTTACTTTATCAAATAATATCTATAATAATTAACTTTTTGGTTAGTATTCCTATTATTTTAATTTCAGCTATCTGTTATCGCTATTCTCAGGTTCTCATTTTACGATCTTTAGTAAGTAAGGAGGATCGGAAGCAAAAAATAAACCTCGAGTGAGACGCGAACTCGCTGTAATTTTTTTTTTTAACTCAGAAAACATGTCTTAACGTGGAATCTGCCTTACATTACTGAGATAAAATATTAATATTTTTTCAGCTAGTGTTATTTCCTCTTAATTTCAGTTCATTTTATCACATTGTCATTCTACGGAAGGACAATGTTTCATCTAAGAAACTAAACTAATATTACTACTACTATACGTAAATAAAGATATCGAAAAATAAGTGTGGTTTTATTTGCTTCTACAGAAACACGCACATTCAAAGGCACATGCAAATTTTAATTACTTTAACTCAGCAAATAATCGAAGAAACGTATGCAGATCGAAGAACCAATTACAGAAAAACGGAAGTTTCATGCAAACGTATCGATTATGAATCAGGGAAGAAAGCGCCTTCCGTAAAGAAATGATTCATAAGCTCGTTACTTGAACCAAGTCGCACGCCTAGTTTCTTGTGTCCAGTTTCACACAAATGTCCTTAGGAAAGGTATATGCTCATCATCTCTTCACCTCCAGCCATCGGTTAATGGTAATGATAATGGTAATGTTGAAATTAAGTCGTTTCCATACAGAAAACATTCACTGACCGATTGTCGATTGAAATTTATAAAATATCTTTCTTAAAAGAAGAAATTGGAATTCTCAAGTCCGCTGTTATCTTTCTTTCTAGTATTGATAGAAGTTTATTTCCTAACCTTTTGTTTTAGGTAGTGTAGAAAGTTAATATCTGATTATATCATTATTTTCGATTCTAGTCACATGTGTTACTTATTTTGTTCAATTGTTGTTGGAAGTATTCAAGTGATGTGGCTTCTGCTATTTAGTAAAGTTTTTGTGATTGTGTAGCACCAATCGATAGGGTCCGATGAAGGATCGTATTCATTGAAATTTGTAGGATTTATTTATTTAAAGCCATTTTTAACTATTGATCTGAAAATCAAAACGGTTGTATATAAATGTGCAAATAGCAGGGTAGATTGAGTTCTCAAGCCTTGGTTTTCAGCCAGTCTAGAAGAAGGAAAATTCTGAATTCAAAACCGTGGAAAAGGAAACGGGAAAACACTCTACTATCTTTCCCAAGAAGTCAAGGTAATTAACAGATAATACATAAAAAGCAGACTGTGGAGGGTCATGGTTGCTCACGTCTTGAATGAACATGGCATAAAAAGTGTAGCTACTTCACTAGATATTCTCTTAATGTAGACGTTTGTCACTTTTACTTAAGCTTAGTTATAGACACAAACGATATTTCAATATCTACAGGATTGCTCAGTTATTTGAGGACATTTGCATGAATTCAGTCAACAGTCAACTAAGTGCCATACGTGAAACACGTTTGGGCGATCATGTCTTGAAAGAGACATGACTGACTGTTCAGAAGATTATCCCGCAGTAGGTTGCCATTGCTTTCTGTGTTAGACTGGCTGCTAGCCAAGGCTATAGAACCAAATCTCTCCTGTTATTTAACCCATAAGTGGAAGGAAGAGACGGATTAATCCCTTTCCTAAGGGTATTTGCGCGTAAGTGAATGCAATGAATTCAACTGGAAAGACTCATAAATCACTAAAGGAGTGCTTCATTTGAGAAAGGCCTTGGCATAAATAATATTGAGACTCTTCTTGACGTATCTCCTAAAGAATTTGTTGGTAGCATCGACAACTGCTTCAATACGAGATTTGCAACGTTGATAAGCCTGAATCAGATATCTAGTTGGGCATTGAGCTAGTAATGGCGGACGTCAGATAACACTAGTAAAAAAAAAAAATGAAATGATGTCGAGACATCAAACATTATTTTTTGTTAATTTGAGGGTGCTGAATCTGAAAATGACCTTACTTGGTTAGCTACCGTTTTTGCTGTACAGAAATGTCTCATTATGGGAAAATGTATTTGTTTTCTGTACATATGAAATTGACTGATGGCAGTATTTCTCAAAGTAAAATCGTAGAAACCTACAAATTTGTATTTAAACCAACAAATACTATTTTTTCAATAACAATCAGACCCTAAAAATACCACGATTGAATATATTAAGGCCAACAAGATTTTTCATCAGCTCATTCAATAAACTAACAGCAGAAATGAAACCTTTGTAAACATAAGAACTATACTAAATTTTTTCTCTTTCTTGAGTGTCTGTCATGTTCAGTGTTCTTTATGTCCCTTTTGATATACCAGTAGTAGTCAGCCATCATTCGTTTGTCTCACAGTCTCTGTTGATGCTCTTCCATTGTTTTGATATCCTGATGGAATCATTCACATCGCCGCTATTATCCGGAAGATGACTGTAAAAATTAGCATTACTATCCATTTTAAACATGTCACACTATATTTTTGTCTATGTTTAAAAGTGTAAACCATATACAACGTTTATATTTTGCACGCATGACTCCAAATGCTGTCCGTATAAAATGGGGAAATTTATTATATGTTGCGCATACTAGCTAGGCACCATAAACACTATATTTTGAAAAAAATCCCGAATTTTTAAAAATGTATTGCAATAATTCAAACAGATTCTTTAAAAATTAAATTTTAGATTTAATTACATGAAAATAAAAAAAGTTAGTCGTAAAAATTTAAAAATACTTTTGCGTACTTAAAGCAGGTTTTAGATTGTTTTAATATAAAAATAACTTCGATTCCGCCATGATTGTTATCTGCTAACAAAAACAAGTGAAACTGTCATTAAAAATCTTCTAATAAATAAAATAAAGCAAATGTTATGCAAATATATTGTTCGTCGAAAATTAATTTATTTAATGATTACTTATTTGGATTCTGAAAAAAATACTCTTACAGTGAAAAATACATTTGTTTACAGCTGATGTCTGTTACCTGTTAATTTAGATTAGATGTCATGAGAATTTATGAGATAACCTTTTATTTGTATGTAACGGCAACCCGCTTGAATAACTGAAGTATGGATGGCCAAAAGCTGATATTTGCCCACAACGATAGAAGTCTATTCTCAGCATTAAAACACACACACACACACACACACACACACACACACACACACACACACACACACACACACACGTGGATTCAGATTAAATATCTATATATTAGGCGTGTTTAAATGCTTATATGTATATTTATTTATTTAATTACATTCGTTGCAATAATTCAGGTGAAAATATTGTGCGCAAAATATTGCCAGACAAAACTGAGCTCAACAGATTTGAATTGTTAGATCCATTGTTTAAAAGAATGTGGTTATAAAAAAATTGAAGGTTGAATCTTTTGGAGTTGATGGTTAATTAATTTAAAACGAAAGCCGTTTAACTTGATCTCATGATTATTTACATTTTTCTTCTTTCTTCAGTATGCGCATTTATTTTGTACTACAAAACCTTTTGATGAGCTAAGAGACGCCCGCCTCAAATTATACAAAGATTTATGACGTAGTTTTAGAAATCTTTTAATTACAGTTTGTAACTAAAAATCCCGTATCACAGTAAATTGAGAGATTTCTTTTTATACAAAACATGGCGCCGGGAACTTTGTTTTTTTTTTTTTTTTTTTTTTTTTCATTTCTCGTAAACATGATAGCGGAAAATATTGCTATTTAATGTTAGAAAAATAAGGTAAGCAAGAATAAAAGGTTTACGATATAAAGAAGACAGTGTGTAACGCTAGTATTATTTAATCAGTTAGTCAGTTAAGTGCCATACGTGATACACGCTTTGGGCGATCATGTCTCGAAAGAGACATGACTGACTGGGCAGAAGATTATCCCGCAGTTGGCTGCCATTGCTTTCTGTGGTAGACTGGTTGCCAGCCAAGACTATAGAACATAATCTCTCCTATTATTTAACCCATAACTGGAGGGAAGATTAATACCTTTTCCAAGGGTATTTGTGCATAAGTGAATTTCAAGGAATTCAAGGAATTCGAACTCGGCACCCCGATTTGTCTTTCCGAGTCGATATCCACTGCACCACAACACCCACCAGAACGCACATCCGCAGGCGGCTCGTTGGTCTCGGGGTATGATTCTTGCTTTGGGTGCGGGGGGTGCCGGGTTTAAATCCCGGACAAGCCTGTTGTCACAATTATTTAACGCAAGACTTAAAAAGAAATGGTATTGTTATAAAGAAAAGGGGGTTAAAGTAATAAAAGCATAACGCACCTTCCAACATTATATCTTCACTTTTCAGATACACATTATCATCAAAGTGTTCTTTGCTGGTTGTAAGTAAGCCTGTATGATTGGTTGTTAGTGAAACTAGAAACAAAATCTATTAGAAATGTCCTTTAGTTCAACCCATCATGTCATGAGATGCTGTGTCAATTGTTTTAATTTAAATTCGCTAATGAAGAGGGGGCGACGTAATGATTAAAGAAAATTGTGATAGTAATTTTGGGGAACTTTGCAGAAGAAGGGAAAATTGAGGAAAGAAAATACGAGAGAAGAATTGGGAAAAAGGAGGAATGAAGAAAGAGAAGAGGTGGGGATTGAAAGGAGAATTCAAAATAAAAGAATGAATTGAGAAAAAGAAGATGAAATAAGAATTGAGAGAAGATAACAGAGAAAGAAAAAAGACAGAAGCAAGAGAAAGTAGAATTAATCGCCAGAAAGACAAAGAGAACGGGTGAGAAGCTAACGAAAAAATATCAAATTTATTTTAGATTCAAGAAGTAATTTTATTTAGTTGGTTGGTTGATTTTGTTTAGCGGCATGTCAACCTAAGTTATTTAATACCGACATATTTAGTCAGTGCCTAATAATTTAACATAAATCTTTCATTTTTAGTATCTAAATTAGGGTTTACTATTAAAAACTGGACTGATATAACATATAAGTTTTGAACAACTTTAATAAAATTTTCTTTGATTAAGCAATTATTGCTTAAAGGTAAAAATCGGGGAGCCGATTTCGAATTCCAGTCAAATTCGTTTCGTTCACTTACGCACAAATATCCTTGGGAAAGGTATTAATCCATCTCTTTTCCCTCCAGCTATGGGTTGAATAACAGAAAAGATTGGGTTCTATAGTCTTGGATGCCAACCGGTTTACCGCAGAAAGTAATGACAATCTACTGCGGGAAAATTTTCTGCATAGTCAGTCATGTCTCGAAAGAGACATGATCGCCCAAGCGTGTATCACGTATGGCAATTAACTGACTGTTTAAACCTTACTTTTTCGAAAATGGATGTGGTGTAATGGATAGCGCCTCGGAATGAAAAGTTGGAGAGCTGAGTTCAGATTATGGTGGAGGTCATTACATTTACTTACGCATAAATATCCTGCAGGAAAGGCATGAACCCATTCCCCCTTCCAGCTATGGGTTAAACAGTAAGACTTGCATCTGGAAAAATCATTGTTATTGTTAATGCAATATTCGCTCGCAAAAAATTAAAAAAATATTCCTAAATCCAAAATATATTTCAGCTCAAAATAACCCATAAAAAGTTGATAACAATAAAAATAAAAAAAATTCAGTCAAATCGGGAAAGACCTTAGAGAACTTTTACTGGCAGCAAACTGCCTGCATATGGAGAGGAAACGAGTTTAGTAGGTACACAAAGATTGAAAGGGGTGTAAGACAATGCTTGCATTCTCACTGGATCTATTCAACCTATACAGCGAGACAATTCTGAGAGCGTTAGAATTCCTACTAGGATTTGTCATTAGTGGCCGCAATCTGAACAATATAAGATACGCAGATGATACAGTGCAGGTAGCAGATACAGGAAAGAAAGCACAAGACTTCCTGCAGAAGGTAGTTAAAGAAAGCGGAAAGAAAGAACTACAAATAAACTACAAGAAAACTAAATGAATGGTTATCAGTAAAAAGAGAAGGCCAAAATGCCAACTACAAGTTAGGGTACAAAAATCAAACAGGTGCAGAAATTTGATTACCTGGAAAGTGTTATAACAGAGGACGGAAAGTGCGATAAGGAGATCCGAAGGCGCATTGGCATTCCAGAACCAGAGTAAAGTGTTAAGAGACAGGAAAATTTCGCTGGAAACGAAGAAACGAGTACTGGATTTTTATGTGATGTCTGTCCTTCAATATGGCACCGAATGCTGGACAATTTCATCAAAGATAAAGACTTGAAGAAACTGAAATGTGGATCTAAAGAAGCATGCTGAGGATACCATGAACAGAGCACACGAGAAATGACGATAGGGTAGTATTTATGAAGGAAGAAGAGTTAATTCCAGTGGAGATAGGGTACCATAACACAATAAATCAACGTGGATCAGAGAACAGACTAAGAGATGTGGGAGTCATTAAGTGACAAAAATGGGTATGGACTGGACACCTAACAAGAATAAAGGATAATAAATAAAGCAATAGGTTAGTTAACTGGCACCCAATTTATAGAAAACAGTACTAGGAAAAGACCAAATGGAATATTGAGAGGAGTTTGCTGGTAAAATATGGCATAAATCATTGCAATCACGGGGTAAAATATGGCATAAATTATTGCAATCACGGCCTTCATGGAAAGAGTTGGTTTTTGTTCGTCAGTAGACTCGCAATAGTTACTGCTGATGATGATGATCATGATGATATTGAAAAAAGGAAACATTTAAAATGAATGTTAAAACCAAACAGTTTTTTAGGCTAATAAGCAGTCATATAGGTTGTCAACCAATTATTTTATTTTCCCACTCAACACGGCCTTTGTGAACATTTCTGTATTCAGGAAATCCTTACTGAGAGCTGCCCGTTCGTCTGTTCGATGCCAGGAGGAGATAATTAGGAAATGGTGGAGTATAGTCCCTTGACGCTTGAGTGTCAGTCGAAATGATCACCATCAGGATATGTCAACCTGTGCTGACATCATATTCCCCCCACCACACATTCATTCTTCTCCTTCAAAGTTGTATCTTCTCACTACTGATGACATTTCAGGAGACACACATACATCAATAAATCAATAAGTAGAGATTGAAAATAGAGCAAATGACAAAGTGTTGTGGTGTTTAAAATAAGCTAATATCCGAATTAAACAATAATGGAAGGTGTGAGGCTGATTTTTTGTTTTTCAAGTTGGATACAACATACAAAGGGTAGGGGTCGGGCCCGATTGTATAATATAAGTAATAATTATTGCAATAACTTTTATTGCAAATAATAATTAAAATATGTGTAATTTTAATAGTAAAATTTATAATATTGTTACTTTATTTTATATCATGAACTGCTTTTAAAATAGCTACCTCCTCGTAATTGCTGAAAAAACAGCATAGCATGATGTTAAAAGGGCTCAAACTTAATAAAAACAAAGTTTTATCATCAAAATGTTTGTTATTATTAAGAGGAAAGATCAAATTTTGTTTTCATTATTATTATTTTTTAATCCTTTCTAATGCGTTCGAAATTTCTGTTATTTTTTTTTACGTCAGCGATTCACCCGAAGTTTACGTAATGTTACTACTATGGCAAAAGTAATATTACGCAAGTCGTTTTTTTGGCGTTGACAGATGCATTAATTTGGAAATTCTTGCAAAAAATCAGCTAATTGTCTGATTTTAATTAAATTTTCAGGACTTTTTCACAAATAAATGAAATTATTTATGCAATTATTATTTTTAGAAAATCTTGGTAAAAATATTTTTTGTATCTGTTACCTCCTCCCTTTAATTAATTTCATGAAACTTCTAGAAATTCATTATCTATACAAATGTTTTATTAGTTAAATGCAAGACTCATTGGGGAATGTTAATCATGTAATTTTTTTTTTACCAGACCATTTTCCCGAAAATCTGCTTCGAATATTAAAATAAAAAATGCATTAAAACTACGTCATTTTTAATTTAGTTAAATCTTTAATTGATTTTATAAATAATAAAATTTAAGGATATCATACTCTGAAGAAGAAAAAGATTTGATTAATAATTAAACTTTATAAGAATTGTTTTCATTTCTTCTTTTATAAGAATTGTATTCATTTTTTCTTTGATGATTTATAAAGTTTAAAATCTGCTGAGGCTGACAAAGCAAACCTCGCTGCCGAGCTTGAAAAGGATCTCCGATCTCTGGCAGACTGGGGTAAGAAATGGCTCGTGAATTTTAATACTTCCAAAAACGAAGCCGCTATCTATTAACCATCACAGACAATTGCTCCTACCCCACCCCCATTAGCATGGACCAAGCTAGTCTCCCTGAAAGCAAAACACTGAACCTCCTCGTCTTTAACTCTCACAACAGACCTCAAGTGGAATGGCCTATAGATAGAATCCATAGCTAAATCCGCTGCTAAGAAAGTCGGTTCTCTTCCACGGTCTAGTGACCTTTCTCGGCCTAGGAGACACTTCTATCAGGGATTAGATTAGTGGCGGGTGTCGCGAAGGATCGATTGAGGGAGAAGCTCGGCATGACGGAGGAGGAGTATCGCTCTCATTGGTCTTGGGCGCCAGGATCGGATTGGCTCAGCAACTCTGAGTTTTCTCTGACCTGGCGATTGGCTCGGAATGGCTTGTCTCTCAATGACATTCGTTTCATAATGGGCCTGGCGGATTTGCCAGATTGTGAGCGTTGCAACCTTGGTTTAAAGGAGACGTCTCCGCACGCCTTCTACCACTGTTCACGCGTTCGCCCGTTATGGGATCGTGTCGGCGAGTTGACTGCTCGTATCGCGCCGCGAGAACTCGTACCCATTGATCATGCATACACCTGTGACAATGTGTCGCTCCCGTATTCTGGAGTGAAGCGAATAGTGTATCTATCGCTATTGGCCACGGCTCGAATGGTGATATGGACGACGCGATTGGAGGAAGTCTTGCGGGGCGCCCGTCTTTCGCATCAGGATCTAATCCGATATTTTGAGCATCAGCTCAAAATGAAGATTAGAACTGATCGGAAACGGATGGCTCCGACAGAGTTCAGCAAAAGGTGGGTAAATGTAGCGAGCATGGTTCGCGTGACTGGGGCTAGCCTTGATTTTCTCTTTTAGATCTGGTAGTCACATCGGGTTGGATTCCTCTGGAACCCTCTCCTTGGTTAAGGTAAGTCCCTTCTTGTGTATCTAGTTAATGTGAGTGAGTGTGTTTTCCGGCCTGTTCCCAGGCATTGTATCTTTTGTTATGGTTCAGTTCGAGATTCCCAGTTTCCGTATTTAATTTTGTCCCGTTTTGATCTCGTCTGAGTCAGTATTCTTTCCCCAGTCCAATTTATTTTCTCCTCCCCATTCCCTGTAGAAAGAGAGCCTCTTGATTTTGTCCTCTGGGCAGAATACAGCGGCCTCTTTGTTTTTAGGGTGGGTTGGGTCCAACTAACATATAGCTTGTGTTGCTATTTTTAGTTTGAAAATTTTTTGTTTTGGGGTTTTGTGTCATGTCCACCCCCCCCCCCCCACTCATGTCATGTTAAAGTTTTAAATATATTTTTGTTTTTATCGTAAATTGTGAAAATTTTATGTACATTTGGGGCGTTTTTAGGTCCTCGGTATGCTGTGTGGTATTTTGGTGTACGATAGGTATGAGTGTCGATGGACAAGTTTTTATGGTGATTGAGAAAAATTGTAACGGATGTCTGGGTCGTGAATCGGATTAGCTAGGTATAAGATAGAGTACTGTATGACCAGCCTCAGTTTTGTTCCCCTCCCTTTTCGGCTTTGTACTATAAGCTATGTAATACTAGCTAAATAAAAAGAAAGTCGGTTCTCTGTGTAGGGCCAGGAAGTTTTTTCCTGCCTGAAACAATCCTGCACATATATAAATCTACTATCCGCCCGTGCATTGAATACTGCTACCATATCTAGTCGGATGCTGCTGCTATCCACCTAGGTGTCCTTGACAAAATCCAACGGAGAATCTGTAATGTGATAGATCCCAATTTGACAGCTCAGATACAGTTACTTTCTCACCGGTGCGATGTGGCTTCCCTGTGTCTCTTCTACAAATACTTTCACACCTTCTGCTCCGATGAACTTAGCTCACTGGTGCCCCCGATATATACATTTACTCGAGCCACAAGATTATCAACTGGGTCCCACCATTTTACTGTGAAACCAATAAATTGTAAACGCAAATTCTACTCCATCAGCTTTTCTCGCACTTCCCGCCTGTAGAAATCCCTTCCATTTACTTGCTTTCCCGACAGCTATAATCTCCAAGAATTTAAATGTAAAGTCAATAGTCATCTCCTATCTCACTAACCTGCATCCTCTCTCTCATGCTCCTTTCTTCGTCCACTCCACTCTCATCAGTATTCTCATCCTTCTCTTACCCACTTCCTGACACTCCCTATAACCTGTTACTCTTTCTCATAACTTTCCTCCTATGTAACACCCTGAAAAACAGTGGCAATAAAATGCCTTGCTTGGGGATTTATGAGTATAAAAAATCTTTTAAATTTCTTCCAGTTATTCAGTTTTCGGTTAATAATTTATTAACTAAAGACTTTATTTACAAATAGAAAATTGAAAAGCGTAATACAAATCTTCTAGAATTAAGAATTTTAAAATAATTTTTTTTCTATGTTAAACAGTACATTTTCTTTTACTATGGAAACTTATAAGAGACTTATTATTAAAAGGTCACGTGTTTCAAGTGTTATTCCCCTTACGAAATGTTAAATTGGGTTATGTCATTTTTTGGTCACCATACTTCCAGATGTGTAAAGTGACTTATGACAGGGGTTATCATCGCTTACTTGAAAGGTCAACGAGTCAGATCTTTCTGGTTAAGAACTATGTACTTTTGTTCTTAATTTCATGTCATAAAAGTAATATTTGTTTCAAATTAGAATAATTTAATTTTAAATTTGATAATTAAAAAAAATAACGTGTGAAAGATGTATATTTTATTTTTGCAATATTCTTAAAACTAAAATTTAACTTTTGTTTATAAATGTGTCGATCGCTCAACAAAAAAAAACAAAAAAACAAATGGCCGAAAAAATTAAATTAAAAAAAAGAATCTCAAAATTTAGAATCCAATGAATATCACTTCTGTTTGATTTGAAATACACCCGAGTAGTTTGTTTACTGGAAATAGTAAATTTAATCATTTAGCTTTCAATTAAGCTAAAATTAAAGTTTCACGAAAATGCTTTTTTAATTCAATTTAAAATTCAGGTATCGAAAATGAGTGGAGGTAGCTATTTTAAAAGAAACCCTACAGATTTATGGGTGATCTAGTCATAATACAGAAACCTTTTAAATATAATACAAAAACCGTTTAAATTTACTGAAATTATTCAAACTTTAGTTGATATTGTTACAGTAATGTGGTTTAAGGAACGAAACGAAAGAGAATGGAGTGGCATTCAAATGTCCAACGACTCAAGTTTACCTTTTGTAAACTAATTTAGAATGAAATATAAGATTTTAAAAAATCCCTTTCCTAAGCAGTCAGTCTAGTGTTATACAGTATCTGTGAGATATTTGTGTACAATATAGTTTGTAGATACATACACTTAAAAACCGCATGTGACTGGCATCAAGTGTTGGGTGAAAGAACCCAATACTGAAAAGAGACGATAGAAATGGTTTGGGCAAAGGAGGAGTCGTTTTGTTATAGGCGGGGGTAAATCACATGACATCTGATGACAGATTCTGTTGATTAAATCACTCCCTTTTAGAGGTTGTTCAACAACTAGCCTTGCTCCGGGCATTGGCCAGGATTGTCCACCTAATATTCCATCTTTTGCTGTTTTTTCTGACTTTTTTTTTCTTAACAAACTCCTCTTCACCTACCCATATCTCTTACCCCGTCCTCGCATCAAATTTACCAGCCGCCATCTCACGTTCTTTTTACACTCTGAAAAAAAAAAAGAAAAAGAAAAAAAGCAGCAGTCGTCGTT
Source organism: Ascarosepion bandense (assembly GCA_037127315.1). NCBI lineage: Eukaryota > Metazoa > Mollusca > Cephalopoda > Sepiida > Sepiidae > Ascarosepion > Ascarosepion bandense. The sequence continues at coordinate 6,669,116 of JBBBDQ010000515.1, forward strand.
AGTTATTTTTTCTCAGTAAGAAACCACAGGATCTTTTGGGGGCCCCATTCACGCCAGCGTCTCGGTTGGCGGCCAACTGATGCTTATTCGCGGCGACAGCGGGCACCCAAAGTCTATAAGCGGCAGCAACATTCGAGGTGACAGCAGAGCAACAAGATTTGTCTCAACGACAAGACAATTCGACTTTTGATTATTTTAGCAATTCGCAAGACATTATCATAACGAGATCCAGAATAGCAAGTAAATAAAATCACTGATATAAATATTCGTACAGAAATACAGAATCGTGTATTTAAAACAAAGACATTATAAACACAAGATTTAAAAAAAACCAAAAAAAAACGACGTTTGTTGGAAACCCACAAGTAAGCAAAGAAGCAACACAGCTAATTAGCTCATAAAAGTGGAAAGACTCTTCTTATAAGAACTGTAGAAAAATCTCCATAAACTGAAAATGAAGATAATTATATACTTACTTTTCCAAATTGTTGTCTGTGTCTGGTCAACAAATAATACATCAGATGTGACCTTTGAAGAATCAATACGCAACGTGGACGGAATTGGTTTGGTCACAAGGATTACGGCACATGGCTTTCAGTACGGTAATATATTTTACATTTTTTCTGTCCAATTGTTTTTCTTTATTTTAATTTTGAAACAAAAGAAAAAAACAAGTTAAAAATTTGATTTTCTTATCGAAAATGTTTTAGCATGCAAATGTTGATGTAAGTTTTTACCACAATTTATTTTCATCTAACCGAAATGGGTAATACCTTGTTAATTTTCCAAATTATTTTGTGTTTTTTAATGCTGCAAGAAAAACAGGAAGTTTGAATTTAGGAATATCTTCATTTTCGCTGAAAATATCTCCAGAAAAATAGTAATTAATTAGTAGATGGAATTTTTATTTATTTGGCAGGCTGTCATCTGCGTGCGGTTATTTTAAAATGGTCTGGTTCTTACACCTTTGATTCAAAGAAATTCCAGTTCTTGGTTCACGAAGCTGTCATGGTAATCGCAAAAAAAATTAAGGGATACATTTTTTTTATTACGAAGTCAAATATAAATTATGATAAAATTATCGATTTTTTACTGTTATATTTTAAAAATCGGCGAATCCACCAGAAAAACATTTATAAAAAAATAAAATTTTCTCAGTTATTTGACGAATTGGACAATTTAAAAATAATCACTTAAGGATTTTTAGATTATAAAACAATCAACGGGTCATCGTCTTCTGTATAAGAAAAATACGAAAACATAACATCCTAAGTAGGAAAATAAGTAAAGAATTTATTCATTCGTTTAATGAAGAGTTTAAAAATCTCAAGATAGATTTTTGTAAGTCAAAGTTATCTCAGAAGTACAAAAAACGAAACCAGAGACCGCAAGTTATATGGCTTCAAATCTGATCCCTCTCATGGACATTTGTTCAGAGAATTTGAATAACAAAGAGAAAATTTGCTCGATGCAAAATATCTAAATAAAAACAAGATTCATCTGCCGTTCAATTTGTTCATTCAGGGCAAAACGATTTACAAAGATTAAAACTCAGTGATACGTGTTTGTTTTGTTTTTTTTGTTTTTTTTGTTTTGTTTTTTTGTTTTTGTTTTTTAGTAATTTCATCTCAAGAAAGGCAATAAAGTCATTAAGACGCAAGCAGCTACTGAGAGTGATCCAATAAGAATATGTACCTGAATCTTTGTGTCTCACACACACACGTGTAGGTGTGTGTGTGTTTCGTTAAAACAATTGGAAAGCTGAAAGCGCTTGGAAAGTAAAAAAAAATAGACCATTTTTACACTTCTTATCATCAGCAAAAAGGAAGCATGTAAGAATACTGGAAAAATTAAATCAAAAATTAATAAAATCCTCCTTGTAGGTCCTTTTTAACGAAACATGTTAAAAGAAAGATTGCTGCCCAAATATATATATATATATATATATATATATATATATATATATATATATATATATATATATCCGCAGACAGATCTGTTTCGCAGCTCATCAGTACGGTTAGACTCCGACTGCTTTTTAACCCAGAATTGAAACCCGACCGAATTGGCGTCAGTCAGCGATTCTACCTCTGAGCTATGGGCGCTCGGTAGAAGAAGGCAGACTTTTTAGCGTGTATATTATCATTATACACGCCCAATAGCTGAGAGTTTTCTAATTTATTGCTGAATGAACGATGCGTAGATACTAGAGTAGCTACTGTTTTTCAAAGTCTACCATTCTTCCAGAGTGCTTAGGGTATGAGAGCGTAAATAGTCATCCGCAATATGCCATACAGCATATGCAATTTTCGGAGTTTTATTTGAATATATATATGGTGAGTGGGGTAAATTGTACTGCTTAGCATTCACGCCGGAAGATCCAAGACGAATATTTCAGAGTGTTTGGGTGTCAATCTGAAGGCAGTGCATAGGATTCGGAAGCAGTTGGATGAGTCTAATGGTGATTTCGAAGGTGTTTGGAGTGATTACTAGTTATAGCCTTCATTCATCTTCCCATAGGTCCTAAAACACAACACTGAGGTCTACATTAAATGCATTGAGGTAGCGCTGCCTTGTGTCAAAAGGGTGATTGCTGTAAGACCCTAGGTCTGGCAACAGGACTCTGCACCATGCCACACAAGTAAAAGAACAGTCATGACTGTCAGACAATTTCTGAGACAACATCACCTCTTACATCTGGCCACCTAATACCTCAGTGGGGCGCAGATGAATGAAAAACCAACAAAATTCCTTGTAACACCAAAGATGGTGCAAAGTTTTGAACACACATGCAGCAAGAAGACCGTCGAGAAGAGGTGCAGGCGATTCAGAAGTCGTCTGAAGGTCGTAGTTGAAGCCCAAAAGCGATTTTTTAAAATAAATATATTCTTCGACATTTCGAGATGTATTTGTGTAATTTTGGTAAAAATATCTGTTAAAATAAGATGTCAGTGATATTTTAATTTTTGTGCAATTTAGACAATTCAATTATATATATATATATATATATATATATATATATATATACAACACGTTAAAATTTCCCTTCTTATACGCAACACGTTAAAATTTCCCTTCTCTGATTCCATGCGTCGATGGCTTAGGGAGTAGCGACTGACACCAAATCGGTTGAGTTTCGATCCCCACCAAAAGCAAGTGGGTGCGTCTAGCCACACTGATGAGCTGTGATACAGCGAAACAGGCTTTATGTGGATGACTAATATATATATATATATATATATATATATATATATATATGACTCCAAAGTTTTATAGGCGGACCTGTCCGTCCACTCTTCAAGGTGTATAAATTGCTGATACCCTCTGAAGAGTGGAATTGGGATACTTAGGGTAACATCGATCAGCTAACTTTTACTCATATTAATTCTACTAATGGACTTTCTTTAATATCGAGCATTTTATTGTAAAGACTGCTTGCCTTAAATGCCTTTTCTCTCTATATCACATTGACTGTGATAAAAATAAATAAATAGATTTCATGCTATCTTTGAGATCGCTTTGATAAATATATATGTGGGGACAACACATATTACAAATAGGAAACCGTTTCATTGAAACGAGTTTGATTTAATCATTCCGTCTTTTCTAACCTTCATCAGATCAAAACACGAAATATATGTCTGTGTATTTCTTTCTTTCATTTTTGGCTAGAAAAACCAAAACGCTTAATCATATTTCTTCAAAACTTTGTCGGGATTCTCTACACACACACACACACACACACACACACACACACACACACACACACACACACACACACACACAGAGTTTGTTTAAGAGTTATTTTTTAACTGATAATCATATTTGAGTAGAAGATGCACCATTTTTTTATTATTATACAGTATGTTTATTTATTTACATCTACCAGACTGAATATCCGAAAAATCTTGTTAGAAAATATACATCCCCGACAGGATTCGAACCTGCGTTCCCTTGGGGAAACTATCATTTACAAAATTAAAATATATATAAATATAATGACAACAACTCAACCATCATCTATATGTATGTGTGTGTTCCTTTGTGTGTGTGTGCGCGCATATGTAGGATAGATAGATAGATAGATAGATAGATAGATAGATAGATAGATAGATAGATAGATTTTCTACAGCTTATCAACCCATTGCAAATTATTTAAACCGAGAAAATAATTTTAAGTTCTAAGAATTTTTTTGTCGGGGTATTGGGAGAAAATAATAATTTGGTGTTGCAAATCTTACTAAATAACCAATAGCTTAGGTAGAAGAAGTGGACTCACTCATATCGTTACCAAAAGTATTTGCCCGTCAGTGAATATAATGAACCCAAATGGAATTCGAACTTGGCAGGCATCCGTTCATCTCGGAAGAAAAAGGCCAATTTTAATCCTTTTGTAATAAACACCCCAAGCATGTGCGATGGTATATGGAAAGCACATGTTATTGATAAAAATCTATAATTAATCCCATATTTGTATTTAAAAGTTCATAATACCGGATTTAGCGGTTAATGAGTGATTGCTTGAAGTAACAGATTCAACCTATTAAAGCAACTGATGAAAATAGCCCATTGTTTAATAAATGGTTGAATATGGTGCTGTCCTATCCATGTGTGGCTTCAGTGTTCACTTCCAGTAAATATTTCAGATTGTTCTTATTACAGGCACTTTTGCTTCTAGAAGAATAATTAAAATCGTGTTTATACATTAAATAATAAATTAATAACTTAAAATGGACACTTCTGAACACAGGTATTAAATCGCTGAAAAAACAGCAAAGTATGAAGAAAAAAGGGATCTAAACTTAATAAAAACAAACTTTTTCCACCAAAAGTTTGTCATTATTAAGAGGAAAAATCAAAGTATTTTAAAATTATTTAATTTTTTTTTAATCCTTTCTAACACGTTCGAAATTTTGGTAAAAATCTTGTTTTGATTTTCGTTAGCAAGTAGCCAAATCGTTACGAGTGTTTACAATGGAAAATGTAATATTACGTAACTCTGTTTATTTTCATGTGGCAAACACATTAGTTTGGAGCATCATCGACCCAACACCTGAGATAGAATGTTGATCCTCACATTCATGCATGAACATTGTTCTGTAATTGGGTAACTCCCAGAAAAATGATTTATATTATGTACTCATATATTACAAATAACAACTTTTACGAAGATCATTCAATTATCAATCTAAAAATGACGAAGAGTTATATTGAATTAAATTTATTTATTGTGGAAAATATAAAGTCTTACTGCAATCAAGTACTTGTCAAACTTCTTACTGTAGCTGTATTTTAAATACCGCCAAAATTTCAGCTAAAAAACGTCGAAACACATTTTGGTTCTATTTGAAAGATAGTTTAAAACTAATCTATAAAAAAGAAAAAACATTTTTCACATTTCAAGGCTTTGAGAAATTTTTAAAACGTTCTCATCATTAATCCCACATTTTAATTGAAAAATGATAACAGAAAATTTAAGATAATTTAAAAATTTCTTTAAATTCAAATATCTATCTTAGATATAAATTTCAAAGAAAATTAGTAAATTTAAGGATTAACAGAATTTTTGAAAATATTATTTACGCTTAAAACCACTTTGTAGACATTAAGGTATATTCCACCTATCAACAAGTTCATGGACCAAACAATTGCAGTTATCTCCTGAAATACCTACTTTTGTCCCCCCCCCCCAAAAAAAATTAATAAGTGGTGTCACAAATTTAGTTAAATACGAAAGCCCAAAACTATCAAAATGCAGAAGCTCATAGATGCCACTCAACCACCTCGTCTCAGCAAAGTGATATATATATATATATCAACTTAAGATTGCAGTTCAGCTTGTTCCACCCCCGATAAAAAAAATCCGTTTTGATTGTGTAAAGACTAAAGTCATTAAAGAAAAAGACATCAGAGACGTCGTCTGGTTTTAGTGAAAAAAAGAAGGAAACAGAAGAAAATAATTGGCAATAACGCTCTCATACGTTTAACGTCTGCTTCAGTGAAATGGAAAACTTTATCACTTTGGAATTTTTTCATTTGTAACCCCTTCTTTAAATACTGACCTACATTCTTATTTATGATTGTTATTACAATATTTTATTAAAGTCATTAGATTTAAACATCGATGCAACAAGGGTATTTCATTAATTCATTAAATTAAAAATTGATTTCTCAAAAACTTCGAATAGGGAAACTGTGAGATTTTCCTGGATGCTGTTCGTAGATTTAATTGCAGTAACAGTTTGTTGATACGGATACACCATACATTTAAAAGCATATTTTTAAATCATTTCAACCAAGCAAAGCAAAGCAATAAAACTACTAAGTTGCAAGGGGGTTATTGGGTGTTAAAGAGTACGAGAAAAAGACACTATTGAGGAGAAAGAACAATAAAAGAACAAAAACGAAGAAGACGAAAGATAACGATTTACATTGCATTTAAAGTTTTGAAAATTCAATTGACTGGTAAGTAAGAAGCCGGAAGAGACTTCCACAAGCGAGAAGTGATAGAGAAGAAACTGTTAACATAGAACTTAAGGTTACATCTAGCCATGATGTAAAATGATAAGACTTTGCCGCTAATCTAATGCAGCTCTTAAATTCATAAAATTTATGGTACCACAGAGGCAAGTTCATCAGAACAATTACCATTATAGAAAAAGCACAAATATTTATAGAAAAAGCACGCAGTTGGAAAGTGACTGAAGTCGAAATGTCAGGACTAATAACATTGCAGATCCTTCTTTGGATTTCATCAAAAATCTCTTAATATATAGCAAGAACACCAGACGCAACGTGCCACTCTCCTGGATGTTAACATCAACCATACTGATGCAAGTTAAAATTGCTTCTCTAAGATGACTAAAAGAGAGCAATTACGTTTTAGAGGCTTTAAAATTAATAAGGTATTACTTGCCCCAGTTAACAACAGAATGTAGGTCATTTGTGAGATCAGCTGCCAATCTGACCTTATCGAACCGATCAGAGTTACCATAAAGTGGGACTTCTAATAGGTACCGCCAAAAAATAAGATTTATGAGGGAGGAAATACGTTTTTAGGTACCTCCATAAAGTAAGATTTATTTGGCAGTAAATATGTTCAATTAGGTACCCTTAAAAAATCTCTTTATGAGGGAGGAAATACTTTTTTGTCAGGTACCTCCAAAAATAATATTTATGAAGGAGAAGATACGTTTTAGTTTGATACCTCCAAGAAATAATATTCACGAGGAAAGAAATACGTTTAATTAAATACCTCTAAAAAGTAAGATTCATGAGGAAGTAAATATGTTTTAGGTAGGTACCTCCCAAAAATAAGATTTATGAGGGAGAAAATAGATTTAATTAGATAACTAAAAAAGTAAGATTTATAAAGGAGAACATACGTTTAGGTACCTCCAAAAAGTAAGATATATGAGAGAGAAAATAGGTTTTAGTTTGGTACCTCCAAAAAATAAGATTTATGAGAGAAGAAATACGTTTAATTAGGTACCTCTATAAAGTAAGATTTATGTAGCAGTAAATATGTTCAATTAGGTACATACAAAAAATCTATTTATGGGGGAGGAAATACGTTTTAAAACGTATTTCTTACCTCATAAATCTTACTTTTTGCAAAAAGTAAGATTTATGAGGAGAAAATACATTTAAACGTATTTCCTCCCACATTTGGTGTACCTAATTAAACGTATTTCCTACCCCATAAATACATTTTTTGTGGGTACCTAAAAAAGTATTTTCTACCTCATAAATCTTACTTTAAAGGAAAACAAATTCTACGTAATATTTTTTAAAATAGTTCTTTTAATCATTAGAAACAGAGTTTTATTTCATTTTTTTTTAATTTTTGACAAAAAGTTAATTTACACGATTTCAAGATGGTGGAATTTGCTATCTTGTTTTTTATTTTCACATTCCACTACATTAAAAAATTAATAAAAATCTAGTAGAGTTCGAATTTTGGTTTTGTAATTTCATTTTGAATCATAGAGGAAATATTTTCTGAATTGAAATAATGAATTTCAACCGTATGTACATGTGTCTGCGCGCGCGCGTGTGTGCGTGCGTGCGTGTGTGCGTGCGTGCGTGTGTGTGTAATTTAATGAGTCCTTATTCTCCTTATATATATTTAATTTATGATTGTTCAAATACATGTGAATTTTTTATAGTTAGTATGTCTGCCCAAGAAAAACCATATTTAATTTAATGTATTTCTACAACCATAAGTCTAAAGGCAATATGTTTGAATATCTATGTGTATCTGCGAATATTTATGTCTGTATTGTGCTTAACATCACTGTGTTTATATTTGGAACGGGTTGTGATTTTAGATCTTTGTCCTTATATAAACGTATCGGTCATTTTTCTATCTGTAGTTTTCTCTTTCCTCGACCTTCTTTCCAGTTATCTATCTATCACTCTCGTTTTTTTTCTTTTTAATGTTCTTCGGGTTTTTGACAATAAAGTGGGACTTCTAAAATGATTTATTTTGTAACTCTATATTCACGTTCAGTCTTGTGATCCAATTTTAATGTCAGTTCAAATCTAAAAGCATACTTTAGATCTCCCGATATAATAACAGACGTTTGTCTGTCGCTAGTTATCCATTGAGCGTTTGTTTGAGGCGAAGCGTCCTACTCTCTGATGTTCTCTTTGCAATGACACTTTCCACAACGGTTACTTCGGGGTTTGTTATTGAACTTGTCAAACGCTGCGTCGAACACAAAGAACGCTCAGTGTTAAAACTTCATTTCCTCTTGCAATAACCGGACGCTAAACGCAGTCTCATTTTCTTCCGGTTGACACTGAGAGGAAACACTGTTTTTATTTTATTTATTTTACTTTTTAAAGTGAATTGCTTAAGATTGATACATCGGATGGTTTCGATAGCTTTCTTTTTTCAAAGTTGGGACATTTTTCTGAAACCCAACGATTTTAAAGCAGGCATCTTGTTTTTGTCAGGTCGTTACCGAAGAAGACCATAAACTAGGGCTCAGATGCACCATACTAAACCTAATTCAGTAATTCTTGTAAAATATTTATATACAATTTGGGGCCATTTGTTTCTAAATTATTTTACCAAATAAATTATATAAAAATATTGGTATAATATAGAAACAAAACGAGTATTATAGCCCATAAAAATTTTCTGCTTTGATTTCGTCAAATTTTTCATGCCAGGAATTAAATTATTTATTGAGAGCAAAAAAGAACTCTTTAAGCTTTGATCAATGAGTTGCGATCTCATTTTGTTTTAATCGATTTCATTGTTTAAATTTTTATTTATGTCTGTACATCGTTCCGAAGTGGTAATTATAATTCTGGTAAAACGTTCTTAGTTCGAAAGAGTGTTCACAGAATAACGATTCAGTCAGTTAAGTGCCATACGTGATACACGCTTGGGCGATCATGTCTCGAAAGAGACATGACTGACTGGGCAGAAGATTATCCCGCAGAAGGTTGCTATTGCTTTCTGCGGTAGACTAGTTGCCAACCAAGGCTATAGAACCCAATCTGTCCTGTTATTTGACCCATAGCTGGAAGGAAGAGACGGATTAATACCTTTCCCAAGGATATTTGTGCGTATATGATTGCAACTGGAATTCGAACTCGGCTCTCCGATTTCTCGTTCCGAGTCGATATCCACTGGCCCACAACGCACATTACCAGGAATTAATAATGAAAAAAAAAAAAAAAAGAAAATAATGTCAAAATTTATAAAAAATTATTTTTGCTAAATCCAAGCTCTTGTGGCAAACACAGAAACTTAGTAGAAATAGCAAGATATTAATAGGCTCAAATTTTAAAAACATAATTCAATCACTGCGTAAAATTTTAATGAGAAAAATATTTATTTACAATTTAAAAAAAAAGAGAAACAAACAAACAAAATGCCATTTTATGCGTCTATTAAGGCAGGATAACAATTCATGATAACGGATCACCAGCGAAAAATAGGAAAAAAAAATACAACTCAGGAAAAAACAAGGATTTTTCTTTTTAAATGATGGAAGGAGAACACAATAAAGTATTAAAAATAAAGGTGCAACCACCTTTGCATAAAAACGAAAAGACCTACTTGCAAATTGGGCGTCTCTGGGAAACTAATTTTTTTAAAGTCCTTCTTTACACATTTCGTTCTTCAGAAAATGTCTCTGAAATCTTTTCGTTTTAAGGTATCCAACATCATGAGAATTTTCACTGGAATTCCAATTTATCTCGTGTTTGACTGGTAACAGAGCCTTCTTGATGTTCTCTTGATGTCAATGCCTTCTTTGATATTGACTTGCCTTCTTACCTTGCAGTCAAACGTCCTCGCTGTTGAAAAGTCTTTTCCTCGCTTTTAAAGTCTTCTCTCCTTTACTGTCGAAATGTCTTCTCATCGTATCTCCCGACCTGAACCTTATTTATACAGATAATTTAAACTCACCACTTTCCTACCATTCGGGATGTTATTAGAGTTTGAGTTTACGTCTCTCATGGGTCGATATATACGAAAAAATAATTTCCATAAAATGGAAAGGGATTCTTAAAATTTTGGCTGGTTTTAACCGCTGATTCAGAAAGTATATACATTTGTAACAAATTTTATACAAAAGATCTGGCCAACATAAAAATACACTCCCCTCAAAAGAACGTGCATAAAAAAATACAAAACAAAACAAAAAACACTCTAGACGATTATACATTTAAACAAGGGTAAAATTTTAAAATAATAAAATAATTTTTTATAAATTCGGGAAATATAAACAATTTCATTTTGAATAATGAATGTTCTAAAGCCAACAGGTTACAATTGTATGTCATTAAGGATTATAATGAACGATTTTCTTTTGTTTACTGAAAATGTCACCAACTATTGTTTAAATAGCAGGATAACTGAAACTCCTTAGTCTTGGGTGGCAACTCATTTAAGAGAAGGACAACTCTGAATTCCAAACCTGAAACTTCTGAATTTTATTATGTTTTTTCGAGAAGTCAGTCATGTTAATAATTAAGTATAAGGATAGTGAGTATTGTCTACGCCCTGATGGGGAATGACATATATTTTAAGTGAAAGTCTGCAAACTTCTTTACATTTTGCTATCGTTTGTAATAAACGATAGCAAAATGTAAGGCTTTCTGCTTTCCTCTTGCTCATTCGCTGCTTGTATCCTAATAGGTCATTGAATTTTAAAATATTTTAAAAATATTCAAATATTCATAAAGAATAAACAAAGCAGAAATAAATATTGATGACCCTATTCTACGGTCATCAATCGTAAACCGAACAGCAAAAATATGTAATACACCACATCTAAGTGCTACTTTTGGCGCGTGGTCTATGGGGTTAGCCATTCGCGACGCAAACCATTTTACCTGTTATTTATTTAGCGGGCAGTATTAATATTCACCTAACATTTAGTGGATTATGGTATCTGTAAGTTAGTCGTCGTTCTTATGAAGAAGCATTAATTTCTTTGCTGCATCATTTTTTAAATCATATCACCCCAAGCAAGGCGGTAACGCCACTGATGTGCATGGGGCTACATGAGAGTGAGAAGATTAGAAAAGAGAAAACTGGAAACCGCATCCTAAACAGGAAACAAGGGATGAGCCTCTTCACCTGTTCAATAGATGTGGGTGGAGTGTGAACCGGACGATAGTTTAGTTTATCTACTCCAATTGAAAGAAAAAATAAAAACAAAGTGAGAAGATTAGAAAAGAGAAAACTGGAAACCGCATCCTAAACAGGAAACAAGGGATGAGCCTCTTCATCTGTTCAATAGATGTGGGTGGAGTGTGAACCGAAAACTTTAGTAATCAGATGATTTTCAGAAGTTATATCCAGTTTATTTCTCAACAACTCGACGTCAGCGTTCTTTTATTTTTTTTTATTTTCTTTCTTTCTTTTTTTTTTTTTTGTCGTTGAGATGAAAGTGAACACATTTGGTATAAAGATATTTTTCGTATACTTCATCTTGATTTTAATCGTAAAAAATGTCATCTTTTCAGTTTGCTATAACGAATGCTATCTATTAGTGTGTTATAACGAATTCTATACTACATCAGATTCTATTATGCTAGTCAATGAATTCTTAATGAAATTGCCCTTAACAAGCCAATGTTGGTAAATTCTTAGGGATCTATAATTCTACTGCTACAATACTATGTCCAGACATTACTCTTCGATGTTACATTGGTTGACTATTTCTATGAAAGATTCGAAAAAAAAGCTTAAAATTTCGAAAAAAATTGGAATATTAATGACTCTTCTTCTTAAAGTTACAAAATTTGGTTAAATTATATTATTAGTTACCACCATTCATTTTCGATGTCTAAATTTTAAATTGAATTTTTAAAACAAAAAAGTTTTCTTGAAACTTTTATTTCAGTTTTAATTGAAAACTAAATGATTAAATTTACAATTTAGAGTAAGTAAAATACTCTGGTGTATATCAAACAGAAATTATATTGATTCGAATCTAAAATTTTTCAATTTTCTAAAATTTTTCGGCCATTTTCAAGCGGTCGAGGCATTTATAAACAAAAGTTAATTCTCGGTTTTAAAATTCTGGCAAAAATAAAATATACATCTGTGACACATGACTTTTGGAAAATTAGCAAATTTAATGTTTAGTTAATCTAATTTAAACAAGTGTTACTTATTTATATCATGAAGACTGAACTATCGCCCGGTTCACACTCTACCCACGTCTATTGAACAAGTGTAGAGGCTCATCCCTTGTTCCCTGCTTAGGACGTGGTTTCCGGCTTTCTCTTTTCCAATCTATTCACTCTTACGTAGCCCCCTGCACACCAGTGGCCTTACCGCCTTGCTTGGGGTGATGTGATTAAAAAAAAAGTTAGAAACTATTACTTAATCATAGGGTTGAACTTTCTGACCTTTACCCCGTATTTGAAATGGGATGACAGCTCGACAAAAGCGAGATAAGAGAAGCGTATGGCGACCACAACGGTCAAAATTGTTAACGACATTTTGTGCTTAAAACACATTGATTGAAAATTCTTGCAAAAAAAAAAAATCAAATAATTGTCGGATTTTAATGTAACTTTCATGGATTATTCACGAATAAATGAAATTATTCTAAAAAATTTCATTTGTCTTCCCACTTCAGACACAATTTTTATGAAATTTTCAGAAAAATTAATTTTTGTGGTGAATATTAGTCATATTATTGGCACTATTGTCTTAAGAAAAACATTTTTTATGGACAATGAAGTTTTACAAGAATTGTTTTCCATTTTAGAATCTTAATTATAATAATTTATAAAGTTTTACGGTTTTTAAAATTATGTATTAATTTGTAGCGGTTCGGTGATATTGTTATACAAAACTATATTTACTAATCATAAATAGCAAAGCTTATTCCAATTCAGTGACACTCTCCAGTATTTTAAAAAGAAAATATTTTGAATTTTTGTATGCGTATAAACGTGCCGATTTTTCTAAATACGGACATCAATACACTACATTATAAAAAAATGTGGTAACTATAGTAAATTTAAAGCCAAAGTACCTAAAATTCATGAGATTACTTAGGATATTTTCCAAATTTTTAAAGATTACTGAGTAATTAAAAATTACATAAAAAGTGCTCACGTTATATTCTTCAAGTTATTTTTACAGATATATCTCCGTAGAAAAATCCTAAACAATTATATTGAGATAATTGTCAATACCTTATAAAAACACCAATAACAACGTTAAAATACTTTTCTGCGATATTTTCAACTAAAAGTAGTATTTGTTTTAAATCAGATTAATTAAACTCTAAACTAATCTTCCTTAAATAACGTTTCAGAAAATATATTTTATTTTTGAAAGACTTTTTGATGAAGAGAAATACGCCAGATTTGTAAATATGGCAAATTTTTAAATATGGCTAAAATCAGCCATTTTTAACGATTTAAAAATCATTCTAATCAATTTAAATTTGTTTTAAAATACAGCAAAGTATTTTGCTTGTTAGAAATATTAAATTTAATCTATTAGCTTGAAATTAATATTAAAATAAAAGCTTCTTGAAAAAATTTTCAGTTTTTAAAATTCATTTTAAACCTCAAGCATGACTTTTCTTTGGAGGTACCTAAAAAATTGAAAACTTTTTACTTTTTATATTTAATAATTAACCTTTTTAATTTTAGTCATTGCTTATCTTATCTACCCAACAGCATGTCTCTGGTTAAAATGTTAAATTACTGCTATGGTTTCAAGAGAATGATTCCTTTAGATTTTAAAGTAGACAATCCTTCATCAAATCCTATTTACTGACACTAAAAAAAACAAAAACAATAAAGGTCTTTGCGAAAGAACAAAAACCACATCACTGAAACACTTCCAACATCAACAACAATTAAAATGGATAGCATGTGTAACCAGAAGAGAAAATAATGATATAATCATAATAATAAAAGATGTTTTAATTTTCCACGTTGCTTTAAACAAAAGTTTAGGAAGGAAACTCCCATCAAGAGCGATAATGACGTAAACCCATTTTCCTGAAAAAAAAAAATTGATTTCTTCTTGTTTTCTAAGACGATGACTTTGCACACAAAATTGGTTTAGCCTTTCTCTATGTATTTGCATAAATGTTTAGAAGTCGTATCACTGGCGTATATGTTTCTTATGATCGTTATCTATTTCCCAGCGGCCCAAGTTGGTGCTGACACTTTGTACAAGAAATTGGAAGAACTGACCGATATTCCTGACCTCTCGACTCAACAAAATGGAGTCAACATCACATTAGGCAAGTAAGTATCTACTCTACTCCCATTTGGTAAATGTTAAACTCTTGTTTATATTTTGTGCGTTGCCGAAATGTTTATGCCAAGAAAATCGTGTTTGGTCTGCAGAAAGTTGAACCAGGCTTTGTTGTCTTCTTGAATTGACACTTGTTTAGCAATATGAGAATTCTTCATGAGATTGAGATGCTTCGCTAATGAAAAGAACATTCGAAGTCCATTATAAATATCTTTACTTAATCTACTCATAATTAAATAATTCATCAAGTTCAAACAAAAATGTCATATCATTTCAAAAGATAGAAAATCATTTCACAATTTCGGTACCAGATGTGCAGTGGATATCAGCTCGGAACGAGAATTTGGGGAGCCGAGTTCGAATTCCAGTTGAATTCATTGCATTCATTTACAAATACCCTTGGGAAAAGTATTAAACCGTCTTTTCTCCCTCCAGCTATGGGTTAAATACCAGGATAGATTGTGTTCTGTAGCTTTGGTTGGCAACCGGTCTACCACAGAAAGTAATGGCAACCTAGTGCGGGAAAATATGTCCAGTCAGTCATGTCTCTTTCGAGACATGATCTCTCAAGCGTGTATCATGTATAGCACTTAACTGACTGACTGATTTCGGTATCTGTCGAATTTTTTGATGGCAAAATAATCAACATTAAAATCTAAATTGTTTTTTGTCTATTTAAAATACTGCATTAATTAGAAAATATATTTAAACAGAAGGAATCAAAAAACTGATTTCAAAAGCACCACAAGTCTTTTTACTCATAGATGTTCATTTCAGTATCGTTCAAATTGTGTGTGTGTGTGTGTGTGTGTGTGTGTGTGTGTGTGTGTGTGTGTGTGTGAGCGAGCATATATTTTTTCTAATGTTGTTCACCCTATACAAAATCCGATTGGCGATGATTAAAAGGCTACAAGTTTGGTTTTCGAGGCATTGAATGCAAACCAGCCAGTTTTCTTCCACTGTTAAAGCTAGGTCGTCTAATCATATGTTTAATTCAATGACAGAACTGAATGTATTCTTTCGAAATTAAAAATAATTCTATTCATTCTATTCATTATAGAATAATTTCCGAAAAGTTCAATAGAATTTTATAATTATCTGATTTTTAGATTTAAAAAAATAAGTCATTTTTTTTTTCAACTTTATTTATTGCTCAGCGCAGGATAGGGTCTGTGAGTGAGAACGAAAAATGTCTTTATTTTAAACTCAGTCAAATTGTGTATATGTATGTGTGGGCGTACTTGTGTGTACATTAAATGATAAAAGAACATGTAAGTCACTCACGCACAACAAACATACGCATATGCAAAATCACACACAGTGTTTGACAGAGAATCATCTCTTCTTTTATGAGATTTTATCGTTCTTTCTATTATAATTATTATTCGGCGTTCAAAATATAAAATAAACAAAGGATTTTTTAAAAGTTCATGTAAATATACATTATCATTGTATGACTGGCTTCGATTGGTTTTCTTTTACGTTTAAGAAAAATTCATTAAAATTAATTCAAATATCTTTTGACATCGATTTAAAATTTAACTCTATTTTTGACATCGATTTAAAATTTAACTCTATTTTTTTGTTTGTTATTAATTTGAATATTTATCATGGAAATAAAAAAGACATATTTTTTACTAGAAAGACCCATGAAAATTTCATAGTTTTCCTATTTGAATTTTCTGATGAATCTTAATTTGAAGAAATAATGATTGAATAATGTTACAAACAAATGGTTGCAAGAACAATTATGACAAAGGCACATGTAAATTTATCTCATTTACTAGATAAATACAGACGAGTGGTTTACGAATTTGGTTGTCCTTAATTCTTAGCCGATTGGCGTCAGATGTTATGGATTTGTTTTAGGCTGGCCGCCTGTAATTGTGTGTAATGTTTACGAGGATTATGTGCGGTTTCCCAAAGCGCTTGTCCTTAGAGAGAAGGGAACAAACATGTATCGCTCGGGGAGTGAGTTGGGTAGTCGGTTGCTTTGTGATGTTCTCTCTTTCCTTCTGTAGTAGTAATCGTAGCGTCGTCGGATTGTTGCTTCTTTCTTCCTTACTTCTTTCTTTAATGCATAATAAAGTCCCTAAAGCGTGTGGCGAGTTATCATCGTGTTAGCCTTATTGGCATTTATTTTGTTTCATTTTGTTGTGGAGTTATATCGGTTGAGTTGGATGTATTTGTTGAGTTATGCGCCCCAAAAGGGAGTGGGGAAGAATGATCATGGGTAATCTAGTGAGTGTTACACGGTGGAGGCAGAGGGGTTGTGTCAGATTGATGTGTTGGACACGGTGCAAAGCGACGAATTTGTGCGCGGTGGATCCAGGCTGTGTCACCATTCTCGTTTCGCACCTGACAAATCGTGTCGTTTGTCTTGATAATTGTGAATTTCCCAAGGGCAGATGGGATGATTAGGCCATAGATGAAACCTACTTGTAGTGGGTCCTTGCAGATGAGGCGTTTTAATCTAGTTTCCAGTTTGTGGTCAGCTTCGTCGTTGGCTAGGGTGACGCGGTGGTGGACCTGTCTTAAAAGAGCATTTCTTTGCATACCATAGGCTCCCGAGTAATTGCTTGCGATTTCCCTTGTATGTAGTCTAGACAGGCCGATGTTGGGATGACGGCCAGTAATCGCATAGTGCAGGCAAACGCCAGTGGCACTGTTGATCGTTGCGTTCGTGGATGAGACGACGGACTCGAGGATGTCTGTCCATACGCAGTTTCTGTCCTCGTACATGTAGAAGGCGCTCTTCATCGTGCGGCGTTGTCGCTCGATATTCCTTGAGCTTTGCGGTCGCCAGGGACATTGAAGTTCTTGTGAGATGAACATCTGGTTGCAGAACTGTCGATAGACTTCGCCGGTAAAGTGTGTGTCACGATCAGAGGACACTATACGTGGAATCTCTCTGTGTCGGAGAAAAACTTGGTATAGTCCACGGAAAGCGTCGTTTGCCCGGTCTCTTTCGCATGGTATGGCGGTGAGGTGCCGGATGAAGCTGTCTAAGATAGTTAGGATGTAGCACTTCCCCTTGGAGTTGGGCATTGTGACGAAGTCTATAGAGACGACTTCGAATGGTCTCCTGCCCCGCTTACAATGACCGATAGGCCAATGAGTTCGCCTACCATAGTTACCCTTACACTCTGAACACATGTCGCAGGAATTGACGTAGGCTTGGATGTCGCGGTTTTTGAATTCCCACCAGTAATGGGATAGGAGTTCTTGCATGCTAGTAACACCTGAGTGGTTGGTACCCTCGTGGGCTTGACGAAGGTATCTGGCACGAAGTTTGTATAGTATGACTAGGGAGTGTATTTGGGAGAGCGTTTGCTGTCTCTTACAATTAGAACGGGGTACTCAGTTCTAAACAAAATTGGTGCGTGTGCTTTTTGAAAAGAAATTTCCCGGTGGCCATCGGGATCGATATGGGCTTCGCCCAAGTCTGACGACTGGAGGGCGCTGATGATCTTCGACAGAGCATCATCCTTCTGTTGTTCAGCCGCGATACCAAGGTGCTTACAAATTCTGTCAGTGGGCATGGTGATGTTGGAGTGGTGAGCAAAGAATGCGTTGATGATGTGGTTATGGAAGTGTGTGTTTTGTGGTGTGTGGGTCCTGAGAATGAGCTGTGAACTGTCGACTTGAAAAATACTACAATAACAATAATAAATAGAAATCTAGGGCATTATTTAAGCAAGTGGGTATAAATGAAAAGATTAAAAATTGATAAGATTTGAAGAAAGGGGGCCTAGTTGCGTATAATGACGAGGAAACACGTGTGTATATTTAACAACACAAATAAGGAATTTATTTACAAATTTACACAGTTGTAATTGTAAGTAGATTATTTCAAGACAAGTAATCACATTAAAAGTTTGTTGATTCGATAAACAGTGCAAATGTTCATATTAAAAAATCAGGTACTATTTTTCTAAATTCGTTTTCACACAAAAGTATTAAGCTGAACTTGAATTTCATGCAAACAAGGTTTCCAAAAGTATCAAAATAAATTGAAAGAGCTCATTTTTCACGTTAAAATATTCTAGCGGAATTCTTTATAAAAGATGTATTTTTGGGTACTTAGCTTCTATAGTAGAAAGAGTCTTTGCAATCATCATTGAAGGCTATTAGCCGTCAATGATGATTGCGAAGACTCTATGTATTAGCGTGAAATGGACATGGGTGACGCGTAGTCTCTGCTTTCTTTCTGACGCCGACTGACTTTCTTGTCGTGATTATTATACTGAGTGAAATAAATAAGTGAAGTTTGTATTGACGTTGATTCTGTTATCAGCATTCAGGTTAGCGCCCCATGGCGAAAGAAGTGGGCGATTGTTGTTACATTACATAGAGGATGTACACAGGCGTATGCTTCCAGGCCGGACTGGTTTTCTTGTCGGTTTTTTTTTCTTTAAATAGTAGCAGAAATGGATCAAATCACCTCGGCGGGAAAATTACGTCTCGTGTAGAAGTATTTTTGTGAACTGAATTAGCCAATCAGATTTCAAGTTTTAGAAAATTAAGAAAGCTGGTTGGAGCCTGCTTTCGAGAAAAGTGCACAAAATTTGACTATTAAAAATAAAGCGATAGGTAAATTTTCGTCAAGCTGCGATTAGTAAATTGTCTTATGACAGTTAAGTACTATTTTTTATCCAATGACATTGCTAGTTTGCAAATCGTGAAGAAGAAAGTTATTTTTATTTCGTATCCACTGCAGATTTTTCATTTCACTCAAGCAGGGGTTAAATGTGTTATCACCGACACTGTCTTTTCTTTCTTTCTTTCTTTCTTTCTTTCTTTCTTTCTTTCTTTCTTTTCCTTTCCTTCTCCTAACCCTAAACAAACCCTTGGATATATCTTTTCTTCTGTATATCCTCGTAATCAAATAGAAATGCCCCATTATTTATCTGAGTTAATGCCAGGGCGTAACGTATGTGCTAAGAAACTAACCAGTTAAGGACCAAGCAGAATTATAATATATTTTATATTTCTTTTCAGTCTCTCCATTGTCGATTTTTCCCGGCCAGTAGGACATGCGGAACTTATTCCTGATCATGGAATTCGATGGATTCTTCTTATAAATGAAGCCGTAGTCTATGGATTTTGGAGATACGCTACAACAGGCTGGTAAACAAGTCTCCAAGTTTTGTTGTTGTTTTTTTGTTTTTTAGCAGTTTTTATAGTTATGAGAGTTATGAGTTATGTATTCTAAGGTGATTCTTTACATATGGACTAATGTCATCGGTCTTGTTAGTGGATCTATGATCAGGTACAACGGGAAATAATAAAACTGCATTACGATGCAAAACACCCTTTACGGCGTACGCACACAAATTATTGTTTTAACAAATAATCATTGTCACCCCAGAAAAAATCAAATGTATAAATGTGTACAGGTTAATTGTCACTAATCTAGTGTCATTGGGACCTGTATGCTGTCGGATATTTTGATGGATTACTGGTGATTCTATTTGGATACAATAGCTAAACACTTCATCCTACGTTTAAAATACTCTTTAAATCAGTAAATGTTGCTTAATAAAGGAAAAGGAAAAATTAAATAAAAATCAGATGCATTTTTTAAAAATGAAATACAGGTAAAATAAAGGTTACAAATAATTCTGTTACATAAAAAAATTAATCGGAATTCCTATTTTATCTTTTATGGACAACTTATAGAGTTTGCTCTTCACACGACGAGAAGCACTTCCGGCGTTTATGACTGGAGCCATGACTTAGGCTAAATGTGAGCCGGTTATAATAAAAATATTATAATATGAAATAAAAATGCAGAAAAGACAAGTAGAAAGGCCTTATCAGTGTTTAAAAGTGCTCAAAAACAGATGATGCAGCAACTAGTGCCATCAAAATGTGAAATGGTTCTCATGGAATTTAGTGCCGGATTACTGACTAAACCTAATTACTAATTACCGGATTAATGATGACCAGCCTGCAATGTCATTTTCAAAGTCGTCTATTATGAGTCATATTGGTTGTGTTCAGCCATAGAGATTCGCTATTTGCTTTGTTACCCAAACAAGTAACAAAGACATCGTGATGAATTCTAAGAAAGTGCAATTGATGCAATTATGAATATTTAAACCAAGTAAACTCCAGACGGGATGCATACTACTACTGCTACTACTACTAATACTACTAGTAAGTAATAATAATAATGATAATGATGATAATAATTGATTTTACGTGTTCAAGCATTGTTTTGGTGAATTAAGATGGGCTTCAGCAAATATCATTCCTTTTATCGCACATTTAGGAAGATTTTCCGTTAGATTTATAATAATAATAATAATAATAATAATAATAATAATAATAATTACATATTATTGATATTCTGCTACTCTACGCAATGGTACAAATATAGCAAACAGGGTGATTGAGCAAATTATAAACTACTCTGATTTGAAAGTTGAGATGTTAAGATTGTTTAGAATGCAGGAAGAGAATGTCAAGGTGATTCTAGTAGTGATTAACCCCATCAAAAACTGTGTAATTTCCTTGACCAGCTTGAAATACCAAACCAACTGGAAGTCATCCAAAAATCGGCTCTTTTAGGAACTGCGCATATTCTCAGGAAAGAGTTGTTCTTGACAGATAACTTAATGTACCCAGTGTATTCAAGAACTTACTGTGTGTGACAAAATAACAACAGCAGTAATAATAATAATGATAATAGCAACAACACATGACTTTTTAATTGATTGGAGTTGTAAACATCAACATGTTTTGTCTTGGTGAATGAAGATGGTCTACAGTAGATTTCCAGTTAAATTCGTTGCATTCACTTACGCGCAAATACCCCTGGGAAAGTTATTAATATGTCTCTTCCCTTCAGCTATGGGTTAAACAACAGGATAGATTGGATTCTATAGTCTTGATTGGCAACCAGTCTACCAGTCTGCCGTAGAAAGTAATGGCAACTTACTGCAGGAAAATCTTCTGCCCAGTCAGTCATGTCTTGAAAGAGACATGATCATTCAAGCGTGTATCAGGTATGGGACTTATAGTAAAGGAGCATCGTTGCAGGTGTTGAGAGGCCTGGATGTTTTTACGTTTGAAAGATGAGGCAGCCAAAGTTGTTGGGAGTCACGTCTAGGTAATTGAGAACACCCTCAATCATCTGACACGACTTGAAGGTATTTCTGGGATGTACCTGCAAGATTATGCACTTCTTTTATTAAAAGCTCTCACCATCTCGTGTACATTAATTATGATTGTGACTGGTTACCCTTATTAAACTGGGTGTAGTTATGGGCATATTGGGCTTCGTATATCTACACCTTAACGTCACTCTCTCACGCATTAATAGTAACAAGCAACACTGGACTCTCCGAAATAGTTTTGAGTTAAATCTCAATATTGCTTTTCCTTTTTATAGATTGCGTATTCAGATAATTCATGGTTAATTTTGTGGATAGGTAAGTTTTATGTTTTATTTTATTTATTTATTTATTTATTTTTTTCTTCGGTGGGGGAGCTGCTCAGTCCTCACTTTCCAGTCTTCGAGTCCCTATTGGAGAATAATTATTTTCCCCGATCAACCTCTCTCTCATGGGCGGGATGTGGTGAGTCTTTCACTGTTCTATCGCTACTACCGTGGAAAGTGCTCGGATGAACTACAGTTCTTGGTTCCGCCTAGATTTCACGGCTAGGACCCACTATGCCACTTACATAGTTGCAAACCACCCAAACTTCCTCCGTATTCCATCGGCGAGGAGTAAGTTTCACTAAAACACCTTCTTCTTTGCAAACCACTTCCCTGTGGAACAGACTCCCTTCCCTTCTTATCCATATAAACTAACCTTTAACGTAATCCTCTACCTTGAGTGCCACCCGAGCTTTGTACAGAGTAAATCTTACTGTAAACATAATTATCATGGTTTAACTCGTTTACCAAATATTCTTTTATTTTTAAATGACCCAAAAGAAGATTGGACATTCTGTTACACCTAAAATGTATGAACGAGTCTATTTTGAATCTATGTTTCGTTTATGCGCATCTTGTCGATCTGCTTTTTAGTATTAACCGTCAAACTTAACGTTGCCTACAGTAGAAAGTGTTTTGTCTTAATTTTTCTTCAATTTTTTCTTCTGTTTCTTCGTTGAAGTTAGGAACTTAAGTTTTGATGCTTGTCCATTTACAGGTTTTCACTGCAGGACGAAGGAAACTTTCAAGTCACTCTATCGGAAACCACTCTGAATATAACAGCAGAAATCAGTTAAGTATAAATGTTTTTAAAAAGATTTTTACGAAATTTAAAATAAAAACGCTTAGAATTGATGAAATAAAAAAATCTAACTACTTATAAGCGATATACATAAAATATTATCCATGAAGCATGTTTTGGTACACAATAAATTTTATTTAATTATTTTTAAAGCGTTCATTTTTGACAATTCAGTTTTACTTCCTACCTTTTTCATGCATTGGTTTCAGAATATATTTGATGTCTTCATATTTTTGTTTTGCTGAGTTTTTCTCTTTATCGTTTCAGCACGAAATAAAAACGGTGGCCTTGCAATTGCCGTGTCCGACTGCGAAAGTGAAATCAACTTCGAGATGAATCTGGGGAGTTGGATATACAACATGGTAGCCTCTTTAGCAAAACCTTTCCTAGGCCTAACTTTAGAAGACAAGGTAAAATTACTGTTTGAATTTTGTTAGATAAGACATTTTAATTATTGTGTAGTTGGTTCAAACTATGAGACGCTTCGAAGAATATGCTGTCTGTATAAGATTAAGACAATATTTTAAAAACGGCTTCTTCTTTATGTACCGTGTCCTCTCAGAGCAAATGTGATCATGTCTCTCTACAAATTCTTGTCCCTTCAAGCTTTAAATAAATTCCGTCTTTTCTTTATTTTTAAACCTTTTTCAGCCATCCATTTTCTCAAGTTTGTCAAGTTATGCGTTTCTTCATCTGTCCCTTTTGCTCTCGATCCGTCCCCCTGAGTAACAGATTTTCATTATTTGTACCAGAAATTTGAACTGTCTCTTCTTGATATTGAATATAAGGTTTCTTTTTGTTTCCATTTTCTCTAAAAGTGCGTCGTTGCTCATACGTTCGGTCCATGGTATCTTCGGCATCTTTCTATAGAACCACATTTTTGTTGCTTCAAATCTCTTCTTCGTCTTTGAAGAAAAAGTCCAGTATTCATTGCCATACAGTAGGACAGATATCAGTTCAGTACTCTTTTCTTTGTTTTTAACAAAGGTTTCTGTCTGTTAATTTTTCCATCCCGATGCGTCTTTGAATTTCAATGTTACGTTTTTCATCCTCTGTTAGAACACTTCCCGGATATTTAAATGTTTGTGTTTGGTTGATTTTGGTGCCTCCTATTTGTAATTTACATTTTAAGCTTGTCCTATTATTAATAACCATGCATCCTGAAGTTTATGTCTAGTTCTTTCTTTTCGCTTTCCTTCACTATCTTCTATAGAAGCTTTTGTGGTAAACTTTATCAAATGCTTTTGTGTAATCTAGAAAGCACAAATACATGGCCTTCTGCATTTGTATTGTTCTGATAACATTCTCAGTATAGATATCACGTTCCTTGTTCCAGTGTCTTTGACGAACTCGCACCGTTCTTGTACTATTTCCGGTCTGATTCTGCTGCGCGCTCTATTTATCAGAATTCGGATGATGAGTTTTTTATATGGCTCATTAATCTGATTGTCCAATGGAGTTCATATTCGTTTGCACCTGGTTTCTTAGGCAGTTCTATGAACATTAATCTACTTATGTCTTCCGATATATCGTTACTGTTTTGGTTTCATTAATTATTTCTGCAATTTTGTCTATGCCGAAATCGTCTAAGGCTGCCAGCATCTCTATTACAATTCCATCTGGCCATGCCGCTTTGTTTCTGTTCAATTTGGCCAGAGAAGCTTCCACTTCGGTTTTTAATATTTAAGGCCTGTCGGTATTTGTGTATTACAGGGTGTTCTTTTCCGTTGTGGAAGAGTTCTCTGATATATTCGTTCCATCTCTGAAGTCTTTTCTTTCTCTAATATCATCGTTCCGTCGTTGTATTTTATGCATCCGGCTGATGAGCATGCCATTTGTCCTGCTTAGTTCTCTTATTTTTTTATGCATATCTACTTTATTTCTGATATTCATTCTTTCACGTTCTGCATATTTTTCGTTGAGCTATTCCTCTTTAGTCCGTGTGCATTTCTTCCTTATTTCTTTGCGCAGTATTTTATATTCTGTTCTGTGCCTTAACCTTGTTTTTGCCTCTTTTTCATCATGTCGAGAATATCTCGCAAAACGCTCACTGGAATAGAATATGGAATTTATCCGAACACTCACATCACACACATTTGACACAAGATCAAATTGATGTGGAATAGAATATGACCAAGAACAGCGTGTACAACATTCCATACAGTTATAGCAGAGAGTAAAAAACGTAAGTTCAGATGCTACATAAAAATAAGATTTTTGGGAGCCATTAAAAAATGTAATAAACTTCAGTTCCCAGAAGAATGTCTCAAAGTTCTTTTCAAGAAAAAAAAAGTTTTCAAATTTCTATTTCAACTTTATTCATTCCCTAACAAGGTTAACCGACTTTTCTCGTTTATTATATCAAAATGAAATAACTGAATGTATATAAAATTAAATTATAAGTAAAAAAAATCAAATTAAAAGAATCATCGGCAGTTTTTTATTCATCAATTTATTAAAATTTACTAAATTATTAAAATATGAGAACTTACTATAAAGAAATCCTTATTACTTACCATTTGTTAAATTTTGAATCAATTGGCAATTCGTCAATGTTTTGTCAGCCATTCCAATAGATATTATAAGAAATAAGCAGTGCAAATAAACAATCTAATGGACAAATTCACAATGAAAATATTTGCAATATAACTTTATTTTTCTATAATTTATTTAAATTTTTGGTATATTTCACTTCACTAAACAAGCAACATTCGGCAAACATAGGCCTTCGTGCCCTCAAAATAGTGATTGTCAAAAGGACGTTTTTTCCCATGACACCCCTTGTGTTTTAACTACCATCGCTCCTCGGTAATGTTTATTGTTTTAAAAAGTGATGATTAGAATTGTAATAAAACCTAAACATTTGATGAAAGTGAATTCATACATTTTTTTTTTGTTGTTGTTGTTCTTGAGAATTGACAACAAAAATGATAAAACTATTTATTTATTAGATTGTTTATTTGCACTGCTTATTTCTTATAATATCTATTGGAATGGCTGACAAAACATTGACGAATTGCCAATTGATTCAAAATTTAACAAACGGTAAGTAATAAGGATTTCTTTATAGCAAGTTCACATATTTTAATAATTTAGTAAATTTTAATAAATTGATGAATAAAAAACTGCCGATGATTTAATTTGATTTTTTGACTTATAATTTAATTTTATATACATTCAGTTATTTTTAATAAAGTAGGCCCCCGTCGGTCAGGGTTGACCATAAGTAGCATTCTAGTTGTCTGCTTGGTTGGAACATCGGCGTCTGTGACTGTAGAAGCCGATGCGGGAGTGGCAGCCTCTGTTGCAGAGGCTGCATTTATGTTTTGTTTCTTGTCTGTCAGAGCTGTCCCTTTGCTTTCAGCGAACCCGCCTCTCCATGGCGACTTGTGTCAACTGCTCCTCCCTTGATCTGAGATGTTGGGCTCCATTTCAACCGGTTGACTTCTACATGACACCGCG
The DNA here is from genome assembly GCA_037127315.1 of Ascarosepion bandense. Taxonomy (NCBI): domain Eukaryota; kingdom Metazoa; phylum Mollusca; class Cephalopoda; order Sepiida; family Sepiidae; genus Ascarosepion; species Ascarosepion bandense. Next base: position 6,695,591 of record JBBBDQ010000515.1, read on the forward strand.
TTGATGCCCACAGCCTTCAAGTCGCGTTTTATGATGTCACATACTGCAGCTGTGGTCGACTAGTGGGTTTTCTTCCAGAGGTCAACACTCCATACAAGAGGTATTTTGGAATGCGACCGCGAAGTATGCGCTGTTTAAGGAGTATGAACATGGTGGGCAGACACTCGCGAGACAGGATCTCGGTTTTGGGCACCTTGTCTTGCTATGAGATTCCCAATATGCGTCGGATAGTTCTCACGTGGAAGGTGTTCAAACGCCTCTCTTGCCTGGCGTACGTGGTCCATGTCTCGCTGTGTATATCAGTGTGCTGATGACACAGGCGTTGTACATTGCCATATTTGTCTTCACTGTCAGCTTGGAGTTGGTCCAAACACCTGTTGTGGCTGCCTTCCCAATTCTCTTGTCAAGCTCTACGTCCAGGGAGAGTTTGTCAATGCTGATAGAGCCAAGGTAGGTAAACTGATGGATCGCATCCAGCTCATAGTCATTGATGGGATGACCAGTGGTGCTGCGGTACCTTGACCCAGGACATTTGTTTGTTTGTTTGTTTGTTTGTTCAAGCTAATGGTCAGCCCCATGTCCCTGCAGGCCTGTGAGAAATGATCCATCAGTAATTGAAGTTCACGCTGGGTGTGGGAATGCTAATGTCGTATCATCAGTAAACAACATGTTACTGATAAGGACTTTTTGTACCTTAGTCTTGGCTCTGAGACGGGCGTGATTGAAAAGCCTGCCATGTGATCTCGTATTCGGGTAAATCCCTTCCCATGATGTGCCGAATGCGTGCTTCAGAAGTAGTGCGAAGAAGATTCTGAATAGAGTGGGAGCGAGGACACAACCCTGTTTGACCCCCGCTGCAGATGTTGAAGGGCTCCGAGGTGTCGCCGCTGAACTGCACAGTACCCCGCATATTGTTATGGTAGGACTCAATCAAGTTCTGCAGTTTGGGTGGGCAGTCACTCTTGGACAGGATTATGAAGAGGCCCCCCCACTAACGAGGTCGAATACCTTAGTCAGATCGATTAAAGCGACGTACAGGGGCATCTACTGTTCCTGGAGTTGACGGAGCAAGAAGATCATGTCTACTGTTGATCGTTCTGATCGAAAGCCACACTGTGACTCTGGGTAAACATATTCGGCAAGGTTCTGTAGACGGAATAAGATGACCCGAGCAAATACTTTGCCCACGATGCAGAGTAGAGAGCTGCCTTTGTAATTGTTGCAGTTGCTTCGCTCGCCTTTGCTCTTGTAAAGAGTGATGATCGTAGCGTCCCTCATGTCCTGTGGTACAGCTCTTTCTTTCCAGTACTGGCAGAGGACTTCGTGCAGAGGAAGCAGTAGGATAGTCTTGCAGTGCTTGATAAGATCAGAGGGAATTCCATCATTGCCTGGAGCTTTCTCTATAGCCAATCTGTTGATAACCTCGCTGAGTTCCTCTATCGTCGGCTCAGTTTCTAGCTCTTCTACTCAATGGCATCAGGGGCTGCAGTCATCGCAACATTCTGTTGAGAGTAGAGGCTGGAATAGTTTCCCACCCATCTATCCATCTGTTGTCTTTTGTCTGTGATGACTACCCCGGTGGTAGATTTGAAAGCAGCTGTCTTGTTCTGCACTGGTCCCATTGCTGTCTTAATGCCATTATATATCCCTCTGATATTACCTGTGATTGCTGCTGTCTGATTTTTTTCGCTGAGCTCCGTCCAGTACTCGTTGGCGCAGCGACTGGCAGTCTGCTGAGCTTTGCTCCTGGCTGCCCGAAGGATCTGTAGGTTTCTCTCGTTGGGTGACCGCTTGTACTCCACTAAAGCGGCGCGCTTGGCTTGAATGACGCAAGTCATCTCGGTAGACTTTGACTCAAACCAGTTATTTGACTTCGAGGTCTTTCTTTCAAAGGTGGCCAAGGCAGTGCGGTGCATGGTGTCCTGTAAAGTAGCCCACTTCTCTATGGCAGTATCCCCGATTTGTGAGATTTTCAGTTCACTCTCAAATCTCTCAGCAAACTGCTCCAAAGGGTTTAGTTGTCTAATCTTTTTGACATCAATGTGAGGATTTCCTTGCTTCTTGCCATGATCTAACCTCTTCAGCTGGAGCTTGATCTTGTATAACGCTAAGGAGTGGTCTGTGTCAGTCCGCGCTGTGATAAGAGCGAGTGTGAAGAACGTTCTTAATGGCCGTTCGTCTAACAAGGATTAAATCCAACTAGTGCCAGTGCCGTGGGTGTGGGTGTCGCAAAGAGACCTTGTGCTGCGGCTTGGTCGTGAAGAAGAGTTGGTTATGCACAGATTGTGGTATGTGCATAGCTCGAGTAGTCTCTGGCCATTGTTGTTCATCTTGCCGACACCAAACTGTCTAAGGCACGAGGGCAACGAGTCACGATCAACACCCACTCTGGCATTGAAGTCACCCAAGAGAACAAGCTCCTTGTTTAGGATGCTGCTGCTGATGGCTGCAAGCTTGTCGTAAAACTGGTTCTTGGAGCCCGGTGTGGCAGAGAGTGTCGGGGCATACACACTGACGAGGGTAACAGGACCTGCCGTGGTGCTGAGGCGGAGAATGAGAAGTCGCTCAGAACTGTTACTACCTGTTTCAACCATATTCAGGAGACTGTTCCTAAACTGCAAAGCCCATACCATGTTGGCAAAGTTCATTCGAGCTATTTCCCTGCCAGAAGAACGTATAGTCTTTCTCTTTCAATGATCCAAAGTCTGCCAGACATGTTTCCTGCAGGGTAGCAATGCCCACATGGAGCTTTCTGAGTTCGTCATTGATAACTTCAGTTTTCCTGGAGTCACTGATATCCTGGAGGTCTTCTTCAGATAGACCGGTCAGCCTAGTCAGGATGTTCCAACAGTCCAGTTTTAGAGCTGGTTTCTTTTGAGAATTCTTGTTCCCTGGTGTACATGTTACGGTCCACATCGGATATCTCCTAATCTATATATCTTCTAATCTCCTAATCTATATATATATATATATTAGAAAAGGAAATAGGGTTGTTCCAAAGAAAGAAATTGGTATAGAATAAAAGTGTGAGAGGCCGTGAACGTTTAAAAGTGTATATTTATTGTAGTATAAAGATATTATACATATTATGATATTTTAAGTGTCCATAATGGTATTGTGGCGCTACACGTGTTTCGAGTCTAAGATTGACTCTCTTCAGGCGAATAAATTTTTGGTTTTACATGCCGGGTTCCTTTTGTTTCTGAGGGCCAGGTTCTTGTTTATATATAGATAAGTGGAAAATAAAAATAAAAATAAAGAATAAAGAAATAAATCAAATCAGTGAAGTAAAAAATAAAAAAATAAAACATAAAGTAAATCCAATAAATCAAATATTGGCGTGTTGAATAGTCTGTGTTTTCTCACATTAGCACGTGCATAAATGGATAAACAAATAAATAAATTATTGAATCAAGTGCTTATTCCAATTTGAAATGATTTTGGTCTGGCGTTTCCCTCTTTAGTACTTAAAGATTATCTTCTAGGCGCCTTTGTTTATTTACATGTCTTTTCATCTGTCGGTTGGTTGCTTTTATTGCTTCGACGCTGTTTTGAATTTGGTGTGTGTGTGTGTGTGTGTGTGTGTGTGTGTGTGTGTGTGTGTGCGCGCGCGCGCGCGCTCTTTGATTTTGTCTTTATGTTTTAGAATTATTTTTTATGGGTCATCTCGTTCTTTTTTATTGCTTGGAGTTATGATTTGAATTTGGTGTGTGTGTGTATGTGTGTATGTATGTATGTGTGTGTGTATGTATGGATGTGTGTGTCTGTGTTTTGTGTGTGTGTGTGTTTTTGTCTTTTGAATGTGTTTGTATGTGTTTGTGTATGTATGTGTGTCTGTATGTTTTTCGGTGTGTGTGTTTTTCATGTCGTTTTGTTGAGCGAAGGCTTGTATTTTTTTATGAATCTTTCTTCCTGCATTATTAATGTTTCGTAGTCTGTATTTTGGTAAATAGCTGCAACTTTTAAATTGCCATCATTACATTCATGCATATGTTGGGAGACATATAATTTCCTGTTGTATGATAATCTTATATTGCTTTTATGCATTTTGTGACTCCATGTGTTGTGTGTTGTTCGAATTTCGATGAGGTTAGGGTGTCTTTTAAATTTTGGGGCTGGCATTTACTGTTAATTATTTTGGTTGTTTTTAACATTTTTTTTATTTTTTTTATTATTGTTGAGTAATTCCATGTGTCTTTTGATCTTTGTGAATAATTCTGGATTGTTTTTGTTGTATGTGGAAACGTAAGCTAGAATGTTTTCTTCTTTTTCGTGTTTTTCTTCTTTTTTTTTCTTTTTTTGCGGGGGGATTCCGGAGGGATTCTAATGGTATTTTTCTGCTAGTTGGAAACCCTTGTTTATTAGTGGGATGGGGTATCCTCTTATTTGTAATGTTTTACGGTATATCACGTTGAATACACCGGTTCTCGTTCGATCACCGAAGTTAAGCAACGTGAGCCTGGTCAGTACCTAGATGGGTGACCACTTGGGAATACCAGGCGCTGTAAGCGTTCAGTGATGGATGTGTGTTGTGATGTAGTGGATGTCGGCTTGGAAGAAGAAATCGGTGAGCCGAGTTCGAATTCCAGTTGAGTACTCTGCATTCACTTAAGCACTAGTACCCTCCAGTTATGGGTTAAATAACGGGATGAAGTCTGGAGGTAACCCATCTAGTGTTGGTGTCACAATAAAACACCCTTGGTAGCTCTGGCGAAGCATCAAGTATTCAGCTTATGAATTTCGCTACAAATTGCGCCAGGGTTCCAAATACACAGGGGTGTAATGAGTTCAATCTCGGCCAAAGCCACAAAACGACGACGATTTGTAATGTTTTTCGTAGTTCTTCTCGGCGTATTTTACGGAGGGTTTTGTCAGTTACTATCGTGCAAATTCGTCGTGCTAAGGCGTAGGGGATGGATTTTAAACAGCTTTTTGGATGGTGACTCTTGAAGTGGAGGTATTGTTGGATGTCTGTGGGTTTGTGGTAAATGTCTGTGATGATGTGATTGTTTTAATTTTTTATGAGTATGTCTAGGAACGGTAATTCTGTATAACTGTATTCTCGCGTGAACTTGATCTTAGGGTGCAAGTGTTGTAATATATTACGTTGTTTGTTTACGTCTCCCTATGTTGATTTCCAAAAGATAAAACAGTCATCTAAGAATCTCTTCCATGATTTCGTGAAGTCAGTCTTAGACTCGAAACACATGCGCATACACACGGACAAATGCCCTTTACTAGAGAATAGATTAGCCAACTTTACAAGCCAAAGAATTTTTAAATCCCAAATCAGTTATTATTATAATTATATCGTTTTCATTATATTTCGATTTTTGCTATGGTCACATTACCTGACAAGTCTGCGGAAAGATTGAAGGTAAATAGTGGTGCGTTGGCTACATTTCATTTTTTCTATCTCCCATAACATCACTAGCGTTACTTATTAGTGTATTGGCTGTACTTATTAAGACAATTTTTGTATATCTCTTAAACTGGGATTCCAGGGACTCTTTTAATATCTTGTTTTGTTCTTTTTTCATAATTCCAAGCACACCTACTATCACTCGTACTATTCTTGTCTTCAATTTCTGCATTTTTCTATTTCAATTTCTAGGTCTTTATACTTTGATAGTTTTTCAAATTCGGTGGTTTCTATGCTACAATTCGCTGGACAAGCCATATCAATTAATAGACAAGTTTTTTCTTTTCGGTTTTTGACAATAATGACCGGCTTATTTGCTTCAATTTTCCTGTCTGTGCAAATGGTGTAATCCCATAGAATGTTGACATCTATTTCTGTAACCAGTGCTGGGCGATGCTCCCACCAGTGTTTGTCCACAGATTTTCCATAGTGTTTGCACATTGTTCAATGCAAACATTGCCCCACTCTATCGTGGAGATCCGTACATTCATTTGAGGCAAGTACAGAACAACCTGAGATTAGATGGTCTATTGTTTCTTGGTGTTTATCACAGAACCTGTATTTTGGATCCACATTATTATGCACAATATTTGCCTGAAAGTTTCTAGTGAAAAGACTTTGGTCTTGCGCTACAAGAATAAAGCCTTCAGTCTCAGATGCACGTAACCATCGATGAGTATTAACTTTATCAACGTTGGATTTATTGGCACGTTCTGGATATTGGCCATGCAGAGGTTTGTCTTGTCAGCGTTGTTTCATCTGTTCAAGAGCTTTATCCTTGGCTTTCATTTTCATATTTTTTGCCGCAATAGTTGGTTCTTGGCTTCTGTTTTGCTTTTCTATAGAATCTACTAAATGTAAATCTTGTTTGTATTCACTGCCTTCTTTTATTATTGAATATTTTTTCTTTCTTTCTCCATGTTGCTTAACTAATTGTATCATCCAGTCCTTTGTTGTTTCTATGTAAGCCAATAGTTCTTGTATTGTATGACAATTCTAGCTGAATAAGACCTCTTCCACTTTCTTTACGGGGTATGTATAGGCGGTCTACATCAGCCTTTGGATGATGCATCTTATGCTTAGAAAAAAGCTTTCTTGTTTTAGAATCTATTCGCCTGATGTCGTTTAGAGTCTAGTTTAAGATGTTGAAGCTATATTGGACAACTGGGATTGCAAGGCTATTAATGGCCATAACTCTGTTCTGTGAATTCAATTCAGTTTTTAATATCATTCGAAGCCTTCTATAGTACTCTTTACGCACGATTTCTTTCATTTTTAAGGTGAATGTTTTCACTCTCATTTACACCTAGGTATTTATAAGCTTCTTCTGGCTTTAATTCTTTTATTGTTACAGCAGGGTCTAAGCTAATTGAGGATGTTTCTTGTATTGATCCACGTAAAACTGCAGCTTTAGCACATTTATTCAAATTGAATTTCATTCCAATGTCTTCGCTGAAGCATTTTACAGTTTGCAGAATACCTTCCAGCTCATTATCATTCTTAGCATATAACTTTAAGTCATCCATGTAAAATAGATGGCTTATTTTCTTTTGGCCTATTTTATAACCACATTCTGTCTTGTTAAGTTGACTGGTTAGTGCTATTAATGATATGCAGAATAATAAGGGAGATAAAGAATAACCTTGAAATATACCTCTTTTGATGTTTATTTCATCATACTTATAGGTTCCATTTATATGATTGAGGTAAAGGGTTGTTTTCCATATAGACATGCACTGTTTGATGAAATTGATGATGACGTGTGATATCTTGTATATATTTAAAGTCTTTAAAATCCAGGAATGTGGCACACTATCGAATGTCTTACGATAATCTATCCAGGCAGTACTAAGATTTTTCTTTGTACTGTAGCAGTTTTCCAGGATCATTTTGTTAATTAGCAATTGGTCTTTACATCCGTAACAGACACGTTTGCAGCCCTTTTGTCCAAGCGGCATCATGTCATTTCTTTCTAAGAATAAATATGTCTGTTTTGTTAAAATAGATGTTAATAGTTTATATGTTGTCGGAAGACATGTTATTGGTCTGTAGTTTTTCGGGTTGATTGTGTCACCATTCTTGGGTAGAAGAAATGTAATTCCTTTGGTCATCCATGCAGGTATTTTACTGGGATCGTCAACCATTTCTTGAAGTTCTTTGGCTAGTTTTTTAAGTGCTGTATTTAAATAATATAGCCAAAAGTTAGGAATTTTATCTATACCTGGGAATTTCCAATTGTGTGCTTTTTTTTAATGCAAATTTAACATCATCTTCTGTAATTCCAGACCATGTCTGTTCTGGTTTATTTTTCATTCGTTCTATCTCTTGCGCAATCCAATGTACTTCCTTGCTATGTTCTTTAGGGCAAGCCCATATCTTTTCCCAGAACTGTGTGACTTCTTCCATTCTGGGGTGGACTGTCACTTCAATTCTTTTTTTACCTATTTCCCTGTAAAATCTCTTTGTATCAGTTTGAAAAATCTTGTTTTGTCTGTAAAATCTTGCTCTTTTCTCATAGCGTCTTATTCTTTGAGCCTTCAGTTGGATTTTTTGCTTTATTTTTTCTTTATTTGATAAGACTTCATTTTCATTTCTAATGTTATATTTTCTTTCGGCTCTTCTGCTTTTCCTAGTTCTTACATTTATTCCTCTACTCAGTTCATCCAGTACTGATAGTTCACTTCTAAGTTGTTCGATTTCTTTTTCTATTTTTCTTTTCCAAGGTGGATCTTCATGTCTGCGAGACTGCCTTGTTTTTATTTTGATATTCAATTTTTTTGTTGCTGCTATTGCTGATGCATATATTGCTTCGATTTTTTTGTTGCTGCTATTGCTGATGCATATATTGCTTCGTTATTATTATTATTATTATTATTATTATTATTATTATTATTTTTATTATTATTATTATCTACAGTTAAAATGTATAAGTTGATATCAACTCCACAAAAAACTTGTTTAAAATCCATGCTCGAATTGGGCGGGAACAAATAAGTTCATATTGTGAAGAAAAGTGTGAAAAAATGGATTAAGGTTTTCCCCACGCTTTGTATCAGGTTTCAGACACATAAAACATTACTTTAAAGTGGTACGAGGAAAGAAATTAATTTCCTTTAATGGTTCTTTTTCATGTGAAAAGTAAAAACATTTTTTTTTTTTTTAGTTGTGCGAAATAGCGACAGAAGTAATCCGAGTAGACGCCATGTCTGGATTAAACAGCCTTCCAGGTAAAATAAGAGAAAAGGCAACATCTGCATTTCTTTGTTTGAACAAAAACTTTAAACACCTGTTTTTTTTTTTTAATTTTTGATTCATGTAAAGTATTGAATAGTTTTAAATTGTTTCCCTTGTTTATTTCAGAGGGTATTCACTGGAATATCAATTCAACATCGTAAATATGTTATTGCTTCCTTTCAGTCAAAAGCTTGAACAAACAGAGAAATATTTATATGATTTCCGTATGAAACAAGAATAAATATTTGGATTTTTATTTTCAATAAGAATCTAATAATTGAATTGTATTGAGAGAAGTTGAAATTACCCCGTTTTTGCATTGAATGTTTCGTACAATTCGAAAGATTAAAAAAAAATATTGATATAAATTAATTCTATAAATATTTATTTTTAAAATGAATATTTATAGAAACTTTTTATATATTTATTTATATAAAATCTTTCATTTGTTTATTTGTTTGTGAGCATTTTACACAGCGGAGGACTGGCCATGGTGTCAACTTGCCCGATGGCAAGTGAGCCACTGATAGAGTGGGCTTCCTATATCAAATAAAAATTCAATAAAAAACAAAGACAACTGTTTTATAAATAAAAGGGGGAAATCTTTATTAAGTCATCTGCACTCTGTCACTGTGAGAAACATTTTGAAAGCTAAGGATCCTAAAGAGAAGGTTAAGAATTTTGCTATCTGATGAGAATTCGAAATCATATATGTCGCTATTCATTGAAAAGAAATTCTTCGATCATTTCGATGCAGAAGTAATTATTGGTAAATTCAAACAAGGTGCCTAGTTTTAAGAGTCTAAATATCGGAGTTGTGTTTTATCTTAATCGTGGTGCATATATATATATATATATATATATATATATATATATATATATATATATATATATATATACATATATATATATGCACATACACACAGACAAATTCCCTAATAATTTTCATAAGCAATGTATTAATTTACAAATTCTTTCTACTTTAGATCCTGTTGTAGAATTATGGACAATCATGAGACCATCTTCTCTATAACCCAATGCCAGCTATATCAACAACACTATGTGCAGTTAGATTGTACAATATAAATAGACCTACGAGATCCGATGATTCTATAATGTCAAATAAGTCCTTGGAATTTGACTACTGTTTATTGTTGTAGATGTATATATTTATAAATGGTCTACATTTGTTGTTCAGCATATGTTGTGGATATATATCTATAAATGCTTTACGTCTGTATCGAGCACTTTTCAAAAAAAAGTAATTATTAAACTGTAGAATATATATCCATTAGATTAAAACACACACACACACACACACACACACATATATATATATATATATATATTCTTCAACGGAGCGCCCATAGCTCAGAGGTAGAATCTCCGACTGATGTCAGTTCGGTCAGGTTTCAATCCTGGCACTCGGATGCCCAATCATACTGATAAGCTGTGATCTGTCTGATATATATATATATATATATATATATATATATATATATATATATATATATATATATTACAGTTGAGAAAAAAAATCAAATTCTCAACTAGCTTTTTTAGATGTCCTAGAACATCGAACACCTACAACTTTTCTCACCTCAGTTTATAGGAAACCAACATTTGCGGGGTTATATACGCGTTGGGATTCCTTTTGTTCTGAAAAAAGTAAGATAAACAAAAAACGTAAGATAAACAATATTAGAACCCTAGTTCACAGGCCATTAATGATTTGTTCTGAGTCTTTCCTGGATGATTAAATTAGTTTTGTGAAGGAAACCTTATGCAGTTTAGGGTATCTCCCTGAAACTGTTCATTCGTTTATCCGTAACAAGATTTCGGAATTCATAAAGGATAAGCACATTACTGCTAAAAATGCCCCGTTTATTTGAGACTGTGCTGGATTGGATCAAAGTGTGAAAGCATGGCTAGATAGATTTCATCTGAAGTTCATTGTTGTTTTTTTCTTGGCCGAGGTACGTATAGTATTTCAAACCCGACCCATGTTATGTTCTGGACGCAAGGAATTAATTCCATAATCTATAAATATAATTGTAGTTGCGGAGCTGACTTCATTGAAAGAACAACTCAGCGTGTTGACATAAGAATAAAGTAACATGTCCCCACTAAAATAAGAAACCACACCTTGCCTCGAAATGGACTCGTTCCAAACACTTATGGTTCTGCCATTTGCGAGCACCTTCTGAAGAATAGAAAGTGCGCAGCTAATTTTAGTGAAAATTGGTTCACTGTTGTGTCCCGATCTCACTCATTAATCCATCTTAAGGTGCTGGAGGCTTTATATATCGAGTCCCGCCAACCTTCACTGTGCAAACAGCGTGAATTGTTGGGACAACAATATTATTAGGCTCTGGCTCCTTGCATTCATAATTTTTTTCCCTCATTTTTCATGACACACTTAATTTTAATTCTAATTTAAATTTCCCGTAGAGGCCTGACGAGCGAGAGCGAAACCGGTTGCTTCGCTTTTTATTACTATTTCATAATGCGTGTAGCATAAAAGTGTGTAGCATAAAGCTACACACCTTTATTTCTTTAATATATATATATATATATATATATATATATATATATATATATATATATATATATATTATAAACCTATTGATACTAATTTGAGTACCGCTGTTTTATTAACACCTGAATAATATTAAACATGTGTGTACCCTCATATGTATATTTATTAATTCACTTAACTATATATATATATGGTGCGATGGATAAATTATAGTATGAATTACTAAAAAATGAAAATAATACTTACATCTCATTTTAACAAAAATATTTACCAAAATTGCACAAACATATCTTCAAATACTAAAGACTAAATTTATGCAATCAAATCGTCATTAGCTTCAACCAAGGCCTCCAGACGACATCGTATTATCCTGCAACCTTTCTGGACTGTCTCCTTGTTTAAGTTGGTAAATGCTGTCATAATACTTACCCTCATTTTATCTTTGGTGTTACAAGGAGTTTTGTTGGACTTTCGCTCACCTACACCCTACGCATAATAATCAACAAGTTGCAAGTTTGGCGATGTAGGTGGTCTGATATATAAAGGGTGATGTGCTTGCAGAAATTATCTGACAGCCATGACTTGGTTCTTCTGTTTTTATAGAATAGTGCAGAGTCCTATTGCCAAATATAAAATCTTCCAGTATCCACCCTCTTGACACAGGGCAGCATTACCTCTTCAAAGCACTTGATGTAGGTCTCCATCTTGAGTTTGAGGTTTCATCGACAAATTCGAGAGTTTTTGTCTTGTCAGAACGATCAAAGTGAGTTTCCAAGCTGCTTTACCTTCGTAATCACCTTCAGACTCACCAAACTCTTTTCAAATCCTCTGCACCATCTTCGAATTGACACCCAAAAAACACAATCGCTTTTGATACTACTGCCAAGCACTACGGTATATATTGTTTCTAAATTTCTTGCAGAGTGTATTGAGTGAAGAAGCACTTTTTTCTCACAGACAGTGCCCGACTAATCTTACTACTATACTATACAGTTCACAAAATTAAGCTTTAGTGGAGTTAGCTACAATAGAAATAGAGAAAAATCACTTTATCCTCCTTTTGAAAAAAAAATCATAGATTTTTCTTTATTATCGCTTTTCAAGAAATAAAACGTAAAACTTGTTAAAATTTGCTCTCTAAAAAGGTGAATCGGATGTAAATAATAAAAAAGTTTTCGTTTATAAAAATGGATATTCTTTTCATTTATTCATTCATTTTTTCCCCGACTGATTCTATAAAAACCGTTCTTGGCACAAAATATTTTACTTAGTCATATTTCGGACGCAGAGAGATATAGATTTTTACCGAAATTTCACGGATACTACATGCGTGCACACCTGTGCATAAATTATCTGATTTCTGCTTGTGTGTGTTTGTTCGTTAGCAAAACGCTAATTCGTAGTGAGAGTTTTTTTTTAAGACAATACTGTTAAAATGTTTTAAGTAATAAAAACAAAGAATAAAGCAATTTTTTAATTGAATTTGTAACTCCAAAATAATTCTCTGTTTGTCTCTACATTCGCACAGACTCCAATAATAATAATAATGATGATATGATTTTTTTACGTTTGAGTGTTTTTCTTTTTTGGTTTTGGTTTTGCAAAAGCGGTAAAACTAGGTACCTTAACTCAATTTTCGATACCTAAGTTTTAAATTGAATTTTTAAAAATAAAAACTTTTTCTTGAAATTTTAATTTTAGCTTAACTGAAAGCTAATTTAAAGCTGATTAAATTTACTATTTCTACCAAGCAAAATACTCTGGTGTATTTCAAACAGAAATTATATTAATTAGAATCTAAAATTTTGAATTTATTTTTTAATTTTCAATTTTTAGGTCAATTTTTGAGCGATCGACACATTTGTAAACAAAAGTTAATTCCCGCTTTTTAAAATCTTGCAAAAATAAAATATAATCTCTCACTCATTATTTTTGGAAAATTATCAAATTTAAAGTTAAATTAATCTAATTTGAAATAAATATTACTTGTTTATGGCATGAAATTTAGAATAAAAGTATTTCTTAATCACAAATGATTTCTTAATCACTCCTTGACCTTTCAATTAGGCGATGTCAGCCTCTGTTATCAATTAATCTGGAAGTACGGTAACCAAAAGTTGACATAACCCAGTTTAACATTTGGTAACAACCCTTAAAACAAGTGACCTTTTAATGATTAGTCTCTTATAAGTTTCCATAGTAAAAGAAATGTGCAATCTAACATAATAAAAAAAATAGAGATTATTTTAAAAATCTTAATTCTAGATCATTTGTATTAAGCTTATTTGTAAATATAGTCTATTTTAAATGAATAACCGAAGACACTAGTAACTCGAAGAAATTTAAAAAGATGTTTGAAACTTTAATCAAATTGGAAATTAATTGAAACTTTAATTAGCAAAGAAAAAAATGAAAACGATTCTTATAAAAATTCATTATTCATCGAATTTCTTTTTCTTCGTCAGTATATGATATTCAAAAATTATATTATTTACAAAATCAATTAAAAATTTATCTACATTAAAAATGCATTTTTGATTTTACTATTCGCAACAGATTATTGAAAAAATGGTCTGGTAATTTTTAAAAAATACATGATTTACTTTCCCTAATGAGTCTAATAAATAAAAAAATTGGCATTGATAATGTATTTCTAGAAGTTTTATGCAATTAATTGGCGTGAGAGGTAGCAGATGTAAAAAAATAATTTTTACCAAGATAATAATTGTATAAATAATTTCATTCATTTTTTAATAAGCCCTGATAGTTTCATTAAAATCAGACAGTTGATTTTTGCAAGAATTTTCAAATTAATGTGTCTTTCAACGCCAAAAAACGACTTGCGCAACATTACGTTTTGCTTAATAGTCATATTGCGTAAACATAGCTTGAATCGCTAACGGAAAACAAAAAAAGAAATTTTAGCTGAAATTTCGGACGTGCCAAAAAGTATTTTTTTTTTTTTTAAATAACGGCAACAATATTTGATATTTCCTCTTTTAACAGCATAAACATTTTTATGATAAAACTTTGTTTTTATTAAGTTTGAGCCTTTTTAACATCATGCCATGCAGTTTATCGGCAATTGAGTGGAGGTACCTATGCAAAACGCATATGAACATTGAAAATCGAAAGTTAATCGCTGCATAAAATAATGATAACCGTGAAATAATAACTTGTTTATTTCGTAAAAAATAACGACATATTTTATATAGAGATATAAAAAATATAAATATCTTCTTATTTCCCGAGTATCATTTTTTACACATTTTTTTCTTTATCTTTTTATATTTCATTGCCAAGAGAAAAACATTTTACTATCAAAATAGACTCGACATTTCTGAAGTTTCTGCTGATTTATTAACGAAAGACAACAATTTATCGAATCCCATAGTTTACATTGCAAAATCTTCACTAATTTACTATATAATAATTGCCGTTGTGTATTTATTTAGATTTTTATTTATTTATATCCTTTGTGTCATGCCCCATAGTTGGAAGGGAGGTAAATCAACTTAAGGCAGTAAATATTAACAGAATGAGGTACCGTATGGCATCTAACGTTTGGTTCGTGTGACTACTGGTGGCACTGTAATAATATGTTAAATAAGATTAAGTTTTCTGTCCCACCTGTCTTCACTCAATTTGATGTGTTATCATATTCTGCTAATGAAAATAGAATGTTTTGCACTTAAATTCTCTTCCAATTCTACTCTCGACTCATCTGATGTATCTTTTCCCGAGTTTCTACTTCGGAGTCTATTGAGGGAAATGCATATAACACCGTCCATGGTTTTTGCTATTTCCTCAAAGCTGGATCCTTACAAAGCAATTGAGCATAATGATATCTCTGCAATACTCCTTAAGGAAAGGCGCTCTTGAAATGGCTCTTATTCTCTCTACTCTACAATAACTGTCCTGCTGCTTCTTGTTTTTCTGCTTGTTGGAAATTCTCTTCTGCCTTTCCAGTGTTTAAGAACTTAGGCGTACTGTCTGATCTTTCTATCATCCTAATGACCTTCTACCTCTTTTTGGCAAAAACCCAGCCTCTATAATTAACTCTGAATTGGTTAAGCATCTCACCTTGCAGGGTCTTCTTTCACATAAGCAATATGGCTTTCTAGGCTTCTCTGGGCCAAATGCTGATGTATTAACAATCATTGTTGCAAGATTCTCTCAAACTTTAAATAAAAATGGTGACGCTTGCTTCAGATATCACGAAAGCGTCTGACAGAGTTTGGTATGGCATGCTGATCTGCTTCACAAGTTGAAAATTTATGGCATTTCTGGGGGAATCTTTCTTAGCAAATCACAAAATGAAAGCTGTCCTGAACGGCCTCACTTATAGATCTTTTGTATTAAAATGATCACCAAATTAGGAACAACGACTTTCTTGGACCTACGTTGTTTCTAACTTTCATCAACGACCTTCCTGATGCCGTTTATTACTTCGATAAGGTCAAATTGATAACTGATTTCTAAGAAATAACATGCAATCCGTTGTTAAATGGAGTAAGAAATGACTTGCTCATCTTAATGCTTTCAAAATGAATCTGTTCTCTTTCAATTGTCTTAGAGAAGACTTTTGCCTTCCATCAACATGTGTAATGGTAATCGTTATGAGAATAATCCATTGCCCCTTTTCTGGCTAACGTTTTCAGTTAACATGAAGTGGAAGGATTATAGTGAATCAATTTCAAAATAAACCTTGAAATTGATTCAATATAATCCTTCTGCCAGGAAAGTTGGTTCACTCTGTCTTGCTAGACAATTTATCATTCTCATTTATACGTTTACCATTCGTCTACGCATTAAATGTTGCTGTTACATCTGGTTTTATGTTTCTGTTACGTACTTAGAGATTCTTGATAAAAACCAAAGAAGAATCTGTAATGCTATTGGTCCTGACCTGGCATCTCAGCTTAAGTCACCTTCTTACCCTTTATTGCCTTGCCTGGGATGAAATGATTAAAATGTGTTTGCTTCCTTTAGTCATTTTAATAGTCTATACAAATAAAATATTTATCTTTATTTAGACAAAATTAGTTATAAGCAAAATTAAACGTTTAATTAAACCGTTTCTGTATTACTTTCTTATATTTGTTCAAGCCTTTTTTAAGAGATACTACCTTTCTTATTTCAACTCGGGTCTTTTTCGTCGCCGTCTTTGTTCCGGTGTTAATCATCTTTCTTTCGACCACAACGCACATACCGTCTTAAGCTATAAAGGGAACAGATTAATTGCTCGATGTAACTGTAAAACCTATGTTATCCTATTTTAGTTGTGAATTCTGCATCTTTATTAAATGGCAATACATTGTTTCGAAACGTTTGCTTTATTGCATCGCAATATAAAATCGTTAGAAATAATTGCCATTATTTCTAACGATACCAGTATAATGTATGACTGGCCACTAGTATTCGAGGATGACTGTCTACTAGTTTAGAGTAATGCATGTTTGTTTTTGTCCCACACCCACAGAAACCACCTGTGGTTAATACTGCACTAGGCAGAGTTAGAGTTTCTGGTAGAGCGCGCGTTATATGACGAGAACAACACTTTGAACAAGGCCAGGACACTCAAACCCTTGGTTACGATGACCTGTGAGTTCGTGCTAGCATCTGGCTACCCAATTTCACTCGCAAGGCTTGGGTCAACCTGTGTCTTTTAGACACTTTTCTCATTAAGAAATCACCTTTCTGATAAACCGACCATGGTAAGATTCGAACATGGGCTTCATGGTCAGAAGTTCTAACCATTCGGCTACACACTCACATAGGTAATCTACATTATTTTTGTGTCATTTCTTTTTTATTTTCTTCATTTTTCCTTGTTCTTTCTTTCTTTTTTCTTGTGTGTGTGCGCGCGCGCGTGCGTGTGTGTGTGTGTGTGTGTGCTCGTGCCGTTTCTCCAGCATACTTTCTGTCGCTAAAAATGTTCTCACATTGTCCGACGTTGAATTTAGGCAAAGAAGGTCCTGCCAACTTAATAAATAGAAGAATTGAGAGAAGATCCGTTTAAAGTCGCATACGTTGTGGTGACATTCAGAAATTTATGTCACTGAAACATCTTTCGCATTCTGCTGTTGATATCGTAATTGTATTTACAGTCGGCAGCAGTTGCTGAAAATCTGCAGAATCAGCCTTCACTTTTGATTTCCTGAATTCTTTGAGGGTTCTGTTAGAAATCCGACTATTTATGGCAAATTGTTCTGCCATTTCATCTACGCTATAATGGATCTTCTGGAATAGTGTCAAGTTCTAAATATTTCGACATATTAATTTCTTTTAATATTAAAAATTGTAGATTCAAGCAGCCTGGATTTAATATTGTTGACCAGGATTCTGAAAAACTTGCTTTCTTCACTCGTGTAGAAAAAATTACCTGTTTTCTTGATTCGGCACCCAATAAAATTGATAGTTCGTTTTATTTCATCATGTTCTTTAATAAACGTACATTTTTTGGTTTTGCAGTTCAAGTGATAGTTGAGTCATCACAAAATCGCTCTTTGTGTGTTAATACAAATTAAATGAAACTATTTTTTTTCATTATTCCTACGTTTATTAAGTAGGCCGAGTTACGCGCTATATATTTTAACTTTTTAATTATGACTTTTTCGTCTGACTTTCAAACTGGTTTCTGTTCCTTTAACTGTAGTCCTGATGAACAACACCTGACAACAAAGCTTCTGATCGGGAGATTGGAGGTTTTGAGAAGCGTGGGACCACCTCTTAATTGCTGTTGGTCTACCATTTTAGCACATGTTAAGACCCCAGTTATGGGCAAACAGTGAACCCCAAATAAAAATAAATCACCATGAAAGTATAAAAATACATTTTATCGTAAAATCTCAGTAATACCTTTTATATAAAAAAATTACCAAGAAATCCCAGTAATACATAATATATAAAAAAATTACCAAAAATACATGCATTTTTCTATTACTAACAATTCCTATTTATAGTAAAATTACCAACAATAAATGTTTGTAATAAATTACCAGCAATACATAGTTATAGTAAAATTAAAAACAATACATTTTTAAAGTAAAATGACCAATAGCAATACATTTTATTGTAGAACTACCAACAATACATTTTATAGGAAAAGTACCAACAATACTTTTTATCTGTAGTTGAAACCATATACTTACGTTCAAAACATATCTAGTTGCAGCCTTAAAACTGTGTTCAAAATATTTCAATTTCAGCATTAAATAACCCATAGAGGTTGATACTCTGCTTAACCAAGCAAATTCTTTAACTGAAAAAGATCATGAACTACGGAACAATATCCGGGAATTTGGTGACATAGTAATTGTGAATTCAATCCCTGAGTCGGGCAGTGTGTACTTGAACTCAGTGGAAACGAGCGAGCAATAACTGAACAGTAGTAAAACTAAAACCAAAACGAGATATCTCCAGACACGGGCAGAGGAACGAGAACAATCTACTCTGTAGATTAAATAAAAGGTTCAGTTCAGAATTCCCTGTCGGTTACACGGATCGATAATGAAGGCCAAAAAATACAACGACCGAAACGCTGTGATAACAGAAACAAAGATAAAAATAATGGTTCGAATGTAAATAGTGTAAATGAAGATGATGAAAATTAGCCATAAAAATTAGATTATCACACATGAAATGTTGCATTTTTTTGGCTTGTTGTTGATCCAGTTGCCTAATGAAGTAACCTCCTCAGTGTATAAAAACAATCTTGATTTATTTCTTTCCAGATAATTATTCTTTCAATATATTGTTACCCAATGAAAATGATTTCAGTGAATCAATGTCGAGTAATCTAACTGTATGAGTACAAACTTGGAAAAAGAACCATTTTTGTATCGAATCATTACATGCGATGAGAAATTTATATCCTTTGACAACAGTAATAGATTAGGCCAGTGGTTCGATGCAAGGAAATCACCAAAACAATATCCAAAACCTCCATTGCGCTCTAAAAAGTTAATGGTTACTTTATGGTGGTCTTTCAAAGGGGTTATTCATTATTCATTCTTGTTTCAACGGAAAACAATAACAATAATATTCACGAAAAATTGAAAAAGAAACACGTTCGACTTGTGTAATATGGATGGCCCAAATTTATTGCACAACAACGCACGGCCGCGCGATTCTCGATCAACTGTCTAAAAGCTGCATAGCCTAAATTCAACGTTGCCTCATCCTCCATATTCACCTGATATCTCTCTTACTGACCATCACTTACTTAAGCATTTTTAGCTTTACATACGCAATAAAACATTCTCCAATAAGGAAGATGTAACCGAAACATTTGAACTGTCACTTTTTTTCTTTTTTTTTTTCATTTTTAAATGTTGAAATCAAGAATGTAGAGGTATGTTGAAGAACAGTCATTCATCGACATGGTACCTATTTCAACTAAATAAATGAGTTATTTAATATTTCAGAAGCGTTTTTTTGTTTAATTTCCTATAAAGTGCGTAATTTCATATACATTTTATAATACCTCATAGTATCTAAATATTTTTTCTAGACGAATGACATGAAAATCTAATTAATTCTAGATAAATTTTAGGGTAAGTTCAAATGTAAATCAAAAAAAAAGTAGTATGGGGAAAGAAATTTAGATAATCCCTATTATTCTTTATAAATACGTTTTACAAACCAAATTCCAGTTACTTTTGAAAGGTTCGAAATTTGGTGAGGATCAGTGATGTTGCTATTGTCATTAGTCAGTATAAATTAAATCAACTGACTTTTTCATAAAAAATATCGTCACTAAAACTATAAAAGGCCATTTGAACAAAAAATTATCCCTTAAAAAGCCAGCAATCAAAAAATGTTGACAATAAGCAATTTGTAATAGCGTTGTACGAATAAGGTATCAAAACGTTATGATGCGCACGGTATTTTTTTTTTTTTTTTTTTTGCTTATATTAAACTAGTCTAGAGATTGAATTAAGTAAATATACAATTTATCAAGTTTAACATAGAATAAAATTCTATTTCTAAGTTAGGCCACCAGATGTCACTCCTAGTGTGAGTGTGACAGGAGCTGAAATACACTGCTAAATATGTGCATAATATAAATCTGAATTAAAATGTTAAAATGTTAAATTTCTTTACTGTTGTTGCTTAATTGGCCAACTATAAAGGTAGATGCAAAACAATCAATATTTTTAACTATATAATTTCTTTGGATGATTAAAAAAATGGTCTTTTGCAAACTGAGTTATTTTCTGTCTACTTTAGAAAAAATGGCAGGAAATTTTGATTAAAACTTGAAGTGGACAAGGGATTTTTATGGATTTGTATTTATCTACATTGCAAAATGTACATATATACATATATGCCCATTCCAACGACATGCATATATGTGGATGCACACATGTTATGTATTGACACAGATACAAGCATACAACCCACAAATATACCACATGCACATGCACACATCTTTATTTCACATGGATATACTTATCACACATGTCAGATACATAGGTTCACATGCGCAAATACACATACAGGTTGGCTACAAGAATGTATGTATGCATGTGTAAAATGTGCATTCGATGAAAAATCGAGCCATAACTGTCGAACGGAAGATCAATAATCAAGTAGCAGTTGATTTTCCGTTAGTTTTTTTACTTTCCTTTATCTCATTTTTTCTTTGTCTTTCGTTTTATAACACCCCTTCCTCTTTCTTCATTCTTGTCATCTTTTGTGTGTCATTGACTCAGCACAACACACAGTCTACAATATGCGTCTTCAATACAATTTGCTGTATGAATATCAGAATAGCTATTGCAGCCTGAGTATACGAATATCAACTGCAGCCGAATATAAGAATAACTATTACAGCCCGTGTATCAGAAGGAATTGCAGCCTGGTTATCAGAATAGCTATTGCAGCCTTAATATCGGAATAGGTATTACAGCTCGTGTATCAGAATAACTATTACAGCCCGTGTATCAAAATAGGTAGTGCGACCTGAATATCAGAATATCTATTGCACCTCGAGTATCAGAACAGCTACTGCAGGCCCGGGTATCAGAAGAGTTATTGCGGCCCGTGTGTCAGAATAGCTACAGTAAAGCTTTTCTTCTATTAAAAGAATAGAAATCTTTCAAGGTCAGATGAACAAAGATTTCAAAGAAAAATGTTAGCATAGATGAATAAAGATTGTCATCTTTGTACAATTTGAAATGTATTGGGGATGTTTAAGTGCTCACCATTGGGAACACATCTAACAGTGCAAGGCATAGTTATAACTCATTTGAGTAGTAATATATGTTATAATAATAGCAAAGAAGTTATTCATTTATAGAAATCTTTATTTATAGAAAGTTGATAAAGAATATCCTATGAAGAGTCCTGACTCCATATTATTACAGAAATTGGACATGAAATGGAAACTGAAAAGTAGAAGCATGCTGTTCCTTCTTTCCCTGCATTTAGCTTGGCCATTTCCCTCATTGGTTCTAACGATGTTTGACAGGGCTTGACATAGTTAAATGTCAAAAGACTTAGTCTTAGAGTGTATAACTAATATTTTGGTTGTATTTGATATGAGAGAAGTCTTGGTTGTAATTAATGAGTATTGGAATTGGGGAAAAAAGAACTAATTACGGATTTGAAAAATTAAATGAATTCATAAGGAATCAAACATGAATAATAACTTAGTACAATTCAGCAAAAGCTGTCCAACCATTATAGTTGTCAAGTCAAATGAAAATGATTACAAGTAATAAATGACTTCCACAGCCCAAATCAAAAATTATCTCACAAAAATCTTGATATTGTTTATATAAAAATGTTTGTTTATAAAGATCATATAATGTTACATAAAGATTTTTGTGATTTCAGAGAAAGAGTTTTACAAACATCTTGGCCAAGCTTAGCAGTGTGATTTGTTTTACAACATTCAGGGATTCGTAGCTATCACACATTGATTTATTTTCAAGATAATAGAAAATAAACAAAATTATTTGAATCACGAAAACCTTGATAAAAGACAGCTAATGAACGCCTCTACCTTACTAATAGTACAGAAATTGTATTAGATAATTAGATAAAATGGAAATTGAAAATTAAGGAAATGCCATCCCCCCCCCCCCAACACACACACACACTATCTCTTAAGAGTTCTTTCAAACAACAATGTTTTCTTGACACTTTTCATGTCGGTATCTAATAGAAGCGGACAATTTTGTTTGATAATATTTTAATTTTGTCTAACGTATCGAGCGGAATAAGTAATTAAAAAGAAAGAGAAAAATTTTTTCAACCAAGATGGAACATTTAGGGAGAGATTGCTAAAGAACTATAAGTCGTTATCCTGATTCTCTTTACTTCATCGATTGTTTTCTTCAGTTGTAATTGTGAGCACTACTCGTTCGAATCATCTGTTTTCTTGCTCGAAAGATGTTAATTGTAGAAGATTCCTTCCCAATCCCAAACATCACAAAATATGCAGCGTCATTTTCTTTAAATGAAAACCGGTTTTGCACAGCTAATGGTGGTTCATTTTACCTACCAGGTGACCTCTTTTGTTCTAGGTTCTTATAAGGTATACACTTTTTGTTATATCAAGAAACTAAGCTAACCGAAAACATCCTATAAAATGTCTGTTATTTTCATCTTAGATAATTACATTTGTTGTAATGCGGAAAGAATGCCATTTTCGGAACTATTTCTAATTATTGAACGGATATGCAGAGTTATGCTTAAAAACTCAACGATCATGATGGGATAACTATCTTTCCTCTTCCCTCAATTAGTTTGCACCACGCTTGGCCGGGATATGTGATCCCTAACAGCCAATCAGCGGAGCCGGTACTGTACAGAGTGTTCTTTGGTAGACGCCGCTAAGAGAAGTAGACAGCCTTTTGAAACATGACGTATCGGATTAATGAATAAAGACAGTCTTTTGTAATATCCGCTACTTTACCTTTCAGAGTCGGAGAGAAGGTATGTTACACATTTCTATACTTAGCTGGTTCTCTTTTGGGAAATATAAACTTTATTTGCGTTCTTCTAAATTCCCTCGAGTCCTCTTTTTTTTTTTGCTTTTAAATAAATGTTCAGATAATTATACGATGGGATGCTGCCATGGCTACCCAACATATATTTGATAACTCAACCGGCAATTTTGCTTGAGGCGTTTAAATCGGAAGCCATGGATTGCTACTATTCTCTTCTTGTAAAACCTGATCTTTATTTAAGTGTTTTATCCTTTTAGTACTCATTGCTTTTTGTTTCATTCCAGTGAGTGTGACAGTACATCATTACTATGAGATGGATTATCGTATCCGAGAACCACCCTACATTACATCTGATTACATGGAACTCTACCATAAGGTGTAGTAGAAAGATATTCCTCTTTTTTTCTTCTTCTTTTTCTTCTTTTTTGTGACGGGTACCTTTAGAATGTAGGCGATCATAGCCTTCCACATTTTCCTATCCTGTGTAGCATTTAACACCCTTTCTCTTGTTACCTCTCCCAACCCCTGCTTTGTCATCCATTTTCCCAAGTCTATCAAGTAATGTCATGCATTTCTTTCCCATGTCTCTCTTTCCCACTATCTGTCATGTAAGTATCAGATTCCCCAAGCCCTCCTTTCTCATTATATGTCACAGAAACTTCAACTCTCTTTTCTTGATTTTAAGTATAAGTTTGCTTTTCGTATTCATCCTCTTCAAAACTTCGTCGTTGCTTATATGTTCGGTCAGCCTCCTTCTGTAGAACCGTATTTCGGTAACCTCAAATCTTTCCTTCATCTTTGATGAAATCGTCCAGCATTCACTGCAATATTGAAGGACGCATATCAAATAACAATCCTGTACTCTTTTCTTTGTTTCCAACAAAATTTTCCCGTCTTTCAATACTCTACTTAACTTTTGGAATGCATCTTTGGCTATGCCAATACGTCTTCGGATCTCAGTGTCGCACTTTCCGTCCTCTGTTAGAACACTTTCCAGGTATTTAAATTTCTGTACCTGCTTGATTTTAGAGTCCCTCACCTGTAATTGGCATTTTGGGCTCGTTTTTTCACTAATGACCATGAATTACATTCCCTTTCTTTGTTCAGTTTTTTTCTGCATATTTTCTCATAGCATTAAATGACGAAAACCTTTTTGTACTCATTTGTCTGTTATCTAAAATAAACATTTTTAAAAATGTGATATAACATTAATTAATATTTTTAGAATGTGCCCACATATTCTATATACACTAAAATCTAAAAACCAAGTGAGTAAATTATATATTTGCTGATATAATTAAATAAAATGAAATTATGTCTTTAATAAAGCTTTTCTAGTCTTTCATCAGTTTGGAAATATCAATTCCCTTGCAAAATGTGTTTACTTCATGTAAGCTTACAACGTCACACAGAATTTTTTTAAATCCATCCAATCAGTATTTATAACAACAGAAAAATTAAACAATGAATTTGTTGTTTATTAATAATTTGTTCATGTCAATGTTTTCCTTGTATCACAGGGTGAAATGAAATGGAAAGGTGACACAGAAGAAATGCCATTCTTATCGAAGACGTTACCGCCATTAATTGATATTGATAAGATGCTTTATCTCCAGATATCCGATCATTTGTTTAATAGTTACTTCCGCGCTGCCTTCACACACAATATGCTTTCCTTTGATGTCACCGACCATGAAGTAAGCCAGTAAACGTTTAATTTTTTTTTCTCTCTCTCTCTCTCTCTCTCTCACACACACACACACACACACACACACACACACACACACACACACAGTGGCAAGAAAACTTTCCTTGGTAAATGATCCAAAAAAGAACTAAGTGCATTTAATTATAGAGCAAATATTTATTAAACAATAAATTTCTAACCACATCGTCTAAGGAATAGTCTATTTTGGCAGATGAAAAATGTTGGCCGTCTGTCTTGCCAACTCCAGTGTGAACTGAGTCCGTGTCGAAAGTACAAATTTCATCAGATGAAAGGTACGAGACAAGGGTCAGAGGAGGGTGGAAGATTTTTGTCTTAAAGGGAAGAAGTTATATTTAAAAATAAACCCTTAATGACATTAATTTGGAGTTATATGAAGAATTAAAAATTAATATAAATAAAAAAGGGATGTTTAAGAATAATATTAAAACATAGAAAAAATAAGTAATGGATAAGGAAGTTAGGGAGATCAGAGAGAGAGAGAGGAGAGTTTGTAAATGTTACATGCCGATATTTATTCATTCCTCTGATTTAACAGCTTTGATTATTGTATTATACTATTTCAATGTGTGTGTGTGTGTGTGTGTGTGTGTGTGTGTGTGTGTGTGTGTGTGTGTGTGTGTGTTATACAAACATATCAATACTGGCATAATGCTTGCTGTATACCTACTTTTGCAGTCCCTTGTACATGACATGAGACATAGTTATGAACGCATATTTAGCAGTCCGTAAATGGGAAACGGACTAATATAATGTTACGAGGCAAGTGCCAAATTGAACCTTTTCGTTCCTTTTTCATATGCATCGAGAGAATTAACCTAGCGATTGACGTGTTGGAATCACTAGTTGCCATTTTCAATACAATTATGTAATCTTATCTCGATATATTTTGAATTAGAGATGTACATCGCGGATTTTTCTATTTTTCATAAAATAAAATAGCGTTTTAAAAATTTTTGCCTTATAAAGAGAGTATTTTAAAATTGAAAAATAAGAAGAAAATGTCTTTAACTGTCATCATTTTAGTGAATAAGCGTTTTAATTTCTGTTTTCAGTTAATATTATGTATTCATATTTTGTTTTATTTTTTACTAAATAAATACATAAAAGTGAAATATTTAAGCCTCTCCACATAAGGCTTGTTGCGGATTGCGTGATGTCCAATATTTTTAGCAGAACGAAATCATTTGTACATATCACCCTGATCATTCTACTCGGCTGGTCTCAGCATTTTGTTTAACTATTAAATATCGCCACCCCACAGGTTCCAGCCGTCACAGGTTTTTAATTCAGAGTTGTCCTTCTCCTAGAGTGATTACCCACCAACGTTAGTAAGCCGAGTCTGTGTTCCTATTCATTCTATAGGTGAAGGGAGAAGAGATGGGGATTCGTGCATTTGTCAATTGTTTTTGCTTGTGCGAAAGTAAATGCATCGATATTGATCAGAATTCAAACTCGATCTCCGATCCCACTTCCATCGACGATAATTCTTACGCGACCTGCAGATCTACATAAACTTTTATATACCACTTGAATATAGGTAAATTTACAAGAGTTTAATTTTATGTGCCTACTTTCTAAAATAACATTATAGAAAAATGAACAATCATGGTAAATAAGATACAAGAATATTGTATACATTCTCGCAGCCCTTAATCTTCACGCTTAACATCTTCCACCCTTTTGTATGTTGAATGGTCGATTGCTTGGTTTAAGACCAGAGACGTTGACACAGGTACACACGTATTTATTTACGAAGGGCATCCATTAGTGATACTAACTGGAAGTTGTAATTTGAGAAGGTACACACACAAAGATCCACCTGTCATTCCTGTTCACCTGGCCACATCTATTGCTATCTCAAAGTCACTGTGATTGGCAGCTAGTAACACTAACATGTCGTGCTTTTTCATTTCCTGCGTCTCACTGGTAATGGCTATGTTAATTATATTGATGCGTATAAAAATGAAATGAGATTTTTTTACTGCCAATGAGAAAACACCCAACTTTCTAATTGCGAAACTAAGTAAATTACATAAAACATAAAATACGACCCTAAAAGTCCTTAAAAAGGTCTTTTAAAGTGGATATGTCATAAGAAGATCAAATTAGCAATTCCGCATTCTTAATATTTGGCCAGTACATTCCTTTTAACTCTGGCGACTGGAAGTTGTAAAATTCTCATTATCACTCAGGTATTAACAGCAGTTGGTACCTCTACGCCTTCTTTTATGAAAAGTTTCTCACACATTTCGACAAGGTCTAAAGTCAAAAATGGACTTTCATTCGGGTGGAATTTAAGGCTAACTGAACACTTTTTTTTTTTTTTATCTAGGCGATACACCACAAGAATCTAATTCCTCAGTAGGGACCCTAACGTTGCATCACGAACTTAACGACAGAAATTGTCTTCGAGCTTCTTTTTATTCGCTTTATTTCTTGGTAGTGATATATTAGTAAGCGTCGTTTCTTGACAGACGCAAGATGGAGAAGGAGTTAGAGATAACGGATGTCAATAGGTCGGCCAGTTACCTGTGTGATGGATTATGTCTCTATCTCTGTCTCTGTCTCTGTCTCTATCTCAGTCTCTGTCTCACTCTGTCTCTGCTGAAATTGCAGCACGCAAATATACTGGCTCTTTTCGAGCGTTTTTCGGTCATATATTAAAGCTTACACAATGATAATCCACAGGCATAAATTTCGCAGTGTTATTGGCATTTCAATTTCAGACACTGTCCCACCGTCGTAATGTCGCTTCCTCTGCTTTTCTATAAATATTTTCATAGTAATTGTTCTGATGAACTTTCTTCGATGGTACCTAAACTTTATGAATTTAAGTACAGTACTAAATTAGCGAAAAGGTCTCATAGCATTACAGTTGAAATGGCTAAATATAACCGTCAGTTCTATGCTAACAGTTTCTTCTCTCGCACTTCTCGCTTCTGGAACTCTCTTCCGGCTTCTTGCTTTCCAGTAAACTTTGATCTTTAAAAGTTTAAATGCAATTTCAATTGTTATCTTCTTAATTCATTTTTTATTGTTCTCTCACATTAATGTTTTCTTCTTCTCATATTTTCTCAAACTGCGGCTTAGTGGCTTTATTGCCTTGCTTGGGATGAAACAAAAAAATCCTCACTCAGTTTGGGCTGTCAAAGTTTTGAATCGTACAGTAAGGTCCACCAGTTTTGTTTCGGCTAAGCATTCTGAAACATCGACCACTGCAGTTATGGCTTTAAGACATGTGATGCATCTACAACCCTTAGGGGTCATGGCTTTCGTGATTAGAAGTCATCTCGACATTTTTATCTGTGCTCGTTCGGTAACTGTCGCTTCGTTGACAGCAAGATGATAACATTTAAAATCTAAATTGTTTAACCATTTAAAATACAACATTAATTCGAAAATATATTGTTTAAATGTAGAAGGAGTCATAAAAATGACTTTAAAGGAAAGGTTCTTTCCTAGTATCCAAAGCCAGATAGAATGGGAAATTGGCTCTCGCGACGCAGTTATCCATTTCATTTTCATTCAAAATGTGTGTGCACGTCTGCGTGTATACTGTGTATATTTTAATTTAATTACAAACTTTAAAATATTTCTTCAAAATAAAAAAAAAACAACTTTAAAAAATATTTCTATTTATTACCGAACAATTTCTGAAAAGTTAAATAAAAGCACAAAAAGTATCTGATTTATTAAGGTTTAAAAACTTAACTTTTTTATTGCTCAGCCCAGGACAAGGGTTGTCTAGACTCTGTGTGTGTGTGTGTGTGTGTGTGTGTGTGTGTGTGTGTGTGTGTGTGTGTGTGTGTGTGTGTGTGTGATCTTGCGCACGATACAGACGCAAGCATTACAACGTGTGTATGCAGTCACACGCAGACAAGTGTGTGACGGACAGAGAATCAGCTCTTTTTTTTTCTCATATAAGTTTTATGCAAAATTAAATTTGTTTGTTGAATGACAATTTGTCTGCTTGTATGAATATTTATCTGGAATGTACTCATAATAAAATATTTTTTCACATGTGATCCATTATTCTAACAGTGTAATATAATTATTTCTGATATAATTAAACCGAATATTATATTAAAATCAAAAACAAATTTCTTTTGAAAAGTAACTGTCAAGAAAATTTATGCAATGATTACAAATATAAAACTAATTTTTATGACTCGATTGGCTGTGGTATTTTATTTCTTGTTTATAGATTCCAGGTCACCTGCTGAAAACAAATTGCAGAGAAGGAGAAGCTTGTATTGGCACAATACTCCCCGTGGTAAGGATTATCAATATCTTAAAATTATTGCAAAAAGTAAACTTGACTTTTAATTATATGTGTACACAATTATGTAATGGAAAAAGGAAAAGAATATTTAATTGCATGTGCAAAATTCCCGACCTCAATAGAAATAGAAGTACAACTTGTCGCTTCGATGACAGCAAGAGGATCAATTCAAATATCATGTTTAAATATTTTGTCTATTAAAATTTAAAAATACAACGTTTACTGAAAAATATATTCAATTTCATTACTTGAGTCATAAAAATGATTTCAAATGCTCAGTTTATGTTACCTGTTACCCGGGGTGGGGTGTTCTTAGACAGAAAGGCAAATTAGTCCGGGTGGTGTTCTTAGACAGAAAGGCAAATTAGTCCGGGTGGTGTTCTTAGACAGAAAGGCAAATTAGTCCGCGCGACACAGATATCCATTTCATTCAAATCGTGTTTTTATCTACATTGGCATGCGCGTATGTAATTTAATAGCAAACTTAACTTCTTTCGACAAAATTTAAAAATATCTGTTTATTGCCTAATAATTTTCGAAATGTTGAATAAAAGCTTATAATTATCTGATTTTTCTAGTGTTTAAAAACTTCACATTTTTCTTGTCTTCAACTTCATGATTTTATTGCTTATCGCAAAGTAAGGGTTACTAAGATTGAGTGATATGGAAATTTATTAAATTTATTATTCCAATATGTTATTTCAAACCCAAACAAATTGCGCGTGAATATGTACATATGCTTGTGTGTAGATTAAATGGTACAAGCATATCAAAGTCCCTCAGTCACATGACAGACATACGCATATACACATTACATCAAAGTCCCTCAGTCACAAGACAGATATACTTATATACACATTAAATGGTACAAGCACATCGAAGTCCCTCAGTCACCTTGTTGATTGCGAGGAAAGACAAAAGAAAAAGATATATCAAATACGATGTTTGATTTTAGTGAGAAAAAAGTATGCTTACATACATACATACATACATACATACATACATACATACAGAAAGAAAGAAAGAAAGAAAGAAAGAAAGAAAGATGATAGAGGAGGCGGTGAAATGAAAAAACTTGATCAATTTGTTAAATATTTACTCTCTTACTTCTTTCAGTAATAATGACTTTCATTGATAAGCTTCATTGTTACTGCAGTATTTCTTTCAAGCTCACGTATTAAATAATACTCACGTATTAAATAATAAATCTCACGTATTTAATAATAGGTGAATTTTCACGCGTATCATATAGTTGTGGAATTTGCAAGCATTTTATTCAATCATTAAATTAAGAATTATAATTCATCACAAAATTAAATTAAGAAAACCGTGAAATGGTCATGGGTACTGATTGTAATGATAATTGTCCACCAGCCTGGTTTTTAGGTTTGGAAATAATAGTTTACTTAAAAAGGTGTATTGTTGAATAAAAAAGCGGTGGAAATATTTCAAGTGGACCAATAAAAGGAAAGTAGTTATATCATTTTGCATTATGAAAGCGAAAGAAAACTGCCTTGAAAATGTTTTGAAGCCAATATCGATTGTGATTATCTTTTGGTATTTGTTCAGGTGAAATGGTGAATAAAAAAGACACACAGTGTCGATGTAAATGGAAACAATCAATCTTTCTTTAAAAACAATCATAGCAGACAGATGTATAGTATTAGCAAATGTTTACGCTATTGTCTATAATTCTAAGAAGAGTAATTACCATTTGTTCAGATTCTGTACTCATTGTTAGTGCGATTAAAAATACTTTACGAAATAGACACTATTTAATAAATAGACACTATTTAATAATAATCTCAAGAAATAATCGGCGATGAATCAACATTCAACAGCGTTGTTAATCGGTCATTTAATATGAAATATAGTCATTCATAACAGATTGGCGTGGCATTAATTTAATGATGCAAAAACCTTATCGGTTGATTTATGATTTATTTCCGCTGTTACACTTATTTATTGAACTGCTTAGTTTGGCACAAGGCTACGGTATTATAGCGTTCAGTAAGGAACAAAATCATTACTGACGATAATTGCGGAATGAGTCTATCATAATCTAGATAAAAACGGTGAAGCTTTGGCCGTAGCATTAGACATCTTGAAAGCGTTTGACAGGGTCTGACATACAGGTTTTTCCACAAACTGAAAAGTTACGGCGCCTCTGGACACATTTTTGAGCTCATCCAGCCCTTCTTCTCAGATCATGAAATGAAGATCACCCTGAACGGCCACTCGTCTAGATCCTTTCGTACTAACGCGGGTGACCACAAGACTTTATCCTTGGTCCTATGCTACTTTTAATTTCAGTTAACGACCTTCCTGATGACATCAGCTCTCAACTTGGCATCTACGTTGAGGACACAACTATTTACTCCTACCTCAATAGTAAGGTTGATGTCCAAAATTACCTCAAGGCCGTCGTTAACTGGGGCAAAAGATGGCTTATCAATTTTAACGCCTCCAAAACTAAAGTTCTCTCCATTAATCATCTGGGAGTCCCCTCTCTGCCTTCGATCAGCATGACTGATGCTAAACCCAGGGAAATTGACTAGTTGCGCTTTCTCGGGCTGACGTTCTCAGCAGACATGAAGTGGAAGGACTATTTTGAATCCATTACTAGGTCAGCTGATCAGAAAGTTTGTTTGCTGTGTCATGCGGTATAATTTTTCTATCATACATATTTATAAGTCTTGCATTCGTTTATGCTTAAAATATTGCTGCTATATATGGTCCGGTTCTTCTGTTATTTACCTTGAGCTCTTTGATGAGATCAAAAGAGGAATCAGCAATACTATTGGTCCTGATCTAGCGGCTCGACTTCAGTCACCTACTGCTGTAAGGTTGCCTCTCTGTGCATTTTTTTTATACTTTCATGGTAATTGTTCAGATGAGCTCTTCGCTCTACTACCTAAACTTCATAAATTTAAGCGCAATACTAGACTGGCGTCGAGATCTCATCAATTTACACTTGAAATGGTGAGATGTAGTCGTAAGTTTCATGCCAATAGTTTCTTTTCCCTCACTTCTCGCCTAGAGAACTACCTTCCAGCTCTATGATTTCCAGTCAACTTTAATCTGCAAAAATGTAAATGCAATGTTAATCTCTATCTACTTTCCTCCTGATCACTCTTTTCTCTTTTTGCACACTATTAATGTTTCTAATTCTTCCACACCCTGTAACTCCTTGCGTTTTAGTGGATTTACTGCTTTTCTTGGGGCGATACCGATTGAAAAAAGTACATAAGCAGATTGGTCTGCCATTTGAGCTTGCTAACTCCTACGCTACGGTTAGTGACCATGATCAGCTATTATACTGATGTAGGAAATTTGACTGTTTTTTCTTATTAAAAACCAAACGCACGAATTCCAAACAATAATAAAATGAAAATAAAACTACATGTGTATACCTGGTAAAGAAGTAATTTGTATTTACAAATATTTGTAAATGAATTCAATTTACAATTCCACGTAATTACGTAAAAACTTGAGGGCTCACACTTAATAAAAACAAAGTTCATCATCAAAATGTTTATGTTATTATCAAGAGGAAAGATCAAAGTATTTTTTTCATTACTTTTTTAAAGTTTTTAATCCTTTCTAACATGTTCAAAATTCATTAATTAATAAGCGATTCATTAATTTGGAAATCTTGCAAAAATCAGCTAATTGTCTGATTTTAATGAAACTTTCAGGAATTATTCACAAATAAGTGAAGTTATTTACGCAATTATTATTTTTAGAAAATCTTGTTTAAAATATATTTATTTACATCTGTTATCCCCACCTCCATTTAATTGCATGACATTTCTAGTAATTCAGTATTGATCCCAATTTTTGTTATCAGTTAAACGCAGGACTCCTTGGAGAATGTAAATCAGGCAATTTTATTTTCTACGAAACCACTTTTCCAAAAATCTGCTCGAAAATTAAAATAAACGATGCATTAAAACTACATAATTTTTAATTTGAATAAACTTTTAATTGGTTTTATAAATAATATATATTAAGGATATCATATTCTGATGAAAAACAACCGATGAATAATGAATTTTTATAAGAATTACTTTCATTTTTTCTTTGCTAATTATGATGATTTATAAAGTTTCAAACATTTTTTTAAATTTCTTCCTGTCACTTCAGTTATTAATTTATTAAGTAAAGACTATACTTACAAATCGAAAATTGAAAAGCTTTAATACAAATCATGTATAATTAAGTAATTTTAAAATTTATTATTTTCATTTAAGGCTTCTTTCTTTTTTTAAATATGTAACCACGTAAGAGCCATATTGTTAAACGGTTATGTGTTTCAAGGGTTGCACCCCTTACGGGGAAAAACTATATAAATTTTTTTTTTTCGGCTGGGTACAATTCTTTCATTTCGCTTCCGTGTTTCCTGTGTACGTTTCAACATTCATCCCTTCAAAATTTAAAGCAAGTTTTATATTTTTTAATTCCTAGTTTCCTCATTTTGTTAAAAAAAAGTAATTGTAAAATTTAAAATTTGTGGAGGTACCTAAATTAAAGAATAATATGAAAAATAGATATTAAAAATAGAAAACAATAAATACCATAACATTTCATAAATTATTGAATTACCTCTGTCATATTATATAGTTTCATTCTGTCATTAAATTGTAAAATGAATTTAAAAGAAAGTTTTATATTATTTTTATTTTTATTTTTCAGAAAGCATCTTCAAACGTAAGGCTATAAAGCTAAACTAACTAAAATTCTATAAAATAGTCGATAATTGCTGAAAATATTGTTAAATTTTTAATTTTACTATGTAGTTAAAAACCAAAAAAGAAACGTTCGCTTAAGTTAGAATAGATACATTTGTCAATTCTAGCCTACTATGCTTAGCTTGTGACAGGTTCTAGATGTCAGTAAAATCATTCGTCACTTCAGATAACACTGATAACAAGGCTACCGTGATTAAAAACGCCTTTATACTACATTTCAGGCAGTAAGCAATTAATGCTTGTTTCAAATCAAATTAAGGTAATTTTAAGTTTGCTAATTTTTTTAAAAATAACGTGTCACAGATGTATATTTTATTTTTGCAAGATTTTTAAAGCCGAGAATTAACTTTTGTTTACAAATGTGTCGATCGCTCAAAACATGGCCGAAAAATTAAAACATTTGTTTAAAAATTCAAAATTTTAGATTCCAATCTATATAATTTCCGTTTAAAATACACCAGAGTATTTTGCCTACTGGAAATAGTAAATTTAATCCTTTAGCTTTAAATTAAAGCTAAAATTAAAGCTTCAAGAAAACTAGTTTTTATATTTAAAAATTCAGTTTAATATTTAGGTATCGAAAATGAGTGAAGGTACCTAAGTTAAAGTCTTTTGGTAAATAGTTCACAGAAAAATTTATAGTTTAGAAAATACTTTTAAATAATTTGTTCACAGAAAATCTGTAGTTGAGAAAAAAGACTTTTATCATTAGCTAATTTTTACTGGCCGTCTTTGTTGCTGCTGGAGATAGCTCGTCTGAAGTCGCCGACGTATGTTTCTTTCAACATACACTGTTTGGAAAAATAAAAAAACAAAAAACTAAAACAAAAACAAAAACAAAAAACGAAAACCATACTCTCGTGTCCGAACGGTCCAGAGACAGCCGTACTTCTGTTCTATGAAAATCGAAATCTGTAGGTTTTTATAAGAAATTATTCTCGAAAGTAGACTCGAGAAAAATAGAATTTTAGTTTTTTCTGATTGGTCAAATATTTCACATATTCTAACCAATAAACACTTTGATTTAAACGTGTATTATATTGTGCAATTTTTCAGGCATGTTTGTAATATTGTCTGTTTGTTAGGTAGAAAATAAAGTTCAGGCTTTTTTTAATAAGGTATTATGTGGTTATGTAATTGCGTTGGAAATAGGATTTCTCATTAAGCTGACTGTCTTTCGTTGCTATTGGACTGTTTTATATCAAAACTTGTGCCTCTGATAGACGAAGTTTCACACAATTCTCGTTTATTTTTTTCTTCCTGCTACTTTCCTATCTCCCCCACCATCTCAGTTCCACACTCGTCTCTTTTTCTTTAATCATTCATGTTATTACTTTTACATTTTTTTAATGCAAAATGATTAATAGCAATGAAAGACTTAATGCAAATTTTAATTAATTGATGACATAAACATAAGGAATAATTAAAAGCAAAGTACTTATTCTTTCAGATTGGACTTCGATACCCAAATGAAACTGTAAGGTTATCAATGGCTAACAGACGAGCTCCACGTTGGGTGTTTGATGAAATTATTCATCTAATACTGAAAGGATGGTTAAGCTTTGATATTCACCTAAGAAATGGTACCACTGTAAATATATTTAAACTTGACATGGTAAGTAATGTTCTACTTTTACATAACGTAAAAACAATCTCATTTCAAATAAAAACTATATTGAATCAATCGAGATGTTTCTAAAGCCAAAAACTTGCCTGTTCCATGTCGACATTGAACTATCTCAGAGAAATCGAAAATCTTTTTTTATATCTGTTAGTTTGTTATTAGAAGAGTAAATAGCGTCAGATTTGTTTTCAATCCTTAATATAAATTTCGACTGATAGAACAGTATTTTTATATAACTATCGCAGCCCCCAACACAAGAGTCGTTCCTCAATGGCGAAATAGTAACGGTATAGGCCTATTCTTCTTCGACTTTCCACAAAAAGTAAAAAGTAAATAAAGCTAGTACTTTTTCTAGGGTATGGCTAGTAAAACAAGTGTCAAGGGCACCACTTGAGTAGAGAGGCCACGACGCTACTGAACAAATAATTTGTAGTGTACTCATTAATTACGCATTAATCGCTACTAAATCATATGGCAGCATTTGACATCGACAGACTGTCGTTGTTGAACGTTGTCAGCGAGAGGTTTTTACTGACTGATGTTGAGCAGTTGAGGAATTTACATCAACGACGGCGCAGTTTTACGCCCAAACGACACGTTTTGTTGCTTTTGTCTTCTCGCAGTATTAGTGCAATAACTTATTAAAATATATGTTCTTGTGGTGCCATTATATTTCCGTAGTTTCTCGATAGAAAATTTTAAAATTAGTAAAAGTATTTTAGTGCAGTATTTTATATTGAATATACTTTTTTGTACTGTTATAATTTATTCAAAGAATGTCATTATATCATATTTTATATTTTTCTCAGTTAAAAATGTAAAGCGT
This sequence comes from Ascarosepion bandense, assembly GCA_037127315.1. Taxonomy (NCBI): domain Eukaryota; kingdom Metazoa; phylum Mollusca; class Cephalopoda; order Sepiida; family Sepiidae; genus Ascarosepion; species Ascarosepion bandense. The sequence continues at coordinate 6,731,961 of JBBBDQ010000515.1, forward strand.
GTTTTCTTATAAAAGATAGTATTCTTGTTGAAGTACCTTATATATTAATGTTCTTGACTTGTATTTTTGAACTAGTTGATCTACATTGCATTTTAGTAGAGTATCCGATGTTTAGATGTACACCACTTTCCATAGATACGCCTCTGAGTAAAACGTAAGAAAATCGTGAATGAAGCGAATGCAAAAGAGCGCTAGGCAGCACTTATTTCGACTAACCACTTTACTTATTTATGCAAATGTAAAAACGTAAAATCTTAGTTGGCAATAATATAAGTGACAGACGACTATAAAAATGTAATGTTGATTCTTTATGGCTAATTTGTGGTAAATAATGCACTGACTAGTGTTTGCGTCACGTGACAATAGTTGCAAGTAAAATGAGCTGTAATCGTTTTAAGTACACTGAACATCAGTGCCATACAAAATTAGTTTTTAATGGAGAAGACCAGAGACCCACTATCTTAGACAACAGGAACCAAACACTCGAGGAAAGTATATGCATGCGCGCACCAGAAACTAGCTACCTTTGTGGGAACATAAAGTCATGTCAGTCTTTCTACTTTTCTTAGTATGACATACATAACAAATATCATTAAAGGGAAAAGATTATACCAATAGGATAAGCCATTCCGATTAGCATAAAATTAGAGCTCGTATCTAGGAAGAAAATATGAACAGAAAGTCAGTTTCTTCATTACCACATTAGTAATCGGGGAGTGGTTCCTACAACTGAACCATTCCTACCGCAGCTATTTAACTCAGTAATTGCTTACCTTGTTTCCACTGAGTACCCAAGGATTGAACTCGCAATGACTATATCACCAACTTCACAAACAGAAGGTTTAATCCATTAGACAATCATTGGACTTAGATTAGGTTTAAGGCTCAAAGTTCGAATTCTGATAACAAAGATTTGGAACCAATCCGCATGTAAATAATGAAAACTCCTCGTCCCAAAAGTTCAGACAGAAAACCAACAGTAGTAATTTTGCTGGCTAAGTAGATTATTTTGCACAAGTTTAGATTTGTTTGCTTGTTTTTCTGCTCCAAGTTATTTTTTCTTTATCTCTCTATATTTCTTAGATGAGGTATTATAATTTTTTACAGTGTTCAGACTATTATCTTCATCTTTGCTGCTATATTCACGATATTTCGGCCGTTGTGTACCCCCTCTCTCAGTTGATTGGAAATTCAAACCCTTTATTTCATCCATCGAGTGAGGTTGTTCTGATTACACTTGCAAGAAGAGAGATGGCATGTGAAACTAGAACAATCTACCCCAGTGGACGAAATAAGGGTTCGGTTCAAAATTCCAATCACCTGAAAGAACCCAGAGCGTACAACAGCTGACACTTTGTGAATATAGCAATAAAGATGAGGATAACAGTCCAAACATTGTAAATAGTGTAAATAATTATTTTTCCAGCTCTTACTTTAGGGAACTTAATGTTAGTATCTCTAACGGTTAACTGATAAAACATGCCAAATCTGTTTGCAGCACCTGAGGTTCAGAAACTGTCTTTTTAACTGCATTGCATTTTCTTGTTTATTTTCATTGAAGGATTTGAGTGCCCACATGAGCGCGCTTATTGAAAACAGTAAAGTCTTCTCAGAAATCATCGACCTCAAGTAAGTCATTTGTATTTCCGTGTTAAGTATATATATATTAATAATTCTACTTTCTTTTATGTCATTAACGATAATACGATAACATTTAAGTGTTGAAATTAATGTATAGATTATATACTATAGAACATTTGATTTAACCAAGCCTTTGTAATTCAAAATTCAAAAACATTCGAGTTATATCCAGATATAAAATCAGATAAATATGAGACTTTGTAGGTCGTTATCAGTCAACTTAAAAATGCCATCTGGAATCTAATTTACTCCAGGGTCTCCTTTTCTTTAAACTTTAAACTTCGCTCATCTCTTTAAAGTTTAAAGAGATAAGCGAAGTGGCTAGAGATCAAGATAGTCACCCGACAATTGAGACTGCATGGAAGTCTCTCGAAGTCAATGCATCCGTTTCTCTTGTAAAGGGTGTTATGAAATTTAAAGCAATGCAAGAACTTTATATCAGACACATTTCCGTGAACATCGCAAATAAATTTGTTTGCTAAAATATATCCGAATTAAAATCATTTTTACAGCTAAAACTGTTTTAAATAAATTGCAGTTTAACTTGTATCCGAATTATTGGAAATGTATTATATTGTGACTGATTATGAACGTTATTACAGAATTTATAATTTTTTTTTAGTAAAAAAAGAAAAACGCACAACAAAACAACAGACAGACAAGCACGCCTAGATTTCTCCAATTAAATCCATATCGAAAGTGATACCTGACTTTGGTAGACATTTTTCGTGTTTGTCATTTTACAAATCGTGCGTATCATTGTCTTATTTGAAAGATTCCTACTAAATTTTTCTTTATTACTCAGTTTACAATTTTTTTGTATTTCTAATGAATAATAATTATAACAATGATGATTAAAACAATAATTAAATAACCCGTAGATAGGTGAAATTTTTTTCTACTTTAAAAAGTGAAAATTCGAAAAAATAAGGTTAAAACAAGAGCAGGGATAAAAAAAAAAAATGTTACCGAAAAGTAGGGGGTCGAAAGAATATAACAAAGAAATAAAATGGGTAAGTGGCTATCGATCCTCGCTCTTCAGAGCCAATCGAGGACAAATATAGGCACAACGACCACAAAGAAGAAAAAAAAAACAAGGAGAAAATTTAATACTAGCGAATCGGCAGTATACATTACAGCTAGATTACGATTAAACCCATCAGCGATCCCTTCTGGTTACAGTGGGAAGACTGCTTTGACTTTATATAGATGGCCTCAAGGATTCTTAGATGATCATTTGAAAACGTTTTGCTGATTATGTTGAGAAAAAACTTCACTGGAAAAGAACGGGGCATATATGAGATTATTAAGTGTTCATAGATAGCAGAACTAGAAGTATTCATAAGTCTATGCAAATTTTCACATTTCCCTCAACTGATCTTAGGTTGGGACATGATGATCAATTTTAGTCTCCAACCTCTGATTGTTCTGCCAATATATTCGACTTCACACTAACATTTGTAAATATAGATAACTGAACTAATATTATGTAGATAATCTTATATATCTTTATGTATAATATTATGTAGATAATATTATATATCTTTGCGAATGGATATAGCATAGATTGGGAAGAGAAAAACAAGCCGTAGATCGATAGAAAGGTGACTAATTTTTAAAGGCAGGCTGATTTGGCGGACCGTGATGGACAAATGACTCCAATACAATCCATCACCACATGTCAACAGTGTCCTTTAACGGGACACTAAATTACTGATATTAAGAGAAATCTATTGTCGAAGTCAAAGGGACAATTTTGCAGAAAATCCTTCATGCAATGAAAGGAATATATCTCAAATACTGATTGTAATAGGTTAGTTAACCATTTGGCCAATCTGTAGTGCACTAAACCCACCATGTGTAAAATACGCCTTTGTAGAGGACAAAACGTCCATCACTACATTTATATTTATGATTCGACTCGACGCCCGATTGATCAGACATGACACAGGAAATAAGAAACAACGAAGACGACGAGGTAACCGAAATAACAATGTATTAACCAAGGTTGCAAAGATGGTGGAATAGGCATGCAAATAAGGAAAAGAAGAAGTTCTTTCCCTTGGTCTGTTAAAACGTAAAATGTTCATATAAGAAAGTCCCGAAAATAATAATACATACAGTTTGAGCTTAGTTGAGATCCCATCGGAGTTTGTATTGGGAAATGTGTGTGCGCATACATGTGTGTGTAAGAAATGAATTCGCGCCACTAATTGCTATCTGCAATTAGTGAGGGTGTATATGTGTAAGTTAGGTAAAACTAAAAAACATGTCCCCGCGATAGCATGGTTGCTAACGCGGGGCAACTGAACCCTAATTACCTAGTAACACGTGTGTCTCCGGCTTATATGGACGTGCCGTAAGCGCGGGAAAAATAGGTTTTTTCACGTGAACACTGGATGACCAGTCCGGGTTGACCAATCACTGCCTGCTAGCATAGCGTGTCTCGCCGATGAAAACACGCATGTTGGTTTAATCGTAATAATATTTTACAAATATGCGTGGCAACGTGGATATGTGTGTAGTTGTGAATGTATAAACACTACACCTTAATGGGACATTATCTTTGTGTATCTTTAGTAAACCATACAGAACCAACAGGTTTGGCGGCCTCATAGGTGTCCATATGAAGAACCTTATTTTTTACCAATTTGAGTAAGAGTTCTTCTCATTTTAGCTCAATGATCTTGATTTCCTCATGTGACATCTGGTTCCAGTTATATAAACTTGTCGGCGTCTCTCCGAATTGTCATTTTGTTCACGTAATCTTTATAAATCGCAGAAAGTAACGGCAGCTTTTCGTGGGACTTCTTCAGCTAAATCGTTCATGAACTAAAAAGACATTCGTGTCACCTAAGGAAAGAATCGTTATATAGTTTTACCACACTCACATTGTCGAGTTTAGTAATGATGATAGGTTTGTCGCAACGTAAGGTATTCACGTAACCAATAGGTGTACTGGCATGAAGAAAATCCTTCAGTTTTGCCTACTGAAATCATTTTCAGATAAAAAAAGTGTAAATTCAAATTCATTACCTCAAATTCATTAGTAGAATACAGTATTCCAAACCATGTGACAACTCTTTCAATTCAGAAGAAGATAAGTGACGTCCAGATAAATTCACAATACTTAGTGAAGTTAAAAAATCGACCAAGTCTTTAAATTTCAGATACTAAGAAATGTAGTTTACGTTTTGTAAGAGCGTAGTTACGTTCGTCAATAATGGCGAGGTAAATCGAATATTGTCGAAGTAGTAAAGAAACTGTCGAAAAAACAAAAACAAAAATCATTTTTAGCTTGTCAATGTGCTTGTGTTGTGAAATGTGAACGGTTAATTTGTCACTGATAAATACTCATTCAATTGTCGGACTATGGTTTCGTATAGAAACCAATAACAGCAGAGCAGACTCGATTTTCAAAACAAAGTTTTAAAACAAAAGTAATTTACTATTGAGGTACCTCCACTTTTTCATGATAATTCGCGATACCTAAATTTTAAAATGAATTTTAATAAATAAAAAGCTTTACCGAAGCTTTAATTTTAGCTTTAATTGAAAGATAAATAAATGATTGAATTTACTATTTTCAGTAAGCAAAATACTCTTGTGTATTTCAAATAGAAATTATATTGATTGCAATCTCAACTTTTTTAGTGTTTTCAAAAGTTATTTTTTCCGTCCATTTTAACAAGTTAGTAAACTAAAGTTAATTCTCGGGTTTGAAAATCTTGCAAAAATGAAATACACGTCTGTGACACGTTGTTTTCGGAAAATGAGCAAATTTAAATGAATCTGATTTAAACAAGTATTACTTGTTTATAGCGTGAAATTTAGAATAAAAGTATTTCTTAATCACGGACGTGCGAACTGACTGATGACAGCCAAATGTCATCATAAGATAAGTATGGTTGACCAGATTTGACATAATCGTCCAAATTTTTTTCCTGTCAGGGGAAAAAATCGTGAAACATGTGACTTTTTAAATGTAATACAAAAAATATCCTACTTAAAAAAAGCTTCCTGTACAAAAAAAAAAAGAAAAAAATCTTTTGGTTCGATGACTTGTATTAAACTTTTCAATTTTGCATTAGTAAATATAGTCTTCCCTTAATAACCTAACCGCAACAAGGCTTTAACAAATGTTAAAAATATTTTTGAAACTTTATAAATTATTATTTATTAAAGCAATTAAAAGTTTATTCAATTAATGTCATAGTTTTATTGCATTTTTTATTTTACTATTGAGAGACGAAAAAAACCAAATGGTTGAAAAAATAATACATGATTCAAATTCGCAATGAGTCGTGCGTTTAACTAATAAAGCCAATTTTCGCAACAAATTTTTAAAAAATAATTTTAAAAATAATGTCATTCATTTATATTAAGTCCTGAATGTTTCATTAAAATCCGACGTTTATTTGATTTTTGCAAGAATTCCCAAATTAACGTGTTTTTTACCAGCAGAAAAATGAATTGCTTTTTTTCTTAGTAGAGGTACCTAGTTTAAACCGAGCAGTAAAATAATCTGAAACTTATATGCAACATAGAACATTTAAATTACATAATAGGAGACATTTAGCATAAAGGACAATACATTAACAAGCAAAAATAAAATCAAACAAATTAATATAAACTTTTTAAACTCAAAGAAAAAATACTGAATAGTGAAGTCATATTTGCTTAATTTTTAAAAAAGCGTAATGCTTGATTTAGTGGAGTGAAAAAATGAACACAGGTATAACTTATATGAAGTTTTATTCGACTCCGTAATAATCATGTCTGGTACAAGGTTAGTAAGAATAATTTATAATAGTCCTGTAAAGAGAATAGTACGAATGTATGAAAGTATTAATGAAGATAAGGGTATATGTAAGAGCGGGGGTATAGTTGTAATCGAAATGTCTTTGATGTGATCGCTCAGCTAAATATTCGTTTCATTGTCTGACTTTACGAAATCTCTGAAGATGGAGAAGGAAAGGAACAGAACGCAGTACGGGTGAGAGGGTAAAAAATCCAAGCCGCCTGTACTTGGGTCCAAGAAGATGACCAGAGGCCTTCTGATGAGAGAGACAAAATCATGCGTACTTATATATTTTTGGAAAACAAAAGGGATCACTTTCAAATATATATTTCTATTCTCTGATTGGTTTATATATGTATATTTCTTTTAAATACTTTTTCAACCGGAAGATCTGCGCGGAGCCATAAGCAGATACTCAAAAATATAATTCTGTTTTAAGTCGTTGAGGAGATAACTTTCTGTTCACTAGTTACAAATATGATACATTCACCTCGAAGGCTGTATAGGGCCAATTCTCTGACCAGATTTCTATTTGGTGGTATGAGCTCTGGAGATCTAAAATAAACTAAACACGATATTTGGCAATTTCATTAACAATATTATCGATACAAGGTAGTGGATATGTATCTAACTGGGTGAAGCTATTAATCGTCTGCGAGTAGTCCATTACTAATCTCTTTGTGATTCTCGGATGTTATGAGTACCTGTACATGAAGACTTGTTTAATTCAATAACTCCCTCCTCAAGCATTCTCGTTACTTCGGCTTTAATAAATTGCTTGACATCGTATGAGTACTGTCTAGATTTTATTGCTCTAGGTTCGCAGTCCGGTGTTAGGTTGTTAAATGACGTTGTTGGCTGCTATTCCAGATTCTTAAGGTTAGTTCGGGTCCTCAAAAATGGATTATGATATTAGTAGAATGCCGACATAAGTTGTACCCTAGTATTACGCTGCAAATAAGGTACTGATAGTTTTGTTCGAATGTAGGAATTATTTTTTTAAAGTCTGATCAGTACCCAATTACTTGAGTGCACAAAAAAACAAAAAACAAAAAAAACGTTTGCCAGAGTCATTTTGTCGGAGCAAGGAAAGATCCGCCACTTATTAGTTTCACCACATTTGAATCTGTGCAGCTTACAGAACTACCCGCGTCAGCAAGAACGTCCACAAGTTTATGTAACATTTTAGTAGTTTTCAAAAGGCAGCAGTTATGACAGAAGTATTAAGTCGACGCTTTGTTGGAGGGGGTGAAGATTGACATACCTTAGAAAAATGTCCGAGTTGCTCATATTTGTGACACCTGCTGTTTCTGACTGGAAAGGAATACCGGGGTGGTAGGAAGAAGCAGTTTTTGTTGAAATCGCCGTGACTGGTTGCTCAGGGGTAGAACCTTGGTCACAAGCTGCAGTGAAGACAAACATCAAGAGTCAGAAGAACTGAGATTCCCGAAACGTACCAATGGTAGATAAGAAAACAGACGGTCTCTGAGTGACTTCTAAATTTTAACGTCAAGGTTTTGTTTTCGAAGAGTCTCTATCTCGCTTGAGCATTTCGAAGGCCATTTATAAAGGCGTCTATAAATATATTCGACTTGGGATTCTTCTGCATTAATTGCTTTAAAATTTTAGTTTTTGCTTAGTGTTCTCGATTCAGGTAGGTAGTGTTTGGTGCGTTGGGGTGCAGTGGATATCGGCTCGGAACAGGTTCGAATTCCAGTTGAATTCATTGCATTCACTTATGTGCAAATAAAGGTATCAATCCGTCTCTTCCCTCCAGTTATGGGTTGAATAACAGAACAGATTAGGTTCTCTAGCTTTGGCTGGCAACCAGACTACCACAGAAAGCAATGGCAACCTACTGAGGGATAATCTTCTGTCCAGTCAGCCTTTCGAGACATGATCGCCCAAGCGTGTGCTACGTATGGCACCTAACTGACCGAGTGCTTAAGTGATTCACCATGTTTTCGTTTTTTAGTGAAGAGTATGTGTCAAGTGAAAAACTCGTTTTTAGGCTTTGATGTAAATTGCGTGCAGCAAATTTATGGCTTCTTCGTAGAAAGGGAGTCTAAAATTATCAAATAAACAGAATTTATTAGCCTTGTCTTGTCTACTTGTCGGTTGAGGGTACGCCACTTTAAGGTTTTCTACGAAGTTTTTAACGTTAAAATCCAATGGGTCCATTGCTCAGCAGCTGTGGTATGGACAGGTTCGACGTCGGATCTTTGTGCTCTTATAGTGGGTAGGCGTTCTTTTGAAGGGTAGTTGTATATTGTTGCAGATTAACTGAATTTGGCCTCGTTGTAGATAGCCCACTATAAGTCATAAAAAGATTATAAATCACGAAAAGCAAATTGAGTTGAGAAATAACATTTTATATATACACATATCAATTAAGGTTTTTACAATTCAAATAATCCTTTAAATATGGGTCCAACGGACGTTAAAATGTTCATGGCAATAAATACTGAAAATAGAATTAATGTTGTAAGTAAGGAATGTCTTTGATGTATCCGCTCCTTTGGTCAGTAAGTAGTTTTGAGACAGCGAAGAAGGAAAAGAGGGGTAGGGAGGCGAGCATAGTAAGGCGCTTGACGTCGGTCAAGGGGAGATACTAATTACTCTCGTCCCTCTCGAGTTTGTCTGGGTCTGTCTGCCTTTCTTTCTGTCTGGCGATGTTTCTGTATCGGCTTTTTATTTCGACTTTTTGGATTGCAGCAGATCATTTGGGAATTCACGCTTGTATTTGATTCTGGGCTTCCCATTGGCCGATAAATAAAATTCGCTTAGGCTCGCGAACTGGAATTTAATATTTAATTAATTTTTAGTTTTCAACCGGAACATCTGCGTCGATCCGGCTGCGCGCCGACTAGTTTTGGTCATTTACTTTTTGGTCGTGAGAGTGCAAACATCCGGTCCCTCGTTTTGCTCGGTCGGTATCACCACACTCTAATGCAACGTTCCATGTTGATTCTAAGACGAATAAATTATAGTGAAAAGACGAACGCAGGCATAACTTATAGGAGGCTTTATTCGACTAGAACGGAGTTTGAGCTGAACTATTTAAATACAGAAGGGGCGGTAATTCATACCACGAGCGTGACACAGATTCGAGTAACAATCTGTTCACGTATAAAATAAAAAAATGCTTTCTTAATTCGTCTTTGATAGTTATTAATATTTTGGTGTGCTACACTCTGATTTCTTTTTATAACCAATCAAAATGTAGCGCGCCAAAATTTTTTGACATTTTGATTATAAAACTGTATTAAGATTTCTCTAATTAATTTTCTGTTTTAGTTTTACTAAAATCTTCTTATTATCAATTGTAATGCATATTTAGTTCCATTGGTTCTATCGGCTTTGTAAATTTTAAATCTTAACTCCTATTCTAAGTTGTTCAATTTTATGCTTGAACAGGTTTTGTTTCTAATTCCATTGATTTTATTCAAATTAGGATTTTTTTTTTGTATATCGTGATACACGGTCGCTAAAAAAATCTGACTTCTCAATCAAATTGGAAAGAAATAATATTGTGTATTGTTTGTAGCTAAATAATTTACATCAACACAAAGAAAATTAAAATTTAGTGAAAAGAAAACGTTGTTTCTGGCAACGATTATTTTAAAAGATTTGGTTGTCAACACCAAAATTAGTTCAGTGCGAGTTAGGTAAGGGGAAGATATATTTTACTTTGTTCCAGGAATGTGTATTTATAAGCATTGACATCCATTGCCAAATGGGTGAGCGCCAAAATGGGTTTGATCGTGGCCTCCGCTATATTGGTAATATGGCGGAAGCCACGGTTTGGTGCCCTAGTGACTGGGCCAAAACAGGCGCCTCTTCGCTTGCTATTGGTTCTTCATAGAGAATTTAAAGATTAATTATTTACGTAAAAATAGATCAGCATTTATTTTCAACGATGTCTTTATTTTATTTACACATTTTTGCTCTTCTTATTTTCTGCTTTGTATAAATTATAATTTAAAGCAGAGGTTCCCAACCATTTTTGCGTCATCGCCCCAATTTTCAAATGAAAAAGATTTCCACTGCCAACCTGTATAGTAAATATTCAAAATCATAACAAAATTGTTTAGTACAATTTTGTTATATAAACAAACTTTATGGTGATCGCAGATGTGACACAAAGCCGAAACCCAGCTTAGACGCGGCACAAAGCCGAAACCCAGTGAGGATCGAACTCACTACTCAAGTGTAATGATTCTAATGATACACTCTTGCTAACCATTTACACTATGTCGTGGTACCCAACATAAACTGACTTTCTTCTTCTATATACCGTATCCCTTCAGGACGTAGGTGATCATGGCCTTTAACATCTCCCTATCCCTTGTAGTTCTTTAAAACCCTTTCTTTTAACCCCTTCCAAAACCTGCTCTGCCATCCATTGGCCCAAACTCATCAAATATGTCAAGCGTTGCTTTCCCCTGTTTCTCTTTCCCTCTATCTGTCTTCTTGTGAGTAGAATAGATTAGATTCTCCAAGTGATTTTATGATGTAGTAAAAATTACCACTGGGATGTAACAAGTATCGGAGGCTGCTGCTAACTTACAAATGAAAGCGAACTTGACCATTGAAAGCTATATAATTTAGTTTTATGATTAGGGTTAGCGTTGCAAGTGTTGGCAAAAAAATTAAACAATTTTTATTCATAATTATAAAATTACAACGAATATACACAACTAGCAACTAATAAAAATTAAGAGAATATTTTTTGTTGTTTTTGGCCTTACTTTATCTGATTTTATAATATAAGTACATATTTTATATCCAAAACGAAAATGTTATTTCGTCTGAAGAATTATTCGCATGTTAATGACCCATCTCAAAACTATAAAAAATATCAAAATATATCTTGTTTGCGAGAATATTTATATCTTATCTTGGAATGTGAACCAGTTATTCCCATTCAGTCTCATTTTTTTTTTTTATACAGGTTCTTTTGCATATCACCTTGAATATTTTTTTCGAGTATTATATACATGTTAGAGGGGAAATTGGTCATAAAACTTGCAAGAAACTTTAATCATTAACTTAAGAATTAAAGAAAATTCAATAGCAAAACTAGCACTACTTGTGATGATAATTTCAGGTGTACAAACAAAAAAACAGTTGAGATATAACAAAGGAAAGTTGGTGTAATTTAAAACTGATTGATAAAGTTTGGCAATCTTAAACTTTCATGTCTGAAAAAAAAACCCAAAAAAAAACAGTGTGTCAAAAGGATGGTTTTCCCTTGACACTGCTATTATTTTAACTACCTTCACTCCTCAACAATGTTTATTGTTTTTAAAAGCCATAATAAGAATTGTAAAAAAAACTAAACATATGATGACAGTGTATGTATACAATTTTTGTTCTTAAGAATTTATGAAAAAAATATTAAACACTATTTATTGACTGTTTATTTACAAGAATAGTTTTATATTTACAACATTCCAAAAACTATTACAATTAAAACTAATGCAATGCAATATTTATCATTTACCAATTTATAAAGAAGTAAAAATGAAAACAATTTTTTTTCATAAATTTAGAAAATATACTAACAAAATTATTAGAATATGTGAACCAACTATAAGGAAATCCTTATTATTTACCATTTCATAAAGTTCAAATCACTTAGCAACTACCTGATGTTTTGGTGATCCTTCCAATACACAACCTAATAAATAAATGGTATAAATAAACAATCTAATAAATAAAATTTATTATATTTGCTGTCAAGTCTCAAAAGAAAATACATAAATTAATTTTCCTATGTTTAGGTTTTATTAAAATTCTAATCATTGTTTTTAAAGAAAATTAACATTGCCAAAGAGTTCGTAGTTAAAATGATAATGGTGTCAAGGGAAAAAATTGTCCTTTTGACTCTCAATTTTTTTTTTGCTGACACGAATATTAAAGGCTTTTGAATGTTTTTATGAAATTAATGTTTTTCTTAGATGTTATAGTTTAAATAAAACGTCTGTATGTGCTTAAAAAGTGAATGATGATTTACATACAGCGAGAGAAAGAAGGAGTTTCAGAGGTAACCTTGATTGCAAGTTCGTCAGTGGAAATGGGTAGACAATTGAAGATAGTTCCTTTGAAGTTGAGGGTAGACAAAACAGAACCATGTTGAAAGTAAATGTATCAATTGAATTTTTCATTGGCAGTCCCAGTTATATTTCTTTTCAAAGGACCTAGATTTTGGACCAAAATAGAACCATCATATTTGTTCATAATTCTTCTTTATCATGTGGTAGTTTTATCATATAATATTTTGGTGCTTACGTATTATCGGGAGGACCTTTAAAAAAACGACTCAAAAATTAAAGTAAATTATTTATTGAAACGGTTAAAACAATAAAATAACATTACATTTGTAATTCCGGAGGCCAGAACGTCGCAATTGCTTCCAAAAGTGACTCAAAGACATCAGTACAGGCAACATGCTTCCGCCACATGAATTCGGCCAAATACGACTCCAAATGGTGACGTGCAGTGCCACAGTGCTTCTTGTTTCGCCACTTTGTCGATCCCCATAGGCGTTCCACTGTCTGCGTATGAGCCCCGGTGTTCGAATCCACAAAGTTGTACTTGTGGTTGACGTTGAGGTGATGAAAGCCTGATTTTTCCAGTTCCTTGGTGTTATAAGCGGGGAAAAAAAAGAAAAAGTAAAAATCAAAGGTCCTCCCGATAATACGTAAGGACCAATATTTTTTTATGGATGTATTACATAAAAAAATTAAAAATATATTTAGTTTCAATAAAACTGATTTTAAAATTTATAAAATTGAGTGTGCAAGCATAGTTTCTTTTGTGCCCACACTCCACTCATTAGAATTACAAGTAGCTCACACTCCACTCATTAGAATTACAAGTAGCTCACACTCTAATCATTAGAATTACAAGTAGTTCCTATTCCAATGATTCGAATTACAAGTAGCCTACACTATATTCATTAAAATTACAAGTAGCCCTCATTCCAATCATTAGAATTATAAGTAACCCACACTCCACTCAATAGAATTAAAAAGTAGCTTACACTCCATTCATTAGAATTACAAGTAGCCCACACTCCATTAGTAGCCCACAATCAAATTATTAGAATTGTAATTAGCCACACTTCATTCATTGGAATTACGAGTTTACTTCCTTATAATGTACAACAGAATAAATTTATGTTATTGTTACACTTTAAATTCTATCTTTTCTTTTCAATTTAAATGAACTCCTTGATATCATGTCACTTTATTTTCATTTCCACCAAAAGAGAAATGGAAGAACAATGCATAGATCACAAGTATACATTTTAAAATATCAGAAACTTAATTTCCCATGGGCCTAAAGCTAATTATAATTCTTGACTTTTTACAAAACAAAATTGTTCTAGCATTTACAATCAATGAAACATTGTGCATTGTCTGTTAGTTCTATAAGCTCCCATGTAGTATAGATGTTCAAAATTAATGAGTAAAGTTTAACATAGAACCAAATGTAAAAGCATAAATTCCTCTGACAAACATATGGAACTGTAAATGCTTCAATTCTACTGTTCAACACAAATGCATATACAGCTAATACTAAATTGTAACCAACTTAAAAAGTCAGTCTATTAATAGGATTTGTACTATCCACTCATTTTGAATTTGTATACAGCATTTTTTAATACTGTTGTGGATAAGTGTGTTCATGTTGGAAGGTCACCAGTGTGGATAGGTGGTAAGACTTTTTGCATTCTTGAATGGCTTTGAAAATATCCTGATAATTTTGTAGGTGAACCATTTGTGGAGGATTGAAGGACTATGGATTTGTATGAAACCAGGTTGAGAACCATCAGAGAATATGAATTCAACATTTTCAGGAATGGATTTCAAGATATGGAGATATTTTATATATCTTTATATAACAAATAACAAGATTCACAAAAGAGAGAACATATACTTAGTATGTACTCAGATAGCTGGAAGGAGTAAGAGAAAAAAATTATAATATTAGCAATTCTGTGTGTTGGAGTGCATGCATACAAGATATGCACCACATAGCCAGGTGACTAAGTCCCCAGGTGTGTGTGTGTGTGTGTGTGTGTGTGTGTCATTTTATATTTTGGAAACAGCACCAACTTGCAGGCATCTAGGTAGACTAGGTGGAGATAATCCCCACAATTTAAAGAAGGTAAAAATTATATCTTCAACTGTTTATTTCTTTCTTTTTTAGTTTCACAACTTCCAAAATCAGAGGAAAGATATTTCAATCAAATTTTAATGTAAGTAACTAAAAATTATTTTTGATTGTTGGAAATATAAAGTTGAGTATCAAATGACTATTCCTCATCCAAATTGATATTTTAAATATTACTTCTAAAAATGTTTATTTGTAAGCATAAATGTAAGTGGAAGTGTAAACAAAATATAAAAATTGCTTAATGAAATTTGGTAATCTCCCACAAAAAATCACTATAAAAATTTATCATAAAAGAAACAATTTTTCAACATGACCACTTAATTTTAACATTACTTTTTCTTTGGTTTGAAAGTTTGTTATTATCTCTATCAAATACTTTCTGTACAATACATGTATTTGTTTCTTCTTTGATTTATTTGTCTCTAACAAATACCCCGAAAGAAATATTCAGTCTGCTCTGAAATGTACCATGTTCAAAAGAAGTAATCATTGAACTGCCTATTCATTTCAAATATAGTTTATTTCATTATTCATATACCAGTTTCTAGGCAACTAAACTATATCTGTAAATGAATTTTAGAATTTATTAAAATAAAATTTTTTTAAAGAAAACTTTCCAGTGAAAATAATTGTACTGAACATTCATAGAATTTTCTTTTCTTTTTTCTACAATCACCAAAACACATTGTTGACAATTGCAAATAATTTTAAGAAATATACATTCTACTTATAAAGGCCATATTCTTGTTTAAAATTTACCAAATTTTTATATTAGAACATGGTATCTATTTTGTAATTTAAGTGTTGTTTGAGGTAAGGGATTTACTTCAGTTCCAATACTATATGTTCATAATTTATGACAAAACTGTACTCCTAAAAGGAGATAAGTTATGTTATATAATATTTTCATCTACTTGACTTCAATTTCAAAATGTTCTTTAAAAAGAGTTGTTAAAACAATTTTCTCTTGGAAATATAAAGTTAAATTTCACATTTCATTCACTCATTTCTTATAGAGATTTGTTTTTTAGAAATTAAAAAAACATTTTGATGGAGTTGAAAAAAACAACTGTAGACTAAGCCATGTATACAACAATTGTTGAACATTGATATTTCTGTGGAAAACAATTTTGAAAAAAAAGGAATTCTTGCATGCCAGCAATTTACAACATTTTACAAAAAGTATCTTTTTTAAATAAAAAACGCTATTATTTGTGATTATTTCTTATTATTTGTGTATTTTTTTTCTGCTTTCATAGTTCACAAATTTGCTAAGAATGGTAGACACAGTTGTGAGAAACTCAATCATTCCAAAAATAAATGGTAAGTTTGTTTTAAACATTTCCAGAATTTAAACTACAAACGTTCTTTAAAATATAATATAGAAATTATTATGGAGTCACCAACTGGGTGGCCTGTGATTGAATGAAAAACAACCAATCACAGGCTACCTTTTTAGATTTTCTGCAAACTTCCCACATGAACGGGTTTTACAAACTCCCTTCCTCTTTTGCTTGTTGGGACCTTACAGACAAGACTTCCCCATCTGCTCTCCGTCATCTAGACCCAGGATACGTGAGAGGATTTGACAGCAACTGAAGCACAGAAGTCATGGCTCTATTTCTACAACCCAACCATAATGACACAGGAAATATAAACTGTTAAAAGGATGCATCTTTCAGATAAGTTCCACAAACCCGACTGTTTGCAAGAGACTATCCTTTCTTCTTTTCTCTCTTTTTCTGTAAATACAAGTTTATAACATCTTCATCTGTGTTTGTGTTCCTTTCTTCTCACCTGCGTCACAATATTGTTACCAATTAAAATTGGGAAATTCCCAATAATAAGTAAAATCTTTTCATATATGCACTGGTAACTTTTCCCTTTGATAATGTTTTATAACTAAACAATGTAAATAGTTGCATGTATTCTGTAATAAAAATTATATATATATATATATATATATATATATATATATATATATATAAGGTGTATTTAGGGAGCAAGTCTTCATCCAAACAAGTTTTATTAAATTCCATCAATAAGTTCTGTCCAAGTTTTTATTATATCTTTCCAATTTCTGAATGAGGTTTTGTAAATTAGGATTGTAGTTTTGAATAAATTGATCAAAGTTCATGCATTTTTTCTCCTTATTTTCAAGTATAATTTATTTGTAACTTCAATTTTATAGAATAATTCATAAAGATAATGAGCTCTCTGGCTGGGTTTGAATATGCATCCTGTTTTTTAGTAGAACCTACTATCTGATTTAGCATGCTTTAGAGTGCTTGACAATAGAGGGCATCACAGTCCTTGAAGATTCTATTACAGTGTTTTCTTCTATTAGGGAAACCCTGCCAGGAGAAAACATTTGTTAAGTCTCTGGAATGCGCAGATAAGTAGATATAATTCAGACTGTTTGAAAAAATAAAACAGGATATCTACTCAAATATTGGTATCTACAAAATAACATTTGGTGTAGTAGAAAATAATGCTGAATAATAAAATCCATTGATTCCTCTCTCTCTCTCCTCTCTCTCTCTCTCTCTCACACACACACACACACACAAACTTGGAATTGTAAAACTGCTGGTTCTCTTTACCTGGATTTATATATATATATATATATATATATATATATATATATATACAGATTTTTTTTCCATGTGTTTGAATGAGTCCTAATTGAGCTATGGTCAGAGACATGTAATGTGAGTATTTTTGATAAGCATTTAGAGATAATACAATAATATTTTCAGAAATTAAATGAAATTGGTTAGACAAAAATTGGTTACTCAAAACATATTTAAAAAAAAATGTAAATTTAAAATTCTCAACCTCCCATTTCCTTTGTGCATCAACATAAACATCACATAAAGAACGAAACGCATCAGATAAAGTTTTTTACACTATATATATATATATATATATATATATATCGTTTGTGATAATGTTTACTGCCAAGATTGTTGTTTTTCAGTTTTCATTAAGAAAACTGAAGTTGTTCATTAACCAAAACCAACTCATAAATAAACCAATGGTGAAGAACTGCAACATTGCATGTCAGAATTTTAAACTTTTTCCATAACTGTAGAAGGTAGTATGTTAAGTCATTTGAATATCTGGGAAGTAAGGTAAACAACAGTGCATCTCCTGATGATGAAATTGTCAACAGACTCTCCAAGGCACAGGATACTTTTAATAAACTCCATCATTTCATGGAATGAAAGGAGTATATTATTAAGACAAAGGGAGGTCTGTATAGAGCTGTTGTTCTCACAACCTTACTTTATGGATCTGAGTCTTGGACAACATCCAGAGCACACATTGAGAAACTTGATGTCTTTCACAAGTGTTGCCTCTGTACAATCTGTGGTTACATATTTTCAAAACAGATCTTTCTACAAAAACTGGTATTGGTGGAATTGAATCCTTTTTCATTCAGTCATATTTAAGATGGGCTGGTTCTGTTGTATTTAATGCCAAAAATTCTGATGTACAACCAATTGCTTGATGGGGCTCGAAACATTGTAAGGCATACAACATCTTGATGCACTGTGTTTGGAAACTAAAATTGATCTTTCATGCCAATTTCTGCATTTGTGCAATGATCAAGTGCCCAATATGTCATTTGTTCTGCAAATCCAAGACTGGATTAGAAGGTTTGCACCAGCTATAAACATCCAAAATCTGGGTCTGCATCAGAGTCTTCTGATTCCCAAACGGATGGTTTCAAATATTCCCTCTGCAACCTGATGGCATACACAAGACACAAACACAAAACTTGATGTTTTATGTACCAAATGAATTGAAACTGACGAGAGAGCACTTCATATAGCCTAGTATTATTTGGCATATGAGCAATAACAGTAACTTTAATCAGTAAAATATTGTTATGATCACATTTTTTTAAAAACGTTTAAGCTTTGTTCATTATTTGTTGCAAGTACATGGCTATCATTGTTTATAAATTTTATTTTAGTCTTGTTATATGAAATACAAGTTATAAGAGTACTGTCTTAAGAGTACAACATTAACTATGTTTTTACTCTCTTCAAGCTCTTGAAAAATTGCAGGAAAATTAAAAATATCACTTCTTTTTATTTTTACAGAACAGGGAAGAATTGGTCTTCCTTTGATTTTGATGGATGGTGCTTCGCTTCAGAGTACATCACTAAAAGTTGGAAAGGTCAGTACTTACAGGAAACATTCAATTATTGTCTTATTAGAAATTATTCAATTATTGGATTTTACAGGAAATATTCAATTATTTTATTTTACTGTAATATAAATGATGTGAAGAAAAATATTCAAAAAATGTTTTTTTGGAGCTACCACACTTTTATAAAACACAAGTTGACAAATGTCATCTTAAATATTTTTTAATATCCAAGGCATTTCTATTATAATAAAATATGACATGATATTTGTATACAGAAATGTTTTTCTATTCTTAGAGATGTATAAATCTTCAAATACAAATTTTAAAATTTACAAATCTGGTAGATTCATTAAAGTTAAAATTTTTCTTTCTGGACTGTTTCCATTGGTTCCTAAATTTTTTTTCTCTGTGATTAAATTTTGAGAATTAAAATTTGTTCACACCTCACCAAAGCAAATTCCCACAGCAGAGAGAGAGAGAGAGAGAGAGAGAGAGACAGACAGACAGACAGACAGACAGACAGATATATATATATATATATATATATATATATATATATATATAACCGTGGATTTGAAGTCAGAACATTATCACTGATTACTCTCGCCTTCAGTTTGTGGATCCCAGTTACTATATTCTTAATACTGAATGTGATGCAAAAATATCACAATGATAAAATTGGTCAATAATTATCTATTATACTGGGATTCATACATGCAATTGCATGTAATCCATAATATTCTAAATTTGGAAATCATATTTATGAATTTTTTTAAACTGATTCTAAAGCTTTGATTGTCTTTTAATTATTCAGCCTCACATAATATCCTTTTCTGTTGCACCTATGAGGTGCATCATTTGGGAACTACTGGTTTAGAGTGTTATTGTATCTAAGACTAACAATGTTGGTTGATTCATTTAAATATTTAATTTGCTTATGCATAAATACTTGTTCTGACTTCTCTCAAAACCAAATAAAGATATTTTCAGTATATTCCTCATATATATATATATATCTTTTCCAGTATATCTATATATATAAAAGGCAATCTGTGAGTCTGTGTGTGAGTGTTCCCTATGCACGCCTACAGTTTTTTAAGTTACGCCATTCAAACTTTAAGTTACGCCATTCAAACTTTCTAGGGACACATATCTACAAGGAAGCCAGGTCGACACATACTTTTTGAGTTTAAGTTCAGCAATTTTCCCTTTCACACTTTTTGGCCATTTGCTCCGTAAAACATCTAAGATCTATGGTTGCTGAATTACGTCACAGAAATCAAATCACACGTGTCAAACGTGACTAAAATATTTTTTTATTAAAAAAAGAAAAATGAGCCTTTATATTTCATTTTTATTCCGATGTTTTACATCACAAAAATCAAATCACATGTGTCAAACACGACTAAAATATTTTTTTATTAAAAAAAATAATGAGCCTTTATATTTAATTTTTATTCTGATATTTTAAAAATTCATTTGGTCAACAAAAAATGTGAATATTTTTCCCCTTAATTTTGAAACAAAAGCAATATTTTTTTAAAAAAAGTGTTTTTTCAAACAAAAACAAAATATGTAAAATAAAAAGTGGCATCTTCTCCCAGTACTAAAATGTTCTGAGTTGCATGGGCAACACCGGGCTATGATGCTAGTATATGATATATTGGAAAACATGTATTTACACATAAAGAAATGAAAAACACACACATACACATATGTAGGTGGGTATATTAGTAAATCTGTAGCCTAAGAATGAAAAACATATATTTTACACTACAAATGTTTATTTTTAATATAATCTCCTTCCTTGTTAATGCACTTTATTTACATATATTGAACATTATATTTTAACTACCTTCACTCCTCAGCAAAGTTTTTGTTTTAAAATACAATGATTAGAATTGTCATAAAACCTAAACATGATGAAAGAGAAATTATACATTATTTTCTTTTTGAGAATTTATAACAAAAATATTAAACACTATTTATTAGACTATTTACATTTTTCGGACTATTGTTCTAATTTTTCTTGCCATTTGTACAACGTTTCAGCTGCCACATGCTCTGGCCTTCTTTAGGTGCTAAGAATTTCAAACCAAACCCTTTATTATGATCACTGGGGTATATCATTCTCATTTCTTGTGTGAAGCCTCTTTTGGTAGTCATGAGCTATCTCCTTCTAACAGGACTCTTTAAGTTACTTGTTCACCACTGCCTGGTATTGAACTCACAACTCTTTGGGTCAAGTCACTGGCACTAACCAACATCTATATCTACAAAAAAAGATGCTTTGCACAAGGAATGAGAATACCCCATTGATTGTAATAAAGAGTTTGGTTCAAAATTCCTAACACCTGAAGAAGGCTGGAGTGTACAATGACCGAAACGTCATACAAATGGCAACAAAGATGAGGAAAATAGTCCGAATAATGCAAATAGTGTAAATACTACCTCATCTCAGAAATATAGAAAAATACTATTTATTAGATTGCTTATTTACAAGAATAATTTTATAATTACATCATTCTAAAAACTTATAATTAATTTTATAATTACATCAATTAAAACTTATTCAATGCAATATTCATCATTTACCATTTTGTAAAGTAATAAATATCAAGAAAACTTTTATTCATTTACTAATTTATTAACATACGTAAATCAGCTAAAAAAAGAAATTCTTATTATTTACCATTTTATAAAGTTTAAATTGATTGGCCAATATTTTGCCAACAATTCCAATAAACAATGCAATAAACAGTGTAAATAAACACATAAATAAAAAAACACATTGTTCACATTATTCGGACTATCATCCTCATCTTTATTGCCATGTCTACAATGTTTCAGCCATTGTACACTCCAGCCTTCTTCAGATGCTAGTAATTTCAAAATAAATACCATTTATTAATTTTGTTGTAATTCTCAAGAACAAAGAGAATGTAAATTCACTTTCATAAATTTAGGTTTTATTGTTACAATTCGAATCATTGCTTTTTAAAACAATAAACATTGCTGAGGAATGAAGGTAGTTAAAATGATAGCAGTTTCAAGGGAAAAACCTCCTTTTTATACTCCATTTGTTTTGTGATACAGGTTTTTTGAAAATTGGCAAACTTGGACCATGTTTTTTTTTAATTTTGGACTTTTAAATTATCTTGTAATTTTATTTCTGATTAAATGATATTTTGTCTGGAACAGTTTTACATATTTGTTTGTTTCAATATTTGCTTAAGATAAAAACCAGTGATTTTTTTGTCAGAAAATATATTTTTTTCTGTACATTCTTAGAATTGAAAGTTATGTTCATTCAATCTGAAATTAATCTTTTGAGTTTTTAGTGGGGAAGAGTTTGATTAAATTAAATTATATTGCAAAAGTGAACCCTTGTTCTATGTTCATTTTTACTCAAGTAGTAGATCTTTTTCATTTGTCCATCATATCCACTATTTTAAAGTACAGAAGTTTATAAAGAACAAAATAATAAAGTTGTGATTTATTTTCTTTACAACTAAGAACTCAATCTGTGCTGCAATGTAATCACTGACTCCAGTCCTAACTAAAAATGTAATTTAATATTTTTTCCTTTGAAATTACACACAGGAATTTGGATGAAGATGAACAGAAAATAAAGCCCCAGTTTAGCATTAAATATATTAAATCTATGCTGTAAACTGGACATCTAAGGGCTTTGTTTTTTGTTAGATGTATATTCTTAAATGACCCTCCAGTTTGATATTCCTTCATTTGCTCTCATTTTAAAACTTAATATTTCTCAAAAAGGCAAAATTTCCAGAAGAAATGATGGCCATATTTAGAAAAAACAGATCAAAATAGTTAAGAAAAATAAATTTTTAACAAAAATAGACTGGGTCATTAAACCAAATTTTAATCAAATATTTTAATTTGTTCATTTGACAGTAAAATCTTTAATTTCTTTTAATTTTTTTATTTTACAGCGCTGCCTAATCATTGGCACAAATTTCCATATTGACTTTATATAATGGAATACAAGAACAAATCATCAAATATTTGACCTGTCCAGTGGATTGAAAAGCTTCAGGCAGAAGAAACAATCAACATGGGACCAATGAGTTCTGTATGAATGCAAATAAAATAAATAATTGTTTCCTAAGACTTGCATTTTCTAAGTAGAAATATAGAAAATAATAACTAAAAAACTAAGTTGAGAACCCTTTGGTAAATACCAGAATTGAATTTGTTTGTTTATATTTAATTATCAATGAAATGCTTTAAAAATGATTATTGCATTCGTTCTCTTTGTGTTATTTTTCAAAAAAATTCTTTGAACCTGTTATGAATATAATTTGTATGAATATTATTAATTTCATTGTCAATAAGAGATCAATGAAAGTAGAAATTGAATGGTTAACATTTTCACATAAACATGTACATTTTCATATACCCAAGTATGTATACCTGCACACTCATAAAAAGATTTCACCCTTAACTACACAAATTTTTATCAAAGCATTTATTCTTATTATACAATAATACATAAACCATAACATGAAAAACCTATATTCGGGATAATTTACAAACAAAAATGTTTCTCTGTGATTATTTAACCCATTTACCCCCACTGTAGAATCTAGTTTTACAGTCACACCTCACTTAGCAACTTAGCTGCATAACTCCCCCCAACCCTGACTATAAAATCTTATTTTCTTTCTGTAACTTAGGTAATTTTATGATATATTTTTATATTTTTTGCTGATTGTTTTCTTTCTTCAAAATAAAGTGAGAAATAAATAAATAATTTTCTTAATTGTATTTCCAGTATGCAAACCAAAGTAATGTACAGAATATAGAACTGATTTTTCAATTTGTTTATTATGTTTACTGCTCTATAGTGATGAATAAACATTTAGAAATCATTTAGAAACGTTATAAAAATGACATTAAAGCCATCTGAAGTTGGTAGACACAGACCCAATACATTTGTAGCATGTCTGAAATAGCAGCCAAGTACAACTTCTCTTTTAGTTACAAGATCATTGAAACTGAACCTGGCCATTAAGTGAGTAGTGTTTGTCATTTTAAAAATAAAAATGCAGTATTAATTTTAAGTTTCTAAAAAAATCTTGCATTAATTATAAGTTTGAAAAAATCCTGTATTAAGTATAGGTTTTTATCAATAAGCATTAAATGATATGTTTCTATATTTAATCATTAAATGATATTGCATGTATATGAACATTTATGCATCTATAAGTAGAAAACTTACATGATAAAAATATAGTTTCATCGTGTGCCATATTTATGAGTAAAAATGCTTAATATCGAAGGTATGACATATGTAAATATAAAAGTGGACACTCGGGTCAGCATCAAGGAATGACAGTTTCCTGTTTCCCACCATTTTCATGCCATCTCAAGAATGAAACAGACCATTACCACTTGATGTTGACCTCAGTGTTCAGTTCTACACTTATATATTAATGTATGTTTCTTTTAAATATGTTTCATTGGATATGACAGATAAGGAAAATTTAATCAATCTCCTATTCAAGTCTTTCCAGCATTCTTACAGTTTTTCTGTTTGTACTTCAACCAAACAAAAATGTAAGAATAGTGAAAAGGCTGAATTGTTGTCAAATATTTATATTCAATGGAACATATATATAAAAGAAGACATTTGTGAAAAACACTTTGATGTTTAAAATTTTATTTTGCCATCAACATTTCACTTTGTACAAGCATCTAAAAAAATTTAAGGCAAACGTTGTTACCATGGCAATCTTGCTCCTTAGAAATACTGTGGTTAATATGGAAAATTTTAAGAAAAATTAAAAATATATAACTGAACAAATAAGTGAAATTTTTACACAGGAATACATTAAAATAAAATGTAAATATGGTGATTAGATATAAGGAAATATATATATATATATACATATATATATATATATATATAAACAAAGATTTGTACCCACAGAAACAACAAATTGCTTTAAACAATATTGACATCATTGTGCTAACCTGAGGAACCTTTTTGGCCAACACTTTTCAAAGGTATTCATTGGTGTTATTATGAATAATAAACCAGGACAAGGAAAAACAACAAAAGTTTTACTTGCAAAACGTGGGAAAGAAGGAGCTCATCTGAAAGTAAATTTTAATCAAATAATTAAAATGTGTGTGTGTGTGTGGAGGGGGGAATACACAGCTCCATAAGAGTGATAAAATAGAAAAATATAATGCTCACAGACCCTCCAGTAGTTGTAAAGAGTGAATAAATCGTTCTTTCTGCCTGCACAGGCTCGGCTGATGAATCTTAAGGCAAACAGTTTCCAAAACACGTAAATGATAAGCTGAACGAGCACTGTGCAGGACAGAAAATCATGTGTCCTCGGACTGAGAAACCCACTCCTGATTGTCGAGCAAATGCTGATCCATAGCTGACTCCAGAACCACCTGAGTTGTTTTTATGGACCGTTGAGGGCTACCCGAACAGATATTTGTGGGAACATGCTGCGAAACTCGCGTCTCCAACCTAAGATTGGTTTGTCCTATGTAAACCGCATCACAGCGGCACTTGAATTGATAAACAATAGAATTTTTGCGAAAATAGGACAACCTATCCTTAGTAAAGGAAGGAAACGCAGTTCTAGTTTGAAAAACAGCATGTAATTTCACTGAAAAGTACCCAGACGAAACACACACTGAAACCTTGTCAGTTAGAATTTGACACCTCCCACCAAGCCACAGCAATTTTAAATATATCGGACAGCAACTAGGTCCAAAGACTACTGGCTCTTTATAATGCCTGACTTTCCTATCAATCACACATTTGACTACATTAGTAGGATAACCATTTGCTTCAAAAATACCTTGCAGGTACACAAGTTCACTGTAACAAACATTCAGGGGAACAAATTTTAAGGGCATGGTGAACCAGAGTCTCAATCAAACCTATTGTAGCAGCCACAGATCTATTTCCTTTAGCGAATCAATGCCCCCGACGGGAGATTCGGTCACTCACTGACCAATCAACAGGCGGAGCGCATTGATTCCTCTCTAGAACTATTTTTCCTAGTCCTGTTGGTAGAACGGAGGAAAGCCAGAGAGAGCCATGAGCCCGCGGCAGTAACGGACGTCTCTCCCACATCGCTGCCACTGATTCCCCATGGAATGCTTTCGCGGAAGACGCTGCTGCTAGCTTCACCATGGACACTGACATACTATCTGCTGCTAGCTTCACCATGGACACTTACATACTATCTGCTGCTAGCTTCACCATGGACACTTACATACTACCAATCTTGTACGTTTACTATGTAATAAACCATTCTTTGTTGTTATTCTAAAAGCAAGTTTCGTCATTCATTTGTGTGCCTAAAAAATATAGTGTTGGGGAAATTAATCATTTCCCATTAACCCCTAAAAAATGGTGACCCCGAATGGCACCTTAGGATGGCGAAACAAATTTTTAAAAAAATAACAACACGAAACTCGGCTTCCACTTTCGGACAACAGTACAAGCAAAGTTAAAAGGAGAGAGAGAAAAAGCTCCCTTTACTCAAATAACATTTTTTTGAACACGTGCCTTCACAAAAAAAAAACCAAAAACTTTCCGACGGGGATGTATCTTCTTTTCAGCCCGTACACAAGAAAAACACCAACTCAAACAGGCATAACGAACATTACATTTTGTTCAAAGAAAGTTTAAAAAAAAAAAAAAGAAGAAACTTACTACTCTGCTCTTTTCAACTGACCACGTGGTACAAAAAAATATATTTTTATTGCAATAACAAAAAAAAAAAAAAAAAAAGGAAAAATACAAGTGAGTAATACACTTTTACATTTTATTTTTTCGAAAGTTAAAGCTAAAAGAGCGCCTCCTTCCTTAACATTTAACTTTCCCGCCTAAATGGTGATTGGGCGACGCCATCTTTAATTCCAACTTTTGTTTTTAAGACAGGCCTTGAAACTGACAGTTATCTCCCTTACTAAGGAACCTTAAAGCAGCACCTTTCTCTCGTTTAACACGAATATCACTATTTTCTTGTGTCTTTTGAAATGTTTTCCCTTTCATTTCTTTCTCATTGAGACGTGTTTCTTTGATATTTTTTTTCTTTTTGGTGGTCTGTCGTCACGCTATATATTAAAAAGAAAATGGCGACTACTTTACCTGCTTTCGCGGGCGACGTTCGAGTTTGGTTTGCCTAACTCGAGTCATATTTTATAGCGAACAACGTCGTGGAGGAGCGGCAATTGCCTATTTTATTTAGTGCATTTCCCGCGTCATTGACACCAGTTGTCAAAGATTTGATAACTAACACCCCCCTTAATGCTACTTATGACAGTATTAAGTGGGAAGTTCTGCTCCGGACGTCGCTATCAGCGGAAAAGCGGTTCCAAACTTTAGTCAATGACGAGCTGTTGGGAGACCGCATGCCAAGCGAATTGCTCCGCAGAATGAGAGAGCTGGCAGAAGATGTCCCTGCTGATAGTGCCTTTATAAAGCAACTTTTCTTCTTAAGATTGCCCCCTCAAGTAAAGGCAATTCTGGCACCCATGGTAGAGAAAAGCTCTGTAGACGTAATAGCGTCCTCTGCAGATAAAGTGATGGAATTCACCAAGGGGCCTATTACCGCGTCCATTCTTCAGCCAAAGAAGAATGGACGCAGCAGAGAGGGTAGAGACTCTTCTTGAGTCTCTACCCTCTCTGCTGCGGGGAACACAAGCGAAGGTGCCACACAAGTGGCGATACTCAAAGCTTTAGTGCAGCTTACCAATGAAGTAGCTAAATTAACTGTAATCAATTCACAACCGCCTAGACGTGGACATAAAAGTCGTTCGCCACCCACACACCACCGCCGCCAATCAAGCAAGCCAGGACTATGCTATTATCACAGTTGTTTTGGCGCTAAGGCTCAGAGGTGCAAAATGCCCTGCTCCTTTTCAAACCAGGGAAACTTAAATCTGGAGAGCTGAGCACGGCACACTCTCCACAAGATTTATGTAACAACTGTGCCTATTTTATCACTGACTCCAGGTCCCAAGCACGTTGTTTGGTTGACACAGGAGCAGCTTGCAGTATCTGGCCACTGAAACTCCTCACTGAGAAGCCGCCACTGTCGCCCATCACACTGCAAGCGGTAAATCACTCCCCTATTCCCACGTACGGTCAAATTTCTCGTTCTCTGGACTTGGAATTACGGAGAGACTTTACATGGATTTTTACTGTAGCTGATTTACCATACCCCATTCTAGGCTCGGACTTTCTGCACCACTTCAACCTTTTAGTGGATATGCGCAAGCGACGACTTATTGACGGCAATACGGAACTTTCCGTCATGGGTTTTAAGGCAAATATCTCACCTATCAGCCCGGTATTTTTCATTACCGCCACTGACGACCCATACCAAACATTACTACGCTCTTACCCAGAGTTAACTAACTTAAATTTCGTTGTGAGCAAATCAACTCACTCTACAAAACACCACATCGAGACCACAGGCGCTCCGGTGTTCTCACGCCCTCGCCGCCTCCCTGCTGATAAACTAAAGGCGGCGAAGGCAGAATTTAACCATATGCTGCAGCTGGGAATTATACGCCCCTCGTCCAGTCCATGGGCTTCCCCTTTGCATATGGTTCCAAAGCGTTCTGGAGATTGGCGTCCGACTGGGGACTATCGACGACTAAATGCCATTACGGTACCTGATCGTTACCCAATCCCACATATACAAGACTTCGCTTCATCCCTGCATGGTTGTAATACCTTCTCCAAACTAGACCTCGTTAAGGCTTACCATCAGATACCAGTGAACCCAGACGACATACCCAAAACTGCAGTAACTACTCCATTTGGAGCGTTTGAATTTTTAACTATGCCTTTTGGTTTGCGAAACGCGGCTAGTACCTTCCAACGCTTCATGGACGAAGTAGTGCGTGATTTGGACTTCGTCTATAATTATATAGATGACATCCTCGTAGCAAGTGCCTCACCTGAGGAACATGTTACTCACCTCCGCCTACTTTTCGAACGGTTTCAAAAGTACCAGGTGAGGATTAACCCTGGTAAATGTGTTTTCGGTGCTTCGTCGCTAACTTTCTTGGGACACATTATAAGCCCCGAAGGGATATCTCCCTTACCTGAAAAAGTGAAGGCTCTACAAGACCTTCAACCACCCACTTCACTTCGCCAACTGAGACACTTTCTCGGTCTGCTTAACTATTACAGACGTTTCATCCCACACTGTGCGGATCTCCTGTCTCCTCTGTCTGACATGTTACGTAACAGGAAAAAGAAAAGTGAGCAGATTTCGTTGAATGACATACAGCTAAAAGCCTTTAACGAAGTGAAGAAGAAATTAGCGACAACATCGCTACTTGCACATCCTGTACCCGACTCCCAGTTTTCATTGGTCGTTGATGCATCGGGCACAGCTGTAGGTGCAGTTTTGCAACAGCAACACCAACAACAGCTACAACCTCTCGCTTATTTTTCGAGACAGCTGAAACCGGCAGAACAACGTTACAGCACGTTTGGCCGTGAACTCCTGGCAATGTACCTCGCAGTGAAACACTTTCAGCATTCACTAGAGGGCCGACAATTTGTGATCTACACCGATCACCGTCCGCTTACTTTCGCTCTGCGCTCAAAGCCGGACAGATATTCTCCTCGCGAAACTCGCCACTTGGATTTTATTTCGCAATTTACAAACGATATCCGACATATCTCTGGTGAACAGAATGCTGCGGCAGACGCCTTGTCTCGCCTTCCCATTAATTCACTGTTCTCACCTTCAGATATCGACTTACGACGGATGGCCTTTGACCAACCACACCTGGACACCTTTGATCTATCGTCACCTGAATTTGCAACTTGCAAGTTCGCATACTTACCAGTGCCTACTGCAGATACGCAGATCATCTGTGACACCTCAACAGACGCACCTCGACCTTTTGTTCCGATGACACATCGTAGGATTGTTTTCGACACACTACACCAATTGGCACACCCCGGACCCAAAGCCACAGTGAAGCTGATTACAGCTAGATTTTTCTGGCCAAACATGAGGCGTGATATCACTGCCTGGACACGTTCTTGCGTATCCTGCCAAAAATCAAAGGTGCACAAACATATCCGTGCACCCCTCGGATCATTCAGCACCCCAGACGTTCGGTTCAGCCATATCCATATTGATCTGGTTGGACCATGGCCGGTCAGTCAGGGATTTACTTACCTCCTGACCTGTATAGATCGCTTTACACGGTGGCCCGAAGCTATTCCCCTAAAGGACATTTCAGCTGAATCCGTAGCGCAAGCCCTTATATCAGGCTGGATAACGCGTTACGGAGTTCCTACAACAATTACCACTGACCGTGGCAGACAATTTGAATCCCACCTATTCTAGGAACTTTCCAGAATTTTAGGGATCAATCGAATTCGAACTACGAGCTATCACCCTGCTTCTAACGGGATGATAGAACGCTTTCATCGCCAATTAAAGGCCGCATTACGTGCCTATTCTGACCAACAGCGATGGAGCGAATATGTACCTGTTGTTCTTCTTGGCTGTCGTGCAGCTATCAAAGAGGACCTAGGATACTCTCCAGCAGAACTTGTCTATGGAGTACCTCTATCATTACCAGGTCAGATGTTGAACCCTATAGATTTAACAGGAACAGATCCTGCCTTGTATATAAACAGACTGCAATCTTATTTTGGTAATCTCCCACCAATGCACCCTAGGGAATAGACCATCAAATCATCAGTCCCAAAAGATATTTCTTCATGGACTCACATTTTTCTAAGAAGGGACGCTGTCAAAGCCCTCTCACTCCACCTTACACTGGCCCTTACCGCGTGCTTTCACGCACTGACAAACTTCTCACTCTTGACATTAGTGGCAAAAAAGAAACTGTATCTATTGACAGGGTGAAAAGAGCCTTTCTTAACACAAACACACAAGAGCCACATATTCCCCCTACTTACATACATGAACATATCTTTACACCCGTGGAAAAAAATACGATGCCATCAGACAACTATGTCACCACCACACGCAGTGGTCGACGAGTACATTGGCCCAAAAAGCTCTGTAAAACTGTTTATATATAAATTGTACCCTTCTTTGTTTTCTGGCCGCTATCTTTTTCTCTGTCGGCTTTCCGCCTAAGCAGGGGGTGATGTAGCAGCCACAGATCTATTTCCTTTAGCGAATCAATGCCCCCGACGGGAGATTCGGTCACTCACTGACCAATCAACGGGCGGAGCGCATTGATTCCTCTCTAGAACTATTTTTCCTAGTCCTGTTGGTAGAACGGAGGAAAGCCAGAGAGAGCCATGAGCCCGCGGCAGTAACGGACGTCTCTCCCACATTGCTGCCACTGATTCCCCATGGAATGCTTTCGCGGAAGACGCTGCTGCTAGCTTCACCATGGACACTGACATACTATCTGCTGCTAGCTTCACCATGGACACTTACATACTATCTGCTGCTAGCTTCACCATGGACACTTACATACTACCAATCTTGTACGTTTACTATGTAATAAACCATTCTTTGTTGTTATTCTAAAAGCAAGTTTTGTCATTCATTTGTGTGCCTAAAAAATATAGTGTTGGGGAAATTAAGCATTTCCAATAACCCCTATACTATCTTGCGGGTCTTTGGAACGAACGAGTTCCAACTGGTATATAAACCAGTAAAAGTGGTAAATTTTAATTAATTGATTAAAATTTACTTTCAGACGAGCTCCTTCTTTTCCCTGTTTTGTAAATAAAACTTTTGTTGTTTTTCCTTGTCCTGCTTTATTATTCATAATAACGCCAACAAATACCTTTGAAAAGTGTTGGCCGAAAGGTTACTCAGGTTAGCACAATGACGTCAATATTGTTTAAAACTATATATATATATATATATAAAATAAAATGATTGATATTTAATGCATGCAATTAAAGAGCAATTATTGTCACGAACAGGGTGAAGTTTCGAAGGATACTCGAATTTTTATCTGATAAAAATCTATGATCTGTGTCATAAAAAAAATTATTTTTTTTGTTGAATATTTTACCCAGATTGGCTTAGGAATATGGTTCGGGTATAAATAAGGATTCAGCAGACAAAAATTTGGGTAACCGAAAGAAAACAATAAAATAAAGGTATCAGCGATTCAGTAAAAAGAAATAAAAGCGATCGTAATAGCAACAAAACAATTTAATTCATAACTTGAAGGAAATATATTTTTAAATTCAATGTTCACAATAAAGAAAAAGAAGAAATATCTCAGACAGTTTCATATCTGGGTGAATTAATGTTCACTTGGGGAATAAAGTTGTTGAGAGCGATATCTCAGACAATTATTTTATATCCACACGAATTTATGTTCACATGGAGGATGAAGTTATTTCTTCAATGTAAAAGGCAATATTCTATCAAAGAAAATTATTTCTACTTATTTCTTTTCCCTTTTATCTACGATCTGTCTTCTTCATTTCGCAGAGCGTCTACTTCTGTTTTGTTTACGTTGCCAGGAATATGAGCGTTTCTAAGGCTCTTTTTCTTAGTTACTATGGATATGAGTGTCTTTAAGACTCTTTTCTTTGTTGCCATGGATATTCTCATCACTATATATATATATATATACATCCCTCACCGATAGCACAACTCTGAGTTTCATGCACATTACAATGATGAGTGCTGAGTGTTGACTGACCATTACATAATTTAAGTTTTAATAACAATATCTGGTTAACTTAATGCTAGAGCAGTTCATATATATTTTATTAACACCAGCACTCAATGTATGATATCTTATATATATATATATATATATATATATATATATATATATATATATTATTGGTCCTGATCTAACATCTTTACTTCAATCACTTTCCCGCTGCTATAAAGTTGCCTCCCTGTGCTTTTCCTATAAATACTTAGTCTGGTAATTGTTTGGAAGAGTTCTTCACTTTGGTACTTAAACTTTTTTAAGCACAAAATTAGACTGGTGATGAGATCTCATCAATTTACAGTTAAGTTGGCTTGAGGTAACTAAGTTCTATGCTAACAATTTCTTCTTTTGCACTTCTCACTTATAGAACTCTCTTTCAGCTCCATGCTTTCCAATCAACTTTAATCTTCCAAATTGTTTTAACACAATGTTAATGACTATTGTCTTCCTGATTGCCCTATTGTTTACACTCCTTAGTAATGTTTCCATTTACTAATTCTTTCACACTCAGTAACCCATTGTGTCTTAATGGCTTTACTGCCTTGCATGGGAGGAAGTCAATCAAAATATATATATATATATATATATATATATATATATATATTTACGTACATTTTATCCTTGATATTTAGCAGTAGGCTTATGGCTATTTTATATTGAAACACTGGTTCTTGGAAATACCAGATGCTGTAAACTTGGACGTGCAGATGGTGTAATGGATAAGTGCTTGGAATTGCTGAACTAAGATCCAAGTTTCAGTTCCATTTGAGTTCATTATGTTCACTTATATGCAAATATCATTGGAAAAGGTATGAATCCAACACTTCTACCTCCAGCTATGGGTTAATTGGTAAGACTTGTATCACTAAATCTTTATTATCTCCATCCCTACCCCAAAATCTTACAATCTAAAGATATTTTCTGGCTTTTCTACCATGGCCTTAACACAACTTCAGAAACTCCTGCATCTCTTCTGGATGGTCTCTTTAAGTTGGTGAAAGCTTCCATAATCCTTGCCTTCAGTTCATCTTTGGTGTTACAAGGATTTTTGCTCATCACTCACTCAAATGCACCCCCACACATAATAATCAAGCGTGTTGCAGTCTGAAGAGTTAGGTGGCCAGATGTATGGTGTGATGTGACATAGTCACAGAAATTGTCTGACAGCCATAGTTGGGTTCTGCTGCTTGTGTGGCATGATGCCAGACATAGAATCTTTCAGCAGCCATCCTCTTGACCCAGAGCAGCACTACTTCAAGACACCTGATGTAGGCCTCCATGTTGAATCTGAGGTTCTCACCAACAAATTCAAGGGTATTTTTTTTCTCTCAGAATGATCAGAGGGAGTTTTTCAATTTACCGTACCTTCTTAATCATCTTTTTCTGAATCCTCTGCACTGTCCTCATATTGACACCCAAACACTCTGTATTGAAGCTTCTGGCATGAATGCCAAGCATTACAGAATTTATGCAAGAGTGAATTGCATCATGTTACTTTTTTTTTCTCACAGATAGTGCTCAACTGACCCTACTATACTGTGCACTTGACAAAATAAAAAACAATGTGCATGCATGAAATATAAAATGACAACAATTTACCCATCACACCCTATATATGCATTTCATTAAATGTCAGGATGTAGCCAACTAAATCTTGAGCAAGGGGTATATTAGCAATGCCCAATAATTAGCTGATTAACAAGTACACCTTATACAAGGAATCAATTATTATTTTTATTAATCAAAAAGCACAGAAAATGTATTTGCATAAATCAGTAAGGGATTTTAACTTTTGCAAAAATTCCCATCAATGAAAAAATACACTTAAAAAACAATTGTAATTAAAATCAGAGAAACAATTTGGATAATATTCAAAATTTTATTTCATGAAGTTTTATATTATTAGTGTTCACACACATTATTAGCTTTTATTTTATCAAATGTGAAAAAATACTTAAATTACTTTGATAAAATATTTAGATACCTTCAAAATCTTTAGCACTGGTTCAGTGGTTGCTTTAGGAAATTTAAAAGAAATAATAATTTTTTAAGAATATATTTGACACTATAATTTCATATTGTAATAATGAATTTTGGAAATTAACATAAAGATATTTATTAAAGAATTTCTGCGAGCCTTTAATTTGACCAGTGTTAAACATCATAAAACAAGAAAAACTCCCATTGAACTTAGATATTCAGTGATTTTTTTTAAAATACCATAATGTATTTCTTTCAGAAAAATCCCTATGCACTTGATTTTTGGAGAACATTTTCTTTATGTGATATAAGACACCAAACCAATACTAACATTACAGATATCTATACAATTTATGTGTAATCTGTACATATAAAATGAATTAAAAGGTTTCCACAAAATGTCATATTGAAACACTAGTTCTTGCAAGATCACCAAAGTTAAGCAATGTTGAGTATGATCATTACCTATAAGGATGACCACTTGAGAACACTGGTTACTATAAGTTTAGACGTGCATGGGTTTTAATGCATAATGACTCAGAATTAGAGATCAAAGAGTTGAGTTCCAATTGCTGCTGGGTTCTTAATATTCCATTATGTGCAAATATCCTAGGGAAAGATATGAATCTGTCTCTTCTCTCCCTAATTATCGGTTAATTAGTTGTATCAATAAGTCATTATTATTTCAAAATACAATCTAAAAATATTTTCCAGCTATAATAACCTGCAAAAGCTATAAAACACAAATCAATCAATCAAAAAACAAAATATTTATTTAATAATCAAATTAAACTGATGGAAATTTCTCCTTCTAAAAGTAACCACATAAGATGGTTCTGTTACAAGGACATCAAAATATTTTGGGCAGAAACTGTCAATATTGAATTGAAATTCAGCTCTTTTTTTTTCTTTTTGGTGACAAATGCCAATAGATTCTTGTTATTTTATGAATAAAAAATTATACCAACTTTATTGGTTGGAACCAAATTATTTAAAAAATACAAAAATCCCTTATTGAAATATTAGGAATATTACTTCAGAATTAGAGTTAAAATTATTCCAAAATAGTGAATCTTTTATAATTTATTTACCTAGAAGTGAGTATATGCACAGCAAAAATATCTCATTTAAAAATATACACAGAAAAGAAAAAAAGTTATTATATATTTATAAGGTTATTCTGAAAAGTTCCCAGTCCAATCAAGAAGTCCTTCTTTAGACAAATCTAAATTTCAGTCATTTGGTAAGATTTTGGAAAGTGGGCTAAACTAAAAACTTCTCAGCTACTCAGGAATTTGTCATTTAATTAATATTGATATAAGGATGTGTGTGGATTTTGTGGATTTACTTGAACATGCATCTCCCCACAAGGATACAAGAAAATCTGTCTTTTCCCTCTTGGACAGGGAATTTATATATCTTCCTATCATCCAGTTGTCTCATGTGTGCACATTCAAAGCACAGCTGGTCAACAAACTGCTTACATGTTGCTGGGCAACCACTGACATCCTTTGAGGTATGGACCTGCACTTGGTGGCTATGTCCCCTTCCAGTTCAACCCACTGATACATTCTTTTTTTTGTGCCATGGTTTAACACTGAATATTTAGAACAAATCTTCCTTATTGACAATTCAAATTAGCTTGGTATTTCATGGTGTGAATTACAGATTACAAGAGAATCATTTAATAATTTCAGAACTTGAAAAATGAAAACAATACTGAAAATTGCAAAGATTATTGGCTTAACTTGCCCATATCATATCTGTGATATGGCCAAGTTGAGGATTTTATTTCACTGATCTGTGGTTTATATTAAAAGAAAAATGATAAAATATCTTTGTTAAATTATGAAATTTTTAGGCAAAGTGACAAGAAGAAAGTGATGAAAAGTAAAAGTGAAAATTTGTTATTGCTAGGATTCAGGTTAGTATTGTCATTTTGTATTTAATACCTTTGGCAAATCTAGTCAAATTCCATAATTTGACAGGGACATAGTCTCTAATCTTTGAGAACTATCAAAGGTCTTATATGCCTCATAAGCAGAATTTATAGTTTCTTTCATAGACAAAGTATTCAATGCAGTAATTAAAGTGTCTATTTTCCATCTTCCTGATTTAAATCCTCCACTTCACTAGAATTTAAAATAGCTTCCTTGGCTTTACAAGCAACTGATAAACTTACAGCCACTGCTTGTTTTTTTCTTATCCAGGTTTCTTATGAGATGCCATATTTTCAATTCATTTTCTTATAAGTTATAGCCCTCCCCTTCAAATTTTGGTAAATTCTTGTATACAGATGCCATTTTTTTAACTACACTTTGCTACTAATGAAAAGTTACAAATGTCAAAGTAACAACTAATATAGTTCCTTCTGACAATCTATACATAAAATTTGGTGACTTCCATTAGTCTGTCCATTCATCAGACCCTCTAAACTAGCCATACATTGACCAATTAAAACCAAATTTTGGGGAGAAGTGCAAACAGGTAAAGGGGTATAAAATACATTTGGTTTTACTAGGATGTGTAAAAACCTGAAGTAGTGTCTTTGTCAATGTATTTTTCTAAACAATCTGCTTATTCAAATTTCATCAATTGGTTGCAAAACAATTCTAATTCCAGAAAAAACTCCTCAGACAGCAAAATCCTGTTCATTTAAAAAACTTGTAGAGATGAAATGGGCAGGTTCACGGAAAGATCACACAAAATGTCGGATCTGAGATCACATTAAAAAAACACTCAGTGAGAGACAAATACACAATCAATAATTAATAAATCTGCTCTTTGAACACTGATCTTAAGCAATAAGTGATTTTTTAGTGAATTTGAAAAGTAATCTAAAAATAACCAAAGTCAATTCCATGATCACAAAAGTTGTCTACTCTGATTTGAAATCAAAAATCTTAAAATGGTAGTTATATACAGTTAATTCTCCTTATCGCCATTTACGAAACAAACTTTATCAAACTAATTTCTTCTACAGACAAACTTTCTAACATAAAATTTTGTTTTTTATTAGAGAAAGAGAATGTTAATATCTATTTCATCAAACTTTACAAATGATTGCTCCAAGATCAATTTTTTTCACATAATTTCAAGTTAAGAATCCATGACTTCAAAATAGAATCACAAATATTTTAATTCTTGAGCTTAACCTGAGGGTATGTCACTATAATGGGATTAATAGAATAACAAAGAACGCATGCAAATTTAAACCAAGTAGTAGAACAAAACATAAAAAGTCCAACCTAGAAGTCAGATTCATTATCAAAGGATAATTCAGATTTCAAAATAGGACCAGATGTTTTATCATCAAATATGTAAATCTTTGTAAAATTTAGTAACCTGCAAAGAATAAAAAATGATAAAACTTAAAACTTAGAAAAAAAAGATAAATGCATCAGAATTTTATTTTGCATTAATCAGATGTTTATAATTTCACCCAAGTTTAAAAAATATTGCCGTCATCTTATTTATTGAAACCCGTATCTGTGTTTCTGTATTAAATAAGCAATATTTCTCTCATATTCTGGTTACAAACTTCTCAAAACTCTTGATAATAATTTGGCTTTAGAGACTTAAATGCAAAAAACAAAAAAAACAAAAACATCAGAAGCATCCATTTTTATTCTTAATTGCACAAATAATTTATTGTAAGAAAAACATTTTTTATTGCAAACAATAAAAGAGTTTGGAACAGGATTGACATTAACTGAGTTTAGTTTTACTACCTTTAAAAGATCATTCATATTGTTAAATATTTCACAGAGATAATCAAGAACATAAGGTTAGGTCAAAGTAAGAAACAAAAAAACTTTTACTTTTCAGTCTGAACAATGGCAGGCTAGGTGGGTCTAAAAATAGCGGTTACCAGGAGACAAAGAAAGAACCACCCATAACTACAAGGCTATTATTTAATTTTCATAGCAAAGAACATTTTCAGAAAAGTACATAAGGAAAAATTAAATTTTTTGAGAAAAAATGTCTATTTCTTAGTAATTACAATGTATATGTACTGTATATATTACTAGCAGTAGATACCAAATGTAAATAAAAAAATGTCATAATTTTATTTATTTTTTAATTTAATAATTGGTTGGTATTCTAAATAGTTTTTGCACAATTTTCACGTTAACAGCTAGATCAAAAGTACAATAGATTATTGCATGCAGTCTACTATATTAAGAGCAATTGTTTGTGTTCAGTTGTGTGAATCTACCAATAATTCTTGCTTCTGCATCCAATTCATCTAACAATTCCTTTTTAATGGATAGAAACATGATTTCAAATTCTTCTTTATGATCTTTAGTGTGGAAACTGTCCTCTCACATTAAACTTGAGTAAATGATAGTGTGCAGATGACTTTATAAAGTTGATTCCTTTTTATTACTAATGTTGGGATAAAGAAGGCGCTTATCTTCCTTTGGTGGAAGCAAGTCACATGGGTCACATGACAACCACTTTGTGAAGTCAATCCATATAGTGACCCAAGTGCTAGTCATTTTTTCAGTTTGTGAACAGCAAGAATGAGAAGGTTGTTTTCTTCTAGCCTAAGCCCTTTGGTCAAGGCTGAGGCTAAGTCTGCCTCTCCAGCAGCTTTACAAGTACATGGTGCTGAATCCTTTTGGAACAAGCAGCTTACAAGCACATTGCACCATATCCCTTTGAGATATAGGTGAATCTGGCCTGTTTAAATCTGAAGTCATAAAAATGGCTTTTCCAGATCAGAAGTATTTTCAAAGTATATGTAAAACCTTTCCTTTTGTTCCTCCTTATAATTTGCTTTGTGGTAGATATATATTTCTCCATGTAGAATACTTGTATATATGTATAATTTTGTGTATGCCATAGTATATACAATTCTCTCTGAGAACAAGCATTAGTCATTCATTTTTCTTTCAGCTATTCTGTTCCATCCTGTCTGTGGCTTTGGTGTTGTTATATCACAGATATGACAATGCCTATAACAGGAGAATAAATCTTTCTTGACAGTGCTCCTGTTACACTAAAAAAAATTGTTTCTTTCTTTATTGCATTTTTAATTGATATAGGGGTCCACTTGCTATTGGAAACACAACACCCTGATCGGTTTACCACTGAACCTGATGAATATAACATTTTAATGGGAAAAGTATCAAATTTTAGCACTTTTAAAAATGGGGAAAAAATATTTTCTTGCAATTATTAAAATAATTTTAAAACAGGAAGAGGAGGCATTATAAATGTCAGGAAAATAATAGTTGTTAAAACAAAAACTGAAAAATATGTTACAATTATTTACATACGAATTGGTACTTTTGCTAAAGATCAGAAAATTGGTTCTGCTGAGAATCAAAGTGTCCTTTACCTATTTGTAAGTTCATTTTTACTGTGCTGCTTGAGCAGCAGAATGAAGGCCTTGTGGATATATCACTTATCTGCTTACCTATAGACTATATGTTAAAATCATCGTAACAGGATTTACTTGTTTACATTTAATTTACAGGATTTTATATATTAGCATGACAGAAGTTACAGAGAAACAAGAAATGTACAGAAAAAGTCAAACTGCTTAATATTGTGAGATTATCCCATCTTCTTTGCTAGGGGATTTTTTCTAATGCCCATTAGGTGGTAGTGTATAAAGCAGTATTAATGAAAAGGGCACAAAATCTCTCCTCTTTATCT
Source organism: Ascarosepion bandense (assembly GCA_037127315.1). Classification (NCBI taxonomy): domain Eukaryota; kingdom Metazoa; phylum Mollusca; class Cephalopoda; order Sepiida; family Sepiidae; genus Ascarosepion; species Ascarosepion bandense. The sequence goes on from JBBBDQ010000515.1 coordinate 6,772,112, forward strand.
GAAGGTGACAAAATATCTACAGATTCCTCTCCAGGGAGACTTTTTTCCTGAAACAAATCTTGCATCACATACAACACTTCCTCCTTTCAAAAGAAGCTCATAGAAACACAATAATATTGCCCCTACAACCTCATAAATGTTTATATCTCTCTCAATAAAAGAAAATATCCCAATTCGACAAATGAAACAATGTCGCTACAAACTGATGACTCACATAAATTAACCTCATGTCATTACAAGTTTATCAAAAAACATTAAGTCAATTACTCACTGTAAAGATTTTAAAATTTCAAGTGAAAACTATTATAGATGATTGATAAAAAGTATCAAGCTGAAAGTTGTGAGTTTATTTGTTATTATCAATCGAGAAATTAAACTCCTATAATTATTTGGACCTGGGACAGATGTGGTTCTACTTAATGTGAACTTTTGACTTAAAATTTTATTTTTTTTTGACAGTGGATTTTGCATTATATAAAATAAAACATTTTAATGTAATTACATCAAAACATCACAAGCTGATTGAATTGTTCTTGACTGGGATCAAAGTAAATGCATAACTTCTTACAAAAGTTACCAAATTTCATTTCAGTATATATAAAAACAGGAAATCATTTCTTGTGAATCTTTTTTTAACCAAACTTGCTTTGAATAAGCCAACAACAAATTTTCTCTCTCTCTGCTTTGAATGATAAGAATGTTTTCATTCATCAAACAGGCTATAGTTACAGAAATTTTGTACAATTTATGTACAACTCAAAATACAATGGGTGATTATTTTGGAATTTAATTTCTCATATCCTTTTACAGAGTAAAATACCTCCATCATATGATCAAGAATTGAAACAGTCCTTTTAGAAAGGAAAAAAAGTGAGATATATCAGCCATATATAATTTGCTGGGCTTATTTCTTGAAAGAATAATCTGTAATAAAATATTGGCCATCGTATATTTGCATCATCAAGAAAGAAAATCATTTGGTAAGATTATTGTTAATATAAAGAAAAAAAATAATTTTCAAAAAATTTTCATAAGTTTGTGAGCATTTTGTTCAATATATTTTATTAACTTTTATTACTCTGTATGTGACTTCATTTTCTGTACAAAAAGTTTATCCTGTCACTGCAGGTGACTGATCCGTATGTTTGAGTTTCGTAGTCATGTTGTGATATCCTGCTATGGCAACAGAAAACAACTTTGAGTGAAATTAACAATAAGAATACTGCAATCAAGAGGCTTTGAAAAAAAAATACAGTAGAAAGAAAAGTAATATTAATAATGCAGAGTGCTAAAAGTTAAGCAGTTAATTTATCACAGTTTACACAAGGCATCCATATTTGCTGTTAAATTAAATATCAATAAAAAGAAAGCTGAAAATATTGATCAGGCAATTAACATTAAAATATTTATAATTTCACTATTTGATTTAGCTAAAATCTGAAACCATAACTAAATGATTTTTAAATGAAATTTCTTTTATTTTAAAGTTTTCCCTCCTCTATTCAAGTGCATTCTTTAAATACTGACTTAATTTATTCAGTTTTACCTTACTTTGAAGTAAGATGTCTACCCAGAAAACCTGCTGTTTCTCTATCATGAGGCCATATTGAACCCTCAAGTAGTGAATATTTTGAAAAAATATGTAACTACACTAGAACTTACATAGTGTTGTGATTATATAAAACGTGTTAAATACAAAACATACAAAAAAAAACAAATAATAATTAAATAGAAGCATAATACTAAATAAAAATTTTTAAAAAATCAAATGACACAGAGAAATAATCTGAATGCATTTCTATTATATCTGTTCCATTATAAAAACCTAAACTGGGTTTAGTATGTTACCTCTGGGGCACAGTGACATGGTGTAATAATTAGCAAGCTTGTCTCACTAGAACAATTACAACTGAGTAGTGAGTTCGATCCTCACTGGTTGTCTCATACTTTCAGCCTTGTGCCATGTCTAAGCTATGTTTAGAAAATCACCTATATTGAATTACTTCTTGACCAATATTCTAAAATCACTTTCATGCAAGACATACCCATTTCATTAAACTGATTCAATAAAATTAATTTTATATTTCCTTAAAATATTTAGAAACTAATGAGCAATTTTTGCATTATTTAAAAATGATTTTAACTAAAAAGAGTTACATTTGGCTGAATTAAAAATAACAGATTCTGGTTGGGAGTGAAGAATTTGTACAGTATTGCTAATAGATCTAAATAATAAGCTTCCTTTCAAAAGACAAGATAATCTTTATTTTATTATGAGTGTGGCTAAAATAACCAATAAAATATAATGAAGATCATAGAATATGCTGTAAAGAAAGAAATCTTTCTCATCTATAAAGTTCTTTTTAGTATTTTGCTCAATTTATAAAAATTAGAAGAATTATAGGAGGAAAAGTTTGAATAGTTAACAACTGCAAAGAATGTATTTAATCAAAACATTGTGAAAATGCAATGCTCAAATACAGCAAAGTTTGAAATATTTTATACAAAAACGATTTGCCCAGTGTATTGTAGTGTATGATAATGGCTAACAACATCATAATAAAAGATGAAAAAGAAAGAGAAAATTAATTGAACTTTTATTTTCCTTTTGCAACTTCTTTGAACCTAATTTTTGTTTTCACTTTGAATTTTAACCAATATGGTTCTTTGATATTTGTTTTTATATCAACAAAAGTTCTAAGAATTTTACCAAATAATTACAAAGACATTAGGTTCAATTTCTAAATATTAACCAAGAGGGAGATAATGTTGAAAGACATTGATTTTTAAATTTATTATAATTTGGAATCATTTGGAATATAGAATATATACCAATTATTTCAAATGGTTCTAGCATTTCTGGTAAATCACCATTTGACAATAATCGTATCACCATTTTCAATGCTGTAGTATCTCAACTCTGTCAGGTCTTCATCAAACTCAACTTCCAGTTCCGGGCATCTTTTACTAACATATGATAATTTCAAATTCATGGTGTCAGTAATTTTATAAAGTCTCTGTACAAAAGATTTTAATTTTAAAATTGTCATTGTTGGAGACAATTTCTTTTGTTTAAACACTTTGTCTGCTGCATTTGGGGACTTAAAATTTACAGGTATTAGTTTGTCTTTCAAGTTTGTAGAAGGTTGTTGGAGGGCATTAGGATTAGGAAGTCCGTACTTCTGAATAAGTTCTTTATAACGCGAATGTTGTTTGGTCATTATTTCCTCCGACCACTGATGGGCCAAGGCTTGCTTAGCGATCATATGAAGGTAGTAAATTTCTGCATTTTTCCGATCAGTTGAGGAGATCTTTGCTTTTGTATACGTTTCAAGCCCGCCAAGTTTTCCAATAATTATTAAGTATAAGTTTTCTTTGAATTCGTTTTCTAAAGGATTATTAGTAATAGAAAAGTTACGGAGACTTGGTAACTTACTGAGTTCATCAATCGTCGACAAATGTTGGATTTGGTTATTATTTAACTCCAATGTCTCAAGTTTCGGAAAATATTTGGTTTTCTGTCCTTCCTCTAAAGTGACATCGTTAAAATAGGCACTTAAGAAACTATTATGATTGGTATACAGAATTTTGAGTTCGGGAAGCTGGCCGAGTTTTAAAACGTCTTTCCAATCAGTGATTTGATTATATGCAATAGAAAGTCGTTCAAGTTTTTGTAAATAATTACTTGAGTCGACTAGTTCATTCAAGTCATTGTAGCAAACAAACAAACTGCGCAGATTGGGGAACAGAGAAGTACTGTTCAGAATATCGGACCAATTGTAGTCCATATGATTCATCACAAGTTCTTGAATGTTTGCAAATAAATTAGTAAGTGGTTCTTTTACGGTAGGAATTGATAATCGATTATAACTAACATTCAATGAAGTTAAACTAGGAATCAGAATGGTAATTTCAGACACGTCTTCCCAGCTTTTGAACAAATTTCCCGAGAGATCAAGATCGACCACTCTGGAAAAAGTATCAGAAAGCGGTACAATGGTTTCAGGAGGGCCGATCCCGTAAATGGCACGATTTTCGAGAACGAACATTTTCATTCTATTGTGACTTTCATTTAATTCACTCATTTTTATTTGGTATGCTTCATAAAAAGAAATACCTAACTTAGCTTTTTTAGGAGTGATAAACGAACCTGATGTTGGATATTTCGTTTCAAAATATTTTCGACCTTTGTAGCTACCATCATGCTTGCCACGCGCCACATCATCCCAGTCAACTCCCAACCAAATTCCACTCATATTTTCAATTTCTCCCATAAATTTCAACGTACCACGATGTTCGTCACATTCAATACGATCGCCGATATGTAATTCACTTCCATCGGGTCGTTTCATCGTCACCATATTTGACGCCATAACTAATTATTTCCAAATTATTTCCCTTGATTTTTTTTTTCTCTACCTCTGCTTACACCGTTTCCTTTTACAAGTTTAAATGTTTTTAGGCTTATAAATGAAAAGGGAAAAATACTTATTTTAATATAAAGAAAACGTTTTATAATTGGTAAAAATATTTTGGTTCTCTTATTTCTGTAATTCAGCTATATTTTTGCTGGAAAATTTTGACTGGTGGATTATTTTTCTAAAGGAGAATTTATTTCACAAGACCCTTAAACGCAATGTTTTAGTTGCAACATGGCGTATGTTAAGAGTAATCTTCTTCAAACTAAAAGTGATGGTAAAAAACGAAAAGCTGAAGTGATTATTACTAAAAGTTTGCCAGAAAGGAAAAAGGCCCGGATAGAAGCAAAATGCAAGCGAAAAGCTGCCCTTTTATCGTTACTGCGAGGCAAGCAAGTGTTAGAAAAAGAGGTATGAAGTTTTGTTTTTAATTTCTACAACGTGGTTCTAGTTATTTATTTTTTATTTTATTTTTTTTTACATCACATTCATTCACAGGATTAAACTTAGCAAAGTTTATTTATATTTTAATTTATATTTCCCTAACGGTCTTTCTCTTATTTATTAACTCAGGGTGTCCAGTAATAATGCATTGATTTGATCTAAGCAATCTCTTTGGTTGTTTTTTTTTTTGTAAGATTCAAACAGTTTGTATTTTCGCAATTAAATATCTCGCTCGGAGCAAAATTTAAATAAAATATCTGCATTTTCACGACTCTTCATAGGTTTCATCCGTCCCATAAGAAGGTTGTCAAAAGTTAAAAAAAAAAAAAATTGTCTTGATTTTCTTTGGTATACCGAAATTCTTTTTTTTTTCTCACATGCCAAAAAAAGGAAAATTAAAGGTACACTGAGTTACTGAATATAGTAACTATAATACTTGTCTAAAAATTAAATTTAAAGTTGTTTTCGAATATTTCTTTAAATTTGAAAATACTTCAACTTCATGTTCATACTTTATATTTTTTTAATCATTAGCTTTGGTAAAAAAAAAAAACTGGAAAATTATTTTTTTATTTTTAACGTCTATGTGATGATTATTTTAAAAGTTACCAAAAATATTTACGGAAGATTAAACTTTAAAGCAAGTTATTGAATTGAATTGATCACATGAAGTGCAAAAAAGGTATTTATTTTTAAGAAAAATAAAAAACATTTATTTATTTCCTTTATAGCCGTAGAATCTCTTTAAAATTTAACTGAAAATGGGCATAAAAATATTTTATTGAAATATTTGGTAATTATTTTGTAGAATTAAAAATATAAAAAAAATCGCTGTTCGTCAATTTTTAATTTTCATCTTCAGTTCAGTCTCTAGTAAAATCAGCATTTTTTTGTTTGAATATTTTCAACTGTACAATCTATTCTAAATTAGTAAAAAAATTGTTTCAACTTTTAAAAAAAGCATCATTTTTTAAAAATTTCTGTCTAAGTACCTAAAAAAAAAGTGATATCGGAGTAAAATCAAACATCTTTCTTGAAGCTTTTTTTTATTTAGTTTTAATTCCAAGCTTAAATTTAAATTGATTGGAGAGTTTTTTTCTTCCGATAATCAGTCAGCAGTAAGTGCCATACGTAATACACGCTTGGGCGATCATGTCTCGAAAGAGACATTACTGACTGGGCAGAAGATTATCCCGCAGTAGGTTGCCATTGCTTTCTGCGGTAGACTGGTTGCCGACCAAGGCTATAGAACCCAATCTGTCCTGTTAACCCATAACTGGAAGGAATAGACGGATTAATATCTTTCCCAAAGGGTATTTGCGCGTAAGTGAATACAATGAATTCGGCTGGAATTCCCCGATTTCTCATTCCGAGCCGATATCCAATGCACCACAACGCACATCCCGATAATCAGTAAGCTGTAAAAATAAAACCGCCGTCCATATTGACAAAAATGTCACAAATCTGTCAACCAACACAACATAATTCTCTTTAGTCTTTACTCTTTATTTTTAAAAAAACTTCTAAATTTACTTTTCTGAAACCGTGTGAAAAACTGTTTCGAAGTTTTAATCATTAAATCTGAAAAACAAATATTACTTTTAGCTTAAAAAAAAATATCTCAAAAAGCATTTTTAAAAGTGTTTTTTTTGTTTATTTTTTTATCACCACTGAAAACGCGATATATAATTTAAAAAAGAATGAGAAATCTTTCTTAAAGGCTTTAAAGCTTTTTGTTTTAGTTTTTTTTTTAATTTTTAGCTACTAAATTAAATATTTTCATTAAACAAAAAAATAGTTTGATTTCAAATTTAGGTAATTTTTTTATTTGTTTCTTCAATAAACAATTATCGATTTGAGTTCAGCATATACATTTGCACGGAAATAAGGATGTTTTAGAAAGATTTGAAGGGGTAAAAGGCCTTCGGGGAACAAATCATCAAAAATCTACCCAAATTTATTGACTGCAGAAAGGAGTTTCTTTTTTTTTTTTTTTCTTTTTTTTTTTTTTAATATACCAAAATAGCTGCAGCGCCTCTTTTTTTTAGTCCTCTCTCATCGCAGTGTAATTCTCTTTAAAAAATCTCAAAATATACTTTTCTGAAACTTCAGCTGAGGAAAAAAAAGTAATCTCTGATTTGAAACAAATTTATTTACTTTTAAGTTTTATCGCAGAAATGCATTTTTTTATTTTAGCGGCAGCTGTTGACAGGTTAAATAAAAAAAATGTTTAATGCTATTATAAAAAATTGAATTGAATAACAAACATAACTTTGTTGCTATTTTTTTTTTTTTTTAATCACGTTTGGAGCGTTTTTCATCATTGTTTAATTATAAGCGAACTTTTAAACAAAAGTACTTTATTTTAATGTGGCTTTTCACTTTGGAGCTTTATGTTTGGGAAATTTAAGCAAGAAGCATATAATTTAAAAATAATAAAGTTACATGACTTTTCTATGTGCCTTGTCTCTTCAGGACGTAGGCGATCATGGCTTTCTCCGCTTTTTAATTGTTAAACTACCCAGAAATATTGAAAAATTTAAAGTATTTTAACTTTTTTTTAAGCATTGACGGTTTTTAGGTACTATAATAAGTCTTACTTACGAAGACGCTTGTAGAAATGTTAAAAAAATTAACAATAAATTTACGACACATTTTCTGATTATGTCGTTTACTTACAAAAAAAAAAATCAACACGTTTAAAACACCCCCCCCCCACACACAAAAAAGTTAAATTCTGGCATTCAAAATAAATTGTAGTGAGCTTTTCCGTTTAGTAAATATTGTTTTATTTTGTCACGCGACTGTTACAAATAAAGTTTTTAAAAACTTAATAAATTATTAAATAATTTTAAAATAATTATTATTAATTATCCTACTTAAAAAAAATTTAAAAATGAAAATAATTATTGCATTTTTGTTTTTGTTTTACCGTTCACCGCAGATCTGTATTCACTTGCGCATAAATCATCTTGGGAAATCATAATCAGTCTCTTTCCTCCAGCTATGGGTTAAACTATTTAACAGGACAGATTAAGTTCTGTAGCCTTGTTTGGTAACCAGTCTACCGCAGAAAATAAAATGGCAACTTAGGGAAAATCTTTTCTGTCCAGTCGGTCATGTCTCTTTCGAGACATGATCACCCAGGTGTATATCACGTATGGCACTTTGACTTATCACTTAAGTGATACAAAACAAAAGAATTTCAACATTTTTCATAAATGCTGATGCAACAATAAAATATTTTTTACAAAGATTTTCTAAAACAAAATAAACTTAAATTATTTAATTTAATTTAAATAATTTAATTCATTTCTGAATAAACCCCGAAAGTTTCCTTAAAAATCATACAATTCTCTGATTTTTGCAAGAATTTCCAAATCAATGTTTTTTAGCCGTAAACAGACGCTCACATTTCCCGCACAATTATTTATGGTCCCACGTTGACGCCAGAATAGAAAAAAAATTTGAAAGTTTTAAAAAAGATTAAAATTTTTTTAAAAATCCTTATCTTACAGTACACTAACGCAAAGGTTTTGTTGATAAAATTTTGTTTTTATGTTTTTTGTGCCTATTTTTTCATTACATTTCATTTCATTTCATTATGTATCCACTTTTTAGAGAATTTATGTAGGTTTTTTAGAACAATTTTTATAACGGAGTTTAAATTTACAAGCTGTGTTTTCAGGCATGTTTAGGGCGGTGGAAGAAAACTGGTTTAACTAGTAATTTATTAAATAATTAAACTTAATGGTTTATTTATTGTATCTTTTAAAACTTAAATATTGTATTGTATCATTCCCTCACGAGGTAGAACATGATTTTTATTATTGCTATGACATCCTACCTGCGCGCTGCATCGACTTTGAAATAATAGTCCGTTGGGATGCTCAATCCTCAGGTGAAGTATCTAAAAAATAGTTTATAGTATATTTTCTTCAATTAATGCAATCTTTTTTGGTCCTTCTTGCTAATTTTTATTTCTGTTAAACTGAATCGCAAATTTTCAAGAATGTTTAACGTTTTCTATGCTCGAAAATTTGATTTTTTTTTTTTTTTTTTTTTTTTTTTTTAGTTCTTACTTCTTATTCCAGATATTTTGCAGTTTCACTTTTAAAAGTATAAATGATTAAACATGAAATACTATCAAATTTTGTATAAAAATTAATCATTATTAATTTTTTTAAAAATAAATATGAAGCCGACAAAGTTAATTTATTTCAAGTTTATTCATATTTCCGAACTTTCAAAATAACTAAAAATAGCAATAACGTCTTCCACGCTTCATTGTTTTGTTTTTTCTTAGCTTCAATTCCAAGAAATATACAATCTGCACTGTCGATTGTTACTGAATCAGATTTAATGGCTTTAAGTTTATACAGTTTATAGTTTTCGTAGTTAAATATTGAAACATTAGGAAAAAACGAAATGGTTGTTATATTCTTAATAAAATCTTGATAAAAAAAAGAAGTAAGACTAAGTGTAAAAACTATTCAATTCTATTCGATTTTTTTTTTTTTGTGAAATTGTTTTTGATAAAATTTTTAAAAAATTATATTGTCTATTCATTGTTGACGACAAAACTCAAAGAATGGATATCTTGATTGATGAATAATATCTTTAAAAAAACAAAAAGTTTGCATTGTTTAACTCAATAAATGATTTTTCGGTAAACACTTAAAGAAAAAAAGTCTTGATAATGAAAAATACCAAAATTCGTTGATAAGTATCGTCCTTAAATCGGAGTCTAAAACGAGATACAACAAGCAGCATCATGATTAAAAAATTGTCTTCAAAACTCTTTTGTGTCAAAGAAAGGTACTGGTTTACTTTAGAAATCTAATCGTTAAATCACACGCATCATTTCCAACTCTTCAGCACAGGATGAAAAATATCGATAGCAACCAGATGAGACACTAATGGGCAGCAACGTCTAATCTCAGGGTTCTCTTCTCACCATTTTTGCACCATTTTCTTTTTTTTTTAACCGTACCTGACAAGGCATCACAGTAGTTTTAGTTTACACTGACACTTGCCTTGAATGAATGTCATTAACTCTGTTGGCAAAAATTGTGACTACCTGGTCAGTGTTTCATGTAACTTTGATATTCAAATTCATGACTCTATGGCCTGAAATGTTTCTATCCCCACTATTAGCGGCGGCACATGGTAGGAAACCTTACTTATTAATCAACTGTCATACGTAAACAAATTGAAAAGATTTTGAAGTAAAGCTAATATGAACATTTTTTCCCTCTGAAATCTTGTTGATTTTACTTTTTATGAAAATATATTTTCTTTTGAAAATTTTACTTCTGAGAAAAGGAAAGTACAAAAGTAGAAGCAAGACATGTAGCTTTTAAAGTGGGTGGTTTAACTTACAATGTCTGTGTTGATGTCTGATTTTGTGTCCAATATTGACATCAGATGTTCAATTTACAATGCTGGAAACTAACTGTCCATATTGATGTCTGTATGCATATGTTATTACAAAAATATAGATGTTATAGTTTTTCTTTTTATTCATTTTTGATTTAGGTACCTCTACTAACTTTTAAATTGAATTTCTAAAAATAAAGTTTTCTTGAAACTTTTATTTTGGCTTTACTTGAAAGCTAAATGATTAAATTTACTATTTCCAGTAAGCAAAATACTCCAGTGTTATTTCAGACAGAAATTATATCAATTGGAATCTAAAATTTTCAATTTTCATTCATTTTTGAGTGAACATCTCATTTGTAAATGAAAGTTAAAAATCTTGCAAAACTAAAATATGCATGTATGACCAAGTTATTTTTGGAAAATTAGCAAATTTAAAGATGAATTAATCTGATTTACACAAGTATTTCTTATTTATAGCATGAAATTTCAAATAAAAGTGTTTTTTTTTTTGTTTTTTTTTTTTTAATCACTGAGTGATAGATGTGTGATGACAGCCATATGTTGAGATAAGCTAAGTAAGTATGGTTGACTAGATTTGACATAATTGTCTAAGGGAAAGAAACTGAAACCCGTGACTTTTTATTGTGACATAGAAAATACTATACTAAAAGAATACTTCAAATACACAAATAAAATTAAAAATTATTTAAAAAATCTATTGGCTCAATGATTTGGATGAAAAATGTCGATAGCAACCAGAAATTGTGGCTGTACAGATAAGTGTACAGTACAGACACTAATGGGCACCAATGTCTAATCTCAGGCTTCTCTTCTCACCATTGGCACCTTTTTTTTTTTATTAACTTTTCAATTTTCCATTAGTAAATATAGTCTTCCCTTAATAACCTAACTGCAACAAGGCTTTATAAAATTTTTAAACAAAATTTATATATTTAAAAATAATTATCTAATTAAATAATGTCATAGTTTTATTGCATTTTTACATATACAGAGCAGATTTTCAGAAAAAAAGGCCAGCTGTTTGAAATAAATAATAGATGATTTACATTCCATAATGAGTCCTGCATTTAACTAATAAAAGAAAATTTTCTAAACAAAATTTAATTTCTTAAAATTTCATGAATTTACGTGGAGGCTGGGGTAACAGATGTGGTAAAAAAGAAAATTACCAAGATTTTCTAAAAATAATTTAAAAAATTTATTTGTGAATATGTCCTGAAAGTTTCATTAAAATCTGATAGTTTTATTTTTGCAAGAATTTCCAAATTAATGTGTTTTTCACAGGAAAAAAAACTGAATTCTGTAATATCTCATTATCCATAATGTGGTAACAATTTGTTTACCTTCTGACAAAAAACAAAACAAGATTTTTACTAAAATTTTGAACATGGTAGAAAGGATTAAAAATTGTTTTAAAATAATTAAAAAATATTTTGATCTTTTCTCTTTATAATAACATGACCATTTTTATGGAAAAACTTTGTTTTTATTAAGTTTGGGGCTTCTTTTTTTTTTTTTTTTTTTTTTCATACTATGCTGTTTTTTTTTTTTTTTTTTTTTTTTTTTTTTTTTTTGTTAGTGAATTAGTGGCGGTACCTATTCTAAATATGTAAATTACCTGTAATTTTTGGTGAACAATTTGTTGAAACAATAAAACAATATTTGGCAAAAACCTACCAAATTTACCAGACAAAAATTTGGTTAATTCCTTTGAATTTACTTCACTTATAATTTCAAACTTAAATTTTTCTTTAAATTTGAGAGTTTCATAGAAAAATGCCATTTTCCTAAAAAGCAGAACAAATTGCAACAGAAAAAGCATTTTCAGAAAAAAAAAATTATTTTAGCTTAACTGAATTTTTATTAATTTCTTTACATTTTATGTTCTGATTTGCAAATGCACCATGTTCAAAAATCTCTTACTGATTTTATTTGAACCTAAGCATCTTCTGTTACATGTTAAAAGTTGGCAACAAAAATGAATTCAAATGAGCATTGAACTGCAAGATATGAGCTGAATAACTTTGTATTTTTTTAAATTTTTTATTTTATTTTATTTTTTTTTCAGAAAGAAACAAATGAGGATGATTCTGATAAAAACAAGAGAGGCAAAAATGATGTTTTAGTCAATTGTTTACCAGATTTTATGTCTGGTGAAAACAAAGATTCAGTTGTATCCAACATTGAAGCCCTTGCAAAAATGCAGCAGAAAACTTTGCTCCACATGAAAAAAAGACAGGTAAGCGGTATATTTGAAAATAATGAGATTGGGTGTAAAAAAAAAAAAAAAGTTCAAATTCATTCCTTGATAACACTGAGCAGGAAACATTTGCTGTATTTGGCTGTCACAGGCATTTAAATTTTTTTTAATCAAAATGAATTGTAAATATTGAACAGCCATCAATGTAATTTCTTTTCAATATTATTTGATATATGAGAGAAATCCATAAGATATGGATGAAAATGACTTTTATAAATGAGAGATTGATGGATGGTGAAATGATGAGAAAATATGACTAAGTAAAAAGAATTAAAAAATATTGTAAAAATGGGATTATACATTTCATAGAGAAAAGTTTGCTGGGAAAATATTGCCTTTAACAATGAATCTTGGGATTGTGAAACTTTCTAAGTTTTTTTATTTATTTTTTCATTTAAGGGAACTCCAGAGCTTTTGCTAAAATTCCCTGCTTTGGATATTAGTGAAACGTCAACAGATCTTTACTCAAAGAGTAAAGTTTCTCCACCATTGTTTCTCACAGACCTCCAACAACTGTTGCTTTATGCAACAATTGGACCAGCTGCAAGCTTCAAGCCCAGGTGAGAAGAAAAAGTATTTGAAAATTTAAATGCACTTACTCTAACAGGCATGAAAATAAACTCAATATGACAACTCCACTTTCTGATTGAATTCTACACTTTTTTTTTAATATTGGATACAGTCATTGTTTATTGCTTGAGTATATTTTACAATCCTTATGGTCAAACAAAACTTCTGTTATTTCTTTCCTTCTATAAAATTGAGTAAATTATGAATAAAATGTTTTAATTAGCCTGCCATTTAATATTGGGAAAGAGGAAAAATAAGCTGATCAAGGTGAATAGTGCCTTGGTTCACTTAAAAACTCTTTTCTTCGGATCTCATTTTTCTCATTCCTTTTTGACTTTGTAAAACAATTGGCAAAGTCTTCTTTGAGGATCACTGACATGTAATCACCTTAATCTCACCCACTGTATTTCATTGAGTATTCTTTAATGTTGGGGAAAAGCCAGAAGTTGCAAGGAGGTAAATCTGGACTGTAGGATTTCGGGTGACTAGGCAGGATGATGGACATAGGTGATGCAATATTTGTTCAAAAAACAGGAGATTAAGAATCTATTATGAATGTAATAGTCACATAGTGCACAAAATCCCTGGCATCTCACTAATAAGTAACCTTATAGGAGAGTATTTGTTTGTGCAGGTTACACCTCTAAATGGTTAGCAAGTTATATCAAAACCCCGCTACCAGTTTTTGAGTTTCAAAATCTATACATTCTAGACAGTTATCAGATTTCATTTGCTTACTGAAGATTACAAGAAGATACTTTTTACCGCGTATGTGGAAATCAGTGTAAGTGTTTGCATGTTAGATGTTTTTAGCTTCCTTTAAAAAAAGAATTGAATGGTTTATCTCAAATAGATTAAGTCATGGCATTTCAAAAGTCAAACTTTAAACATGATTTTATCTTTTTTTATTTTTCAGAAAGTACATTCTTATTCTAAACGCCTCAATGAATGTTCAGCATTGTTTATTATAGTTTAAAATAAACAATAGACTGGTTGATAATTATTGAATAATCTTGTGAAAATGTCTTGTCCCTTTTTTTTTTTTTTTTTTTAGCATCTTGTAAATAATACAAATAATTCTCAATTGCTGATCTTTAGTTTGTATTTTCTATTATTTAATAAAACGTTTTTTTTTTTTTCTTGCAGGTGGTGTCAGTTGAAAAATAGTAACAAAGTTTCTTCCACGTTTCTAATTGTACTCAAATCCGTCAGCTTAGCAGACTTTAGAAAACACAAAGAATGCTTCCCAAACTTAATCAAGCATTTTAAGCAGGTTGGTTACAACAGCAACTAATTGACTTAGTATAAACACTTTTTTTATCTTTTCTTTATTTTTTTATTTTTTTTTATTACAAAATATTTCATCAACTTCCATGCAATGTCATAGGAAGGAATTTATAACTAAGTTTCTTTATTCAAAAGACTAATGTAATTTACTCAAGTTTCAAAAGTTTAATTTTCTAAAGGAATTGTTTTATTAGGAAAAATATTTACACTGGTCATTTCCTCAATGCCTTGAATTCAAGTTAGACTTTAATATTTGGATGCTTTCTGTTCCCCTGTTAAATGAATGATAGTTGAGTCTCTATTCTCTTTGGTAGGCAGTTGAAATGATCAGTCCAACGCAGTTTGGAAACACGGCAGAGGAAGAATTCTTCAGAGTACCAGTTAGTGTCAACCATTTATGGAAACTGGGAGGTAAGTATGTTGTCTCTAATTTTAAGATGAATCATAATGAGTCCAACTTTTTTTAGACAACTGAGTTTATTAGAGCTACTATCTGGATAGAAATGATGTCACTTTGCTTTAGAAAACAGAAAATGCAAAATATAGCATCATGTATTATAATAATGGATAGCTTTCTGTGTTTGCTAATCTCAGTTACAGATACTCACTTAGGCTAATGTTTCATTGTCACCCACAGAGCCAACCAGTGGTTTATATTGCAACTATGCAGAGTGAACCTTAATATGCTTTCTCTCCTAGAAACTGTAACTATCTGGTTGAACAAAATCAGTACATTCAAACCCTCAGTCATGATTACCTGTGACTTTGTAACAATTATTGACCACTTCTGAATAGTTTCATCTAACCAAGCTTAAATCAATCTATGGCATGAATATCACATACTTCCCAATGATGCTGTATGCTGAGATTGATGGTTTTTTGTTCTGTTCACTCAACAAAGTGATAAAACCATTAAAACAAAAGTTTACTCAGTAAAAAAAAAAAATCATTGCTGGAAAATAAAAGAACTGGAATTAAGAAAACAAGATAACAATTGACATTCCATTTTAAATCTTTGAAGATCAAAGTTGGCTGGAAAGCAAGAAGAGTTCCACAAGTAAGAAGTGTGAGAGAAGAAACTGTTAACAGAGAACTTATGGTTACATCTACCAATTTCGGCCATCTTACAGTGGAGGGAAAGTGACTGAAGCTGATATGCCAGGTCAGACCCGATAATATTGCATATTCTTTATAAAGAATCTCTAAATATATAATGGAAGCATCAGACCAGATGCGACTGTAATATTCAATGCATGGGCACATAGATTTATAAATTTGTAAGATAGATTCTGGCAACAAAAAAAAATAGTCAAGCACAACACAGTAAACCACATTTCCGAGCAGTAGACCCAGCAATTGATTCAATATAATCCTTCCACTTCATGTTGGTGGAACATATTAGCCTGAGAAGGCATGCTTATTCACTTGGAGGTTAGTATCGGCTATGCTGATGAAAGACAAACAGGATCTCAAAGACAATTAAAAGAGAGCAGTTTAATTTTATAGGCATTAAATAACACGCTATTTCTTACCCCATTTAACAGATTGTAGGTTATTTTTTTAGATCCTCTACCTTGACCTTATCAAACAGATAGGGTTACCATTAAGATGAGTAAATAGTTTTATCATTAGCATAGATACAAAGTTGAGAACTGATGACATCAGAAAAGTCATTGATGAAAATTAAGAACAACAAAGGTCCAAGGATAAAACCCTAGGGAACACTGACATTAATGCACAAAGATGTGTGCTCATTCAATCACTTTCATTTTGTGATTTGATAGGAAAAACTGAAGTAGTTCAAAAATACATCCAGAAATGCCATAACCTTTCAATTTATAAAGATCAGCATGCTATACCCTGTCAAATGCCTTTGAGATATCCAAAGCAACAACCCATGCCTAACCAATTCAGAGTTGAATAGATGCTTTAGTATGTCTCTAAAAAGAGGCAAAAGTCTAATAGGCTGATGGAAGGATCAGACAGTTTGCTTCAGTTCTTAAAGGCTGGAATTGCAGAATTTCCAACAAACAAGAAAACAAGAAGCAGCAAAGCAGAAAAACAGCAGTCAGTTTCTTAAGAATTGTTGCAGGGATACTATCAAGTCCACATTCTTTGTGGGGATCTGGTTTAGAGATGATAGAGAATACAATGGACAGTGTTATGCATATCACGCAGTAGACTTTGTTCTAAGTGGAAAGTCAGGCAAAGATATTCCAGATCAGTTGAGTAGAGTTCAGAGAATTCATGAGCAAATCATTCTATTTTATCAGCAGATGTTAACACCTTAAATTGAATGAAGAGAAGAGAGATTGAATATTTGCTCTTATTTAACATACAGAGCTGCCAATAGTCATGATTACCAAATTTGTTGAGGCTATACAGTGCTTCATTCTGTCAGCAAAGACTTAGCCCCTTTGTAGACACATTTACAATAATCATGAGCAGACACAAAGAAGTGTCCAATGTAATTGGAACTATTATGTTGGTACAGACAGAAAAAGTGATTCCTATGGTGTATAGTGGCTGAACAGGCAGGTGTGAATGAAGAAGATTGTGGTTTCACCTGGTAATTCCATGAAGACAATCATTGGTGCCAGCTTTTACCTAAGTAGTGGCACTATTCTCAATAATGTTAAAATTTAATTCCAAGTAGTTTCTTGAACAAAAAACACAAGATTAATCCCAATCAGTTCACTGATAATAGAAAGAAGTTTTGTGATTAAGAGGGTCATGTCTAATAGACAGCTCAAAAGAAATATGAACAGATACTCCAGTGGAATTCAAATTACCAAGAGGTCATAGTTGTGATGCTCAATAAGACCCAGGAGAGGAGGTAAGAAACAAATCAAGTAAAGAAGCCTGTTGATCTGAAATTACTAGGGAAACGAGAAGTGAAATTCACTATTTGACTAAGACTGAATGGAATAGCCAAAGATCTGAATACTGGCAACATCAATAACATTAGAAGGATTAAGCCACTTGATATCATGAGCATTAAAATGACCAAAATACAAAGACATTTCACAGGTGGAAGTAAAGAGAAATAGAGCCATTTCTATATAGTCAGATATTTTGTTTAATTTATTACAATCCTGAGAAGAAGGGGAGTGATAGGGGGGGGGATGGCCAACAATTGTGCAATAAAGAAAATCAAAACCACATGAAAAATTCATCCAGGGACTTGAGAAACAATTACCTTGCCATTTAGTGGATTTTCCCAGATGTAAATACTAAGGTCAGGCGTATGTATCTTAGAATATGTTTGACAAAGAGGAGGATAACCTGGAACAGAATTCATTGTTAGCAAAGAAAGATTTTAAATTAATTTAGGTGTTTGTTTATTTTCTTCTTATTATTTTTTAATAGTTTTTACTCTTATTTCTTTTAACTGTGCTTGTCATGAGAAGATTATTTTCATTTTTACGGTCAGAATAATTATCACTGTCCATCATCTATGACAATACAAATCGAACAGGTGGCTAAGACTAAAGTATAATGTGGTCTTGGGTTTGCATTTTAGGCAGAGACACTTATTCATTCATGAGATGACACTGCAAATATTATGCAATTGTTGACCAGAGCAGCTTCTCTTAAGTGTTAACAAAGAATTCAAGCTCCTTACTACCAGTCAGAATGCAGCAACAATATAAAAACCTCATTAGTTTTTATTTTCATTAAAAACTTTCATGAAAAACTTCATACCTTAAAGAATTCCAAAGTGAATTGGATTGTCTCTTACCAGGAAGTCACCTGTCTGACAAATACAGAAATCTGAACTTTGCTAACATTCTAACCACATGCAACATTTATAGTATAAGTAATTCTATTTTCTGTAATGTGCAATATAGGTTATTCTGTATGATATACTTGGAGGTGTTCTTTTATTAAGCAAAAAGTACTGCCCCAAATTTACATTCACCCGGTTTTCGCATCTAACGTGCGCTGATTCTTTCAATTTTCTAATTTTTCCTCAGCATTCTCAATTAATTATTTGGTCTTCCTTCCTGAGTAGGATGCCTTATCTTTTGGCAAGATGCTGTGAACATTTTGAAATTTAATGTTTTTCTGCTTTGCCCCTATCAAAAACAAATAACCCTTTTTCCATCCAAATAGTACATCTGAAAAAAGTAAGCTAGATTGGCTATTATTGGTGTGGGGGATAAAATAACATAGAATTGGTTCAGTTGTCTGGATAACTTTTGAAATTTATTTGCATACATCTTTTCATATTATGTTAAGCAAATTGTTTAGATATTTTAACATTTTAGGAAAATTTGTAGAAATTAATGTGATATAATTATCAAATAAAAACAATTTTTTAAGTTTCCAGATATTATCTGCTCTCTCCCCACCATTTTTTTTAATTTTTTTACATTTAAAAAAAACATTGTGTGAAAAGTGAGCCAACCAAAATAACTCTATTTGAAAACAAACGCTTAATTACTTGCATAAATATCTGAGTTGACCGAGAGAGTATTCATGCATATGTACAGAAAGGTTCCTTTTAACCAGTTCAAAATGGCTAGATATTTTTCAGACAAATTTTGTATTGATATATTTCTGACATATAAATTATTGCATGTTATATGGCATCAAACTAATCTTTTTTGTGTATGTGTGCAGTGACAAGAAGCAAAGGAAAGCAACTCATGTCACAAAGCTTAAAACATGAAAGAGATGGTACCTCAGTCAACTATACGGGTCCAGATGCCTTTCCTCGTACATTATTACTTCTGAATCCTTTACAAATGGCTCAAGAGAATTATCCACTTCCTGTTAAAACAGAGAATGGTAAGTTGTCTTATTAATTCTCTAAAGACTTGTGTTTCTTCTGATGCTTCTTCAATAATTTTAATTTCACCAGCAAATTGATTTTAAGCTGAAAACAGTTCATTTATAGTGAATAACAAATGTAACAAGTGTATTTGTGTATTACAGAAAAATGGTTTTTGATCATTCCTCGCACAGTTTCACCTCAACTTAAAGTAAACTTGGGAGATTTTTATTAGCTCCAGACTGGTTTCAATATAATTAGAAATCTGCACACTTTTTTAGCTCTCACATTCTTATTTTAGCATAAAGCTTTTATACATAGTAACTCAAATTATTTTCTTTTTACAAATTGTTGATTCATTACTGTGTACGCATGTCAACATTTAGCCATAAGATTAATTTTGCATCTACAGCATGTAAAGGATAAATTATGCAAAAATGAAAATAACCCTGACATCACATTTTAACAGATATATTTACCAAAATTATACAAAAATATATTGAAATACTAAAAAGTAAATTTATTCAATGAAATCATTATTGGCTTCACACACAGCCTCCATATGACTTTGAAATCTCCTGCAACTCTTCTGGACGATCTCCTTGTTTAAGGTGACAAATGTTGATATAATCCTTACCTTCAGTCACATCTTTGGTGTTACAAAGTTACTTTCTTGCATAACTGCACCCCACAAGGAGGTTGCAGTGTGAAGGGTGATGTGATCGCAGAAATTGTCAGCCATGACTGAGCTCTTCTGTATGTGTGGCATGGTGCAGTCCCTGTTGCCAGACATAGGGTCTTCCAGTAACCACTCTCTTGACGCAGGGTGGTACTATCTCCACAAGGCACTTAATGTAGGCGAACATGTTGAATCTGAAGCTCTTGCCATAAAATTCAGGAGTTTTTTGTCAGAATGATCAGTGTGAGTTTTCCAAGCTGCTGTACTTCTGTAATCACCATTAGAATCATCCAACTCTTTCTGAATCCTCTGCACTGTCTTCAGATTGACACCCAAACATTCTGAAATGTTCATATTAAAACTTCTGGCGTGAATGTACTGCATACTGTTTCCAAGTTTCTGGCGAAGTGAATAGCACCATGATGCTCTCTTTCTCACAGATACAATTCAACTGGTCCTGCTATACTGTTCAATCGACAAAATCAAAAACTTTGCATATGCAAATTTTAAGATGGCGACAATTTACCCATTGCACCTTGTATGAGGCTGTTGTTCATATTTAAATACATCTTAAATTTTTAATTGCCAAGTATGATTAATATTTTATGTAATTTGTGTCTCCCTAACATATTGTTTCATTAACCATTCTCTAAATTTTAAAATCCTTTCTTCTTATTGCTTGATTCTGTTTTTATTCCATCCTTTCAGACTGCTACAAAGAGTATGTTTTTTCCCAAGACACTTACGAAAAAGTTACAGATCAAAGTCCACTTTTTGGTCTTGATTGTGAAATGGTAAGCTATTTATTAAAAATTAATACAACATATTGTATGAAATTGCATACAGTGACTTGGGAGTTGCCTTTTTTCCTCTCTAAACTTGATAGCTGCATTTGTGAAGCAGTTCAGTGTGGCTAAGTTGAAACCTTGCTTCTGTTTAATCATTAGTGTAACAACTTATTAAATAAAGTCAACAATTGTAACCATTGAAATTTCTAGAATATGTGAATGTTCACCATACTCTGTTTTATCTGGTTCTTCAATTTACTTTGTCGGTTAAGGCTTCAAAAGCTTTTCTCTGTTCATTCTCTCAATATATCCAAACCATTTAAGTTTTGCTTGACCCATAGCATTCCTTCTATTGAAGTAATAAACTTTTGATGGCTAAAAACAAACCCAACAAGTGACCTCTCATTGATACAGATTCTGAGAACAAAGAGAGAGGATCATATCCAAGATTTATCATCTTGGAATCATTAGATGAAATTCCACTCACAAAATTCTCTCTGGAAAAAAATAATTTCCTGAAAACCAGTGTTTCTCAACCATTTATACTTCAAGGCACACTTGTAAAATAACTAAAACTCTGGAGTATGCATTAAATTTTAGTAAAGAAAAGTTATTCATGAAATTTGAAAATAGAAAAATAATAAAGAATTCTCTTGAAATAAGCATTTATTTTTAAAACATTACATTGTATATTTAAGTATGCTTGCATGAAACCTGTGCATTTTTTAAGTATAAAAATAATTAAATTCTTTTAACTTAAGGAACACCTGACTACATTCTAGTGCACAGGTGCACTAGATGAGAAATGATGCCCCAAAATATGAAAAATCTAAAAATAAATGGCACAATTTTCATTGAGATAAGGGCTGACAAGCAGAGATATTATTGAAAATTACATTTAACAATAAATTAATAAAAAAAATAAATGCATACCCTCACAAAAAATGACAGAAAAATGACTCGGATCACAACCCAAATGAATGCAGGGATATATATGTAAATGTGCAAATTGTGGAGAAGAACACACTGCATATGCCAGAGTATGTAAGATTTAGAAAGAAGTAATGACTGCAAAACGCACCATTCCCTGAAATGTGTAAGATTGTGAAGGGATATATGAAAGAAAAAAACACACTGGGGTCGGGGGGATGAGTCACCTGATCACAGAGACAATAACCAAAGAGCCTCAGGTGGCTCCTCAATACCCATCAACAATACAATACCTCAGTGAAACAATACTGAATACAAACTTGCAGGTGATAGTACTAACAGTTACCCTTCCCAAAAGAATAACCTTCCGTTCCATTGGCGAAATCCCAAATGAAACTGAATGGCATAAATGAATACAGCAACTACCAAAACCCTTCATATTAATGGGTGACTTTAACAGTTATAACATGATAATGGTGTGTAAAGAAATAAATAAAAATCATAGAAACAATATTAAATCAAAGACAGCTATGCCTCCTAAATAAAAACAAGTACATATCTACATCCATCAACAGGAACACATTTTATCATATGCTTAATAATCTGGGAAGTTATCATATACATGGATTAAACCTGGTCAGCTCATAATGATACATGTGGAAGCGATCACTCCCAATTATACGAGAAAACCCAATCCCTAAACTAAATGATAAAACACCTGAAATATTCAAAATGACAGTGTTCTTTTAATTTTGAGAAGGCTCTTATGATACAACCTGGAAGTATATGTTCCTACTAGACATGGGACCTAAAGAAGAATGCCATCCATTATCTGTAACCTTTTTGGAAGGCAGGCATTTTAAGGTGCATTTAGATGACACCATATCAACTCAAAAAGACCAAGAACAAGCTGTTCCACAAGGGAGCATTCTGTCTGTTACCCTGTTCAATACCAAAATCAATAATAATAATGTCAGAAACATAAATACAGGAACAGATTGTGTGTGTGATATGTGATGATATTTTAGATCTACTCTAGTATGACAACTCCAACTATATCTTAATAAATAAATAAATGGGCTACATAGAATGTTTTTACATTTTCTAAAGAACAAACTAAATGTATGCACTTCTGCCAACTTCAAAAAATGTATAGTGACTCAACATTAAAAATGAACAACAACATAATCTCAGTAACAGAACATTACAAAAACCTAGACACCATTTTTTTTTTTTTTTAGTTGACCCCCCTTTATCAGAATAAATAACTGATGTTTTTCATTACCTATTTTTCATTATCATCCATAACAAAATGTTACAAAGAACATTTCCCAAATGTGATTGTATTGTGGAGTAAATGATATGCCTTGATGATACAAATGGACTACTCTGGATGCTTAAATAAAGAACTGCAAGTCTAAAAAGAAGCCACTGAAACCAGTCTTCAGAATATTTCCTACACACAGCAAGTGCTGAAGCAAAACTTATTATAATCAATAGAAATGAGTTATAGAAACTCATACTGAGTGGAAAAAAAAGAAACTGTTGCTTTGGGGCACAGGATACCAGTGACGATAAAATTTGAACCACATTGGTTTAATTTTGTTTTTTCTTTCTTTGTGTGAAATTGAAAAAACTGCATAAATCCAAGCCAAAGAAAAATGTACAAAAAGAAAAATGAATCCTAAATTTGTGATGCAATGCTAAAGATATTCAGGAAAATAAAAGAAAAAAGCAGATCAAGACGTGTTTATTATGAAAATAAAAAAACAACTAAAAGAAAGAATGCAATCTAGACTTGAACACTTGCTCACTCGGTGACAGAATACTGATTTCTGCACAAAGAGTTGTAATACCTAGCATATTACTAAAGCAAATGTTAAATGTGTGGACTGCCACTCATTTTCAACAACTAACTTTTACTTTGAATTTTTCAAAATAAGAAAGTTTTCTTGAAACTTTTATTTTAGTTTTAATTGAAAGCTAAATGATTAAATTTATTATTTTCAGTATGCAAAATAATCTGATGTATTTCAAACAAATTGTATTGATTAGAATCTAAAATCTTTAAATTTTTTTTTAAAGATTTTAAAATTTTTGAGCCATTTTTATGTGGTTGACAAATTTGTAAACATGTCATTTTTAAAAATCTTACAAAAATAAAATATACATTTGTGTCACATTATTTTTTGGAAAATTAGCAAATTTAAAGTTAAATTAATCTGATTTACACACGTATTACTTATTTAGACTATTTCTTAATCACCAGGTGTTGATTTTTGTGATCTCTCTTCCTATGATTTGACATGTGATGACAACCAGATGCAAGATAACTGTCTATGGTGATCACAATTGCCAAAATTGTGCAAATTCTTCCTTTAAGGGGAAGAAACTGAAACACATGATCTTTTACACAGAAATTGCCATGCAAAAAAAAAATTCAAATACACAAAAAAATTAAAACTTAAAAAAAAAAATCTTGACAATTTGTATTAAACTTTTCAATTTTTGATTAGTAAATATAGTCTTCACTTAACCTAATGCCTACAAGTCTTTGAAATATTTTAAAGAATATTCATGAAACTTTATAAATTATTATAATTTTAAAAAAAAATGAAAAAAATTATTTTAAAATTTTTTCTTCAAACGATGTCCTTAATTTATATTATTTATTAAAGCAATTAAGTTTATCCAATTGAATAATGTCATAGTTTTTATTGCACGATTTTCAGAAAAAAAGGTTAAATGGTTAAAATAAATATAGATGATTTACATTCCCCAATGAGTCCTACGTTTAACTAATAAAACCAATTTTGCCTACAAAATTTAATTCGTGAATTTACGTGGAAAGAGGAGTAAAAAAAAAAAAATTTTGACCATAATATTTTTAAAATAATAATTTAATTCATTTAACAAGTTCTGGAAGTTTCATTAAAATCTGACAATTATTTGATTCTTGCAAGAATTTTCCAATTAATGTGCTTTTTACCAAAATATGAACCTGTTAGAAAGAATTAAGAAATTTAAAAACAATTTGATCTTTCCTCTTAATTTTGATGGAAGAACTTTGTTTTTATTAAGTTTGGGGCCTTTTTCCTTTATACTATGCTGTTTTTTCTGTGATTTAATGGAGGTACCTAATTAAATAAATTTCATAGCAGACATCTGAGAATTTCAAGGGTGATATCTCTTGTGAGCAACTATGTATACTGAACCAAAATTGATCTTAAGACATTGAAAAAGTAGTAAAAACCTGCAGTGGTTGGGCTCTGGTAGCAAAATTACCTACCAAAAAAATACAGATGTGCTGTGGTCAAGACTGTATATAGATTTTGCAGCTCTAATAAATGGATCACATTATCTGGTGGTAGTGGATAGCTTTAGTAAGTGGCCTGAAATTTGTAAGTGCAAAAATAAGCTTCTTCAAAGACTGAATTTTTTATACAAACCGTTTGCAAGGTGTTATTCCAGAGACCACATCTCAGATTATGGTACACAATTCAGTCATGTGCCATAAGTAATACACACTTATGCGATCATGTCTTGAAAGAGACATGACTGACTGGGCAGAACATTATCCCACAGTAGGTTGCCATTACTTTCTTTCTGTGGTAGACTGGTTTCCAGCTAAGGCACACAATCTGTTCTGTTATTTAACCCATAACTGGAGGAAAGAGATGGATTAATACTTTTCCCAAGGGTTTATTATGCGTAAGCGAATGCAACGAATTGAACTGGAATTCAAACTCGGCTCCCCAACTTCTCTTTTTTTTTTTTTTTTAAATGTTCTCCATTGAACATATTACTGCGTTTCCGTATCACCTAGATTCAAACTGACAAACTGAACGGTTAACAGAACTTTGAAAAAAATGCAAGAAATTAAAAAGTGAGAGAAGAATCACTACAAAAATTCTTGAGAATATACTTGATAGTGCCGAATCCCAAGACACTGTCAGGCATGTTGCCAGCAGAATTGATGTTCACAAGAAAAATTGGTTTTCAGCAAATTATTAGGTCAAAAAGAAGCGGAGAATGAATAACAAAAAGAACCCTAAATTTTTAAAAATTGGCTAAAGTGTTTTTCAGAGTGCATAAAGATGTAAAAAAAATTGTTGGAAGACAGTATAATATGAATCTGAAAGATGATATACATAGTAAATGGAAAAAAAATAGCATAAAAAGCATTATAATCACCTAAAGAAAAGGTTTACTGAAGAAAAGTTTGAAAGAAAGGAAAAAGAACTATGAAAGTACTGTATGATGTTTTTGATGTTCCAGTACCCCAGAATTTGTTGAATGTAAAAGGATGATTTCCAAGAAAAGTAAACTAACGGAATAACTGGAGGTTTATCCTAACTGTAAAACATACAAAGTTAAGTACATTGGCGAACTCGCCAAAAGAGAAGGGGATGATCACTAATAAATAGAATATTTAACAACAAAAAGAAATCTCATAATTGGGCAGGGGGTAAATAATTCACTCCTGGTGACACAAATGGGCCAGTCTAGGCACTTGAATAAAGAACTCCAGGTAGTCTAAAAACGAAACTGTTGGAGTCCGTCTTTAGAGTATTTTTTAGACATCACGAGTGCCTAAGCAAGACTTAATATTTTAATCAATAGAAATGAGTTATATCAGGTTGTAAAGTGTTCAGTAACTTTCAACTGTGTTAAAACATTTTCTATTTTGAATCAAGGTATGTAAAGTCCATAAATATTTAATTCAATTGCAAAATGTTTGAATTAAGACTTCAATGTAAATTAAAATATATTCCCCAAAAGAATAAAATAAAAAATAGGTCAATTGATTTTTACTGACAGTGTTAAAAATGCTCTTTCTCCAGATTATCATTTTATAGAAAGAAATCCTATCCAAGCTAAGAAATCCTGACTTTTAGCTTTTGAATAAGATCTCTAAAATATATTTTATGCTGGACTAAATTTTCTTTGCCATTCCCACAAATCAAGATTAGAGAATCCACTCTTATTTTTATTTTTGTAAACACTTGGAAACTTGCTTGAAAATTTATATTTCACAGCATTTTAGTTGCTTAATTGTTTTGAGTATTTTCATTATTGTTTTCAACTTTTTGTGGTTTATTTCCAGACAATCATTGATAATCAAATTTATACAGAACCTAAAATTTAAACAGCCCAGAATTTTTAGCCTATTCTTTGGTTAAAATATTTAATAATGTTATTTCTCTCATGGAAACTATATTAACTGCAGATGCTTAATTAAAATGTAAGTCACAAGCTGCTGCTGAAGTTATACCTTTTTAGAAATAGCAAAATCTTCCACCTTAGGATTGTTGAACCCTGAGCCGTTGTGCATTTATTTTCTAATTCTTGTTTTATTTTCAGTGTAAAACAGCAGATGGGAAAAACTCTCTCACACGTATATCACTTGTGAATGAAAAAATGGAAACTGTCTATGACACTTTAGTGAAACCAAAATATAAAATTATTGATTATGTCTTCCAGTAAGTTTGAATAATTTTTCATCTTCTTCCACTAACTTTTATTTAACCTTTTTTCAGTATAATTGATTTTCTAGTTATCTTTAGGTTCATTGAATATTACAGACAATAAATGATGTGCTTCATTTTGTATCTTTATTAGTTGAAGACGTGAAAAGCTGCTTTCATTCTTATTAGGAATTTATTTTATGGAAATCTTTGACAAGTTTTCATGGTTTGCTGTTAGTAAAACTTTTTAATATCTAAGATTTTTGTTATTCTTCTCACTTGATATTAATTGGTGATGGAAAACATTCATTGATCAGGTTTTAAATGACAGCTGGAATCAAATAATTTTTAAAGAAATACTTCAGTTATTATGTGATTTTGATAATTTGCTTATGTCTATATAAATAAAACTCAAGATGTTTGTATGTGTATATCTATATGTGTATCTTCACTGATTTCTATTAACATGCACTCCCACATTTTTAACATCTGATTTGTTTCAAAACTTACAGACCACTTGACCACTTGCTAATTTATTATTCTACACAACAAAGAAAAAGAAATTGCACATGTTTTAACTTCTTATTTCCAAGTAATTTTTTAAGTTCAACACAGTAATCTTTTACATGGAGAATACAAAAAGATACAAGAGATTTCGTATTTAATGTCTGCAGATGTGAGTCATAAAAATGGGAATTCTTACTTTTCTCGTTCTGTGCAATTCCGGGTACTTACTGCTAGTTTTTAAATGATGCAATAATGTATTTGATATCTAGCAACACTATGACACCACCACCCTTGGTCTCATTGTTTATGTTGTGTGAGTTAACTGGCCGTAAGTTAGTCACACCTGAGTCTGCAGCTGTTCTCTTCCGTTTTACTCCCAGGTAAGATGTCAATTGATCAGTCAAAAATCCTCCACTTATTCTGCCATGTTGTGATTTCTGATCTCTGAGGGGGGAAAAGAGGCAGTAGAATCTTCATGCTGTTTTTCTCGACTGCTGAAAACGAGATGGTTGGCTGCATTTTTCAGAATTAAGGGAAACAGACAAAAGCAAAAAAAAAAAAAGTAGCGAAAACCAGCCTATTTGGACTAATGATTATATTGTAATTCTGTGTACGTCAAAAGAGAGAAAATATTTTTCCGTATCTTCACTTCATGTGTTCTCTCGTCTGTCTGATGTTCTGTTTTGTTCTGTTCTTCTCTGCTTCTGACTTGATTTTCAAATCCGTTGTGTTTTTGTTGAAACTGTTTCAATATGGTGTGGGGTGGTAAGTGATTGGAATGTCTCTCCATTAAAATTTAACATCAACTTCATACATCTGGCTTAAATCACCCATGTATGGTTTCGCCATCCTGAAAGCTTGGATTGGAAACATTATTCTGTTGACTCTATGCATTCACCTGTTAGCATTAATTACAGCTACATCCTTACATGGGTGATCTTTTTCCAAAATCAACCAATAATTTCCACTTTCAGTTGATCCTTTGTTTTCTTTGAGAGAGAGAAAGGGAGAGCAACGTACAACGAAGAAGAAAGAAGAATTCTCTCCCTTCGAATCCAGGGTCTGTCGATACTTGTTTTAAGATGTGCGCATAAGGAACACTTACAGTGTTAGAGTACTAGTTTGTGAATCTGAAAAATCTGTGTATGAAGTGGAAGATATTATTTTTTTTAAATCTTTTCACTCAAAAAAAAAAAATTCATTGGCAAAAATGTCTAAGGTTTACTTTTAATGCCTTTAGTCTCTTACAATAGATGTGATCTATCAGGTACAGTTTTACTGTTAATTTTATACAAATAAGAAAAATATTATTAAACCTTAAAAGCTGTTATTCTTTTCAAATATTCTATTAGATTATCCAGTGTTGAGTTGAAAAAAAAAATGAAATGGATAAGTGATTTCTTTATTTTTTATTTATTTATTATTTTTTTTAAGCCATCTTCATAATGACATCTAGAGATATTAATTCTGTTTATTGTTTGAATAATTCTTTGGTTATGAATGTAAACAAATGTTTAATGGCAGATTCAGTGGAATAACGCCCAAGATGATGGAGTCCGTAACTACAACATTACAAGATGTGCAGCATAAAATAAAATCCTTACTTCCAAAAGATGCTATTTTATGTGGACAATCTTTGAATTTTGATCTGGATAGCTTAAAGGTATGTTTGCCTAATATTTCATATGAGCTAATAATGAATTAACACTTTTTTTTTTTAAACATTCTTTAGAGTTCTTTAATAATTTTATGATTTTTCTCATTCTATGAAAATTTTTCTTTCGTTTATCTTCTAGTTCTGTAGCACATATTGCTTTTGTCTTTTGGTTCTGTGACACTTTTGTTTTTCTTTTCTTTTGTTTTATTGCACTTATTGTCTTCTGGTTCTGAAAATTTTTTGCTTATAATAGTATACTATGAATTAATCTCTATTTTTTCCTCATTGATTAACAAAGTTATCTTGCTGAATTTCATTCTGGTATAATGCTTGTAAATTAACTCCTTTAAAAGATGTACATTTCCTTGTACAAAATGCCATATTACTCCATCAATCTCAAAGATATTTTATTCCAAATTGTAATTTGTAAACCTCTACTTTAAGCTAAGAATTAAATCATAAAGTTAAAGGCAAGAAAGAAAAACATAAATTGTTCACTTTTCTTACATGGGTGAATAGCTGTGAAATTTTTTAAATCTTTCTTTTCTCTTATATACAGTGACATAGTTTTAGTATCTCATTGATATTGTCTATTTGTGCCTATTTCAATTTATCTATGCCAATGTATATCGATGTTTTCATGTCTATTGCACCTAGAACCAGGAAGCATAAAGATTGCCACAAAGTGAATGTCCAGTTTATTATTTATGATGATAAAGTAAATTAACATTAAATTATAAAACAAAAAGTAACGGCCACATAAAACTAGATTCATGTAAAAAAAAAAAAATCACAATTAGAATGAAAGGGAAAAAATGGTACAACTTATTTTAAAACCTAAAAAAAAGAGATAATTATAAAATTTAAAACTTTTTGCAAAGTGTCATTTCACTTGGATAAGATTTTCACACTGTTTGGATTGTTATCCTGTATGCTCTGGCCTTCATCAGGTGATATGCATTGGAATTTCAAACCAAACTCTTTTAATCCACTGGACATTGTTCTAGTTCCATATGCCATGTCTCCTTTTCTGGGTATCTCAGTTTCAGTTATTTCCCTTTACTTCAACCCTTTACTTTCAATGGCTCAGTGAATAAAAAGCATTGGTTGAAGTAATCCAGTGATTTGACCTAAAGAGATGTGAGTTCAATACCTGGCCACAGAAGAGGGGAAAAGAAACTTGGAGGGTTGAGTTACTAAAGGGAAATAACTAAAATTGAGATATCCAGAAAAAGCACAGCATGTGGAACTAGAACAATCTACCATGGGTTCATTTAATCCCAATGTATATTACCTAAAGAAGGCCAGAGTGTACAATGGCTGAAATGAAAACATGGTAACGAGGACAATTTGAACAATGTAAATAGTTACAAGACTTCATCATGGAAGTATGGACAGGTGATAAATATCTTAATTTTTTTTTAATTTTAGTTCTTTTCCCCTTATTATTTTTTTATTAACCTTAAGTAAATGGAGTTGTTAACAAGTAAAATGCTTCTTTTGCTTTTTAATATTTCTATTTTGTATTTTGTTAATCCTTAGATGTTCCATCCTTATGTGATAGACACCAGTACCATTTATAATCTCTCTGGTTTTAAGAATAAGAAAGTTGGCTTAAAAAGACTGACGTTACATTTTCTTGGGTAAGTTATTTTTCTTATCCTTTCAATTAGTTTAACTTTCAGAATCCAGCTGTTTAGAAATAAAAAAATAAAAAAAAATCAAGAAATAGTTTAAACCTGGATCTTCAAATGTCCACAGCCAATGGTTGGATGAGAAAATCAATTGGTAGAATCATTTGGCATGTTTCAGTAAACCCACATATGTACATAAATTAAAACTTTGAAAAAATATAAAAGAAAAATATTTTTTTTTCTTTTAAACCAATGTTGAATAGAAAAATTTATTCCAAAATTTGGATAAAATTGCCTCTCTTGTTAAAAAAAAATAGTTTTTTTTTTTTTTTTTTTTTTCTATGTTCATTCTTTTATGTGCTGTTATTTCTTTAGATGATCATGGCTTTCCACAATTTCCTGCCTTGTAATTTTATGATCCTTTGCTATGTCACATTATCTCTTTTTATTAAGGTGTTTTCCCTCTTGTTTCTCTTGTCTTCAATATGTCCTGTGAGGTTCTCTTTCTAATTGTAAGCATAAATGTCCTTCTAGTTCTTACATTCCTTCAGATTTCCTCACATGTTCTGTTCGTGGTTTTCTTATCAGTTGTCCGTAGAAGAATCACATCTCTGTTGCTTCAAGTCTTTTATAATATTTTATCTGCAGACATGCAACAACCAAATCTCCAAACATTTTAGTCAAAATTAAAGTTTTATATAAAACCAGGCAAATTTTATTTTTGACATTCAATTTATTACTTGACCTTTAACATTCTGTAGGAGATTTTGTTTGCAAAGCAAACAATTTTATCCTGCCATTGCAAGTGACTCAGATGAATGTTTGAATTTTGCAGTTGTTGCCATAGCCTGAACATGACTGAAATTAAGTACTGCCAATGAAGTGTAAAGGACATTAGTGAATAATGCAGTGTGTTAAGCTGGTTGTATTTTGTTTTTCTTTTTATAGGAAAGAAATCCAGTGTGGTAATCAGGGACACAGCTCTGTAGAAGATGCCTCTGCATCCATACAACTTGTTTTATTAAAGCTCAAACACAGTATGTAAAGTATGCACTTGCTTTCTTAACATTGATTTAAAATTTTATAGGAAAAATATTGAAAATGTTCTAAATATCATTTTATCAAACCCATACAGTCATGTATTTTCCTTGTTCCATTTTTGCCTGTTGTGTTCAAAGTGGATTTTTCATCTTAATTTTTATTTTTGGAATGACATTGTTGACCATCAATCTTTGTCATAGAACAGACAAAAATAATGAGACAAGTTCCCAGAAAGAATTGAACTTGCATCTTCTTGTCTCAGGGAAGTCTGGTTAACCATACCGGTTGCTCTTAGTGACTAGAAATTCAATGGATGACCAAATTTACCCTTCACTCTTTCACAATTTTTTCTTGGTTTCATATTCATTAATATATTAATAATGGTTGACAATGCTTCATCTAAAAATAAATCAAATACTTTTGTTACCAATATCGACTGTATTATTATTATTATTATTGTCTTCTACATTTGTTATGTAAAAATTGTAATATTTCCAAGAAATATTCAAGAAGCTTGGAAATTAGGTTTATAATATTTGGAAGTTTGCTTATCAAGTTTCAGGAAATTATTATATTCTGATCTGCATTTTGTGATCACACGAGGAAAGGGAAAATAAAAAAAATCAGTCATGAAATTCTAAAGGAAGAAAATTCCAAGTCAAAACTAAGTAAATAATGGTTACTCATGTCAAAATATTGTTGCTTTTAACAAATGTATTATTTTCTTTGACTAGGTTTAGAATTTGGTGATCTGGCTCTCTACAGTGGTCCACTTGTAGATTGTGACTGGAAAATTCCGAGGGAAAAAAATAGTGAATGTGAATCGTATGCAATCCATGGCAACAGAAAATATTTCTTTAATGCTGGAGAAAAATCAATCTATCGAAGTTTTTTTGATATATTAACTGAAAATGAAAAGAAAAGTAAGTTGCTTTCTCAGAATTCTTTAAATGAATTGCTATTAAATTTCATACACCTTGTGGCTGGATGAGGACAATTTGAGCAGAATTCCCCCCCCCCTCACTCATTGTGGCATTTGAAAGCTGTTGAACTTGTGATTTTATACCAATCTGATTTAGTTTTTGAAATTATCAATGGCTTCTAGATAACCAAGGGAGATTAGTGCTGGAATAAGATGCTCATCTTTTAGAATAAAAAGCATTTCTTTCTGTTTTTTAGTGAGTAAAACAAGTTATATTCCTTCTTTTTGAAAGTTGAGTGAAATGTGTTTTCGTTTATAGCAACCTACAAAACTGGCATAGAAAAGTTAAGGGTTTAAAACTTGCTACAAACATGAACTTTAGTTTGAGTAATATCTTAACTGATGTGTGTGTGTGTGTGTGTGTGTGTGTGTGAGAGAGAGAGAGAAAAAGAGAAAAAAGACAAGATTTCAGCTTTTTTTTTTAATCATATCACCTCGAGCAAGGCAGTAACGCCACTGATGTGCAGGGGGCTACGTAAGAATGAAAAGATTGAAAAAGAGAAAGCCGGAAACCACATCCTAAACAGGGAACAAGGGATGAGCCACTTCACCTGTTCAATAGATGTGGGTGGAGTGTGAACTGGGCGATAGTTAGATCTATCTACTCCATTGAGAGGCTTATAAATACAATCTCTTTTGTGTATAGCAAAAAAGAAAAAAAATCTGACATTTGCCTTCAACATGAAGTATTAAAAGTGAGCATTAGCAATCCAAGTTAAAACTTAGGAGCAATACATTCCAAGGGAATTACTATTTATGCTATATAACTGCTAGAGTAGAAACGATTCCCCTTCTTACCAGAAATATGAACAATGTAGTTCCAGGAAACATAGTATATGTAAGAACAGCAGTTGAATTAATTCAAAGGATTTGTGTATATTATAAAATCAGGATGGTTTTGAATAGTACAACTGCTCTGCAAAACTTTCTTCATCAAGTTGGCCTCTTATGAAAGAAGTGGATGACCAAATAGAAAATGATATTGAGGCAAAACCCACTAAGCTGTAAAAATCAGTTAAGGAAGAGACGTACAGATTGAAAAAGGGAAATTGAAAATCTCTTATATGTGAGCGAGTTTCATTTGTGGGAATGCCTTTATGGATCAAAATATGTTGAAAACCATTCTCTTCAATCACCAATTTTTTTCTTTCTCTCTATTCAGCTAAGCATTTTTTGAATTGAATCACTTATATTGTATGTAGTATCAGATTTTTATTATTCATTTTTAATGTCACAACCGCTGTGTTTAATATTTATTTTAAAAAAAAAAAATTTTTTTTATCAGGTTTGATGATTGATCGAGCAGTTGTGACTCATTTTTACGAAAATGAGCCCATGATTTTGGAAAGTAAAACAACTGATGTGGAAGCTGTTGCCACTGCCCAAAAATCCCTCTACAACAATGATTTCACTTGGTTACAGCTGAATGGATTTCATGAGATCTTAAACACTTCACCAGATACACGCAGCATTAAGGTAAAGTAAAATTTCTCTTTTCTCTTAATTCAAAATGCTTATAATTTGGCAAGTCAAAATGAATTCAAAGAGAAACTAGAGATGAGTGTGAAATTATACCGTTTTTTTTTTTTGTTTTTTATAATTAGCAAATTATGAACAACCACACACAAAAAAGACTGTTCTTCAAAAAATATTAAACAGAAAATCCAAATTAGCTGTCATTCCCACTCTGATAATCTGATCAGAGTAGTTTCTGCTGATGTAATTCTTTTAGGCCAGTGGTTTCTCTCTCTCTCCTTTCCTTCTGGGCCACATTTTTGAAATGAAAATTTACAAGCACCTCACCAAATTGCATGTAATAAAAAGTACATTTAAAAAAAAAAAGTTAGAGATAACAGTGGATTCAAAGCTCTCTTATTCTCCAATTTGTTGCAGACCCCCATCTTAATAATGCAAAATAACTATTTATACTGGAATTCATTCATGCAATTATAATTAATCCATAATATTTTTAAAAAAAAATTTTTTTTATATATGAACTTTTGAAACTGTTTCTAAATCTGTCTTTCAGTCATTCTTGCTTTTGATTTAATGTGTTTCGTTTTCAACTTTCAGGATTGTTTCTGCATGTTGGATTCACAAGTTGGCAAACTCCTAGAAAGCATGTTTTCTAAAATGATGGTGGCTGTCCTGCTCACTGGTCGCAACAGTAACAACTACGAATGTGAAAATGCGATGACTTTGGTGAAGATTACTTAAAAGTCTCTTCAGACCAAACACATTTCCACAAGCAACAATTTAAGAGGGGGAAAAGGATTAAAAATGTATTTTTAAAAATCTTGACTCCTATTTTTATAAGCAAAATTTTTACTTTTCACTTTCCATTTATTTGACAAGAAACAGATTTACTTTTTAAAATCATTCGAAAGGTGGTTTGTTTGTATCACCATGTCATTTTTTTTTTTTTTTTTTTTTAATTTCTAAAGGATTGGCTTGAAAAACAGTTCTTGATAAGATCTATTCTGGATTAACACAAAGTGAAGACTTTTAGACCAAGAATTTTGTGATATTTTACACAATGTTATTTAACTCTAAAAAGGGAATGTCACTGTATATGAATATATCAAGTAAAGAAGAATGAATAAAGTTCCAACAGCTGAACATCAAACAGATTTCAAACAAAGAAAATTGTTTTTCAGACAAAATATTTGGCCGTGTTGAAAAGCAGAATTTCTAACAGCAAAAAGGTTTGATTTCGTTCTTATAAAAAAATTTTGATGTACAGGAAAATAATTGTATTTTGAGATTGATTTATTATTCATAATCTGAATATTTTCAAATGTTGGTATGTAAAATTAATCATATTTGGAAGCTTTTTTGATACTGTTAAATTTATTAAGTAAAAATTTAAGAACAAAATATGTAAAAACTTAATAGATGAACAATAGGGACTTGACAATTGTCTATTCAGGTAGACAGACAATGTATTTTGAGATACTGGCAATTGACGTCAAGAATTCTAGTTCATATGAAAAGGAGAGCCATGAAAATTTTTTGAACTTTGTTTTTGGTTTTTTAATTAAAAAAAAAAAAAAACTTAATATGCAGGGGCTCTGTCCTATGTTGTTACTAATTTTCATTAGTGACCTTCCTGATGTCATCAGTTCTCAATTTAACATCTATGCTGATGGCACTAAGACAGGAGTAAATCTAATATTTTAATGCCACCAAAACAAAGCTGCTCTCTATTAATCATCTGAGAGATATACCCCCACCCCCACTGCCTTCCATCATAACTTGTTTACACCCATCTAAGTCAAGGAAAATACCAAGATATAACAAGCTGTTAAAAATGAAAAAGACACATTTCGAATTTAGTCATGAATTAGTCCACGGTGATGTCTTTAACCTTTTAATTTTTCAGCAATAAACACATTTGTAAACAAAATTTTATTCTGTTTTAAGAATTTTGGAAAAATAAAATATACATCTGTAATATGATTTTTGGAAAATGAGCAAATTTAATGTTAAATTAATCTGATTTATACAAGTATTATGAAATTTAGAATGAAACTATTTCCTAAACAGAGTTGAACTTTATAATCTTTTTCCACCTTATTTCAAATGTGTTGACATACAAGATCACAAGTGACATAATTGTATAAATTTTGTTCGTGTAAAGGGAAGAAACTCTGAAACATCAAAACACTTAGGTTTTTTGTTTTGTATGGTAATTTCTAATTATGTTTATCTTTCTATAAAATAATCTTCACTTAATAAGATTTTAAGTTAACCCCCCAAAAAATCTTTGAAGTATTTATAAATTATTATTATAATTAAAAAAAAAAAAAATATTCTTTACCAAATTTTTTTTTTTTTTCTGCAGATGGTTAATTTATATTTATTCAAGCAATTAAATGCAATATAACTATGACAGATTCTCAGAAATTTAATAGATCTGATTTACATTCCCTAATGAGTCCTGCATTTAACTAATAAAATTATTTATTGCAACAAAATTGAATTTAAAATTTCATTAATTTAAGGAGTGGGGATATTTTTAAAAAAATTCTTGGTAAAATTTCAAAGTTTCATTAAAATCTGACAACTATTTGATTATTGCACAAATTTTCAACCGAGAAAAAAAAAAAATTATAAAATGTTTGCCATTGTAAACTCCCAAAATGATTTGGTTACCCACTAGCTGAAACTAAAACAAGAATTTTTACCAAAATTTTGAACATGTTAAAAGGGATTTAAAATTTCCTCTTAATATAAACATTTTGATGGGGAAAAAAAAGTTAGTTTTTAAAAACACAGCAACCCACCAACTCAGCCTTGAACTCTCTTCCAGTATGCCACTACCTGGCCGGTCACTGTTGGTTTCGATCCAGTCAGCTGGTCGTAGATTGACTGTCACAGTGTTTTCCTTTGTCTCACATTGTGTTGATTAATCACAAGACAGTCACGTGAGTTCTCCACTAACTGTCTCTGCCGAACTAAACCAAACCGGGAAGTGTACACACAATTGAGTAATAAAAGGAAGAAATATCGGAAAATAAGTGGACCGACGGTTGAAAGGTGTTGTAAAATAACATCTTTATATACAGATTATGCACAATAGTCTCTTGAATAATTTCCCATCCCTGCTTCTATCAACTGGTAGTGGAATGGACGTTTCTTAGGTAAATCAAATTATTCTCCTAAGCAATAATGAGGAATCTGGCTGGCCGCAGCTTGTTGCTCCGAACAGAAGTCTAAGTTCAACTTGTTGCTTGTTTTCCAGAATGTTACAGAAATTGCCGAAGTGCTGGGTTATTCTCTTTCAGTTAGCAATTTCAGACTTGTCTGCCTCTTAACTCTGGTTGGTTGATTGGCAACAGGCTTCTCTACGGTCGGTACCCAACGGCATGGCAATCATCTCTGTCTATTTACTTCTTTGGTCATTACGTTTCTGGACCAGGAAATTGAACTTTCTGCCACTTGAATTACTGATTTTGGTCCCTCGGGACCCTGTATTTATGCCCATGCCATGGTGTGGTGCCGACGGTCGCTGGATGTATAACCCCTCATCTCGGTGACCAATCGGATGCCGGTGTTAGCTGCTACTCGTTGCCTGGATGATGCATGACGTCAATTGTTAGTCGTCTCCTCCTTTTGGGGCTTGTTCACAGGACCAATGGAATCTCTCTCGATCTTATGACATCATCTTCCCATACCCCTTTTCTGGGTTGGACTTAACCAAATTTTCTCTCAAAATTTTTCTTTCTCACGAAACAATTTCGGGGATTTTTTTCTCAAAACAAGTTGACAAGGGTCCATTGACACCCAGATAATTTCTCCACACATGGTTTTAATAGCCATTCTCTGAGTCACCTATATTTTCAAGCGACAAGAAAGCTTTTGTTATCTGTCCTACCCTGATGTCAGTGAAAATACCTTTTCTCTAAATTACTTCAACTCGAAATCAAAACATTTGTTATCTTAATTCTTTTCACAATTCATGCTAGCAGACAATCCAGACACAAAATGA
Source organism: Ascarosepion bandense (assembly GCA_037127315.1). Classification (NCBI taxonomy): domain Eukaryota; kingdom Metazoa; phylum Mollusca; class Cephalopoda; order Sepiida; family Sepiidae; genus Ascarosepion; species Ascarosepion bandense. The sequence continues at coordinate 6,810,448 of JBBBDQ010000515.1, forward strand.
AATCTCCCTTTCCACCACCTAGAAAAAAATAACAAATTTATCTTTCCCCTTATGTTTAGAACGACAATTGCCAACTTTCCTGGGCGGCTGCAATCGAAATCTATTGTTTCTGGCATTGAACAAATTTAAGTCTTTTCTTTTTTTCTTCTTCTTTCTCTGGTTGTCTTTTTCTATTCTTTCGCCGGCAAAAAAAAAATAACAATTGAATCTATCTTTCTTTTAGGTTTAAGAATGACACTTGCCTTTATAGGTAGGCTGAAATCGACTGACATTAAGCAAATCCATTTCTCTTTTCTTTCTGGGTTTACAATAAATGCCATGTGTTATCTTTTGTCCCTGCTTTCTTTTTAAAGATAAAGATTTTCCAGCTACAGTTAATAATTAGTTAATAAAATTAATCACCTCCGTTTTCCTTTGCTCATATTCGGAGGATAAAGAAAATTTCTTAGTATGTTCTCTCATGATCTCTAATAGCAATTAGAAGATTATCTGGTTATGGTTATTAATTAATTAATAAAATTAATTATCACCGTTCTGCACCAAAAATATTGTTATACCAGCTTCCCAGTTAACTTTGCGTTAAAATTTTTGGGAGGTCAATGTCAATTGTTATGTCTTAACTTTTGTTCTCGTACCACCTAACACTCTACTGAGTGTTAGATAGTACCCCACCCCATGTCATAGTGGCTTTATTGCTTTGCTTGGGGTGAAATTGTGTTTACAAAGCCTGGAAGAAGATTTTTTTTTTTTTTTTTTTTTTTTACAACAGACTAGCAAACTCTTTAACACAATATGCAAACAAAGGAGATTTATTTTTATAATAGTTCTTGTGTGTGCGTGTGTGTGTGTGTATAGATGAAATGATCCAACAGTAGGTGAAATAGGTTTGTGTATTATTTCACTGGTATTTATGGTCATATAAGCAATCAAATTTGTCACTAATAATTGTATTAGTAAATATAATCTTAAAATAAATGATCATTTCCTGTCCATCTACTTTTTGAGAACCCTGTATAATGTGTGTGTTTTGTAAGTATATACAATGCTGCTATTTAGCAAACAAAGCAAGCAAAAATCCTTTGGGGTGGAGGCATAAAAATTTGCAGCAGATTTTTTTTTCTCTCTCTCTATCATTCAGATTGGAACCACAAGCAGGTTGTTTTTTTTTCTAACTAGTTTTTTTTGAGTAACATGATAGTTACTCTTACTTGTGATGGTTTCAGTATTTTTTAAGAAAAGCTTCAGTTGTGTGCAAATGCAATCAGATCTGATTTGAAACAACTAAACCTTTTAATCTAGTCTCATAAATATTTACATACAAATAAAGTAAACCTTAATTTGGTAACTCTTAAAAAAGTCAAAGTTTATACAACTACTGAGTCTTGACATCTGCATACAAATCACATGACCAAGTATTTTGATCAAATTGGGAAGATTGCAAATCACTTGGAGTCTGGGGATCATTTTCAGAAGAGGGCACATCATTTACTGTGTTCTTTGAATCGCTTGGTGAATGCACACAATGACCGGGTGTTACAGGCAATAAGTCACCCCACTTGCTTTGGCTTAGACAGCGATACATTTCTCTGTGGGGGGAAAAAAGCATTTAATTAGGCATGAAAATTAAAAGATTTTGTTTATTTCCTAAACTTAAAAATTTAAACAAATTTGCTACAAATTATGAGTAAAGCATTACAGATAAATTGAACCAAATTCATGAGAAGCTGGATATTTTATTCAGCAAAAAGAAAATTGAATAAATTGTCAGTTATTGTTTGTGTAGCTAGAAGAATTTTATAGAAGTTATAATTTTACTCTTGACTAAACAGCTGAAGTCAAATGTCAAAAATTATTAAAAAAAAAACATGAGATGGCTCCAGAGGAAAACAATTTATTTTCTTGGAATTAAAATCTTAAAAATGCCTGATTTTTATATTGCTATCTTTGTTGTGATTTCTGTTAAACACCTGACAAAGGCCAATTCATTTTCATTTCACAAGGCTATGGCAAATCATAGCGTTTGTGAATTAGGGAGCATAGTAATTAAAGTTCAATCTCTGGGTGGGTCGGGTCAGGTGAAAACAGAACCAGGAATAACTGAGCAGTCCAAAAAAAAAAAAAAAAAAATTTCTAGACATGAACAACAGGATGAGATAGATCCACGCCTGTTGAGTTCAATACAAAATTCCTTAAAGGTTACCTGCATCAACAGACACCTGAAGAAGGTCAAAGGGCACAAAAGCTAAAGCATGATAATGACATACACAATATTCGTCACAATAAATAATTTCTGACTGAATTCTTAAGATAGATTTGCTCTCTTGTAGCTGAAGTTACCTGAAAAGATTATAAGAAGGCAACTCTTTTCCCATCTGTAAACAGATTTTATGAGACTGAAGAGAACCCAGCAAAATAAATGGGCAATACTCATTACACAAGTAGCAAGACCCCCTAATGGTGGCCCATGTTATTTCAATTAATATACTCACTTGCCATGTTTTTTGGTTGTAATGAAAGCATGTTGAATTTCTCCATTTGGGCAGCAGAGTTTCATATGAATGTGTTTCGAGTGTTTGCGGGGTGGTTGCAAAACACGTGGCCAATGATTTGCTGCAAGAGGAAGAATAAAAGTTAACTGAAGTTTTATTTAAAAATAAACAAAATTTGTTCAATAAAAAATGTATCAATTTGGAAAATAATATGAAGCATTTACTGTCGTTTATTCTTTAAAGTAATGCAGAATCAATGAACAAATTTTTTTTTATAATAATTTGACTCCAAGCAAAGACATGATTGTTACTGATGCACAAAAGGTTACAGTGGAGAGAGGAAAAAAAAAAAAAAAAGGTACAGGAGATGTTGAAGAAAGCTATGAAATGGATGCAAATCAGGTAAAAGAGAGCAATATATTTAAATTGCAACAATATTATATTAAAAACTTGATCTATTTTTTTCCTCCAAACTTGTTAAGAATCAATAAATCCTTGATCAATTAGAAAGGAAACAATTTGCCATCAGGATAAAAGAAATTGAAATAGAAATTTCCTAAAGTCATCATTATTTTTATCTCATCATATTTTAAAGGATGTAAACAACAAAAATTAAGATCTGTATACAAACTATGCACTATTTTCTTATACTCTTCTCCTTAAAAGGCATGTCCTTTCAGAATGTAGGTGATCAACATTCTCCATAGCTTCCTTTTCATTTAAAATCTAAAATATGCTTTATGGCTATTCTTTGGAAAGGGTGACTGACGTGTTTTGCTGTTGTCCTCTAGATTGGTTGTCTCTCAACGTGGGGGGGGGGGGATTTTAAGGATGTTTTTTTCTTGTGTGTGAGTGTGTACACAAGTATACAGTATACATACATAAAAATATTAGGTTTTCCAGAAAGTTCATGTTCCAACACATCAAATTTATCACTAGATATATGTTCACATGCCCGATTAGATCACACTTCAAAATATTTATTGAGAAAGAAAGTTCAAAAGTATTTGTGTCAATTTTGCATCATTATGATTATAAGGCATATTTTAGACACTTGATGCTTTTTTTTTATTACTGTAAAAGGCAAAAATGCTTGGAAGTTAGAAAAAAAACATGCTGTGCTTTGGCTGACAAAACTATGGAAAGAGTTGGTAACTGTAGACTTATTGATGAAGAACACTAAAGCAGACCCCACTATAGGTGATGACCAAATCAAGAGATTCGCTGAGAATAACCCGCATTACATAATGCTGGAATTGGCAGAAACATTAAATTTATCGAAATCCATCATCAACGAGCACTTAGTGAAGTTTGGGTACCAAATTGCAACGATGTTTGACTGTCATATAATCTGGTGAATATGGTGGCTGGGCTAACACATCCCAACCAAACTGCAACAACTTTTGCTGGGTCAAAGAAACGTGGCAGTATCCTGATGGAAAAACAATACCTTTCCTCTTCACCAATTCTGGGCATTCTTCTTGAATTGCTGCCTTTAATCCGTCCAGTTTGTAATGCGTAAAAGGGCGAGTAACATTTAAAAATATTTCTAACATACAGATATCAAAAATAGTTTCTTTCTTTTTCTTTTTTTTTTTTTTAATTAAATTTCAAGGTGTTGAAATTTTGCAAGAATGAATATTTCCGATTTTAATAAAAAAATAGAAAAAAAAATTGTTTGGCAAGAGGAAAGTTTCACTTATGAAGAAATAAAACTTTTTTATGTCAGATAATGTTAGAGAATGAGGCATTCGGACAAAAGGATTTAATGAATACTGTTTTTTTTACAAAAAACTTTCCTATAAGTGAGATTTTACTTTGTCAAGAAAATGTTGCTGACTTTGTCAAATGGGCATTTTATTAACTTTTACTCACTTTCTTTTAAGGGCTTCTTCTGAAGAATGACATAAGAATATCTTTCTACAAAATGCTTTTCATTCTAAAAAAAAAAAAAAATTTATTAAAATGAAGAATATTTACAACTGATTATATTTTAGTATTCAATCATTTTCCCAAAGAGAAAATATTTTGTAACAAAATCAAGTATTTTCTCCCAATGCCTAAAATTAGCATTCACAATGGAAGCAAATCATTTTGATTTTGTGATTGTGAATCTTATGTTTGTTTTGCATAACATAAAAGCAAATAGTGGACTGCCATTGAGTTTATTTACTCAGTACTGGTTGCACTGGTCAAGAAATAACAATATTCACTGCTTTACTAAAATTACATTTTTATTCTTTGAAACTCAACAGCATTAAAGTTAAAGAAGACTTTGAAGAATCAACAATTCATCAGTTTGAATATTAACCACAAGAAATGCAAAGTCCATTTTTCAAGCATCAATATGATATTCTAAAAATATTTTATTTTCACACTATAATCATTTTCTGTGATGGAATACAAGATGTGCAGTTAAGGAATCAGCAGACAGGTTAACAAAAATGACAAAAAAATCTGTATTTGCCATTGATTTGTGGATTTTTAAAAATATTTTTTAATAAAAACCTTCATTGTTTTTCTCATTTGATTAGAAAATATATTTATATTCTTACAAAAGCAGAATTTACAAAAATGTAACTGGACTAAAAGCAAGTTCAGTTGGTGGCATTTTCACTCAGAAAATGGATAAATGTTTAAGTAAAATAGGACTTTTGTTTAAAATCTACTTGAAAGCAACTATTAATAGATTCTATTTAAACATTAAATTTAAAGTAATTCTAACAACAAATATATTCCTAATTAACTATATGTGATATTAATGTTCATTCCAAACAACACATTTTACATAGATATAGATACGGTTACAAACCAAAATGTCCAAAAGCAAAAAGGGCCAAAGACAAAAAAAGTCTATAGGCTACTCGGTGTTGCTAATATGTCAAACTTAAGTTTATTTACAGTAAGCATTTTTTGAGAAGGGAGAAACAAATTTAATTGGATATTGATAAAATGTTTATGGCCCCAAATCATTTATTGTTGGAAATGAAGCTACTGATTTTAGTATTAATAGAAACCATTCTGTGGGTGCGGTGGGGCCATAAAACAAAGTAAGAAATTTTTCTTCTAACATCCTTTGAATTTTATCTTTAAAAATATATATATATAAAATGAGATTTGTAGTAGCTGTATGAATTTTTCGAGACTCATTCAAGCAATTGAAAATTCCTTAAATGTTAAAAATACAAATTTTAATGAAGGGTTCACACAGGCTTGAAAAGGCCTTGAATTTTGAACTTTGTCTTGAAAAGGCCTTGAAAATTGTCTCGTTTATGTCAGTAATATGGACCTTTTTGTCTTTGGACGTTTTATCTATCGTAACTTGAAAAAAAATTATATTTTATTAATGCTTAAATAATGTGTCATTTTATCGAATTGTTTTCCTTACAAATTCAAACCTGGCATTCGTTAATGTAATATTTAAGTGACAAACACCTGAAAAAGCATTCAGACACAAATATGAGATTTCAATCAAATATTCTGATTCGTTTTTTCATAAACAAAATGAAAATCCAGGTTACAATCTTTATAGGAACAAAAAGATTATTCACTCAGGAATTTTCTGCTTCCAACCATTTTATGATGAAATACAAAAACTGTTTTGTTTAGAAAATAGAAAGAAATTGTGTGCATGATTTACTTACAGAAACAATTTTAAAAGGCTTGTAAATGACTTCAAAATTACAGGGTATTTTTTTGGCTTCTTCGAACATTGGGCAACTGAGGTTGTGGGGACACTGGAGAGAGAAAAAAAAAGCATTTAATTAAATTCCAGAAGATAAATCATAAACACACTGCATATTAGTCAAGTGCAATATGTGATACACGCTTGGGCTATCATGTCTTGAAACAGGTCTGATTGAATGGGCAGAAGATTTTTTTGCAGTAGATTGCTATTATTTTCTGCGGTAAACTGGTTACCAACCAAGGCTATCGAACCCAATACGTCCTTTTATTTGACCCATAGCTGGAAGAAAGAGACAGATTGATAACTTTCCTAAGAGTATTAGCGTGTAAGCAAATGCAATAAATTCCACTGGAATTCGAACTTGCTCTCCGATTTCTCATTCCAAGCCGATATCCATTACACCACAAACGCACATCCAACCACATAAAAAGAAACAAATACCAAGAACCAAATCAAGTAATGCAAGTATAAATTTGATTTGTTCTTCCAACAGACACAGACACACACACATTATTACAAGTAAGAGTAGAAGGTCTCATAAATTTAGCAGCAATCACTGATATTAAGTCTATTAAGAGTTTCCGAAATTATTTAAAGTTCCTACTGTCAGTTTCAAAAGGCAGCTTCAAATTACCTTTTTCATATCATTACTGGGCTAGAAAACGTGTTTTTTTCTCTTAACTTGACCCATTTTTTAAAAATACCTTATAATACGTGATATTAAGGTTATGTTTAAAGTTTATTTATTTTATCTACATGACAATATTTCAGAAATCTAGCATGGTTTGTCTTCATCTCCGAGATACTATCATTAGTACAAAGTGAGCCTGCTATTTGAGAACATTACTTCAGGTCGTCTTCCATTTATTAATGTTAAGCATTCTCCTTTTGAAAAATCATAGCAGTTTCTAACCTGACAGGAAATAAAAAAAAAAAGAAGCATACTGTGCCCCTCATTCAGAGATTATCAGCTTTTTGAAAATAACCAAGATAAACAGAGGAGAAATGTTACCATGGTGACTCTCAAAAGTGTACCAACTGAGTTGATGTTATGCTCCCCGACTTCTCCCCACAAAGCCTTAATGTCACTACCACTGTCTGCGTCAAGGCATTATAAACTTTAGTCAAAGAGTGGCCCTACACGTTTTAGTAAGGCTCCGATTTCTCTCTCTTATGATTTATGTAACCTGTGATATGCTAGCCAAGAATTTTTTGTCACATGTCATCCTCCAACATGTCAAAATCTCCTAGTTTGGATTACTTGGAAGACTACACCTGAGGATGTTGTCAAGACCAACCTGCAGACCCACAATAACAAGGACTCACTGATGGTTAACATGAGCAAGAAACAACTGATCTGGACATGCATTTTAAACTTTATAGAATAAAAGATAGAAAACGTTTCTGAAAAGAAGTGATTTTATGTGAAAGGCATTTCATGAAATGAAATTAATGAAAGACTACTGTCTTTCATTAATACAAGTTTGAAGTGAAGGTTGACAGACAAAAAGTTTATAAAGTTTTTTGAGCTAAATTTTCTTTTAAAAAATATCTGGATTCAATGAATATAGATATTGTTCATTCATACTCAAGAAACACCTTTTTAGTAATTTTGAACCAAATTTAATTGTTGACTTAAACAAAAACAAAAAAAACTGAAACAAAAAAAGCTGTATACAATTGTACTTATACTTGCTTCTTTAGCATTAATAAAAAGTAAGAGTTTAGAAGAAAAAATGTCACTGCTTACTGGAGAAAAGACATTGGTATCTGTGGTAGGATCAGCATCACTTTTCTGAAAAATGAAAAGGAGAACATTGAAATATGTCTAAATAAATTTGAGGAAGAAAAAAAAATCTAATAATTTACATGTCACTTATTTGGACAATGAACTACTTTCACTCAAATAATGATAGAGATAGATGTCCAAAAACAATAATGAGATATATCATTTCAATAATACAGCAAGGACCTAAAGTAAGTTTCGTTTTTGTTTTATCTCAAAGATATCTAAAATATTAGTCTTTATTAATTGTTAATAAAGATTTTGTAGAAAAAAAAGAAAAGAAATCCAAATCGACAAGCCAACTCTAAAAATAACAGGAATTCTTACTGATTTTACCAGTATGGAACTCACCTTTAGTATGGCGTTTCTTGCTTCTTGTATCAAATGAAAACCAGCATTTGTGCCATTTTCAATGATTATCTGAAATAAATAATGCTTTAGATTATCAAATTACATAAAGATCCATTTTTAATGGAGAAAGCAAATATTTACTTTAAGATTGTTATTTAATTATAAAATTCATTTAACAAAATGTTTTTTTTTTTTTTTTTTTACACTATTATTCTGTATTTCAAAGCAAATACACAGACAGAAATTTCAGTTTCATTTGAATGGAAGTTAAACATTGTCCATTAAGTTGCTATTTGTACGAAATTTCGGCCTTCTTCAGGTGCTAGGAAATCAGAACCAAACTCTTTATTATGACCACTGGGGTATATCATTCTCATTGTGCTCTTTTGGTAGTCATGAGTTATCTCCCTCTAACCTGACTCTCTAAGGTACTTGTTCACCACTGATATTGAACTCATAACTCTTTGGGTCAAGTCACTGGAACTAACCAACGTCTATATACACTAGGCCATCTGTCCTTAAGGGCAACAACAACTGAATTTGTGGGATTTATAAACCTAATGTTCAATAACCATTTTTTTTTTACAAGAGTTCATATTGTAATTTTTTAATGTTAATGGTCTTCTCTAGTATTATCATTTTTTGATGATGTTTTCTTAGTATTTTTTACCAGAGCTCATATTACAATTTTTGATATTAATAAATTTTTCTGGCACTCCATATTACTTGTTCTTATATTGTATTCATCTATATGCTTGGTCGACTTAGGAGATTTCTGTAGCCTAGCATATGTGCTGATTCCTTAAGTTTACATACTTTCTCCATCCATATGTGATCAGCTACACCTGATTTTTCTATCTCCCCTCGTGTTACAGCCTTATCTGGGGGCAGCCGGTTTCTTCTTTATATTTCTTTCCCCAGCTACATGGAATGGCATGCACACAGTTCTTAGTTATGTTCTCCTCTGTTGGGGGTCTTACATGGGAGAGGTACCTGCAAAGTGTAGGACCACTTCTGAAGATTGTCCTGATGTTATATGAACCACAGATCCTTTGTATTTTCTCCAATAACCCCTTCAGATAGGGTAGACAGACCAAGGCTGTTTTCTGAGAGTTGTTATCCTCATGCACCCTCCTTTCCATGTACGTTGGAGTTGTTGTCATGTACCCTGGATAATTGTTACTTGTAGGGTACTGCTTATACTGAACTTTTCCTGTTCGTATGTCTCTGGTTTACCACTTATGACTTTTGCTCGAAGTTGCAGGCAGTGGACGATCCCTTTCTTTATTTTGTATGGGTGGTGGGAGTTGAAGAGGTATTGTCCGGTAAATGTTGACTTGCAATATACGGATGTCTTGAACCCCACCTCTGCTCAAGTTATTAGCATATCCAGGAATGTCAGTTTGTTGTCATTCTTTTTTCATAGTGAACTGTTTCAGTGATCTTATAGAGTTCACATGGTCCACAAGCATCCGGACCTCCTCCTGGTGTGGCCAGAGTATGAAGGTGTTATCAATGTATCTCAGCCATAGAGTTGGCATTAGAGCTGTGGATTCTAATGCCATATCTTTAAAGTATTCCATGTACATGTTAGCCAGTGATGGTGATAATGGCGAGCCCATTCTTAAGCCTTCATCCTGCCAATATATATCTGATCCCAATCCAAAGTGTGTTGTGTGCAGAAAGTCAGCATCTCTATCAGGTTTTCTAGTGGAATACTGGTATGTTCTCCTAGGGATGAGTCTGAAGTCTGTCTGTCCCTGACTACCGATAGAGCCTCCACCGTGGGTACCTTGGTGGACAGACTCACCACGTCCAGGCTCACCATCTGGTTGCTCTAGATGGAAGCATCTTTGATAAGTTCCACGAAGTGGGTGGAGTTTCAACATGCTGACTTTCCTATCAGTCGGTCAATTATATCTACAAGGAAACGACTCAGAAGGTGAGTAACAATCTGAGCCAAAATGCAGTCTTTATGAATCTTAGGTAGACCCTACATGTGAGGATTCGGTTCTAAATTGCTAGCAAGAATGCTGGTGCATATAATGGCTGAAATGTCATACAAATGGCAACCAAGATGAGGACAATGTACATAGTGTAAACACTACCTCATCTCAAAAATATAGACAAATACTGGCAAGTGTTGTAAAGATAAAAAATATTTTAATGTTATTGAATTTTATCAAATGAAACAAATTTTACAACAATTACCAGTCTAAAACTGAAATTAACATAAAATTGCTTACCAAATAATCTTCTGTAAGACTCCACATTTTGTAAATCATATTCAGTCGGTCAGCTTTTGATTTCAGTTCAAATAACGAATATGCACAAATCACTAAATTGTAAAGTTTCTGGAAAGAAATTTTAAATAAAGAAAAAAAAATCCATAAGAAATGAATTGATGAAATCAGGCAAAGAAGTTGTGGGTTTTCAGTTACAGATTCAAATATATGTATTTTATGTCCATTTCAATCGCCAATATATTCTTAATGACAAATTTAGGGTAGCAAATGCATAGAACTTGTAAAAGTTGTAAACTGAAACCTGGCTCTTGCTTATAAGACTTCAATTCTGCAGTCAGCCATTTTACAAAGCAAAATGGTAATAATTATGCATTATACAAAATGGTAACAATTTCTCAGTATCTTATCCAATAACTTAATGGCTAACAATTCAATAAAGTCATTAATGTAATTTTTTGCCATCCAAAATAAACTTCTATTCCATGATGTCTGAAATAAAAAAAAAAAAAAAAAAACTTGGCTAATTATAAACTTTACAACAATAAAGTAGCTATCTATAAAATTATAGGATTCAATTGAAAGAATTACTCTTGAAAAATCTATACAGGGTAGGGTAAAAATAACCCCCATGGTAAGACATTAGTGGCAATGTCTTCATCTAGCTAATGTCTTATCATTATGTATTCTGTTGCACCCTGTATTATGCTGATAACAAAATCAAATACATTGTGAAAAATATACTTATTTATAGTAAGTATCTGTTACTTGTTAACTCAGTTCAAAGGTCAAATGTTATTGCATCCGTCTACCAATATGTAATAAATACCTACTTAAGCTGATATTACATATACAATAGTGAAAGTATACTCCAAATATGAAGATGGCATCAGAGGTAATGCTCTCATCTTTTAAACAAACACTCACGGTGGTTTTTGCAGGCATTAACTGTCGTAAATAGACACCAGTAATTGACATGTCCTTTTGTTCTTCTCCATCTGAAAAATAATAAAATTTAATATTTCAGGAAATTCATTCCGAAAATTCATATTTAGGACATTTTTGAAGGTAAAAAGTGTAAAATTTGCATAAATGTTTTTTTTTGTAATTCCTAAAAATCAGCAATAAGTTTTTTAAAAAAATCAAGTAAATAATAAACAACTATATTTATTTATTGAGAGATTGTTGTTCTTGAAAGTAGAACAATTACAGCCACTAGAGGGTGATGGCCCAGTTATTTGAAAGCAGGAGAAAATAAATTTACCTTGAAGTAAGAGACGATTAACAGTGTTCATATCAGTAGAAATATCACAGCTGAAATATTCGAATATGGATTTATTCCAAATTTTGTTACAGGCCCTGAAATCAAAATATATTACAACTTTTGTTAGGATTTCAATAGTCAAAATGTTTCAACTTAAAACAATGAAATTTACTATTCTTTGCATAAATTTAACAATAAAAACATAAAGCAAATACAGTTTTAAGTGACAGTTCTTGAAACTAAAACTATTACATTCACTGGAGGGTGTACCATTGGTTAGCTATAAAGTTACTACCATTTACAATGAGGGTCAATTATTGGTAGTTGCAGAGTACACAAGTAACCATGGGGAAATGGCTGTGCTTGAAGAGTGATTGAGGATTAGCCTAGAGTAAATATTTTGTTAAAAAAATTTAAAAAGCATAACATCAATAAAAGCAATTCTAACATTCAACTCACCAAATAGAAGAACCAGTTCCTGATCCAAAATCAAAAACATTTCTGGGCTTAAAATTAGGATCTCTTTTGACAATCTGAAAATATAAATTTCAATGTTATAAAAAAAAAAAAAAAAAAAAAAAAAAAAATTATATAGAGCATAAAACAATTAGCAAGCAAAGTCATTTTTATTTTGAATCGATTGCAGGAGAGTTGTTCACTATTTACTTGATTTTTCAAGGTCCTGAAACATTTATACAAATGTCTAACATTTTAAAAGCTTCAAAACAGTTAACATTTTTAATAGAGATAATATCTCCCTATAAACAAGTTCAGTAGAATTTTCATTATTCAATCAAATTTTGCTCAAGAAAGCTGGTAGCTTTCTTGAGCAAAATTTGATTGAAAATTTGATTTTCTGAAACTTTAATAAAATTCAATAATCTTATAAAAATTAGGAAAAAGTATTTTTTAAAATTATACTTACTTCTGAAAGGCATTGTATAAGGACTGCATAATTAGCAGGCATTCTGGAGACCATATACAAGAAACTTTTATAAGCATCATACCTATAACCAGATAAAATTGAAAATAGCATTTATACTTTACTCGTTATACAAATATATAACTCCATCCTTTCAAATCAGGGTCAGAAACAACAAGAGAAAAGTGAAGATGTCAGCAACTATAGATACAGGAACACTTCCACAAATGCAAAAACAGATTTTTTGTCTTGACAAGAGATTTTCCAGAACATCTTTAAAACTGTTGTGAAATGGCTATCAGCTCAGGATGAGAAATCAGAGAGCTTGAATTCCAGTCAAATTTGTTTCATTCACTTACACACAAATACCCTTGGGAAAGGTACAAATCCATCTCTTCTCCCTCCAGCAGGGCAGATTGAGTTCTATAGCTTTGGTTGGCAACCAGTCTACTACAGAAGGAAATGGCAACCTACAGTGCAAAAATCTTCTGCCTAGTCAGTCATGAATTGAAAGAGACATGATGGCCCAAGCATGTATCACATATGGCAGTTAACTGTCTACAGAAAAGGAAGAAACAAAAGCAACAAAGAATTTAGCACTTCAAAGATGTTTAAATTTTAACTGCTTAGCTAACCTTAGATTGCTTGTTTAAACTGACACCCACTTTTTTCCATATATTGAAATTTTTGCTTAAAGATAGTATTTTCTTGATTTCAAATGAAAACTTGGAAATTTTCAGTGAAATTTTTACATTACAAAATTACAGTTTACAATTTTAATTTAAATAGATAAAGTTGCTAAACTCAGTGCCACTAGTGCTGGATCTTGAGAGGTTTACCTGAGAGGATTCTGGATCCTACCTTCAAGTCATAAGCCACTAATGTTCATCAGGGAGAATAATTTTGATACCCCATGAAGAAAGAAGTGGCTAGACAATAATTCCCTTTAAATTTAATTTTGATGATCAGTCATAGTAAAATAAAAAGGCTCATTTCTGTAAGAAAAAAATTGTTACAAATGCCAAAAAGTTCTTAGCTTAACTAAAAAGTATTAAAAAGATTGATAAGATTTTGGGATGTGAGTCAAGCCAAGAACTTTCAGTCCCCACCCCTTATACAGATTTACTCTATTCTACATTCTTTCTCCATATCCATTCCAAAGGATCTGGTTTTTACTTCTAGACCCAATCAGAGTTCATGGATTCCACAAAATGGGAAAATAAACTTTTTTTTACAAGATGCTGCAATTATAGAATTAGATCTTCAGTGGATTTGAAACTTTTTCTTTAGATTTTTGGAAACTACAAAAGGTAATATTTTGTATTTATTTATTTTGGGTAACACACTACCTATGTGCTACTACCTCTTCCCATCAAACTCTTTGACCCCAAAAGCCAGTGATCATTTTCCAAGCTTCTTCCAGGATTTTTCTCCGATAATAGTCAATTAATGTTTAAAAAATTCTTATAAAAATTCTGCAGACCAATGATCTCACTGGCAAATGATTGCAAATTATGTGACTAACATCAGAAAATGTCAAGGGACTGAACTCAGAAGGATGTTTTGTTCTACGAGGAGTTGATCTGTGGTGACCCCAATATGTACTGGCCTCACCCTAAGAGATACCAAAGTATGATTTTCACTTGCTGTGACACCAGAGTATCAAAAAAGTAGAGTGCATCATCAGAAAGTTGACACCATAGGCACCAGATGCAGAATTGGGCCCCAAAGAATGCTAGTTTCTGTCTGAATATATAAAAAGCTTAGAATGTGCACCCATGACACAACCAGATGACAAGAACTTATATAAGCACCCCATCCAAGATGGAAAAACCAGAGCCTTTCATATCCTTATAAGATCAACATTCAAAGAAAGTCCCTAAAATCAAACTTCTTCCTGTGCATGCCAACATTAATTATTCAGTAAATAAACAATTTTATAGAATGAAAAGTTTAGTTTTGTATCATTAGCCTTTACAACAAAAACATTACAAATGTTAGCAAATTGTTGGCATGGAAAATGAACATTCCAAAAGAAATACACATTTCTCCATTTTGTAACCATTTTTTTTAAAAACACTTTTTTTCTGCTAATCTTCAGGTTACCTGACTGCCATTTTCAGTAGTTAGTGTGTATTTGCCAAATTAGGGACTGGAAACATGGTTAGGCTGTGTCACTTTTGTTTTTTCAATCTGTTACACCTAGGGTTCAAAAAGTCAGAAGCAGTAATTTGGGGAGGAAATATGAGAGAAACTCCAGAGAAAAGAATTACTAAAAGTAAATGTTTTATATCTATTTTCATTTCACAATAGACTGTCGTTTTTCGAGCTGATTTTTGGCAGTAACAACTCATCATTCACTAATTTCACAATTTCGTATATAGATATTAGTTGGCTTTTCCTTAAAATCATTTTTATTAAATTTTTATTTATTTATTGTCTAACTGGCTGTACAGATTTTTAAACAAATTTTAAAAAGGGGAGATAACTCACTTTATAGGCTGCCAATTGTAAGTTTTAGTCTTCACGATATGAACAATCTTACGATGTATTTTCTTTTCAAGAACATCCTCTGAAAGTTTACTGGAAAATTCTGAAACATGAAATTTTGTAATTATATAGAATGAATATTCTGATGACATGATTATGTATAGAAAATATTTTGCTTTAGTCGGGATGATTAATAAAAGTGGTGCTATAAAAAAAGATTTAGCAATTGGTTAAAAAAAAAATCAATTTTAATTCCAAAACTTTTAATCAGTCAATCTCAAATACAAAGTGAATTTTAATTAATCATTTCTAGAAATGTTGTGTTTTTCTTTCAAATGAAAATAATATAACAAATCTCTGAAATAAATCAATTTTGTTTCCATTGAATCTTAAAAATTCTTGTGAGTACACCACTGTGGAGATTTTCTTCAATGCCTTGCACCTCACTGAAGCCATAAACAAGTCCATTATTTGATTCTGTTTGCCTTCCATTCTTGTGTCTTTAAGATTACACACTGTTGCTGTAGCCAAAAAAACTTTTATCCAAATCTTGACATATTCAGGATCGTTCATGGGACTATCGGCATTGCCATTTGTTATGTCTGATATATAGTTTCAGTACTCGATATATGGTACATCTTTACGCGTGACGTAATGGAATGCCAACAGTTAGCAACTTAGATACAACTCAGCTCATTTGCATAGGATATCACACATTAAATTAACCTTTGTAATAAGGTGATAAGAAAAATACCCAAATGTTTAAAAAAAAAAAAAAAAGAAACTCAATTTATTCCAGGAAGACATTAATTTCTTTTTAGTTTAATAAACAAAAAAAAAAAATAAATAAACAAAACATTTTAACATTCTGAAACATTTTACAAAGATTTAAACAAATATCTCAAGCACGAAATAAAACTGAAAACATTGTTAATGGTTACTTGTGTTATCCAGAACTTCCTTGGTGACATCTTTCCATTTCTTGTTCAATTCATTGGCCTCAATTGGTGGATGCCGTCCCCAAAGAACCCGAGCAAAACTTGTAGCAGATTCCACAAGATTCTTTGTAGGATATTCTACCAATATGCAAATAAATAAACATTCTACTAATATACGAATACAGTACTCATTTTTCTTTTACCTACTTTTAACCCTTTTAATTAGAAAGAATAAAGATGAAAGAAAAATTTTTAAGAAAATACTTCACTGAAGAAATTCAAACAATATAAAAAAAGTATTTTTAACATTATAAATTTAGTTAACTTATTTAAACTGTAAGTCAAAGGAATTAAATTAAAAAATGCAATATGTATCACATTAAATCCATATTTGATTGATATTTGAAATTGAAAATTATTACAATGTTAAAAGCAAATGCACTGATCCTTGAAAAATGGCCGGGGAGTGAGATTTTGATCCTCATCAACCAGATATTCTAATACTAGATAGAAGTACTGACTAATACGGAAATAATTCCATCATTTTTAATGGTCCCAATGTTAGTATTCAACTTATAAAGTCAATGAGAAAAGAAAAAATTTAGGTTCTTCTAAAACTTTATGAAAAAAAACTTTTGTTCTTATGACATCACTATGGTAAAATATCAAGCTTGATACATTAATTTGGTACTTGAAAAACTTTAAAACTTTACATCTAATTAAATCTTAAAAAAAAACAAAAAATAAACACCCCAATCAAATACAGGAACATCAAAGTTAATAAATATTGACTGTATTTTAATTTCACTAATTACCTAAACTTTTTTTTTTTTTTTTTTACACTGGTTAATTTTAAGGTATAGAATAGATTAAACTTAGAAATAAAAGAAAATGTTATAAAAAGCCTATTGCATCATTTTTTTTATTGCTATTTACAAATGTCCCATTTGAAAAACAGAATTCTTCAACTCAAGACATTTTAAATATTGTATAAGTTAATATGCAGACTGTAGAATGAAATATCAGTAATACAGCTGAACTGAAAAATTATAATAATGAAAAACAAAAAAGAAAAAAAACACTTACTTTCAATCAGTCTATTTACTGCCTTCTCTAGTTGAGTGGGGACTGAAATGGCTTTCAGTTTTATCATCCCTACATGAGGGGGAATTTTCCCTTCAGAATCTCTCACCATCTCAGCTACATCAGGAACAAGGCGAGACTCAGGGGTAATGAATCCAGATGTGTGTTTTAACTTGATAATTCACAATAACAGAAAGATTAAAATATTTAAAACTTTGAGGAATTATCAATATTCAGTAAAAATAAATATATTTTAAAACTGGCTGAATTATAAATGTAAATAATTTTATCAGATTAATTTACAAAAGTGATCATCACACTTTAACATCAAAATTTGATTTCAACTTATTAGAAAATATAAAAAATATAATTTAATGAAACAAGCAAATTGGGAAATATTTTCCCATTAGAATATACTTTAAGGGGGTTGTTTTATATATATATATATATAGGTACCTCCAAAAATAAAAAAATAAAAAATATAAAAAAAATAAAAAATAAAAATAAAAATCACTGAAAAAAACAGCACAGTATGAAGGAAAAAGGCCCCAAATTAAATAAAAAACAAAGTTTTATTGGCAAAATACTTATATTATCATTAAGAGGATAGATCAAATTATTTTTTTACATTTCTAACACGTTCGAAATTTTTGTAGAAAGTCCTTTTTTTCTTACATCAATGTGAGACCTAAATTGACACAACGTTTATTAAGTAAAAAAAAAAAAAAAAAAAATGTAATATAATTTCACTGGCCATAGCAGTTAACTTCAAGAACAAGAAATAAAGCCTGAATAAAAAACAATAATAGTATTTAATATGAAAACTGAAATTTCTCATGTACAAAGTGCAATGGATAGTGTTGTCTAGATGATGCAAAAATGAAAATAACTGACATTTCATTTTAACAGATGTATTTACCAAAATTACACAAAAATATCTTGAAATACTAAAGAATAAATCTATTCAATAAAATCACCATTAGCTTCAACCACAGCCTCCAGGAGACTTTGAAATGTGCTGCAACTCTTCTGAATGGCCTCCTTGTTGACGAATGCTGCCATAATCCTTGCCTTCAGTTCATCTTTGATATTACAAGAGTTTTGTTGCTCAACTGTTCTCCATAGATAAAAAACAAGGGTGTTGATGTCTGGGGAGTTAGGTTGCCAGATGTAATGGGTGGGTGGTGTGCTTGCAGAAATTGCCTGACAGTCATGACAGGGTTCTCCTGCTGATCACCCTCTTGACACAGTGCAGCACTACTTTCTCAAGGTACTTGATATAGGCCTCCATGCTGAGTCTGAGGCCCTCATCAAACAAATTCAAAAATTCTTTTCTTATCAGAACAATCAGAGTGAGCATTCCAAGCCACCACACTTTTGTAATCACCATTAGACTCATCTAACTCTTTCCAAATCCTCTGCACTGACCTCAAATTGACACCGAAATGTTTGTACACTCCTGATCAAAAATTTAAAACCACTTAAAAATCTTTAAAAAGAAATTTTTTTTTATGGATAGATTTTAAACTCCTCCCACTTAAGGTTGTCAATACTACAATCTAAAAGGTTATGGAAACAAAAAGCTACATTCCAAACATTTTATTTAGAAATTTACATTTTTATAAAATGAGGCGATTTACACATGATCAAAATTATAAGACCAGGGGTATAAATTGTTAGATCTATGGCAATTCCAATGTTTTTAGTTCAGTTAGAGATTAGCAATCACTATGTAAAGGTGTTACCATGCCTAAAGCAAGCAAACTTACCAAAGTTGATTGTTCTTGAATTCCATAAGCAAGATTTGTCACAGCAGGCAATCGCAGCTAAGGTAAATCACAGTAAAACTGTGATTTGCAACTTTCTAAAGAACAGTGAGAATTATGGAAAAGCAAAATCCTCTGGTAGGCCCCAAAAAATTTCTTCTGCATTGACTAGGAGAATAAGGCGGGTTGTTATGAAAGATGGGGGACTTACTTCTAGTCAAATTAAGGCAGTCACAGATGCTGATTGCAGTCCCGTAACCATCAGACGACACTTAAGACAAAAAGGCATGGTAAATAAAAAGTGTAAACAAATTCCTCGGCTGCTTCCACATCACAAGTTGGACCACTTAAAGTTTGGTCGTGAATACCAAACATGGAACGTTGAGAAGTGGAAGAAAGTCCTGTTTTCTGATGAGAAAAAGTTCAATCTCGATGGTCCTGATGGCTTTCAACAATATTGGTATAACAAAAACATGCCTCCTGAAATTTTCTCCACACGTCATAGTGGTGGAGGGTCCCTAATGGTATGGGGTGCCTTTTCTTACAGAGGGACGATGGAGCTCCTGGTGATGCAGGGTTGTCAGAGAGCGGCTGGTTGTGTTAACATGCTACAAAAAGCATCTTTGATGACAGAGGGCCATCGTTTGTGTGGGGATGGATGGTTATTCCAACAGGATAATGCTGCAATCCATGCTGCAAGACGGACCTTGACCTTTCTACAAGAAAATGGGGTCCATCTCTTGGGACATCCTGCATGCTCACCGGACTTGAACCCAATTGAAAATGTTTGGGGATGGATGACGAGATGTTTATCGAAATGGCAAACAATATTCAACAAAAAATGAACTTTGTGAAGCCATCTTCAGAAGCTGGAGCAACATCCCCTGCACCTTAATGGAAACGCTTATTTCTAGCATACCTGACAGAATTTTTGAAGTCATCAAAAGCAGTGGAGGTAGACTTCATTATTAAATTTGGTTGTTAAATATTTTCGTACACTTTTTGTACAATTTCATAGATTTTTTTGTCTCTGGTCTTATAATTTTGATCATGTGTAAATCGTCTCATTTTATAAATATGTAAATTTCTAAATAAAATGTTTGGAATGTAGTTTTTTGTTTCCATAACCTTTTAGATTGTAGTATTGGTAACCTTAAGTGGGAGGAGTTTAAAATCTATCTGTAAAAAATAATTTTTTTTTAAAGATTTTTAAGTGGTCTTAAATTTTTGAACGGGAGTGTATTAGAGCTTCTGGTGTAAATGCCAAGCATTACAGCATACTGTTTTCAAATTTCTGGAAACATCGTGAGCTCCTTTTTTCAAAGACGGTGCCCAACTAACCCTATTTTGTGTAGTTGACAAAATCAAAAACAAATGTGTGCACATAAAATAAAAAATATGAAATGTTGACAATTTACTTGCACCCTGTATAAGAGAGTTTGGGGAAATTTCATTTTGTCAACTGTTTAACTTCTTAGAAAAACAAACACACAAGCAGTAAAGCATCTTTTCTTTTGATGAGTACAATATTTTTTATTAGGCTGAGATTATCTGGCATCAATTCAAATTTTTCTGAAAATATAACGTCCACAAAATTTACATTTCAAAAATGTTCTGGTATTAAAAGGTTAATACATTTTTTTGTCTCATGTATCAACTTTAGAGTCCAGTAAAAAGATAAAATATGAAAAGACAGACTTTTAAACGGGTTTTTATTCCCTATCTATTTTGATTGCTTATGAGAACAAATTATAAAATAAAAGCAAAGAAACTTTAAACCTGAAAAACTAAATTTCAAGCTGAAAAGAAATTTGACTAAAAAGAAAACTTTCACTATTCAAAGACTACTTTAATAGAATTTCACTTTCAGAGCAAAGTTTCTTTTGAATTTAGAAATAAAAATGTTCAACCAGAATCTGTTTCTCGCCTTTTATATAAAGATTATTATTTTTTGATGAGTATTTCTTTCATCTTAATTTCAGTTGCTTTTTATTGCAACTCCCAAATTGCCATTCTATGTTTATGAAAAGCAGAACAGGAAATTGAGAATCAATTAAAAGATAATCATTAAATTTTCTGGAAACAGTGATTCCCCACTAACTGTTTATGGAAAATAAAAGTAACAAAAAAATATAAATATGTTAGGTACCACCTTTTTGTGATGAAAGCAAAAAAATTGCTACTCTGTTTGAAAAAATTTGCAAAATATCAAGGAAGGAATATCAGATTTAAACAAAATTTTCAGGACTTATTCATTAATGATTGGATTGCATACTGAATAGGCAATTTTCTTGAAAAAACTTTATGGAAATTTCTTTTTTGTGGGTCAGTTTCACCCCCCCCCCCTTTCAATATTTCGTATGTAAATGCCCAATTTTTAAACGTATGGTTGACCATACACATTATCAAAAGATAAGACTAAGAGCAATGACTAAATTATGACCAGTTTTAGGTACCTTCACTTTTTCACTAAAGAACAACATATCATGATGAAAAAAGCCCCCCCCCCCCCAAGTATTTTATCGCCCAAATCTAATTATATTGTCATAATTTTATTGCATCTTTTATTTTACTATTCGGAGCAGATTATCGGAAAAATGACTAAACTGAATAAAAAAATAAATGATTTACATTACAATATTCCCCAAGTAGTCCTGCGTTTCATGAATTTATTTTACATTGACAGAGGTAACAGCTACAAAAAAAAAAAAATAATTATCAAAATTTATAGAAAATAATGATTTCAAAGATAATTTCATTCATTTGTGAATATGTCCTGAAAGTTTCATTAAAATCCAACAATTATTTGATTTTTGCAAGAAAAATTAATGTTTTTCACCGGAAAAAAAAAACAGTTGTGTAAATTATATCCATGGCATAAACTTTGGTAACAATTTGGTAACCCGCTGATGAAATAAAAAGAAAAAGATTTTTACCAAAATTTCGAACGTGTTAGAAAGGATTAAAAAAATAAAAGAAATACCATTATTTTTTTTCTTTCGTCTTTTTGTTTGCCGGAAAAACTTTGTTTTTAAGTTTGGTGTCTTTTTCTTCATGCTAGCATATGCTGTTTTGTTTTTTTGTTTTTTTAGCGAATTATTAAACTAGAGAGGTACCTACAGAAAACAAAAATATATTCTATTTTTAAAAAAATAAAATAAAAAAGCTTAAAAACATTTCATTTATAAAAATTAGTTTTAACCTTAGGTATTACAAATTAGTGTTACCTAAAAAAAAAAAAAATAATAAACGTATTTTGATAATTTATTAATTAATAATTGTAAATGTAACTTTTAGTGTTGCGATGAGTTTTTTTATGTTAGCAAATGGATTTCATTTTACTCAGTTATTAAAGATATAACGTCGAAAGTAAATTTGACTTTTAAAAATTCACATTTTATTGCTTTCATAGTTTAGTTTTTCGTTGCATTTTTACAAAATTTTAACCTAATTATTAGGTTATTTAGCAGTAAAAGTAAGCTAAAAAATGTAACTTTTCAACTGTCGTATTTTGTGAAAAAATAACGAATAACTCAGAGTAAAAAAACTAAATGATTAAGTTATTCATTAAACACTAAACGAATATAAAAGTAATACAACTCCATGAACATTTAAAATAATTACCTTCCAATACAAACTTTTGAGATAAACGAAGCGATTATAAGACAGCGATTTGAATAAAATGCCTTTGCGCCCCACTGCCATGCCTGTCCTAATGGTTGTCGCCATTTTGAAGCTATTATTATTATTAATGTTTCGTATTTAGATTTTTTTCATGCCCTTATTGTTTTAATTTCAAATCTGAAATATGATTAATTAAACGATATTTAGCATTATTATCTAAAAGTAACATTTTAAAATATTTGATATACGAAACTCAAAAGTAAAGTGAAAAATTTTCTTCACATGAGAGTTACCTCGCATTAATCAAGAGTGGTTACTGCTTTCTTTGCCTTTGCATCTTTTCTGATTTCAAATCATCTGAGACAATTTAATTATTATTCTTGAATTTCCCCAAAATCTTTATTCGTAAGAAATTCTACTCATGTTTGACTAATTAGCTGCGACTATCTTTTTAAGAGTGTTTTGCAGTGTAATTTTTGTACTGATTTTACCGTAAGCTTACTACTTTTTACAGACTGGCCTGCTCACTCGAGAAATTTTAATAAAAAAATATGCTCTCTGGTAGGGTTCGAACTTGTGTCTCCGCTTTGTGAGAGAAATCATCTGGTCGAGTGTGCTTTAGACCGCTTGGTCACAACGTAGCAAGGTTCTTTGGGTTGCTGTTTCTGAGTGTTTAGTGTAACTTTTATCAAATACACAATCCTTATGTTCATATTTTCAAGGTGAAGGACACACTTTCTCGAGTGCGCAGACAGGTATTCATTGTGTAGTATTTATATTACAGTTAAACTGTTTGAAATACGGGTATCAAATGAAAATAACGTTTGAAGAAGTATTTGTTGGATAAAGGAAAAATTTATTTTTTTGACGGTTCCAAATTATGCGAATTCATAAATTGATGCTTTTTTTACAAATAAATGAAATCATTAAAAAATCTACTTTCAAATTCTTCAACAATGATTGAATCAATTCAATAAATAACATTTAACAACCTTTTTAACGTGCATGAATTAAAAAAAAAGTTAATAAAAATTTAAATATTCAATCAGTTTTTGAAAATTAAATATTTTTCTTTTTTAGGAATAATTTAACAAATAAATAGAGAATGAAGAATTGCCAAAGTTTGTGTTATAAATTAATAATTTACTCCTGAATTAAAAAAAAAAATACCCTCACTTTCTGCAACCACTGTTGCATTAGCATTGGGGTATAAAAATTTTATTTTTATTAAACTTTTGTTTAGGAAATAAATATTCAATTGTCTATTTTTTTTTTTTTTTTTACACACATACATGTGAGAAAAGTGTATTTTTGCACCAAACAGGTTGTAAAAATAAATTGTTGCAGTTGTGTGACAATCTATTTTAGAATTAGAGGTTAAAAAAACTGCCATATTTGTTTCTTTGTGAATTGTTACGGATTTGTTTTTTGAAATTATGGAGAAATTTATGAAAGTAGGGATCCAGTGAGGTAATGTAGGGATAATGATGAAGAAACAAGTGTGTATATTTTAATGATACAAGATAAGGAATTTATTTACAAATTTACACATTTGTAATTGTCAGTATCTTGTTTCAAGACAAGTAACTAAACAGTATAAGTTCATAGATTTGATGAATAGTCAAGAAGAGAAAATGTTAATATTAAATCATAGACAAAATAAATTTCCAAAAATGGTTAAAACAAATTGAGAGAGTTCAATTTTTACATAAAAGTTATACGGTTGAATTCAATATGAAGAATTTTTTTCAAAATGGTTAAAACAAACTGAAAGTTTGTTTTTCACACAAAAATTATTTTGTTGAATTCAATATAAACAAAAGTTCCCAAAATGCTTAAAACAAATTGAGAGAGTTTGTTTTTTACACAAAAGTTATACAGTTGAATTCAAAATAAAAGATATATTTTAAGGTACTTAGCTTAACTGTTGAATAGAGTCCTTGACATTCTGAGTTGTCATTAGAGGCTGATAATATATCAGCATGTAATTTGACACCAGCATTATTCAGATGGTGGTGCTCTGTTTTCTCTCTCTCCCGTTTTTCTCTTACTCTGTCACTGACCAACCAGAGATGTTAATAAGTAGGGTGACTTGGTCCCAGGTCCGATCTGTGCACAAACTCATTGTTGGGCAGAAAGAAACATGACATGGGTCATTAAATTTGTTACTTTTTGTAAATAGCCCTCTTTTCATTTGTTATTGAATATTTCACACTTGTTTACAAAATTTTCCTTGGTCTTTTCCTTGCAGAGCCAATCCTTTTTTCTATTAGTCAAAAAACACATTTTCACAATGACTCACGAATTTGAAAATAGTGAAGAAAAGAGAGTTATTTTTATTTCATATTCAGAAATAAGTTTTCATATTTACTAGTCAATGAGATACATGCTCTTTAACCTGGACAGACCCTCAATTGTTCAATAAAAAGCAGATAAGGTCAGAAAGCAATTGTGGAGAAGGAAGCATTGGTGCTCCAAAGACAGAGGATTAGTCCAAAAGGGTTATAAATCAGAAAGAAGAGCTGATAGTTATAGTGAGATTCACATCTGAACAGAAAATTCTTTTGGTGTCTTCAAAAGAAGAATTTAAACAAAACAAACTCTCAGTCCTTTCCAGTAAAGGACTACATAAGCCCTCCAGATAACAACCTCCTGCTGAGATATGAAGATTTAACCAAACCAACCAGTGGTTCACACAATTACCAATTAAACAAACCTTCATAGCTGGATGTGTCTCTCTGATAGTATTTGAGAAAGATTGTCTTTTCTACCACTAAAAGTAACTGTGAATTCAGAGAGGTACTTTTATATCTTGGAGTGACATTTTCTACCATTCATACAGATATGAAACTGTACAATTTTTATACAGGACGGTTTTTTCATGCCCTACTGCTTACTACTAGGATGTGTGTTGTTGTGTAATGGATATCAGCTTGGAATGAGAAATTGGAGAGCAGAGTTCGAATTCCAGTTAAATTAATTTCATTCACTTATGCACAATTACCCTTAGGAAAGATATGAATCCATCTCTTCTCCTTCCATCTATGGGTTGACTAGCAAGGCAGATTGGTTTCTATAGCCTTTAGCCTTGGTATGCAACCAGGCTACTGTAGAATGTAACAGCAATCTACTGTGAGAAAATCTTCTGCCTAGTCAGTCATGAATCAAAAGAGGCATGATCACCCAAACATGTATCCTCATCTTGATTTTGAGTTCTTGAAATGGTCACCAAACTCACTGGAGAAACTGATGAAAAGGAAAATTGTAATATAGATCATTTGAAAAATTAATAAAGGCAATTTGGACTGTAGAAATCATTGATGATTTGTATAAAAGCGTTGTATCATGAAAGTCTTCCAGCGTCAAGGCAGTGATAAAATAAAGCATTTCTTTGAAAATATTAACTTTATGACTTAGGATAATACATGCTTATTATCTAGTAAAGTTTTGCATAAAATAAAAATGCAACATTTTTAGTTATAAAGTAGGATTTCAGAGTATGTAAGATTTAATGGATGTGCTCATTTTCAAGCACATCCATCTGCTCAGATGCCTACTCAGGCATATTTATTTTTGTTAAACACCCAGAGGACCCACCTGTGGTTTATACTGCAACCATACTGAGCAGACCTTAGTTAATTTCACTGCATTGTGGAACCAACTCCTAAGAGGATGCTTCTTTGATCACAACAATCTTAACCTGTTCAAGTCTAGGATTAACCAATGTTTTGAGCTGTCCCCACTACTCTGTAAACCTCTAGTTTGAGTGTTTCACCCTTGTACAGAGTGAACATTATTCTAAAAAATAAAAAAGTTAGTTCCTGAAAGAGAGTGCTTCTTCTGGCATGATCAACAATTTGTACAATCTCAATACACACAAACCCTCAGTCACGGTGACTTGTGACTTTGTGCTAGCAAAACCATTGATGGCTTCCATACAGTTTTGTCTACCCAATTTCACCTCACAAGCCTAGAGTCAACTCATGGTAAGCTTTTCAGACACTTTTCAAATGTGCCATAAGTTGCGATCATCTCTCTAGACTGATAACCTTCTTGACAAATCAACCATCCAGAGAAATAAACCCAAGATTAGAAAATCAATGTTTTAACCACTCGGCCATTCTTCCAGTTCTCTCTGTTATAATAAAGACCATTGTGTATTTATTTTTGTGTGTGTATATATATCCCTCCTGTCACACTCATGGAGAGAGAGACAATAGCAAGGCAGCATTGACTCAGTTCATTCTCTTACTACCAGTTATGAAAGCTCATTTTGTGTGTTTGCTCTTTAACAGAGCCTTATAATTTTCTTTTTTTGCAATAATTATGTCATCAAATAGTGAAAAATATGTATATATCCTCTCTATTATAATAATGACTCTGTGTGTGCGTATATATAGTTAAAATTTATAACATAAGTGTTATAATATTTCTACAAAAGTAGCTATTTTGTTTCAACACTTCTTATGTCTTATCAAGTGATGGTACCGATTTCGAGTTACTCAAAATCGGCACCATCACTTGATTTACAGGACAGTAAATTTAGGGACTGTATTTTATCTTATCCTCTGGTTTGTAAATGCAACATTCTAAACATGACATCTGTGTTAAAAAATTAACATTGTATATCTGACTCCCCATCCTAACAACAAAATGATTTCCTTCTTCCCCTTTCCCCACTATTCTTTCTGTCTGGATAAATCTAATCAATTCATTTTGTAAACAATTTCGGTCTGATGAGTTGAATATTTTTGTAAATATTCATGAAATAAATTATCACTGATGGATTTATAAATTTTCCAATTTATTTTCTTTATATATATATATATATATATATATATATATTTGTGTAAAATCTTTTGTAAAATAAAGACAGAAGCTGACGATGGTTCACCTGAAATAAGCCTATACTTCTGATTCACCATGAAATAATGTGTCTGTCTTAATTTTTCTTATATTTGCTCTATATGTATTTATATACATATATGCTTAGAGCTCTCTTAGAGAGTTATCCTACCACTGTATGTACAGGATACTCCTTTGGATTCTTCTATACTCACACTGCATGCTGATATATATATATATATATATATATATATATATATATATAAGTGTGGATGGTAAAAAAGTGTGGATGGTACTACACAATGCCTTCACCACTATAAACAAATCTTCGTGTGGATGTCTTACTAAGGTTTGACCCTCATACATCGAAATCGATGGGAGAGTCCATAATATATATATATATATATATATATATATATATATATATATTCCTCCTGTCATGTTCAGGGTAGAGGGGAGATTTGGATTATTTTGTTGTTTCTTTATATCTTAATGTAAGCTACTTAATAGTTGATAACATCAATATATATGTTGTCATTTTAGATGGCATATCAATATAAAGATTTTGCTGTCATTTTTGACGGCATGGGCCTATAAGATTTAAACATCCAAAAGAAACAACAAAATAAACCCTATTTCTGTAGCCATACATACTGTGGAAAATTTCATCCACCTCCCAATATAGATTCATTCTTGTAAATGATGTCAAGTTTTAATAAAAAGTTGAAAACTAAATTCCTCTAATTTTTACATCTTTAACTTGGGTTGACAGATGACCCCATCAGAAAGAAAATTTCTTTTTCATGTTATTTTAACAAAAAAGTGTTGATATTTTTTCTATATTTCACTTAGTCATTGAGTAGTAATAAATTAACTATACTTGTTTTATTTTAAAATACTAAAATTTTAAAATCTTTTGAAATTATTCTAAAGTAAACCTGAATTTTAATTAAAACCTTTTCAGTCTTCTCACTTACATTTTTTGAGATCACGTCTCATTTTTTTATTTTAAAAATAGAAATGATTTTATTTGTAACAATAAAAGATAATTTCAAAGAAATTTGAAATTATTGCAGGAGGAGCCTAAGAAAGGACACTCAAAATTTCTACCACTCAAGTACAAAGATTAACATCAAGACTCCAAAAGTACATCAGCAGACACATGGCCATATATTCTGCACCCACAGTATATAATTTCGCACAGAAGTGTATTTACATTAAACAAATATTAAACAGCAAGAATGCAGGCTGGCAAAATAAAAAAAAATATCATTTTGAAAAATCAGGAATGCAGACCCCAGTGACAAACAAAATTGTGTTTGTGTTAAGACGGCTGTTTTCAAGGTCAGGAAATATAAAAACAAAAGTGTATTTACATTATATAAATATTATTTTGGAAAAATTAAGAATGCAGAGATTCAAGTATTGTGAACTCAATCTCTGGGTCTGGTAGTGCTGAAAACTTACAATTCTGGTTCACACAGGTAAAAGACTCATATGCATGGAAAGCAGAATGAGGACTATCTATCCCTACCTTCTGTGAACTGAATTAACGTTCAGTTCAAAATTCAGAGAAGGTTACTGAGTATGGCAACAGACATCTGAAGAAAACCATAAAAGGTACAAAAGCCGAATTATTAGGAATCTGAATATTCAGACATCTCACATTATGAAATTTCGCTTGATTCAGTTTTGTCAACAACATGCATCAAATGGAAGAATTTATGGCTGACACAACAGAGCATCAGAAAAGTCAGATGCATCAGTGGGTTGATCTAGAAGGTGCAGATCTGCACCTCACAGGATATCAGTGGCTGTTCTTGACATGAAAACAGGTGATCAACCCAGCTGCAAGGGTATTTGTGTGTGAGTGCAATGAATTCAATTGGAATTTGAACTTGGCTGAGTTCTCATTCCAAGCTAATATTAATTACACCACAATGCACATCCTGCACAAGTGTTAAGTAGCATTATTAAAAAAAA
Source organism: Ascarosepion bandense (assembly GCA_037127315.1). Taxonomy (NCBI): domain Eukaryota; kingdom Metazoa; phylum Mollusca; class Cephalopoda; order Sepiida; family Sepiidae; genus Ascarosepion; species Ascarosepion bandense. Next base: position 6,839,920 of record JBBBDQ010000515.1, read on the forward strand.
AAAACTAAAAGATGAAATACCTTTCTTGCCCTATTTTGTTTCATTTATTATATTTAAAGAAATACTATTTTCTAAAAACTGCATAATTACAATTTCACAAAAATTTTACAATTTTCTTTTTTAACAAACAACGGCACAAGATGATGTTTACATTTTTCTGGCGAATGATCTCTTTTTTCATTGAATAAAGAATTCTGTAAATGGTCACTCAAAGTGTCAATATCTGCTGAATACAGCAAATGCATAAAAACTTCCAAATCAAGCTTTTTTACATTTTTTTCATCTGGTGCATTAAGGTGCATTAAGGTGCATTGTGGTGCAGTGTATATCGTCTCAGAATGACAAATCAGAGAGCTGAGTTTGAATTCTGAGTTGAATTCATTGCATCCACTTATGTGCAACTACCCTTTGAAAAGATATTAATCCATCTCTTCTCCCTCCATCTATGGGTTAAATAGCAGAACAGATTAGGTTCTATAGCCTTGGTTGGCAAGCAGTCTACTGCAGAAAGAAATGGCAACCTACCGCAGGAAAATCTTCTGCCTAGTCAGTCATGGATCAAAAGAGACATGATCACCCAAGCGTGTATCACATGTGACACTTAACTGACACCAAAAAAACATGTGGTCTTGCATTCTGATGGAATATTATACCTTTTCTTTTTACTAATTCTGAATGTTTTTGACTCATTGGGAGCAGTACTTGTTCAAATCAACCACTAGGTTCTTTGAATGAAGACCATGTTTTGGTATGTTTAGTCATGACCAAATCGTGTTGAAACACCATCCCTTTAGAAAAGATATAAATGCATCTATTATCTCCCCAGCTATAGATTCAAGCTGGACAGTCTGGGTTCTATAGCCTTGTTTAGCAACAAATCTATTGCAGAAAGTAATAGCAGCCTATCGTTGAAATACTTTTGCCAAGTCAATCATGAAAAGAGACATGATTCCCCAAGTATACATCAGGCATGGTACCTAAGCAAGTGTTGGTTTCACTTGCTCCAGAATTTATTTCATTCTTTATTGTTATAAAATGTCTGCTTTTCCTCATCCATCACAATTTGTTAAAAAAAAAAAAAATTATTTTAAATTGTGAATTACACACAAAAATGAGGTTTATTATGCGGAAGCTACACATCTAAGTGACTAGCATAACCAAGCCAATGTAAAGGATTTTCAGTGCTTCAGTTAGATATTTTGAGTATGTTGGCTATCTCTGATGTGTAATGCATAATGTTGATTATTCTCAAACACTGTTTTCATTTATTTGCTATCCCGGGCACTTGACAAGAATGGCGAAGCCCGAACCGTTGCCTTGGATATCTCCAAAGCATTCGACAGGGTCTGGCATGCTGGCCTCTTGTGCAAACTGCGGAGCTACGGGATAACTGGACATCTGTTTGACCTCATCCAGTCATTCCTCTCCAGCCAAACATTGAAGGTGGTATTAAATGGGTATGCCTCCCAAAACTACCATACAAACGCAGGCGTCCCTCAAGGTTCTATCCTAGGTCCCACGCTATTTCTGATCTACATTAATGATCTCCCCGACGCCATTAGATCCCAAGTTGGCATGTATGCCGATGACACAACAATCTACTCTCGCATCGATCAAAAACCAGGTGTGGACGACAAAGTGAACCTCGCTGCCATACTTGAAAAGAACCTCCAATCTGTAGTGGCCTGGGGTAGGAAATGGCTAGTAAATTTCAATGCCTCTAAAACGAAGCTGTTATCAACTAACCACCATAGACAATCGCATCTACCTCCCATTAGCATGGGACAGGCTTGCCTCCCAGAGAGTAAAATACTACGCCTCCTTGGCCTTACACTTTTGGCGGACCCCAAATGGAATGACTATATCGAATCCATTGCCAAATCTGCTGCTATGAAATTGCTGCCATATCTGGTCGGGTGCCTCTGTTGCTCTCCTTGGGCTTCTTGACAAAATACAAAGGAGGATCTGTAACATGGTTGATACTGACTTGGCAGACCGGCTGCAACCACTCTCTCACCGGCATGATGTGGCTTCCTTGTGCCTCTTCTACAAGTATTTTCATGGCTTCTGTTCCAATGAGCTTAGATCACTGGTGCCGCCTAAGCACGAATTTACACGAGATACTAGATTAGCAACTAGGTCCCACCCTTTTACAGTTAAACAAATAAGATGTAACCGTAAATTCTACTCCAACAGCTTCTTTTCTTGCGCTTCCCGCCTGTGGAACTCCCTTCCACAAGTCTGCTTTCCCGACAGCTACAATCTCCAGGTGTTTAAATGTAGGGTCAATAGACACCTCCTATCACACTAACTTCCAATTATTCTCAGAACACTCTCATTTACCCAACCCTCATTCTCGGTATCCTTACCCGCCTATCACCCACCCTCTGACATTTCCTATATTTAACCATTCTCGGTATCTTTACCCGCCTATCACCCACCCTCTGATATTTCCTATATTTAATCATCCTTTCTCCACTCTATGTAGCCCCCTGCGCAGTAATGGCAGTGACATGCCTTGCTTGGGGTGAAACGCTTATAAAAAAAAAAAAAATTCAGAGATTAGAAATTAGTTATCCAACCACAGAACATTGTACATTGACAAACATCCAGCATGAAACTTCACAAATCACTTTTGACATGTTGAATTATTCGCAGTAACTTCTCCATAAATTGCATGAATTTTTTGTCTTTAAAATAAAATTCATAATCATCCAAAAATGTTACTCATTTGCTTCTTTTTCAATATTAGAATCAATAAACCAAAATATGCTAATTTTAACAAAATACTTGAAAAAAAAAACATGCTGATATGACATTATATGTTGAAAAGATATATATTTAAATTAAGTTAGTTAAAACAACGTCTTCCTAATGCCATTTAATAACAAATGCAAAACAAATTTTTTATGTCAACTGAACATTTTGAAATATAAAATTTTAATCTGAGTAGACATGTGTTTTAACTTCCAAACAAGTTATGTCAACACTTATCTCCTGCCTACAAGCTCTTTCCAATGGCCTCCCATAATGTATAGGTTGAACTTATAAATTTCATTAGCAGCCCAGTTCTACTTTTAGGGTGAAGCCTAAAATTATCTTTTTGATCAGATTCCCATAATGCTAATCATGTCTATACTTGGCCTGCTGATCATATGATTTTCACATAGTATGTGTCACTAGCTGTCTATGCACAGAAACGTCTACACAACATCCACATATCAACAAACACCAATATCTTTCTACTTAAATCCAAGATTCTGTCTGGGAACCATGGTTATTTGAGTAACAGACCCAAACAGAGAGAGAGAGAGAGATGGAAGCTGTTGCTATCTTTACAATCAGACCAAGAGATCATCTTGCAGACAACTGAATACGTACAAATTACCACACCATAGAAATGCGACATGGAAGTCAAACAAAAGGTTAAATCTGAGTATGTTTTCTAACACCATCAGTAAGAACTATGAAAACCTCAACTCATTAGGCAGCTAAGTGAAACAAGAACTCTCTCTAAATCTCTCTAACACAGCATTCGCAGCCACTGTGAATAAATTCGCAATAAATTCATATAAGTTTCTTTTTGTACTTTGTTTCTGCAGATAAATATTGTTAATCTTCAGGATGTCTTTCCTTACATCATTTATGCTGAATGATAAAAGAAGGAATACATTGCAATAAAAAATCTTGATATTTATACAGGCCAAATTTCTTTCTTTCTCCTTCCCACCTCAACAACTTTAACCATCTTATTCTTGAATTCTTTTATCTATTATTTCAGCTTAATTTCATACAGGCCATTGAGATCCCCCTCCACATGATCAACCATACTTGATTTTAGAGTTTCTTGATTTTTTCAGTGTTCACGTATTTTTAGGAACAGCTGCTCTTGCCTTTTCATTCCTTGTATCAACTGCATAGATTGCTGTAAATGTAGTTTTCACTCGAAGTTTCACTTTGATGAGATATCTTTTTAAAGTTGGACCACTTTTGAATGTTCTATGAACTGCATATTCACTGGAATTTCTTTACCATGTTTCCGATTTATGGCACAGTGGCAGTGACCTGTTCTTTGTTTTCTAAACCTGTTCATCTATGGATCACACAATGTTTATAAGGTGTTCATTATGCTGGTCATCTCTCATTGGTTTGTATCTGACTATTATGGGTATAGATAGCCACACACACACACACCTACACACATATATTGAGATTGGTCTTCGCATGGTAACAAGGAGATGAGAACCTAAAGTCAGTTTTGGGGTAGCAGGTCAAGGTTGGTTGACCCAGACACCCTTAGTAATAAATATCTAGACAGGAAATAGACAGAGGCTAGACATGAAGACATGAAGCAGCAGGAGCTAGAATCCGCACCAAAGACAAGTCATGTGGAAAGCAGAGATTAGAAATTAGTTGCAGATCAGATCTTGGATTAGCAAGTCACGATTGCTGAGTGCTGATAACTTATGAATGAAAAGGAAAACACATTTGAGATAATGGCGTAATTTGACCAATTCATCTTAAGCAACACTGGATAAGAAAAACGAACTTATAAATTCTTATTCTTTAAAAGAAGATGATGCCGAATCGTTTATCAAGGAAGAAGAAAAGATAGCGACAAAGAGAACATAAGAGAAGAAACTGTAATGTTATTTGTATGCTCATTCTTGTTTGTTTAAAGAAGAGAAAGAAGGCAAAGCCGAGTTGTTTATCAAGAAAAGAAAGATATTGACGCAGAGAAGATAACATGAGACAAAGAGATATTGAAGAGAAGAAACCGCATAATTGTTTGAGTGCAGAAAATACAACACTTGTTTGAAGAAAGAAATAAAGAAGAGTGTGGATATTTCAGAAAATTTGTATGCTGAAAATACGACAGCCAACTGAAAGAAAATAGAGACAGTCACAGATACATACATTTCAAATGGACCGTGTCTGAGTTCGAAGTTATATAAAGAAAGAAGAGAGAAAAGACAGTAAAATAAGAGAGAAGGAACTGACGTAAAGATAAGTTATTATATTCTTAGGCCCATGTTAGAACACACATACACTTCCACGAATATGATGTTACCACAAACATCATACCACATGTGCTCATAATTATATGGTTCTCCTCATTTTATTATTGTGTTAATCTCTTGCATTCGTGTTCACCTGTATTCATTCATATTTGTTGATATTTGTCGTAAATTGTTATTTCGACTGAGTTGGGTATCCAAATATAAGTTTTGAGGTTCAGGTCATTGGACACTCTTATTCATACTCATATATATATATTTTTTTATTTTAATACTTTGTTACTTATTAAAACTTTATATCAAAAATCATTTCGCCTTGTAGTTCATCCTTGAATTGTTGGTCAGCACATGTGTTGATATTGAAGCAAACCTGGGAAGATTACAGCTTGATTATATTAATCGAACAGTAATCTCATTTTCTTATTTTTGTCTATCATTACCCATTTGTCATGATCTATGAGAGATAATCCGTATCTATCCATAGATGTGGAAATGTAAATATTCTTGAATCGACATGTAATCATCTTAATGGTTATTATTGAGGCAGACATATGACATTGACCAAACACCAATTAAAGGGCTCTTTTCTTTTTCACACCTTTTTGTATATGAGTGCATTTAATGTGTTGAAAGCACACAAAACGTTTGAAGAAAGTGATTGGGAACAACATTGTTCTTTAGTTAAATCAAGATACAAAATATCAGTTTTAAGATTAATGCTCTCAAGAAAATGTCAATCTATGAACATTATCTTCTTTGTTTTTTTAAATATGATCTTCAGTTATTTGGCGGAAATCCTTAACCATTATGAAAAAAAAAAGGATCTGCTAATTCAAAATAAGTTCTTGTTTGTAGAATTTACTTTGAACATTTCAAAATGTTAAAGAAACATTGATTTTTTTTTTTTTTTACAATTGGATTTATGTGCCCATCTTTGTAGCCATAATCACATTTTGGTTGTCTACTCCAGCCTACCTTAGGTGTCTTTCAATACTAGTAACATTCAAGGAATTTCAAACTGAACACTTTATTCAATCTATGGGAACAGAATATTCTCTTTCTGCTGTCCATATTTAGGAATATGTCATTTTGTTCTTATTTAGTACTGCTCAGTTATTGCTCATCCTGTTTCCACTACCCAGCTCAGAGATTGAACTCACAAACCAACACTTTAATTCACTAAGGTAGTGTCCTTTGGGACAATAACAAAGATAAGGACCTTATCCTATTGTAAATAATAACTCCTTACTTCAGAAATTTGGACAGACTTTTTTTATTTAATCAATTCCTTTGCTCTTGGGTTACTTGGGCTATTTTACTTTCTTTAAATTCATTAAAATGGTTTTTGGTCTTTCAAAAGTTGAATCGTTATTACTTTCTGATGAGAAGGTATTATTGAATTTATAGAACAATATTCAAAGAGCAGGAAAAAGTGAATGTATTTGCTAAAGTGAGAATGTTAAGGAGGTGCTTTTGGTAAATCTTTGCAAATCATAAAGTAAATCTTGGAAGATAAAGCTTAAACTACAATCTTTTGAAGAGAAAAAATTGACTTCAAATACAAAATGGTTTGGGCATTCTAGTTAAAAGAGACATTAGAACATTATCGCCTCTGCACAAAACCTTTAGTCTCTAGCACTCTCTGGGTGAATTTGTTGAGTAAAAGTTTGTCCTGTCATTGGAGGTAACTTTGATTATCAAATGAAGATATTTCAATTTTGCAGTTGACATATTCTTTCTGCTATGGCAACAGCAAAACTGACTTTGACTGAAATGAAAAGTCAGGGGATCATTAGAAGGGGAGATATGACATATGAAAAATGAAAAATGAAGAGTTCTATACATTGAGAAACAAAGTTGACCCAAATTTACACATGCACATACATATATATATATATGTGAATGTTAAAGATTTCAGATATAACTACAATATATCTGTAAAAGTACAATATGAAATACTCAACTTTTGTTCTTTTCTTAAATAAACACATTCTTCTTCTTCTATATGCCGTGTCCCTTCAGAACATAGGGAGATGTGGAAGGCCATGATTATCTCTAATGGTTATCAAACTTTCTCCTGTTACCCCACTCTGCCATCCACTTGTATGTTATGCATTGCTTTCCCCCATTTCTCTTTCCCTCTGAGCTGTGAGTATCAGATTTTCCAAGCCCTCTTTCTTCATTACATGTCCCAGAAACTTCAGTTGTCTTTTCCTGATGTTAAGTAATAATAGTTTCCTTTTCATTTCCATTCTTTCCAAAACCTCATCATTGCTCAATATATCTTTCTTAAAGAATTCCTTTCTAAATAACTGTTGAAACTCTTCAAGAACAAAGTGTGCAGTCATAGAAGTATTTCTGACATTCTAATTTTAATCTTTTGCTTATTTTACATAGATCTTTACATTCCCTGCTTTCTGATATTATAGCATGGATATTTGGTGTTTTTTTTTTTTTTTTTTTTTTTCAAATGAGAAACCAGTCATGGCTGTCAGATAATTTGTGACATCATCCTTACATCTGGTGCTAAATTTTGGTTTTAGGTCCCGAAAGCTTTTATCCCTTCAAATTTTTCCAAAATAGCCTTATTTCCGTGCAAATGTATATGCTGAATTCCAATCAACAATTAGATATTGAAGAAAGCTACCTTTTTTGTTGTTAACGATCAGAAAAAAATCGAACTTCTTTTCGCTCTTTTTGTCACCCACAACCCGCATTTTGGTATGTTATTCACTGCTGAATGACTTTAGATGTAGGAAGCTAATTTCAGCCTTTTTACTTCCTTTACTGTAAATTACTACGCTATTTTTTTTTGGTACTTAATTTCAGAAGAAAGTTAACTTTCAAATGTATGAAAATAAGTGATAAGTGTAGTTTAATTAACCTATATTGCGTGTATTTTTTTGGTACTTAATTTCAGCAAATATATTTTCATATCTTTGAAGGTTAAGTAAACATTTATCACTTATTTTCACATATTTGAAAGTTAACTTTCTTCTGAAATTAGAAAAAAAAGGAAAAAACACACAAATACACGCAATGTATTTGAAGATTAAAAAACTACACTTATCACTTATTTTTATACATTTTAAAGTTAACTTTCTTTAAAAAATTCTATATTTTCATGTTTGAAATTTAACTTTCGTCGGAAAAAAATTAAGTAAAACTACAATTATCATTCATTTTCATATATTTGAAAGTTAACTTTCTTCTGAAACTTTCTTAAATTACCAAAAAAAACCAAAAAAAAACCACACAAATACACGCAACTTTCTGCTGAAATTGAGTACTGAAAAAAAAAATCGCGTAGCAATTTCTTCATAGATTTAAAGGAAGTAAATAGGCTGAAATTAGATTCCTACGCCTTCTGATTGATATGGTTGTGGATGACAAAAAGAGTGAGAAGTTTGATTTTTTTTTCTAACTTCCCAGACTGCAATTATTTTCCATTCCAGCAAATGTAACATCATCTTATGTATTCTGAAATATGAACTTAAAACGTCATATTTGTCGTTTTTTTATAAAAAAAAAATTTCTTATTGGACATACAATTTTAATGATTTAATAATAAATGGCCTCTCCTGACATAAACAAAGAGAGACAAACAAATTCCAGTATCTAATATCTTTACTCTAAATTCTATTATATTTTGTTAGTTCCAATCTGGTGGAATGACATTTCTCCTTAACCAATAAAATCGATTACTTGTTTTATCTGCCATATTTTTGTTGTTTTGAAGTCAGAACACTAAAATCACTTGACTGTATCCTTTTTACAAGAACTTTTTATCTTATTGCTTTTGTTTTTATATATATGAGTTTGCCTAGTTCTTTTCTTCCTTCCTTCCTTTTCTCATTGTTTATTACTTTCATTTGTTGAGAATTTTGCCAATTACTCAACCATAACTAGTTACTCTACATATTTAAACTCAGTAAATATTTTCTTTAATTTTATTTTACAAGTAAAGGATATTTTAACGCTTTTCAATGTATGACTGTCTATGTATAAACTAACATCAGATTGTATAAGAAATATCTGTTCACACAATCCCTACATATAAAGATTAATCTTGATAAAAAGAGGTTTGCAAGATGTGTAGGAGCAATATTTTAAATAGAGTGGAAAAAAAAAAACTTTCTTGATCTTTGTGGTCTTTGACAAAGATAAAATACAAAATTTTCCTCAAAAGAAAAATGTTGCTTACTCTGAATCTGGACATTTATATTAACAAATGTAGTGTTTGTCTATCAATACAAATATTGTGATAATAATTTAAAATTTTTAATTATACAAATATAGACAAAAGAAACCCATGTGCACTTTTACTGTAATTGTTAAGTTTCATTTTTGACAGAGTCTGGCATGCTGGCCTTCTGCACAAACTACAAGGTTACAGTATAACTGGATGCTTATTTAATTTCACCCGATCATTCCTATCAAACCATATAATGAAGGTTATTTTTAACGGACATGCCTCCAGATCCTATCACACAAACATGGCTGTTCCCCAGGGCTCTATCTTAGGTCCAACGCTCATCTGATGTGATAAAAATCATAAGTAGGCATTTACATTGATGATGACATCATTTACTCCTGCCTTAGTAAAAAATCTGCCAAGGCTGACAAAGGCAACCTTGCTGCTGATCTTGAAACGGACCTCCAATCTTTGTGGGAAGGGCTAAGAAATAGCTCATAAATTTTAATGCTTCCAAAATGAAGCTGCTATCCTTTAGCCACCATAGACAGTTCTTCCTACCCCCCCCCCCAGCACAGATCAAGCTAGTCTCCTGGAAAGTAATACACTGCATCACCTCAGCTTTGCTCTTTCAGCCGACCTCAAGTGAAACGATTACATTAAATCTGCTGCTAGGAATGTTGGGTCACGGTGTTGGGCCAGGAAGTTTTTCTCACCTGAATCCATCTTACACATATATAAATCAACCATCTGCCCGTGCATTGAATAGTTGTCATATCTAGTCGGGTACCCGTTATTCATCTCAGGGTTCCAGACAGGATTCGAAGGAGAATCTGCAATGTAGTTGGCAGCTCACTTTCTGACGGGATGTGGTTTGTCTCTTCTACAAATATTTTCACAGCTTCTGCTCCAACGAGCTTAGCTCCCTTGTGCCACATCTCTGCAAGAATTTACTCAAGTAACCAGACTGGCAATACAGTCAAAACAACCACTTCTACTCTACCAGAGAAACTCCCTTTCATAGATTTGCTTCCCTGACAGCAACAATCTCCAAGAGTTTAAATGCAATGTCACTTGCTTATCCCCTTGACTTCCATCCTTCTCTTATCCTTTTCCCAACATCCCCTGGATATTTTTCTTTTCCCTTTTCACTCTACTCTCGTGTAACTTTCTTCACACCAGAATTCCCATCCTTCTGTTACCCACTCTGACACCCCCTGTAACTGGTTACTCTTTCTCTTTACTCCCCTCTTATTTTGTCCCCTGTACACCAGTGGCAGTACTACCTTGCTTGTGGTGAAACTATATATATATATATATATATATATATATATATATATAAACTTTAATTCATCATATAAAATTTACTAAAAGGTAGAAATGAGTTCTGTGTATTCATTAATATAGATGAAGAAACAAAGAGACATGTTGTTTGTAAATATCCAGTACAGAAATTTTATAAGTAAATAGTACTGGCTGACATCTCATTTTTTAGTATGCTTGTCTACAAGAAGGTGAGCTGTTGTAGACACCTACTTAGGCATGTTTGTATTTCTTCAACAGCCATAAAAATCAACCTGTGATTTATACTGCAACTCTTGCTGAATCTTAGTTTTTAGGAAAGAGTGCACAAAGTAGTATGAACAGTAGTTGAACAAAGGCCAGTAAACTCAATCCGTTGGTCATGATGACTTCTGGAAAACTGTGATATGGTTTTCACGTAATTCCATATACTGCCGCATGCTGGGATCATCATCTTCGCCTGATATTATTGAAAAGTCACCTTAAAAAATTGATAATGATGAAATTTGGGCAAACTTGGACATTTGTGCCCACAAGAAAAAAAAGGTGTCAAAAGATGTTTTTTTTTCCTTGACATCACTATTATTTTAACTACCTTCACTCCTCAGTCATGTTTGTTTCAAAAATCAATTAGAATTGTAATAAAACCTAAATATTTTTCTTGAGAATTTACAACAAAAATATTGAACATTATTAGATTGTTTATTTACACAAACAATTTTATACTTATATTCTAAAAACTAATACAATGCAATATTTATCATTTACCAATTTATAAAGAAATAAATATGAAAACACAAGGCAAGAGCTTTCATAACTGGTAATTAAGAGAATGAATTGAGCCGACGCTGCTCTCTCTCTCCATGAGTGTGAGAAGATAAGGAAACCATTATTTACCATTTTATAAGGTTCAAATCGATTGGTAAGCAGCTAATATTTTGCCAAGCATTTCAATAAACAATATAATAATATAAATAAACAATCTAATTAATAAATCGTGTTCATTATTTTTGCTGTCAAGTCCCAAGAAGAAAGAAAATGTAGAAATTCACTTTCATATGCTTAGGTTTTATTAAAAGTCTACTCATTGCTTTTTAAAACAATGAACATTAATGAGAAGTGAAGGTAGTTAAAATAATAATAGTAGTGTCAATGGAAAGACATCCTTCTGACAGTTTTATTGTAAGCACAAAGGGCCAAGTTTACCAAAATTTGAACCCAGGTCTTATGGTTGAAATGCTAACATTCTGACAACTCAGCCACGAAAAATTTTATACATGCAAACACACACAGACACACACACAAAAAAAAAATTACAGACTTTTAGTATATATTTTACAAGACAGTTTTTCTTGTTTGTAGACACTAGTTTAAGAACTAGTACATCAATGCATATTATATTTTATCTGAGAAATTAAAATGACTAAACAAAACAAAAACCAAATAAATCCTAACATAGGACAAGCAGAAAAAAATGATTAGACAACAAACATAATAGCAAAATAAACCAGACAAAAGAAATTTGTTTTTTGTTTTTTTTTTTTTTACAGGAAGTCTAATTTTTATTTCAAGAAGGCTACGATTTGTCCAGAGGTATATTATGTGCTGACAGTAGTTTTTACATAACAATATTGAAGATACAAGACTGGTATGTGTACAGACACCGTATATACCATCTGAAATATTGGTAAGGGAGGTTTGCTGTTCCTCCAGTAAGACCAGTGGTCTACTTGAGACTGTATCAATTAGGTGAACTTATATCCAATGCCAGATGTCTTTGTTTTTTTTTTTTTTCAAATATTTTTTATTTTCTTTTTATTTTATATATATTTTTTTTTTCTGGAGGTAATTTTTATGACGATATGTCTACCATTTCCAGAAGCACAAACAAAGAATATGCCATAAAATTGGGCAAAGTGAAAAAATAAAAATAAAAAATAAAAAAAATAATACTGGGGAAGTTTTTTTTCATTTTTTTTTCTTCTTCAATAAATGCATCCTTTAATTACAGTGTCCTGCTATGTAAGGATAAGAGAAGGGGAGACCTACTGTAGTCATGAGTACTTAAAAAAGATTATTTGATTAATCCAACACTGGCTTCATGTTTTGTTGTGAATGGTGCATGGATGACAAACTGATAATTTGTGGGGGAGAGAGAGGAGGGGCATACTTAAATAAATAGAATAAATAAATAAGAAAAAAAAATTGTTTTTAATGTTAATATGTATATCATTGAGTCATGTGAATTTTACTAACATACAAATGTACTGTATGCAATTGGAATAGGAAGTGAAAGACTTGTCCAAGGTCTGTCTACTCCTGGATTAAAACTTGAGCCAAGTGGCTATATATATATATATATATATATATATTTTTTTTTTTTTTTTTTTTCTATATCCTTATTAGAATGCTGTGACATTTCATCCTTGAATGAAAAAGGATGAGTTTACAAATAGATGCTTGAATGCAGTGGAAATGGAGTAGAAAAGAATTACTCAAGGTCTTACAGCTTCTTTTGTTTTTTCTTCTTCTAGCAGCAAACCGACTTCTTTTGTAGATGTATATTTAAAATTTATTTTTCAGATGGAAGTGGAGGTTGGTAGTGTTTCCAAGTGTGTGGTATATTTGCATATATATGCAAATACACATGGATAGATATATCAGTAAGGTAGACTAGTACGTATTATCACAATTGAGTTTGGTGGACTATATTGTTTGTTACGTGGTCCAGGTGATGTAGAAAGGAGGAAGGGGTCAGAATGAGTCAAAACTATAGAAAAGGGGGAGGAGGGAAAAAGAAAGAAAGTGAACAAATGATTTGAGTTGATATTTTAGAATTGAAAAATATTGTGTAAGACAAAATTTAACTTTTACTTTTTGGAGATAGAGCAAAAAAATAACAGGAAAGAATATATATTGGAATTATCTCGTGTTAATTTTTTTCTTAAAAAAAATTATAAAAAAAAAAAAACAACAAAAAAAAATTTCTGTCACGCAAAAATTGCAGGACGGATGAGCAAGAAAGGCATTTTCCCCTTTGTTTTTTTGTAAAAAGGTATATAGGTATGTATATAAATGTATGCATATGTATTTCTAATAAGTAAAATGGCCAGGTCATTTCAACATTATATATATATATATATATATATATAATGTATAAAAGGAATAAAATACAAATTCTACATTTACAGACAATTACATAAGAGCAAAGAAATATTTAAATTGCTAAATAAATAAATACATGAATTACCCAATTGAATTGGTGTATTTCAAAGAGGTTCAAAAGGAATAACCATGAAGAATTGTATTATAATAGCCCATTAATAATACTAATTACAGAAAAAAAATAACAATAGCATTAATTTAATTAATTTTCTCAGTCATTTCTTAGTAATTCATTTTAAGTTACTTAAAAAGTAATTTTACTTAATAAATATTAGTTGGTAATGCAAAAGAAATACTTCTCAATTAAACACACACACACACACACATTTCCATTCCACTTCTGTAAAAAATGTGTCTTGATGCAAATAGTTATAAACAATTAGATATTCACACATATTGTTTGTAACTATTTGTATCTAGATACATTTTTTACAGAAGTGGAATGGAAATGTGTGTGTGTTTACACACACACACACACACACAAAAATAAAGCACTAACATATATCATATATGCATTCACTTATATACATACTAACATTTTATGTATAATTTCGTTCTGATCTTCCATCATATATATAATAACTTTCATTGTAGAATGCTGCTGTTTCATATCTCACAGATATAATCATTGTATCTGAAATGTGTAAAAATGGTTGTGTGAGTTACAGTTATTAAGAACAAAGAAAAAAGCCTTTAGCATAAGTAAATGGATGCTCCTCGGAGGGAATAGTTGTTGTTGGTTGGGTTGGATTAATTAATTAATCACAAAATTAAGACACCCCCCAAAACTTTTCTAGGTAGATATAACAGAATATATACTGGACAAAGAGTGGCTGAGTGGACAGAAAGAACACAAGACAAAGGAGGGAAAGATAGGAGAAAGAGAGAGAACAGAGAGAGAGAGAGAGAGAACAAAAACCGATGTATGTTGTTGTAGTTACTACAAAATGTTAGATTAGCTACAATTTCAAAACAGACTATCCATTTTTCAAATAGATGCTGGTAACCGCCAAAATTTCAGATGAGGAATGGATTTTGCAAAAATTTATTGTGAATATTGTAAATTTTACTTTAACACAAATGGATTGGCTGTCCTATGTACTGTGTGTAAAAATTCTTTGTGATCTTGAGTGAATCCAATAATAATCTCTCATCAACAAATCAAAACATGAAGAAAAAGACTCATCTAGGATGTAAATGTTTCACTTTTGATCTAAACCTAGCTAATTATTTAACATGTCAATGCTTTAGTCACATGATAAACCTGTTAATACAAAATAAATCTAATTGTTTGTAACTTAATGTGACTTGGGTGTTTCTATTTGACTTTAACCAAGAGAGGGCTTAGGATGTTTTGTTTACAACCACTGATATAAAGGTTTAATGTAACTGAAGAATGGATACAGATATAAAACTGAAACAGACTTTTAGAAATTTATATATATATATATATATATATATATATAAAAAATGACAATTTAGAAAATTTTACTTTGATATATTCTGCTGAGCAAACACATGTCAAAATTAAAGGTTTACAAATTGTTTATAAATTTACCATTCTGTTGGATTCTCACCCACACACACACACGTGTGTGTGTGTGTGTGTGTGTGTGTGTGTGTATATATATATATATAAGAATGAAAGAAAGAAAGTCAGATGTAGACCAAAAATTATGCTCATAAAAATGTTTAAAATTCTGATTCTAGACAGATTCCTGGTACAACTGTCAGTTTAACTTGATCTTCTGACACTGACACTGACACACATACATAAAATCCTAGCTATTAATATACATAAAAATATATTTAATGTATATCAAATTTATCAGAATTTCTGGTAAAGTGCTCAATAAGTAGCAATAAATATCAAATTATATATATATTTATTGAACCTTTGATAAGTATTGAATGTTATATCCAATATGCGTGCATGTGCAATTTATAGCTAAGAAAACTTCAGTTATTTGGTAGAAGAAAAATGTTTATCTTATAAAGTGAGAAAAACCAGTAGATATTCAACAACTTCATCAAAAAATTAGCACTGGTGATTTAAAAGAAAGCAATAACAGATTAAAATTTAAGAATTTTTATACTGCAAGTCAAAGTTGAAAGTTAGAGTTTAGGAAAGTGGGAAGTCATGCTTGTACAAATAGCAGTTTTACTTTTCAATCCATAAAACTGCAGCGTAGTGTGCAACTAATGATTCCCTCAATCATCAGTAAAATCTCTGGGTATATTTCATAGTTTAATGTTTTTTTCATTTTAACTTTTCTTATAAGAATGCTTCCCCTACTCAGGAAATTACATTGTTTTGTCATAACCAGGAAGGGTGAAAAAAATTAGAAAAATGAATGCATTTCAATGTAAAATTATTTTAAGTCAATTATTTTAAATATAATTTTAAAAGAAATAATTTCAGAAAGCAGGTTTCAGTATGCACTGTAAAAATACTATTTTATCAAAAGAACCAATATAAAAGGTCATTAATCAGGAATTTTTTTTTAATGATGTTTTTAATTTAAAATTAAAACCAATATAGCCAATAACATTGAATATTGTCAGAAGAGATGCATTCTATAGCACTTTTATTGCACACAACCAATGAACAGCCAATGAACTCCTCACTCCAATGTGTTAAGAGGACTAAGTCTGACCTTACAATTTTCATATTGCAGGTTACCAACATCAGCTGAAAAATTCAAGAAGCTTTAATTGATTGTAACCAATGCTTCATTCATTAAAAAGCAACAGATATTGCACAATTAAGAGGTGGTTTAGATTAGGACTACAAAGACTATAATACACCTTTTTACAAAAAAGTCTTTTTCATAATACCAAAAATATTAATAAGCCCTAGTGATAAGTAAATGATGGAGAAAGTTTTTTTTTTAAACATTTTTAACAATAGCAGACAATCCAAACTCATTTATACTTAAATGCACACACAGTATTTGCATGCTTGTGTGCACCCATTAATATGTAATAAACTAAAAGACCAAGAAAATGAAAAGCATTAGCAATTAGTCATTTTATAAAATCTTTCACAATCAATTTTTCATGAAAGACTAAATAAAAAAAGAATTCTTTTTTGTGAAGTTGTTTCTGCTATAGAAATATATGAAGTTTTGTTTTAATTTCTTCATATTGTTTATTTTTTGCATCAAATAAATGCTCTTCCCCTACCAACCAAAAAATAAAAAGACCTATTTATTTTTCTTTTTTAGAAAAGCATAAAACATTTTTGTTTATTGCACAATCTAAAACCAGGTGAATATAGAGAAGACAGTTTGTCATATTAATGCAATCAGGGGTATGTATTGTAATTTATGAATGTGTCATATTTTACTGTTGGTCCAAT
Source organism: Ascarosepion bandense (assembly GCA_037127315.1). Lineage (NCBI taxonomy): Eukaryota > Metazoa > Mollusca > Cephalopoda > Sepiida > Sepiidae > Ascarosepion > Ascarosepion bandense. Next base: position 6,856,961 of record JBBBDQ010000515.1, read on the forward strand.
ACTAAATTCCATTTTATTTGTTAGTGCCACCAAAAGGTGAAAAAAATGTTCCTTAAAAGTTTAAAAAAAAAAAAAAAGTTCTTATTTCTAAAAATTCTTTTTCAAAAAGAGAAGAATCCTTAAATGAGAAAAAGAGATGGAGAAAGTAAATTTGTGATAAAAAGAAAAAAAGAACAAAGTTGAAATCACATGAGTAATAAAGAAATAATCTCTCATGAGATTTTGACATCAAATGAATGCAGGATTTATTTGCTTGAAATTATGAATAAAACTGAAAATTACAGCTATTTGTGTGATGCTGTCATCTAGAGATGAAAGAACACCTACAACAACGGTATGTATATGTCTGCTTCTGGACAGAATGTGACCACAATCTTCACTGGACAGGAAATGACCACCACCATCACCATCATGAGATAAAAAGTGACGACATGATCACTACTACTACTACTACATTTGATTATCCTCAGAATATTTAAAGATAAAAAAAAATGCATAAAGGGTCAGATTCAGGTCTGTGTTAATGTAGATGTATTTAAATGAATTCATAGTTGAGGATATTTAATTGTAAGCACTTAGAAATAATTTGTAATGGTCTAAATACTTTAAGAGATTCAGAATTTGCTTGTTTAAGTGAATTGAAATCTACAATAAAGAGGGTGAGTTAAAATTAAGTGCAATTATCATTATCCACCCCCCCCCCCCCATTAAAAAAAAAGAAGAAAAGATATATTTATTTGCATTAAAATTTTGAAAATTTATTATTCAACATCACTGCAGACTCCTGACAAACAACATCTTTACTTATCTTAAAGGGAAAGTTATCTTTAATATTGGGAACCTCTCAGCTGATCTTGAAAAAACTGAAAAAGTTAATAAATTTCAGGCCCTATAATTCCATTGTTTAATAAGGAATTTTATTTAATCAAAATTTGATTGGCAACCCCATTGTAAAGACATAATTTGGAAATTTGTGTGGACAATTATAACAAAATGATCTTTGGCTTGTAATTTAAATAAATTGTAAGTGAACCATTATTTGCTCGAGGAATGTTGTCATAGCTATTTAACTCTATCACAGCATAACAATTGATTGTTTATAAGAGAAACACCACAAAAATATCATAGTAAATACTGATTACATAAATTACAGTAAGTGTTAGAAATTTTGAAATAAACAGACAATAAATCATGCATTATACTAATTGAACTGTTGTAGTCATTATTAGTTTTTCTTATCAAGAAATTACAGAAGCAAGAAAAATAAGCAACAATGATAATCAGTTAATGTGTAGAAATTGAAGGGAATACATTGTTCAGTTATACAAAAATGTGATGGTTTTCTAAGATATATAGAAAAAAAAAAGAGAGCCATTTGAAGGGAAAGTGTGAGTGTGTGTGGTGGTGGGAAGGTTGAAGAGTAATTACAAAACAGAAAATATTTGGAGCATGAAGTGTCAATAAATGTTGGCTAGGAACACAAATTGTTTGTACTTCCATAATTATTATTTGTTGCAGGTATGTGAATTCGTTGTGATAGTGTTGTGTAGTGGAAAAATAAGTACAAAATTAGATAATGTTACTCAAAATAATAAAATCTAGCCAGTCAGCATCAATTTCTATTTATCAAACACACACATTATTATATATGTGCAAAAAAGTAATATGAAAAAAGGCAAAAGGCTAAGTTTTCCTTTTGTTTTTATTCATACACACACACACACATATATATATATATATATATATAAATGACTGGCCACTCATATTCGAGGATACCCATCTACTGGCGTGGCTAGTTGATCCTTATTGCAGACTCCTGCTCAGACACACTTGTGTTTGTTTAACACCCACAAAGCCCACCTGTGGTTTATACTGCAACTATGCTGAGCAGACCTTAGTTACAGTTTCTGGGAGAGAGAATGCATTATCTAGCATGAATAACAGTCTGAACAAAGCCAAGGTGCTCAAACCCTTGATCACAATGACTTGTGACTTCAAGCTAGTCCAACCATTGAGGCTCCTAATTTCCCTCAAAAAGCTTGGGTCAATCTATTGTATGGTTTCCAGGCACTTTCCAAAGGTGCCGTATGTTGGGATCACCTCCTCCCAGACTGATAACATCAAAAAGTCACCTTCCTGACAAATTGACCACAGTGAGATTCAAACATGGTCAGAAAGTGAACATTCTATGCACTTGGCCACACACACATACATATACACCTACACACACACACACACACGACCCCCCCCCCCCCCAGTGAGGGACAGAAACATTTTGTCATTAAGATTTTGTATAATTGACTTTCAAGATTGTTTTTTTTTTTTTTAAATTCTTCAGGCATTTACTCTAAAGAATTTCTTTTAATGAAAATGTATTTCAGGACTGAGTTAAATTGCTTCTAGTAGAAGTATAATTTAATTTATGGCAATCATTTGGAAAGGAACAATTTATACATAGTAAAATATTGATTAATATCGTAATAATATTAGAACAATATTAACACATAGCAAAGCAGAACTATAAAAACATTTTTAAAATGATCTTTTATTTCAGGATAATGAAAGAAGAGACTCATGTAAGTTTTATTCTGAAAGGCTGTCAGAACAACCAACACCTACTTAACATACAATTATAAATAGATAAGAAAATGTACATTTTCATCCTAGTGTAAATCTGAGAAAAGTATGACTAGAATGAATAGAAGAATCAAAGACTTAACTATTCTCTAGATAGTTGTTTTTGACCTTGAATTAAAACCAAATAATTTGCAAACATGGAATGCAATAAAAAGAGTCTAAAAACTAGCTCAATATATAAATGACCATTTTTAGATCAAACTATAATTTTACTTGCATTTCAACTTTATCTGCCTAAGATTTTGTAAGCATACAAATATATAGAAAAAGATATGATAAAACTAACCTGTTAGAAAAACAGTAGTTATTGTGTGTCCATTCTTACAATAAATTAATGCAACCTAAATAATTTTTTACAGGCAAAAAATAAAATATACATCAAGAGAATACTGTTTGATATATTACTGATAACCTATTTTTAATATATAGAAAAAAAAAGACAAAAAATAAAATCTTAAAATATATCTCTATTGACAGACATTCATAACTAAAAATGATTAGGTAAGTTTGAGGTGTTTATCAATCTTGTGGATATAAATTAGAAAAAATGTTACCCCTTTTACAGTCATTTTTACATTTAATATTACTCTAGTGAATACTGTACAAACTAGAATAGTAAATGTTACTAGCAATATGCAAGATATTGTTTGGATTCTAATTCCAGTAGAAGTCTAACAATTGTCAAGAGTCAAAAGCAGAGCCCACCATTTATACAATAACTGAGGTAATTCAAAGGATGGAGACATTTGCAAGAAAGGTAATGCCATCCACTTCAAAGTGGTAGTTTGTAAACTATGAATGGCATTTTGTATACTAATAATAGGAAAGAAAAATAAAATTGAAACTGGTGATGATGATAATTAACTCAAATGCCTCAAAATTGTAAGTGTTACCACAATTAATTATTTTTATTTTTTAATAAGATGTTAACTGGATCTGTTGGCATAAAAAACCTTAAACTCTATGAAACTGAGTGAAGTACTTGGAAAGATGAACACAGAGACTAACTAACACACACACTTTTATATATGTGCACATATCTTGGGTTCACCTTCATGACTGGAAGCAGAAAGAGGAAAGAAAAAAGAAAAAAAAAACTCTTAAAAATAAAATGTAATAATATAATACATTGCAAAAGAGTAACAAGTTTTAGTATAAAAAGTCCATTCCTCATGAAGGTTTTCATGTTACTGAATTTGTCCCTCTGGCCTTATAAATATAGGCATGCTTTAATATATGCATTATACAATCCAATAGAAATGCTTCATATATTAAGATTTTTCTTTCAATTTATGGGAGAGGAGAGAGAGAGAGAGAAAAAAAAATTAAAACTCCAACAACAACAGCAACAACAATGGCAAGTCTGTAAAATAACTGCAAATACAAACCAAAAGCCCAATAAATTTACTTTTGTAGAGTTTATTTTTTCGTAAATTGTGTTTTCGCTTTGTTATTTCTAAAAGGGCCTCTGGCTTGTTTTGTCAGATCTCTCTTATACACACACACACACACGTTTTTTTTTTTTTTTTTAATATTCATGTTCATAGTAGAAACAATAATAACCAGGTTTGAGATATTCAAAGACAAGCAAAAGCTTTTGAATTCTTTAACTTTTAGAGGACTGTTCTGATAGCTCAATGGCTTTTTTTCTTTTGTTGAAGAAAGTATTTTGTTATATAGACATCCTCTATTTCATTTAAAGTAAGGAAGTTTTAGTTGGGAAAGACAATAAAAATGAGAATAATTCTAAGGTAGTCAGTGCATTGTTTGTTTCATGTTGAATGGAATTGTAATGGCAAATCCAAAGGTGTAACTACCACTGCTATTACATTAAGAATTTGTTAGGCATAGGATGCTCCTCCCACATGCATATAAAAGTAACGTACAAGTCAAGAAAATTGAAAAAAATCAGCTAGCTTAAAAATTTGCAATCAACAGACAAAGCATTGCAAAATAAACAAAGGTGCCAATGTGAAAAGAAGAGAGAGAAAAAAAAGGTTAACATTAGACATAAAATATGGCCAATCTTTTATATCATTAAAAGATGACTTTCAGTTAACAAAACAGAATAAAACAGTAATTGGACAGCCCTCTATTATTTGTCTTCTGCTTTAAGCCATTATAATGGGTTCAAGTGTCAGAAAATTGTACAAAACAGTATTTCTCAAAAAATTATTTTGAAATGAGGAAAAAACTCCATCATTTACTCTCACCCTTACCCCAACAAGAGTATAACACATTCTTTTAATATCATTTTTAAAATGATAAAATAAAAAAATCTTAACTTTTTGTTTTAGCTGTTCTTCCCAGTGCAACAACAAGAACAAGTATTATATTGATAATACCACCACCATGTGAGCATTATCCACTAAATTTTCAGCATGTACACACACACACACACACACACACACACACTCATTTGCACACAGAAGCAATTAATAAACTATGGTTACAGTCCAAACAACCGATTTTTAAAAAGCCAGTGCAGTGAATGCTAACAAAAAAAAAAAAAGAAAGAAAAAGAAAAGAAAAACCACCAAAATTTTAACCTTTTTTTCTGTTGCTTTTTAAAAGTTCTGTCTTTTGTTTTTAAAATATTTAGTATTTTGTAAACTAAATACAGCTGTCAATTTTGTGGGTCCTTTAAGCTTTCAGAAGACAACAGGAAGAAAAAAGAAGAAAGGAGAGAAGACGAAAGGATAGAAAAAATAAAAGTTGTAAATAGAGGAATTAAAATCTGAAAGAGGAAGAAGGTGCAAGAAAAAAAAATATGGTTGGATGATTTTAGGAATTAATTTTATTTCAAAATCAATAAAAACCAAGGTGGATGGACGATGATAATATTAAAATTCAGTTTTCACCTTATATATATATATATATATATATATATATATATATATATATATAAGATGAAAGGATTTTTTATTATGAAAAATTAAATAACAACAATCTCTGGTGATATATTTGAATGTTAAAGTTAAAAGTTGAAGATAAAACACAATTTAGAAGTTCAAAATTTAATGCTTCAGTAGTATCTATATTTTATTAATGATATTCAAATTTCTCTTTTCAGACTAAAACATTTGCAACAGATTAGTAACAGATGTTTTTTCTGTAGCTATAATTAATATTATTAACATTTTTTTATGTTAGTTTATGAAATTATCTTTTCCACACATATATACTAGTACACTAATGGGTAAATGACAGTCAATTCTCTTACTTCATTATATGAAAATGACAATTTTTGTATGAACTTTCAAGTTAATAAAATCTAACAGAAATAAAGCATTTTTATTCATGTTAAAATAATTAGAAAAATGTTAATGTGTCTAAGGCTCAAATTATCTACAAATAAAAAAAAATTATAAAATTTGTTTTGAAATAACTAGTTAAAATTAAAATTACTTTCATTGTATGAGATCATATGAATATGTAACTACATTATGCAAGTACAGAAAAGAACTTTAAAGTAGAGGATTTTACAAACCTGAAGTTCTTAAGGCATCTATAATAGATCCATTTTTAAAATTGTTTTATTATACATGAAGAATAAGGGAGAAGAAAACGTGTGCTTAAGAAAGAACAGGAATTAAATAAATTGTTCAAGATATTCACTCAACCTGAAAAAAAAAAAAAAAAAAATAAGACAAACAAAATAAAAAAAACCTATTGCATATTGAGGAACCAGCAAATGCATTGAACATCATCAAATGAATTTATTGATAGCCAGAATTTTAGTTCTTTTTCCTTTCTTCTTTTTTGTTCTGTTAATGTTATTACATAATTCACTTTCATATAATTGTTCTTTAACCAACTACCCAGTGAACAAAGAAAAGAAAATTCAATTTTAAAATGAAATAAAAAGTCCCAAGTATTATTATTTCCATTTCTAATGATGTTTTTTTTATATAAGAGTATTTGTTTGCTGCATGATTTTTTTTTCTATTTTGATCTTTATCAAAATGCAGTTTGGCTGTTCAAAGAGAACTGAGCCAAAATGCAAAAAGATGACAGACTGCAAATTATTTAGCCTTCTCTCTCTCTTTAATGTCATGATTTAAAACAAAACAAATAAGAACAAACAAAACAGTCACTTCAGATGTTAGTGTACATATTTATATTTGTATTTTTTGATGCATACATGTGAGTTTTGGCAAATGACTATGGAATGTAAGTATGCCATTGTTTTAGATTAGAACTTATCAAATAACAATATATGATGTTGTGAATTGAGAAGAGGTTTCTTTGGTTTACAGCCTGGGATTGTTTTTGTGAGGGAGTGTGAGAGTGGGGGGGGAATAGAAACAGGAGGGAAGGAGGTGGTTAAACAAAATACAAGCATGTTTCTGTATGTGTGCGTGTGTGTATGGGGGGGGGGGGGGAAGCAACAACCACCAAAGAAAGGTTCTTGCTTGCAACACAATCTATATTCTGATCCCGCCTCGTGACTAAGTAATTATTACAAAAAAAAAAAAAAAAAAAAAAGAAAGAAAGAAAATCATTTAATTCTTTAAAACCCTTGCTGATTTTATCATCAGATACTTTTTGAAACAAATTTTAAAACTAGCTTATAAAGAAGGAAGAAATTTGGTGCTTAGATGTAAGATTTGTCAGCAAGATATATTAAACATATCTTCATTAAATGATTATATGTTAAACATGTGCCAACAAAAAGAAAACTGCGATATTTTCAATTTCACAAAATTTGAAATACATCTCCCAGAGTCAAACAGGTATTGTTCTGTTGATAATAAATGCAAATTTTCATTATAAATAACTCGGTATTCCACCATCTCAGCCAAAATAAAACAGTAACAACAACAAGTCCTAAGTGTTTGATAAAAATAAAAGCCATCATAAATTTAAAGAGCAGATACTGAATTTTAGTCTTCATTCTAAAAAATGTCAATTGATTAAAGTTTTTTTTCTTTCCAAAAATTGAACAAAGGAGGGGGAAAAACAAAAACAAACAACAAATGCAAAAAGTTATTTTTTTTGTTTAAGTTATGAAAAAAAAAAAAAAAAAGAAACTGGCTTCAGGTTTTCTTTACCAAGTTTTCAAAAATAATTAATGATGATAGCTGAAGGTGAAAAAGAATGGTCATGTGTCTTATACTGAACAAAAGAAAAAGAACATACAATAATTAAAGCAAAACAAGTCAATTTTATATTTGGTATAAGAATAAAATACTCATCTATACAGTAAGTCTCCCTAAAAGTTTCAGCCTATTGTACCATCAAATTCATCACTCAAATATATATGGTTTTCAACTATTCAACAGCAATTTTAAGAAAGAATCTACAAGTCATTTTTTTAATTAAAGTTCACCTAAGGATTACAAATAGATTTTTGTTGTTATTTTTCCAATGCATTCTTTCTGTAATTGCTTACAATTACTGTTTTTATTGTAAGAAAGAAGAATTTTTGATAATTTTTTTTCTGATTCTGAAAGGTTATAAAGGAACTGACACAAAGCCTAAAGAGAAAGAATGACACCAAAGCACAAAGTTTAATCATGATATCATTATAAATGTTCATGTGAAATGGAAGAATAAAAGAATTTTAGGAAACACTTAGCATTATGATTCTGATGATGGCTTCTAAAAAAAATCTGAACAAGAAATGTTTATTTTCTTTCTGCATTTTCAAAAATTAAATTTTTCCTTTTAGAAAAATCATTGAGGGCTGGGGAAGAGAACCCTTTACAGAAAATTATATCATGTGTGCGTGTGTAAAGAACTTTTTATTTACTCTAAAAACTATGAGATAATCTACCAAATTTCATACCAAAAAGAAAAAAACTATTTTTGTTGAATAAACTGATTAATAACAGGTTCAATTTAAAAAAAAAAAAAAAAAAAAAAAAAAAACCTTCGAAGAGGTACAAAAGGCAGTGTTATATTTCAGAAGAACCCATTGGAGAAAAATAAACATGATATTCAGCCAATGAGGAAAAAACAAATATTAAAACAATTATTAAACCCATTTTAACTATTCCGAGTTGATTGCCAATCTTAAGTAGTAAAATGCATTTTCTCATAAGGGTGGATAAAATGAAAAGATTTTGAAAACAAAATTATAAAAGTTAATTTATACATCAAAACCTGTTTAATAACCTAAAACAAAGGGAAAAATATTTTTCTATTATTTTGTTCACTTTTGTAAGAAAAGGAAAACATGACAAATACATTTAGTTTATTCAGTTGAATTTAACTAAAAGTTAATTAAATCTCCATTTTAATATTGTGTAAAAATATAAATTTAAAAAAGAAAATTATTAACATTTACAAAAACAATATTCACCACTAGAGATACCTAAAATATAATGTCTTCTATGATATATTTCCATGTCAATGGATATGTACATATCCTTACATATCCATACACAAACATATGTGTATATATATATATATATATATACACACACATATCTATTCATGTAAAACATATATACATACATAGACATAAATAAATATGACTAAAGTAATTTGAGTTTATGTTAATAAATGAAGAATATTTATGTGGATAATTTGTTTTTACAAAGAAAGGAGAGGATTTAATAACAACTAAAATGATTCTATATCAATGACCAACAGGGAACTCTTAATTAGCATAATGCTAATGCTCTGAACATTTTGACACTTGAGTAAAGAGCTCAATAACAAATCATTTTAAACAATTTTTTATCCTCTATTTATACAATAGTAAACTGTTTTTATTATCTATTCTTACAATAATAGTAGCAAATCATTTCTCATGAAAAATAATGTGTTCAACTGCTGATTGATTGTGAATTGAAATGCATTTGTAAAGGTGTTTTATCAGTCAACTAATAAAATATGTCCAAGAATCAAGAAAGAAAAGAAAGTGTTTCTATCATCACAGATCAATCTCCCTTCTGAAAAATTATTGGCTCTTCATGAGAATTGAGACCAAAAGCGATATCTGAACCAGTGGTCAAAAGATTAGTAAAAGGATAAAAACTGGACTAAATACCTTTTAAAATCTTTTAAAATATTAAATATCTGCATAAAAAGAATAATGATGTCTGTAAAATATAGTGTTCATGTGACTGCAAGAAAAACCTTAAAAGGAATCTATTGAAAAGATTCTTACACTGAAGAATTAATATTTTGTTTACTGGCTTAAATGTATAAAGTAGTTAGTAAAAGTTTATAAAGATTTAAGAATGCCCTCTACATCTATATGTATCTAGTAGAAAATGATGTGTAGAAATAATATTTGGTATACTTTTCAAAAAGTAAAATATCTTTGTTATTGCAAAGTTACAAGAATAAATTAATTGTTAATAACATGATCAAAAGTAAAAATAAATAAAAAAGGACAAAATAAGATACAAGTAGAACAAAAATATAAAATGATTTTTGTCATACTTTATTTATAATTTTTAAAAATATCAAACTATTTTTGCCACATTTTTTTATGTTTGAAGAAAAAGAAAGAGCATTTATTATTGAAAAGTGATACAGAGTATTGTTGTTGTTGTTGTTGTTGTTTAAAAGTACAAATTTAACTTTGTGCTCCATGTTAATAGCTAATAAAATATTCTTTTAATAAAAGTGACTCATTTCCACACAATACATAAAATTTTTATTTAAAATTAAAAAACAAAATTCTATACTGACAGATTGTTGAACATTAATTGAAATAGTTTTAGATGTCCAGGTAAAAACAATACCAACAAGTATTGAGATAGGTGAAATACCAATTGCAAAAATAATTTTTTTTTAATTTGCATAATATTCAGAAAGTTTGTTTTGAATTACTGTTATCTTTTATCTAGTCATGTTTTATCTATTGATGTTTATATAAATATCGAAAAAGACATGTTGCCATTCAATTGAAGATATGGCAACAAATTAACTTCACATTTTTATAAAAGTAATGATATTGCTTCAATGTGTAATTTAAACAAAAACTAACTTGATCTAATGCAGATATTTTTAAACAATATAAAATTAATTAATATAAATCAAAGCTTGCAAAAATATGAAAAAAGAAAATAATAAATATTGTTTAATAACAGAAATAACTTACGTATTTAAATTTAACAGACTTCTGAATTTAAAAAATTACTTATGATAATTAAATTAGCATCTAAAACTTCAATTGAAATGAATGTCTTTAAAATCCAGAAATTCAAAAATATTTAAGACAATTTCTTACATTTTAAATTTGCTGGTAGAAATGTATTTTAATTAATTTCTTAATCTAATTTCTTTTTTCTTCTGGTGTTGAAAAATAGAACAATTGGTAATCAAAACTTTTTTGTAAGATCACACAGAATAAGTTGACATTGTTATGATTGCTGCTCCACATTGAAACCTTTTAATTACATTAAACATTTTCATTAAGAAGGCACTATTTGCAACTGAATAAGTTTTAAAAATTTCCTAACATTGAGTTCAAGGAAGCCATCACTACTAGATAAATTTATATAATAGTATAAAATGTTGAAACTAAAGTTTAAAATGATAGAAATAAAGCTGACATATAGTCAGTTAACACTTAATAATATATATCAATTAATGCACTTAGAATTTAAGTGTATTTTTTCTTGTATTTAGTTTTGGTACAAATTGTTAATATAGACAGACATAATAGCTGCAAACAACAGTTAAAAAGAGAGAAAAGATTGAAAAATGTGTCAGAAGAATATATGAAAAAGCAAATGTAATAATTGACTTGATAATATATTAACAGTGAGACAAAGTACACTTTATTTTCTTTTTCTTTTGAAAAATCCTTGAGTATGTTTCCTTCCTTGAATTATATTTTTTTTCTCTTTGTAATAGACTCACTCTGTAAGGAATAATTTATATTACATTGGCACCAAAGAACTGTACAAAAAAGACATGGTTACCTGAGAGAGAGAGAGAGAGAGAGAGAGAGAGAGAGAGAGACTGGTTTAGAAATTAAGAAAAACTTAATCAAGGACATGAATTCTCTTTTAAAAACAATTTTTTTTTTTCTTAAAAGAAACAAATTTCATTTCAATACTGGTAAATTATCAGAGAGGGGAAAAAAAAAACAAAAAAAAAAACAAAGAGTTATTATTAAAGTAGTTAGCTATACTGTTGGGTTTTATAGGTTTGACAAGTATGCAAATGAACTAAGCACAGAGGGCACAAAGTGTGAAAGACTTCCCAAAAGTGTAGATGGTTGTCTCTACAAGTGAAAAGGAGACAGCCATGTTCTTTTTTCAATTTTTTCTTTTATTACTAATATAACTAGAGAAATTTTATTTTTTAAAATCAGATGAGCTACAATACCCACCTGAGAGAGAGAGAATTTTTTTTTGGCTTTTTAAATTTTTTGTTACATGTGTTTGTTTCCCCAATATACAAAACATCAACACATTGTTAAATTTTGATAGAATTAATTCATTCTTAATCAAACAAGATCAGAAAAACAAAAAAGTAAACTACAATATGAATTCTTGCCTGCCTGCAGGTGAATTCGTTGAGGTTATATTTTAATATCTAATATTTTTTTGTCATTTTTTTTGTTTTAAAAACTACAGGGTGCTGCTATATATATATATATATATATATATATATATATATATATTCTATGTAAAAGGTGATGTCCCAACTGATACTAAGTTTTCTGCATTGTGGCTACGTATAGAGTAAACAGGTTCAAGTGTTATTAACAACTGAGAGATCATTTCTTTTAGTTCTGCATTTTTGTTACTTCAAAAGTTTTTAAATTTGAAAAAAAAATTAAATCTGGTTTTATTTTTCCACCTTGAAAAAAAAATCAGTTGGGGGAAGAAGTACCAAACATGATGATAATGATGACAATGAGGATGATGATGAAAATGATAATTATATTAATAAGTAAAACAATAGGCAGAGTGATGATAATAATAATATTAATAATAGTAGTAAACAATAATTTGAACCATAAACTTGTCTACACAATGGATCCTCTTTTGAGCAGAAAATAGATCATAATTGAGAATCCATCATGTCACCAGGTTATATAATAACAAAATGACAATGAGAAGGAAAAATGAAAAGGTCAGCAAATTTGAAGATGCTAGGTTGATAGTTAAATCCCCCAAATATGACAAGTAGGAGATGAGGAAAGGATTAAAACAACCAGACTGCCACCATTTTAGTTGTTGCTTTGTATAAATTTTCTAAATAATCTAAAAATATTACATATATCAACTCCACTTTCTAAAATATTAGGCCGATTTCTAAAACACTTAAGTTAGAGGAATTCTAAACAGGCCACCAGAGTAGAATCAATGTAAAATTCTTGTTAATTATATATACAGGGATATAAATGATTAGAAAAAAGGGTGGAGACAGAGAGAGAGAGAGGTTTTTTAATAAAGCAATAAATATGCAAGGACTTACTCTTAAGTAATTAAGAATATCAACTGATCAATGAACAAAAGACTACTAAACAATTAACTTGATTTAAATTGCCATACAAAAATGGCAAAAGAGAAACTTTACTTAAATAGAGACTTGATGATGAGATCATGTTAATTGGTCAACTATATATATATATATATATATATATATATATATATATATATATAAATAAACAAACAAAAACACCCAAGATATATGGAATAATCCCTAATAGGTGAACCATGATTTTGTTGACTGTTAAGAAAGCATAACATCCCTTATAGAAAGCTTATAACAAGTGCCAAAGCAGAGTGGAAGAAATTAGTTTTAAATTTAAAGACTTACATCAACAAGTACTAAATAATTAATCCCATTATGTGGTCTTAAATTGGCAACCAACACCAGGTTTATTCAATTATATGAATGTCTTATATCAAGACAGAAAGACAGAATATTTTGCATGACTGTTGTAGTGGTACTAATAGTAATATTAATGATAATAACAGCTGATTTATTTGACATTCCTTTACATTTTAGATGCATGTTCACATGAGAGTTATAAAAAAAATAAGTGTGCCGAAATACTTATATTTGTTCTCAATAAAAAAAGAATCAATAAATTTACTTTTAAAAATGATTAGGGAAAGACAAAGGGAAAAAAAAAGAAATTTGTATGTATGTATGTATGTATGTATGTATACATATGTATATGTAGTAAATGACAATTCTGACCCAGGTGTAGCTAGACAACTGTGTCATTTCATTTTTAACATGAGCTTATATGACTAGTAAAACAAAAACAAAAAAGCAATTGAGCCACCAGTTAATATTGTTATTGTCTCCTGCAGAATCAGACATTTATTAGTAATGCCAACTAAAGACTAAATAAAAAATATCCCTAATTACTGTTTTATTTGTTGGCAATTTAAATGAAGGGAAAAGAACATTTTTCTTTTACTATATATATATATATATATATATATATATATATATAAATAAAAATAAAATGAACCCAAATTCTTACTTATAGAAACCTCTAAGCCCCATTAATTTACAGGAACCCAAATTGATAGAAGAATCGAATGGAGAAGGATGGGGAAGAGAGCGAGAGATAAAATTTGCATGATTTTTTGTTTTTATTTAGTTTCTTGTTTATTTTTATTTTTTAGAGCTAAGACTACAACACAACAATAACAAACAACAATAATTAACCCAAAGATGCAGTGGGATTGTGTTTCTGGTGGTAGTAGTAGTAGAAGTTGTAGTAGATGTAGTACATAGATGATTAATAGTAGTAGCAATAGTAGTAGGAAGATAGTAGAAGACCTCAAGCCTCACATCCACCGACACCCCATCTGTAAAAGTAGTAAAAGGTTTAGAACAGTGATAATTATTTATTTTTGGTGGCGGCATTAACAGGACGGGGCCAGTCTGAGAAGAAAAGAAAGTGATGGCAGCGGCCTCTAACTTAGTGTGCAGCACAGGTGGTAGTAGTTGTAGTAGTAGTAGTAGTAGTTGTGGTGGTGGTGGTGGTGGTAATGGTGGTGGTGGTGGAGGCAACAGCTCATCAGCCCAAATAAATTATGCCTGTAGTATTTTACAATTTGTATATACAGCAGTCACCGATGCCTGTTCTGACCAGGAGAGCCTGTTGCAACACCTTCCTTAGGGGCAGTGTCATTCGTTGCTCCATCTGAAAAAAGAAGAAAATATGAACAATAAGAAAAATCAGTTGATTTAATTTAACACAGTCTATAGTTTGAAAAATAGCCACAGTTTCTTGTTTATTGGTATCATACATACACATTTTAGAACAAAAGATGGCTTTCACTAAATAGTTTTACCAGTCAACATCTTATATATCTGTTACACTGATATCCACCATTTTATTATTTGAAAAAGTAAAATTAAATTTCAGATTATACTGTGAAATACTTACCTGGTATGCAGGGTAGAGTTTATCATCACTCAGAGTTGTGTGTGTGTTTTCGGGCAGAGTTCAGGGAACAGTTGCCCATTGCAAAAGTTTTGGGTGGATTGCTGGCCGCCACCGAGGCCAGCGCAACTAACATACGCGGGGACTGGACAATTTTTGGCCATGACCCAAGTGTATGTGCTTGGGATCCCCACCATAAACTCAACCTTGTATCACATCATGTCTCAGTGAGAAGATGACGTAAATAACTACTTCCAAATATGTTGCTTTTGTACTACAAATCAATTTCATATTGTCCTTTGTAAGTATTTATTACATAAAGACAACAACTTAAAAAGGTGAAAAAAGGTAATAACATGGTCTTTAACTGAGTAAGTTATTGTTACTGCTACTACTAATAATAATTTAAACTGTTCATATTTACAAATGAAAACAAATTACTATCATGAAACAGATACGCTCTACAACATCTGCAGATACTAATGCCACTGCCAAGCAATGGCAAAATATTTAATATTATAGAAAAAAAAAAGATCAGGACAAACCGTAAACACCAAGTTTGTGCAGAAAACCTGAGACAATATATAGACAAAAGAAAAATGTTAGGCTTTTGATAGTTCTATAGACAGGGAAAGAACTTTTACATTGACAATTCTTATTTCAAGCCTTAAAATCAAACTTAGTAATTTCACCAAATGTTTTCTTATATGCAATCATAGATGAGCCTTGTTAGAAAGAATATCTATAATCGCATATAAGAAAATATTTGGTGAAATAACCAAGTTTAATGGGGCTTAGAGGTTAAAAAGAATTGACTTAAAAGGCAAAAATTGAAAACGAGTCAGAATATTGATTCAGAGAAAGTATTGCTACCAATATTTCAAACATGCAAACAGTTCAATAAAGATTGGCTAATGACACTGTATCCTATTATAACTTTGAGGAAATTCTGATTTTTCTTAAAATAACGGCATATAAGTTTTGTTTAAGTATATCTCTTCATTCTATCCAAATTGGTCATATCAGTCTGATTAAACCATGTCAATGTGATGGAAGTGATCTTGTCTTTTTCTAAAAGTAGACATATATAGCAAATAAAGATTTCAAAATTTATGAATTGACTTATACAACAACATACACAGCAAAAATAAAAATGAAGCAGTATTTAGCCAGTTTATTAATTTACAAATGACTGATTGAGATTTTTTAATGGTTTATGGATTATTTGAAGTCAAAACATTGTGGATTGTAAGCTTTTTTTTTTTAACTGAATATTGCTTTAAAAATTCTTTTAAGAATGAGGATTTTTCAAGATGCATGTCCTACTATTTAAAAAATACCTGGTGGGGTGGAAGCAGGAGACAAAGAGTTTATAAACAAAACCTTGGATGTAATAATAGTGTAAATAGATAGTTGAATTGTTTTTCTTAGAACATTTTTTGACTCTATATAAATGTAAAATTAAAAAAAAAAAAAAAAAAAAAAAAAAAAAAAAAAAAAAAAAATTCCATTATCATAAAACATATTTCTGATATTAATATGTTGGTTTTATTTCTGCTGTTATATTTGATGAAGGATGATGATACACAATCTTACAAAATGGATATTCATTTGGTGCAAACAATATATTGTATATAAAAAGACTATTGTTTCTTAAAAATATAATTCATTTTATCAATTGAAAATCATTTTTTTCTCTAACATTATAAAATCTGTAAAATGAATTAGTGTTTTTAAATTTATTTTGATGCAAATTTTTATTTTGCTCTTCCTTCACTTGATATACGAAACACATTGTCATATATAGGAAAGAATTTTCTGAATATAAAATGTACTGAACTTGAAAGTATCTACAAATTTTTAATTTATTTTTTGACTTATTAGACCCTTTCATTCTACTTTTAGTTATAGTTCAAAGTAACTATTTATTTCTAAGTAGACAGAAAATAAAAACAAAAGAATTTAAATGGTTATTTAATATTGTATATATTCTAGAACACTTCTGGGGCAGTGGGGGAAAACTCCTATTATATATTTAGTAAATGTGAATGTATATTTTTTTCACACATAAATTAAATTTGGTTATAACATTGAAATATAACCTTTATAGAGTAACACGCAAAAGTCATTGGCTACTTTAAACTGTTGTAAATCTGTAATAATTCTCAGTTTATAAATAGATATAAATAGATAATTATATTTGGTAGCAGAGATTTTGAATGTGATGAAAAGAAGATTGGCTGTGCAAAAGTTTGGGACTTTTATGATATTCGATTTTTGGTGCTATTATAAACAAAACTTGCTATGATGCAATTTTAAAAAATAGTTTAAAAACAACACTGAATTTTTTTGATCTACAGAGAAAATTCTTAAACGAAATGACTGCATTCTTTTATTTCTTGAAATCATGGTAAAAATTTCCAAAGAAACAAAGATGAAGCTAGTGAAGTTGACCAAGAATATGAACCTTCATGCAATTACTATGGAAAGCAGAATTTTAAGAAGCAGTGTTTCAGAATTTCTATTGAAGTTTCAAAACATTAAGAGTGTTTTGGATTGACCAGAATATGGCTACTCAAAGCTGCAGCATGGTGGCATTAAATCTGTTTAAGATAGCAAAAACTAAAGGAACTGCAAAATAATTGATGGGTGAATAAAACTTGTTCAATTTGATGTCAGTAGCTATCCCAAAGCATTGTCCTTCAGAAATATGAACAGAAGGAGTGCATTTCACCTAAATAACTAGAATTAAATAAAAAGCATTTGAAGGCAAGTTTAAGTTGGCCAAAGAGGTATAAACTATAGGATGGAATAAGATTTCATTACACAATGAAATGAGGATGGAGCTGCATTCTAATAAGTGAGAATTTGTCAAAAAGCCTACAAAAAAGTAAAACCATTCATGGTACACAATAAAAACAGTGAAATTTAGGAGGAAGAGTCTTATGCATTGGAAATACATAAAAAAAATTGGTTCAAGAAAGTTGGTTAAATTTAAAAGTAGCTTGAATAGTACCATATATATGCACATTTGTTGAAGGACCATTTTATTACCAGAGTCGGATGAAGGCAAGATTTGTCAGCATGTCAGAGCTCTATGTCACAGTATGCAACCAATAATCTGGCTGATGAAGGTGTGAAAGATTTGCCAGTCTGGAGCCCTAACTTAAATATCAAGTGAATATGGGCAAAACCGAAAAGTTAATCAGAATCCATGCAATCTTGAAGAACTGCATGGATTCTGATCAATCCAATTCTTCAAAGTTGTGAGAGCACAGACAAAGAGAATGGCATGTCATACTTATGAAAAAGGTAAAATATTTTTGCATACCTTCTCCCAGGTACAATAAAGACATTCAAGCTAAAGGAAGTCACAGGAAATGTTAAAAAAAATATAGAGTAACTTCTTGAAATTAATGTTACATAATAAATTTGGATTGTAAACATTTTTCTGTTTAAAGTAATGCATCTGGCTTGAGTCATGTGAAGTGGCCAAAAGCTATTGAGCAGCCATTTTTGAGTTGTCCCAAATTTTCCTCTCTCATTCAGCATCACTGCTACAAAATATGATAGTTAGGCATGGGAATGACTTCAATAATGTCTCATCTGTAGAAAACATGATACAAAACATTCACTTATAAACTGGCAATTATTAGAAATTTACAATAGTTTAGAGTTGTCAAATTTTCACATACTTAACAGAAAAAAAATTAACAGATTCTATCATACAAATGTTTTGAAAATAAAGCTTAAATAAAAAAATTCTAACATTACTAATATGAAAGTGATTTCTTATTTCTTGACCTTTTCTTTAAAATACTGTCTTTGTCTAAATTTGAAAATTGAGGACACTTGAGACATGGGTTTGGATAAACTTAATGCTTGAAAGTAATTTTCCTTCCTATCAGTGCATTTTTCTTCTTCAATTGAAATATTTCAAAGTGGAATGTTTTATTAAAGTCATTTGTAATAAAGTCATATAAAAAAAATAGTATTTAATTTTTTATACTGCTGATATATTTATTTCTCAGAGTTCTTTGTAGATTTTACATAGGAAAGTTTTACAGTAATTTCCATTATAGAGTTTAATGCAATTTGTTTCTGGAAAGGACCATGGTAACATTGAAAGGTATAACATTCCTAACACCTATGACATGAAGTAGATGAACTTTAAATAGCTCTTTAAAAATATCAAAATGATAATTAAAACAAGTTAATTCTTAAATGTAATAGAAGGTATGCTTTGATGTATGTTTGTAGATGACAGCTGAGACTATTCAAGTTGTTAGATATAAAATGAAATTTTCAAACCTTACATAAGTTAATAGTGACCACCATATTAAGATGAATTTTTAGAAAATGACACCATCTAAAATGTTTTATTATTATGATTGTCTAGTTGTATAAGTTGAGTAACAAAATAATAAAAGTAAACAGTTTTTTTGTTTTTATTTTCCTTTGATTAATAATGAAATTTTTTAAGAAAATTTTTTGGTAATCTATTTTTGAAATTATATGAAACAATATCAAGTATTAAAGTTTTCCAATAGAAAATTATCAGAAATAATGTTGTTTATATATTTTTCTGTTTCTTGAATTAATAACAAAATCCAGAAATATAAAGATAATTGTGAATAAAAAATTATAAAAAATTTAGTTTTAAATTTTACTTTCAGAGATGACATAATTGAAATAACTATTTAAAATCAATACGTAAAGTCTCACATACATACAAATGCACATATACAAATCTATCAGAAATGGAAAGAAAGAGCTTGTAACAGGTTTGATTAACATTCCACACAGGTAAACAACAAGTGCTTGAATTGAAAGATAGAAACAGGATATTAGCAAATATAAAGAAGTTAAGGATAACTGAAGAGTTCTATGCAGAATGGTTTGTTTTGGAAATTAAAATACCACCAACACACAATCTGGCAGATACTAGTGATGTTCCTGAGGTAATGACACATAAAATAAGGTTTGTGCTTCAAAATGTAAAGAAAAGTACCAAGGTGAAAATGGCATAGTAACAAACTTTTGAAAGATGCAATCTAGGAATAGTAATTCTACTTTATAATAAAAGGAGAAAAAAAGAGAAACAAAAATTTAGTAGTAACTATGCCTTATCACATTACTATTAAGCATATACAAACTATTTCTATAAATACTAATAAAAAGACTAAAGAAAAAACTCTCTACATGAAAATCAGCTTTGTAAAATGCAAGTTTTAGGAGTCGCTATAACAATAGACCATCTACAAACAATAAATCAACTAATAAAAAACAAAACAAAAACAAAACAAACAAAACAACAGAATACTACAAAAAAATTTATTTAGCTTTTGTTGATCCAGAAAAAAACATTTATTTTGTATTGATGATAATTATATAAAATTCATTTTTAAGGAATTATGGATTTTGTTTATAATCTGACATTATTTCTTTAAACATTATATTTAGAGAATACATGTGTTTGAGCAAAGATCTATGTTCTTTAAATGATATAAACATATATCTAGCAGCTTGTGCTAGAGTTGTAATAAAGAAAGTATGCCTGTCTTCTGGCAGGGTTTGAACATACATAACCCCTATTAGTAAAAACTACCAACTGGTCCATCATGCTTTAGACCACTTAAACACAGAAAGCTATACCAGCTCAGAAAAGTTCAATTACTCTTTTCGAGTTTGAATTCCAGTTGAATTCATTGCATTCACTTATATGCAAATACCCTTGGAAAAAGTATTAATTCATTGCTTCTTTCTCCAGCTATGGGTTAAATAGCAGAACAGATTGGATTCTATAGCCTTGGTTGGCAACCAGTCTATTGCAGAAAGCAAAGGCAACCTACTGCAAGAAAATCTTCTGCCCTGTCAATCATATCTCTTTCAAAACATGATCGCCCAAGCGTGTATCATATGTGGCATTTAACTGACTGACATTTCTCTTGGTTCTCTGCAATTCCATATCTACTAATTTTAATTGAATAGTTAAAAGACCAGGTTAAATGGTGGTTTCATTCATAAAAGGGATGTAGATTCAAATATAAAAGCACTTTTTTTTTTTATTAAGACTCTCGAATACACAAGCTAGTAGACATAAATTTACACTTAACAGAGATGTCTACTCAAACACATATATTGACTACATATAACAGTTAAAGAAATAAATATTATTGAAAATATATATGATAACTCATGCAATTATTTAACTACACAAAGATACAGGTAAAAGGTATTGAGAAAGGAGTGTCATGAAAGCAAAAAAACAATTTTTATAAGTCTTATATAACTGTTACTTTCCGAGTCGACAGAATTAACTCAAGGGGGGCAACTCCCGTTTCTTGGCTACACATTTCTTACTAGCTTTTATAAGAGGAGAGTCAATTTGACTTTCACTCACATAAAAAGAAATATGATTTTACCAAAACTATTTGCAGTAGGTCTTGAGAGTATCTGAGAAGGAATAGGTGGAAGCAGTAGCTATTTGTGATTTCCTAATACTACCAAAATCATCAAATGAATTACAAGAAATGATAAATTACCAAAATAAGACAAATCTCAATGTAGGTTTTAAAAACAAACAGAAATAAAACAAAAGTAATTAATGTTCAGAAAAAAGAAAAATAACTGGAAGAAGTAAGCCTATATATATATATATATATATATATATATATATATAGGGAGAGAGAGATAACATGATCATTAAAAAGAAATTAAACAACATATGACTGAAAGCATTTATCAAAAAAATAAAATAAAATAAAAAAATAATGAAAAGCACCTTGTCAATATACTTACAATATATTTATTATAATGAATTCATAATGCTTATCATGTACAAGTACAAAACACGGAACTTAAGATAATTCCTTGAAAACAAACAGAGAAATGCACAAAGATCAAAAGAGTGTAAAAGTTGGGATTAGGAATAAAAATCAGGAAATAGATGCAGATTAGAAATATCAGAGGAGTGATTAAACAATAAAAAATGAAGGTGAGGTTGATACAAAGCAAGAAATGATAATAGAGGTAGTAAAATCTTGCTTGGGTAGCAAACATAGTAGGAAAAGAACAGATAGAAATAGAGAGGTAAGATAGGCAGGTGTGCTGGTAAGTCTCTCTGCAGAGAATAGCACAGTAATGGCCATCATGAAAGGAACTGGGAAGAGTCATTGTCCTGCAGTAGATTAACAATAGTTGTTGTTATTACTGATGTTGATGATATATTAACAAAAAACTAATTTAGTAAATATAAGTAAAACAAAAACAAAAAAAAAACAACAAAAAAACAGATTAATGCAAATAGATTATGCAAATTTATAATGAGCACAGTGTGTTCGCAGGTTATTGAGAAATCATAGAATTCAGTTATTTATCTAAATTATATGCAGGTATTTAGTTTAGTCTGGCACAAGGCAATAATAGTGAAGCATTTGTTATGGACTAAACTTACTGCATGATTTGTGAATGATCTGTATGATTAGTTTGTTAACCATTGCTTAATAACAAACACCCAACACAAAATGATGGAGGAGGTTCATTTGAACATATCTTTGATTTAGATATTATTTTCAAAGAAATATTAGCCAAATTCTCAGCTTTTATAATGAGAAAATAAAACAGTAAAAATTAATAGTTTGAAAAGTCCCCCACTAAGTTACTGCAATAATGAACCAATATAGATATAAACAAGCCATAGTATTAAGCAAGAGTTTTCGATGTTATTCAAATAATTAAACCAACATAATCAGAACCAATCCTTTGACAGTACATCAAAAACAAACATCCTGGATTAGAAATTGTTTTTAAACTTCTAGACTAAAAATTATGAAGTGTATTTAATCCTAATGTCAAGATGACAATAAGTAGTAGTAAACAGAATTATTCTAAATACACTGATGTAAATTATCAACATAAAGACATTAGACCAGGAAAAAAAAAACTATCTCTGAATCTCCATAACTATCCAAAGTGATTTTGCAGTGTAAGCATCAATACTTCCAGTCAGTTTTCTATTTTTTATAAGAATTGCAATACTAAACAGTTTCTTTGTTATTTTATGCAAACAATACATGATGATATTAGTGACTAAGAATATTTATTTTAACATATTGGGATCATAAACTTTATATATTAAATTAACATCAAGGTTTTAACAATAAATAAAAAATAATTACCAACAAAGGTTATAAAAACACCACCAAAATTTACACCCAAATATTGAAAAAAACAAAAAACAGACAAACAAACAAACAAACAAACAAAAGAAAAACAGTAATACAAAACAGAATCAAATTGGAATATAGAAAAATAATTTAATAATATTAGCCAATGAAAGTACAACATGCAAATTTTCTGAAATTACAACTTTTAGAAACTATCAAAAATGTTAAGCTCATTCAAGAATTGATGCATAAAATCTCTGGCATAAAAAACTAAGTTTAATGAAAAGAAATAATAATAAAAGTAGTGTGACATACTTGGAATTTTTTAGACACTAACTTAAAACTTATATTTTAGTATAACTGTTTTAATATTGTTATTATTTTTGTTGAGATTCAGCATATAAAAAACCCAACAGAAATATACATATATTTAATAATATAACAAACATTCCAAAATACATTTTAATATAAGGTCTTATTATTATCAAAAGGTGCTTTAAACTTTAGTCTTGCATACTAAAATAAAGTGAGATTATATCCATACAAGTATTACCAAGTGTTGAATTTTATAGGTTAGAATATTTGTGAAAATAGCAAAATGTGTATAAGTCTTGTTAGAAAAATTGCAATGTCTACAAACAATAATGACAGATACTCTTAAGAATATCTGATCGAGGAAGGACATTTTATAATGCATCTATGAAGATATTATAGATATATTCACAAGAAATTAAAATGACTTTACAAGAAGATAGATATTTGTGTTCCGAATATTATTAATTTGAAACTAGTTTTATTTTATAGAATGTGATTATTTATAAAAAAGTTTTTGAGGACTCAACTTTAATGTCAAGAAATAAGGTAAATATAACACTACTAAAAACCATATAGATCTATTCAAATTAAAAACCTGAAAAATATTTTTAAAATTTTACAGCATAAATATTAGCCAAAACAATTAAAAAAAATTATTTGTTATTTTAATATTTGCATTGCAGGGTTATGGTTAGCCCTGAGTTTAAAGCTGTTGGGAGAGAGCTATTAGATTAACAGTAGAATTCTTAATATTGTGCATAAACTTTATGCTAAAGTTGTAGAACACTGGTAACTTACTTGCTTCTAAAATTGTCTCTGCAACAAGAAAGCAAGAGAATGAAGAAGTTTCTCCAACTATAGACAAAATCTAAAATAAAATTACTTTTGGGGGCTGTTATTAATGAACAGGCTTGTCTAATTTATAACCATTTACAAATTCTTACATATAAATAAGTTGATGTGACAAAATGGCCCTATATTGCAAATACACTGCTAAGTAAACTCAGGTTTAAACTAAAAATCTGAAGATAAATTTGTTATTGTATTAAAATACAGAGGAGGTAAAAATTTCTGGTTGTCAAACATAAAATTAGAGATTATTAAAAAAAAAAAAAAAGAAAGCTTGAAAACTTTTTACTTATAATAAAAACTACAGATGACAACTAAATGTAAATGATTTTATTTTAATATCATAATGCTCTAAGGAAAGATAATTTAAAATTTGTGACAAACCCAGAACAAAATGTCAGTAAAACAGAATGATATGAAAAATGAGCTAAACAAAACAATTAGTGTCTGAATGAGAAAATGAAATAGATTAACTTATTTTTATTTAAGCTTTCTAATAAAATAATTCTTATCATGTTACCCAACATTTGAAGTAAATGTATATTCCTCTAAAAATATGCATATAAGTTATAAAATATTAGATAAGGTTATTTTTCTTTATCAATCCTTGTGCAACTTTAATGCTCATGGCATTTTTTTTAAAATTATAAAAATAACATCCTTAATTTCATATAATTACCATTTCAGGCCACTTTAGTAAGAGAGAGAGAGAGAGAGACGGAGGGAAGAAAATTTTTGAAAGGAAAACTGTAAAAGTTAATTGGAAAATTTTTCAATTTTGTGAACCTTCCTTGGAAGCAAATTAGCAACAAAATTCACAATTCAGTTGCTAATGCTCACAAAATGAGAAAAATGTGTTTATAAATTATGGTAAATCTTGCACCCCCCACACACAGGGAGAAGAGGAAAAATTAAGGGAAAAAAAGAAACTCACCCTTATGACCTCTGCTTCCCTGTCTTCATGCTGTGGCAGTTGCAGGTTCTTCCCAAACTACACTGGAGAAATGATAAGAGTAGGACCCTTCTTAAAAAACACCCAAAACTCATTTGGGTAAGATTTAAGAAGAAAGAAAGAAAGAAAAAAAAAAGAGTGGAAGATGAAAAAATAGCGCTTCTATACATGTATAGAATATTAACAAACACAGTAATAAGGTAGCCGTATATGGATTGTGAGCCCCAGTCAGTCTGGCCAATCTCTTATAATTACCTCTCAATTTAAATCTACTTATTGATTATTTGTAACTTCTGAGTAGAATTTTATTTGAGTAATTCCAATTGAAGATACATTTGAACATCATTATAAGTAAGGTTGAGAGGTTTGTATAAAGAATGGACAGGACAACAATTATTTTGCTTATGGGTCAAGTTGCTTTGTTAGCTACTTTATTATAGAGCTATTATTCTACATATGTATGAAAGTAGATAATGGGAAAAAAATCCAAGAACTGAATTACTCTCTATCTCACAGCTTTGTAACATCACTTGATCAAAAATTCATAGTAATAGAGGAAAATTAAACAAGATGCAGTACAATAAAATGTTCAGTCTAATATAATCATCTTTGTGCATTCATAATTTTTCAGTTTTGCTTAAAGTATGCTTGAGTAATATTAAACCTGATTCCAATGTTTAAAAACTGAACACATTAAACCTCTATAAATAACACAACATGGGTTTGTATATGGATGCATAAAAAGCCATACAAAAAGAGAGAAAGAAAACAAAGACCATACAGGCCAAACATGAGAAGTATAACATAAGGGTGAAATATTAGTACAAATAAAGTTGGTAGAGTACATTTTATACTTATTTCAAAACCAAATTGTACAGAGACAAATACGATCAACTTTTTGTTATACAAGGTGTTTTAATCCTTTTATGTGGTTGGTTTGGACTAATTGTCTCACCACTGTGATGGCATATATGTTGCATGGCCAAGGAAGAAGTAGGCAGTTGGGAGAGGTAATTAATCTAAACCAAATCTCATACAATAATCTTGAATGTGTCTTGATAAACACTGCCAATTTGTGAATTTGATAGTTGCAATTATGAATGATATATATATATGAAAAAGAGTCTAGAAAATTGAGGCAGGCTCAAGAGAGAAGGGAAATAATGACAATCTTAGCAATCACATAAAAAGCATTATAGCGATTAGTTCATTTTTAAATGGAAGATAAAGAAAATTAAAAAGTTTTGGTTTAAACTAAAAAGGGGTAAAAAAGGACAAAAATTGTAGCATTTCCATTGAGCAGATAGGTTTTACATCATTTAATATTTCTGGTCTATTTTTTTATAGTGTTAACAAAAATTAAGGTAGCCATTTTTTAAAGAAAATATTTAAGCAATCATGCAAAATATAGTGCACTATTATTAAAAGTGAAAGAGAAAATAGCATACAAAATGTGAAAATAATATTTTCAATATTTTTACTAGAATAGAGCAATTTTAGGATTTGATTGGGAATATAATGCAAGAAACTTTTGCTACATTGTCTGAGAGAGAGAAAAAAAAGGAGAAAAATGAGAGAATTTTATAATTGTTTATGTTTACAGAGAAAAGTTTAAATGACAGAATATGATTTATAATGAGGAAGTAAAACTGTTCAAATAATGTATTTAATTAAACATTGCTTGGAAATATTATACTGACATTTTCAACTTTCAACAAGCTCAATCTTACACAAGAAAATAGATATTTTAGTGCTATTCAATACTGCCAAACATCAATACTCTTTGAAATTATATATACACACACACAAGTATATGTTTTCTTTTGCAACATACAAAAAGATAGATTACTATGGCCTTCATTCTGTGAAGAAGGCATTTAAATTATAAAACCATAGCAAAAGCCACTTTCCAATAAAAACTAAGATACTGATATTGTACAAAAATACTGTATTAGTCAAATAAATTACTACTGTAGTTTTAGTAATAAAAAGGATGGTAGTAGGTTTTTAGTACTTTCTGAAACCCTTGTCATGTTTTTAAATAAAATATAAAGATCCTCAACAATGAGAATGTTAAGGTCAGGTAAATCAAAATAAAAGCTAATCCAGGATTTTGCCTTTATATAAAATTGCAAACAAAATAGAAAACTATGTATCAATGCCATAATATAAAAAATATTGTTGATGAAACAATGATATTGTGGTCACTTGTAATATTAAACTGAAAACTAAACACCTATTTGCACAATTATAAATATCAACTGTCATCAAAAAGCTCATTAACAACTTTGTTCCAAGTTAGTGACACTCATAATCAATGTAAAAAATAATAGACAAAAAGAATAAAAATTAATGTCTTCTATTTGTGTATTTTAGATTTAATGAACAAAGTTTTAATATTAAATTTCCTGTTTTTAATAATAATAATAATAATAATAATTAGTGAACAATTTTATTATCAAATGATATGTAATAGCAAACAACACCAATGTTTTTGTTCAAATTCAGAATAACTTAGTTGATCTAAATTTGCACAAAAGATTTTATCAAAATAATATTAAAAACAAACTTAAAAATCCAGAAATAGACGCTTAGAATTGTTATAATTATTTAAGCCAAAAACTAAAAGATTGTATCTTGAGCAGAATAACTGGAAAGCCACAAAAAACTCTTTGTAAAATATTTTATTTTGTAATTTAATAGGTCTTCCAATAACTTATCAGTAATAATTGTTACAGTTGCATATTCTTCTTTTGATCATTGGTAATACTTATTAAAAGTTTATGAGCCCTAGCTACAGTACAATAGGGAAAATAAGTATTTCATCTCCAGCTCATTTTCTGAGTTTGCCATCTTACAAAAATAGGAACAGTCTATAATTTTCAGAGTAGGTCTGTCTTGAAAGTGAGAGAATATAAAACAAAAAAACAAATTGTAGAAAATCACATTAATTTTTGAACATTTATTTTATTTTTATATGAAAATTAAATATGCAGCAATGATTCAGGCCTCACAGACTATGTAACCAGGAGGCATATAGACTGGTCCTATTACTCAATTATTACTCCTTATCAATTGTCTCATCCTAATCATTACCTGTATAAAAGACCCTAATTCACAGAATCCTTCAATGAATCTGAATGTATATTTCTTGGTTCAGCATTATTATTGACAGAGTGAGCTTCGTGAGTATGTGATTTTTTCAACCTTTTGTCTATGTTTGTCTTTGTTGTCTGTTTTTGTTGAACCTTTGTTATACTTTATTGTTTGAACTTTTTGTGTGTTGTGGAGAGACAGACCAGTATGGCTCTGTCTCCCCAGCCAATTATTTCCAATATTATACCAACGGTGACACCTTCGCTGTTGGTATGGACTATGACTTCAGTGAAAAAAAGATGCAAAATATTACCAGCAAATACAGGATAAATATAAGGATTACATAGTAGGAAATGAACTTGTTGTCATTCTAGAAGTGGTTAATGTAATCTCAGCAAATACAATCTCCTTGCTGACTTCGGATGTGAAAACCCAAAAATTTGTTGGTATCAGCAGGGTGAACATGGAAGAGGCTCTGAAGAGCTTAAATATTGCCCCAGGATATTGGCGAGATGGTCCCGAGCAATGTGGGATGTTTTGTTGAGCTTGGAAGATGAGGCGAAGAATTTGGCAGGAAACACACTGACAGCCAAAGGAATCCGGCTGCAAACCAAGTACATGGCTACTTGAAAAACTAGGATCCCGATACATGGAGTACCGGTTGAGATTTCTTGCGACCATGTTGGAGCCGTTTTTACCAGATATGGATCTGTGGAGGAGGTAGTGTGAATAATGAGCAAGGTGGGCGTCTCAATGAAAGATGTATGTGTAAACGTCATGGTGGACTGGCCGAACTTCCTAAAAGTCTGCAACATTTTGTTTTGTTAGGGCAGGAAATTATTTGTGGTGGTTGAGAGATGGAGATTACATTGTTGGTTGTGTGGTGGGGCAGTTGCCCAAAATGTGTCCCAGTAGAAAACCTGACAGGGATCAGGTGACACTGGCAGCATTGCCGGTAGAAAAAACAAGTTGCCGAGCCAAAGAATAACAACCAAAAAGTAGTACCAGACGGAAGTGATCAGGAGGGGAAAAATGATGGCTTCCCTCCTCCTCAGCAGGACTCTCCAACTAAGAAAGTACCATCACCAGCAAAAAAGAAAACACAAAAGAAGCAACAACAACAGCAACAACATCTTGGTGACTTTGGTCCCAGCTGCCTTGAGATCATCAACAAGCTCTTGCTGCATAGTTCTAGGTTGTTTCCCCACCTTTCTCATCATCAGGTTTACTCCACGTTGAGAGATCTTGCATAGAGCTCCAGATGAAGGTAGATTGATAGTCAATTGGTGTTTCTTTGATTTTCTTATTATCGCACTAATAGTTGACACCTTCTCACCTCGCTGCTTGCCAATTGTCTTGTAGCCCATTCCAATCTTGTGTAGGCATACAATTTTCTTTTGGATGTCCTTAGACAATTCTTTCATCTTGCCCATTGTGGAGAGATTTGATTCAGATTCATGATATTTATTTTGTAATTAAATACAAAAATGTGGCCCATGGTTGAAAAGGAGGGTGGGTTGAGGTTGGTCATCATTATCTATCCTATACCTAGCTTATCATATTCATGACCTAATCACTCATTACAATTCGTACATTTACCACAAAAACTTGTCCGTCATCTAACAATCCTACAAAGGAGGGTGGGTTGAGGTTGGTCATCATTATCTATCCTATACCTAGCTTATCATATTCATGACCTAATCACTCATTACAATTCGTACATTTACCACAAAAACTTGTCCGTCATCTAACAATCCTACAAAGGAGGGTGGGTTGAGGTTGGTCATCATTATCTATCCTATACCTAGCTTATCATATTCATGACCTAATCACTCATTACAATTCGTACATTTACCACAAAAACTTGTCCGTCATCTAACAATCCTACACATACAATAATACCACATATTCACAGAGGGAATCCTAAAAACCTGGAACAAAACACATGACATAAAAATTCCATTTACATACAATATAATACAAAAATATATTTAAAAAATTTAATGATATAAAAATGTGAGGGAAGGGGATGAATAGCCCAAAAACAAACTAAAATTTACATGAAATATTCAAGATGACTATTAGTAACACACTATGACATAGTGGACTGAAATCATGTAATGCCTGCAAGGTCCCCTTACTCAGGAAGGCATATATACAAGCCCATCTGAAGCTTGCAAATGAGCACCTAGATGATTCAGAGGAGGGTTGGGAGAAATTGCTGTGGTTAGATGAGACTAAAATTGAGCTTTTTGGCATCAATTTGACTTGCCATATTTGGAGAATAAAAAAAAACTGACTTGGACCCCAAGAACACTATCCCAACCATTAAGCATGGTGGTGGAAACTGTATGCTTTGGGGCTGTTTCTCTGCTAGAGGAGAAGACAACTACACCTGGTTGAGGGAAAGATGAATGGGGCCAAGTATAGGGAAATCTTAAGTGAAACCTCCTTGCCTCAGCCAGGACACTGAAGACTGGTTGTGGATTGGTGTTCCAGCATGACAATGACACCATAGCATAAGGCTAAGGCAACAAAGTAGTGGCTCAAGAAGAAGCACATCAAGGTAATGGAGTGACCTAGTCAGTCTCCAGACCTCAATCTTTTAGAGAATCTGTGGAGGGAGCTGAAGCTTCAAGTTGCCCAACAACAACCTACAAACCTTAAGGATTTGGAGAGGATCTGCAAAGAGGAGAGGCCTATAATTCCCCCCCATGGATCTGTAAAAATTTGATAACCAACTACAGAAAACATCTGACTGCTGCGCTTGCCAACAAGAATTTCTTCAAGTACTGAGTTATATTTTGCTGTGGGTTGAAATACATAGTTTTTTCAATAAAATACACATAAATGTTCCAAAAATTAATATAATGTGATTTTCTAGAATTTTTTTATATTCTATCTCTCACTTTCAAGATAGACCTACCTTGAAAATTATAGACCATTCTTATTTTTGTAAGGCGGCAAACTCAGAAAATCAGCAGAGAATGAAATAATTATTTTCCCTATTGTATGATACATCTAAATTAGACATAAGTATTTAAAAAAAAAAAACAAACTATCTTAAAGCAAACTGTCAAAGGTAAGCAAAACATGAAATTTAAAAAATGACACCTGTATATTTTTCTAGCTGATATAAACTTTGGAAATAAATTTCTATAAATTGAAGCATATGAATAAAGAAAAACTTTGAAATGTGAATTAGCTACCAAAACATCAAACTAATGCTATTTCAATGAAAAAAAAAAGAAAAAAAAAGAAAAAAAAGAAAAGAAAAGAAAAGTAAATTATTTAAACTTTTCAAAAGCAGTGAATTAATAATTTCATTTATTTTTTTTTTTTTTGTTTTTACATCTATTTGGGGACAAATAGAAAATTGTGTAAAATAAAAATGATACTTTTAAGGTAAACTTAAAAAAATATTTTTAATTGAAATTTTATAATATTTATTATTATTCTATAAATTTTTGGCTTCATTTTTTTTTAGGCAAATATAAAAATTCTTTAAATTTGGACATTTTATAATTATTTGAGTTCAAACAAAGTTAAAATAGAGTTGAATAAAATAATTCTACAATTAGAGACAAAGTTGTCATATGATTGAGAGAGAGCAGTAAAAATATGAAAATTTTAAAGCTTTGGTGGAACTGATCCTAAAGATTGCACCTGCAAATTTCAGAATATTTGATGGAATCGTTTCTCACCATTTAAGAGAATAGCAAGAAAAGAAAAAAAGATTGATGAGTTTTATTTGAATTGAATTGGGAACAAAAATATCTCAGTTATCTACAATAATCAATCTCAACTATGTTAAATATATTTGTTTCAGTTCTTTTTTCATCTTTATTGTGTCATCACTTCTGCTGAAAAAGGAACTGTACAGTGTGTGGTAGAAAAAACCTCCCACATAATGGTAAGTCATTAGCTAGATGAAGATGCCATCACCACTAATGTCTTATCATTATGCAGGAGGCATTTCTACTGCATACTCTATAATGGCTGAATATGGATAAAAAGTTAAATCTTCAACAGAAACTGCACTATCAGCTCAAAATATGTTTAGTGAGCATATTGAAAACAAGAATAGTTGAACACATTATAGGTTAGAGAGAATAACTTAAAAGCTACATTCAAAATTAAAACTACTTTTTGGTAAATAGAAACTGTCTTTTTGTTGTGTGATAATACTGGATTTCATGTTAGTTATCTTCCACATATTTTAATCATCTAGAATTCTTTAAAAAGGTAAGGACTTTTCCAATCAGGATCAAATTGAAGAAACTTATTTACTGAATTATTGATTGAAGAATTATTTAGAAAAGTAATTGACCACTTGTTGTCAAGGTAGAATAAATGTATAATGATGAAAAAAGGAATATGCTGATTTTTTTTTTTTTTTTAGGAATTTTCTTTCCATATGAGAGGGTGTTGAAAATTTCTTGGCCAGGTACACTTCCCAAAAACTGACCAAACTTCAGAATTTGGGGAAAAAGCTATTTGATCAGGCCAAGAACTTTTACACATTCCCTCATTTTTTTAAATAGAATATGTATAGCATATTGTATATATTTTCAATTTACATATTCTAATTTTTGTTTACTAAAACAAATAATGCAGTAATCAATATCAAAGACAAGCAACCAATTTCTAGATTCAAGATTAATCATTGGTGTGTCTTATTCTAATGCTAGAGAGAAACTACAAGATTTTAACATGATAAACTTTAAATATGCCATGGATGATTTCTAGTTATTTTAAAACTATTTGTTTTATTTAAAATGTATATAGCTTATATATCTAATTGAATGAATTCTGCTTTAATTCAAATCAATCAAAAGCTGGAAAAATTCTTTAGGGTTGGTTAGCTATAAAAACTTCTGGCGCTTTCATTCCGACTTCAAATCTCGTAAAATTAACTCATGGACCAATATGGTCTTATTGCATAATGAAAAACGTTTCATTTGTTGACAGAAAATATTTCAATAAAATTAAAATTTAAAACTTTTGTTTTGCTCAGTCTAAGCAAATTAAACGAAGGCTCAATTTCAGAAAAGGTTAAGTGTATTTTCGTTTTTTAAAATAAGATAGAAATTTGACTAGAAAAGCAAGTAAACATGAATTTTAGATGAAAACGTCAAGAGCGACTGGGACCACAAATCTATGTTGCATAATTTTAGGAAACATAAAATTTTGAGGATTTTTTTTTTTAACCAAAATGAATACAACTGTATTTGATGAAGTAAAAATTTTATTTCATTAAATATTTTTTATATTAAATGTAAAACTTTCAATCATTCTGGTTTGTATGTGACACATGGATGATTTGCAAAATTTTTCTTTAAGAAAAAACTATTTTCCCCTTCTATCTTACAGGTAAAGACTGGCACATGTCACCAATTTTATATCACCTAAAATACTCATGTCAGGTGCCACACTGTTTAGTACTTTATAAAACATAAGTCAATTATACTATAAAAATAACTTTAATGCAAAAATTAACCATTTGAATTGTTATTTTGAAGAGGCAAATTTGAATACTTTAATATTAGATAATACTAATTTAGCACTGTTTTTTTTTTTAAATGACTTCAAATGAGCTGAAACCAGTAATTTTTGTTTTCAATTTATTTATATGGTAGCATCATTTCTTAAATTAAGTTTGACAAGGAATAAAAAGAATAGAGAATAAATAATTCCATGGTGTCTAATATTAAAATAAAATTCAGGATATTGATACTTGTGATTTAAAAATAAATTTTATGATTCAGCTGTAAAAGTAAATATTTTCAAATGGGGTTTGGGGAGCTCTTCATAGTAAAATTAAGAAACATGTGGCATTAATAATTACTGAACTTGTAATATGTAATTATTAAAATACAACAAGTGAAAACCCTGATAATGTTATCTCTTTGAAGAGGTACTTGTAAATAAAAACAATGACAATTATATACATAATATCATTGTAGGTAAAAATTCAAAGAACAGCAAGAATATTACATATTAATCCATTGTACAAAATATACTTTCTTAAAATCATCTCTGCAATCATGTTCAAGTGTATTTCCAGGTAACTTTACCTAGAAAGGTATGATCATACATTTTTTAATAGGATTGATTCATGTAAAAGATCTGCTCTTACCATGGAATTTACCTGAAACAAATTATAATAAATTTAACTTAATTGGTTAAATAAGAAAAGAATTCAAATTTACATTTTTAAATTACTGATAAATTTACAAATCTAAAATTTGATGGTGAATGAAATATATTTTCAGTTTTGTTTCTGAATTGTTTTTCTTGAGATGTAATCTTAGAATTTATTCATTTATTTTTGCTTTTGTTATTTCTTTTTTCTTTCTTTCTGAACCATGCAATAGAGATACAAAAGATGGAATGAAGAAGAAAAAACTGTTGTTACATCATGGGTAGCATCATGGGTAATTAAAAAATCCATCTTATAAACACACAAAACATGTGACTAGAAGTTTGTGGATTGTTTAGAAAATCAAAGCTTGTAATACGCATTTGCTGGTAATTGATTGGAGTAATTTTGTTTATTAACAGTTTAGAGAACAGCAGTGAATGTTTCATAAACTTATTAAAACTTTGAATATAAAAAAGATTGTTTTTACTTCATACCATTTATTTCAAAAGAAATAAATGTCTACAAAAATTTATTAAACCAAAGTGTAACATAATATTCTTGGCACAAGATTTTCCATTGTTAGCAAGCATTTAACAGGCTGTGAGATAAGTTGCCTTAAGATGCTTTTGAGAAGGTTTTTGTGTGACTGAATTAAACAAAATGAATTCCATTACTGTTGTAAAATAGTGTTTTTGAGCAAAACTCAGAAAGTGAGAATTTGTTCACAACTGGTACAACAAATTTCAAAACCAGGATATTTGTGAAATTGTAAAATATGCTGTTACTGAAGGTTTACATAATCCAGTCTGTGTAAAATGCTTTAGTGCATTACAAAAGTCAATATCTTAAATAGTTTTGGTCTAATAAATTTTTGTAACTATTTGTGTAATCATACTGGAAAATTTTATTTTTTTATCTAAGAAAATACCCTATTGACAATGTTCAGCATTTTACAAATGCATCTAATTGATCCTTTAAAATAATAGAAATTTACAATAGAGTAATGTAAAGTCATAAGGAGAAAAGTTTAAGAGAAATATTTTTTATGCATCTTCAAGGAATATTGGATTTTGTTTAAAACTGTAATATCTTAACAGTGTTGTTTTAATATAACATTTCATGTACTGCATAAGCAATTTAATAATTTCAAACTCACATAAAGAAAAAAGAAGTTAATATTTATTTTCATAGAAAATTTATGAAATTGGAAAAAGAAAAAATAATTGGCATAAGGAAGTAAAGTGGGAAATATACTGAGTATTTAGGAAATTATTAAATCTATAAATGGTAGAAAGAAACATTTGATTTTTTAATGTAGCAACTGAAAAAGCAAAGATATACATTTTTTTCTCTCAAAAAGTTAGTGTTACTTGGAAAGGGCACCTAGAAAGAAGATTATCTTTATGTTAGAGGATTTTTCCAACTGGAAAACCTAAAATTTAGGAAATTGAACTCTCCAAAGAAAAAAAGAAGAAAAAGAAAGATATGTTTTATCTATAGTAAATAAAAGAAAGGAAAATGTTAAAGGAATTTTTCAGAGGAGGAGAGGAAGAATAACATTGATATAAATATATTTTTTATTTTTATTCTTTTCTAATTGCATATTTCTTATTTAAAAGCTGTTAAACTAAGCTCAATTGTTAGCAGTAACCAACATTTTTGCGATATTTTTGTTACAGATTAATTTTTAATTTTTTTTCCATTTTAATTTTTATAGATTTATTCTCTGTCCATTAAGTATATGGTCATAAAGACTCGATTTTGTAACAAATAATATTTATAATATTTTAATCATGGTGGAGGAATAATGAAAATTACAGTAGTATTTTTCTAAAATGAATACTTTGTTAATTGGGACAACATTTGTAGCATTTTTCAGTAGGCAGAGTTTGAACATGTAACTGAAATTTATGACATATTCTGAAAGATACATTTCAACATATCTTTCTATATGATTCATGTGTGAAGTGCAAATTTTAAATGTTTGCATGTTAAGAGAGAAAATGGAGGAAAATGAAATGCCTTTTAGTCACTTGATGCTCTTTTATTTATAGAAAAGTAAACAGCTGTAGAAACAGCAAAAAAGATATGTGCTGTTTATGGAGATGGTGCCATAACATTGAAATGGAAATTTTGATCTGGAAGATTGAGAACATTTGGGTAGGTTTTCGGTTGTTGACAATTTCCAAATTGAAATGCTGGGTCACAAAGCACAGAACATTGCAGAGATACTCCACATCTCATACAAGCATTATAAATAACTTGAAAACACTTGATTGCATGAATTACTATGATGGTTGAGTGCTTCATGATTTAACAGAATAACTGATTTGCCCCCCCCCCCCCTTAAAAAAAAAACAAAAACAAAAAAAAAACTATTTTTTAAAAGGATGATCACGAGTGATAAAAAAATGGGCTATTTACAACAATGTGTAGTGGAAAAGGTTATGGGGGAAATTAAATAAACCACCAAAAGCTGGACTGCATCTAAAGAAGATGTGTAGTATCTGGTGAGATTGGAAGGGCATTGAGCTCCTCCTACAAAAATTAGACATTGTATTCTTCCAATTGGCAGCAACTGATGAAAAGTGTTGGAATTGGAGAATCAGAAAAGTGTTGCCTTCTATCAGAACAATGCCTGGTCTCCCATCTCTTTTCAGACCTGTCAGAAATTAGTACAACTTAGTTGTGATGTCCTATTATACAAACCATACTCACCTGAGCTTGCATTTTCAGATTGCCACTTATTTTGATCCCTACAAAATTTAAGAGGCTTAATTCTCTGAAAGCCTGTTCAAATCACTAAATAAAAAAGCTAACTTAATAATGACAAAAAAATAGTTTAATAAAAATGCCATATGTGGTTGACTCTAAAATATTTTCTTTGAAATTCACTTTAAAAATGCTACAACCTTTTTCTCGAACCCAATATATAAAGGCAAGATGAAACAAAAGAGGGAGAAAAAAAAAGAAATATGACTATAAGAAGTGCAAAGAAAATAGGAT
This sequence comes from Ascarosepion bandense, assembly GCA_037127315.1. Taxonomy (NCBI): domain Eukaryota; kingdom Metazoa; phylum Mollusca; class Cephalopoda; order Sepiida; family Sepiidae; genus Ascarosepion; species Ascarosepion bandense. The sequence goes on from JBBBDQ010000515.1 coordinate 6,894,460, forward strand.
AATTTAAACTTAATTTTTTTAATTATAAATCAACAAAGCATAAAAATTATTTGGTATCAATGAACATATTTATTCTTTCCCCTTTAAAAATATTATAGACAAAGAAAGTTGTGAAATAATGATTTTAAAATTATTTCATGAAGGATTTTATCCTTCATGCCATACCTTTTCAGTTAATCTTCTAATGTAGTCCTATCATTAGTTGTTATAATTACATGTTTTGGACAGTCTATACTGTATTAATTTCAGCCCATTATAAAAGAGGCCTATAATTTAAGGGATCCTTTTCAGAATTATACTATTAATACTTTTCATCAACTTAAGATGACATTCAAGGAAAAAAGACTGAAATTAATACTATGGAAATAAAAGTACTTTTCTATATTATGGGGAAAAAAGTCAAATTTTGCAACCACTTTCTTTTTTTCTAAGTTAAAGTTTATTTAATAGATTGGCTTAATATTTTGAAACTGCCTAGCCAAAAAGATTAAGCCCAATCAGTAAAACTAGAAATCAACAATCAGAATAGCAAACTCTTATGAATTTAAAAAACTATTACTGTAATTTGGAAATTAGAATGCATAGTATTTTCTAAAAGAATTTTCAATAATTTTAAAATTTATAATTAATTTCTACCTTTTATTTACTTGATGGTCACAGTTGTAATTATTATCTGACAAGAAATAGGCAGGAAAAATTAATGTGTTATAAATGAAGCTTAATATTATGACAGAGCATTGAAACATTCTCTTAGATTGACCAAGAAGCCCACAAAATTCTGATATTTGACCATTGGTTAAATTTTGGTAAGTATAGAATTTTTTAGCAACCCTCTTACATTACATAAAATTATTAAAGAATATATTAATTGGAAGTTATAAATAAATTCACAATTATATAACTTTTATATTTATTTTTGAAAAAAAATTTTTTTTTAATAAACTGCTTCTGATAAAAGAAAAATATAACTGAATGATACTTTCGTATTGAAAATTTGTTAATGTCATCAATTTTACAACATAGGTTTCTTTAGTCATTTTTGTAATCTTTCTAATAAAGTACATTTAGAAATCAATGTTTTAGCACAAGTGTGTTTCCAGAAAATATTCAATATAACTATGTTTACATTGCTTATAGCACATGTCTTTACAAAGCCTAATTTGGTACAAAGTTAATAGTGCCAAGTGAAAACTAATTTCACTAGCAATTACCAACAAAATGAATGAGTTGACCATCATTCCATGACAAACATTCTTGCTTAAAACATGTATCAACATTTTTTGAAGACTAATATTTATAAAAAATTGTCAAATTATGAGAGCGAGTAGCTAAGTAATAAAAATGAGTTTTATTTTATTTTATTTTTTTTTTTAAAGGAATTTTTTTTATACTAATTTACATGGAAATTATATATTTAAATTTTTTTTAAAGGAATAGATGCATGAAGAAAAGACTTAATGCTTTAGAGTGGTTCAATAAAAAACATTTTACAATCAAATTTGACAAATCAGTGAAAATAAGTGCTAGTCAGAATTCAGTTCTACAATTATAATGTACATCAACTTTTTTTATTCAAATGACATTTTATTGTGGCATTGTTAAAAATAAAGCCATTAAGTGATTTTTCAATGATTTTCTTTGTGAAAGTATAGACAGAAATATTTTGATCAAGTGATGTCACAAAATAATGAAATTTTTTTCTTACATGCAAAGAATATTTTAAAATACTGGTAAGTAGTAGAATTACTACATGTACAAGAAACTGTTGCTCAAAAAATCTTATTGATTTCTAATGAGTTAAAAATAGCACCTTAGAGTATATTAAGTGAATATATAAATGTGCAATTGCAAATATAGATGAGTACAATGAACAAATTTTAGTTTAATTTTCTGTATAAATAATTATGTTACAAATATGATTTAGAGTTCAGTAAAGAAAAGAACATAAATTGTTTTGGTTGTAAACACTAAGATTCTAGAGATTTGAAGACTAATTAATTAGACAAACTGCCATTTATAGAAGAGAAAAACAGCTTTTACTTTTTCAAATTATATCTAGGAAGTGATTTTCATTTTGATACATGTGAAATAGCATGTCCTAAATGATTATCTTTAAAATGTATCTATTAAAATGAATCCTTTGACATGTAAAGAACAGATCAAAGCATTCATATAAGTGATATCAATTTGCCATGCAAGCTGTATACTTACCTGAGAGATTTTGCATAGCATTTGTCATTTGATTATCTTTATTTTCATATTTCTTGACTTCCTCATATATAAGTTCTGAAAAGAAAGAAAAAAGTAATTAAGAAGTTTGGGCTTATTTGAACAATTATGTATTACATGGAAAAATATGCGCATGAAAATTAATATTCATAAGATTATATTAAACTTGGAAAAGAACAGGACAAGTTATTAAACCTGGAAAAGAACAGGACAAGATATTCTAGTGAAGTAAAAAATAAGAAATTTCTTACTTAAAATATTGCATTCAAATTTTATTTTCAGCTGTAATATTTTAAGAAATTTTTTATTTTTACTTCACTAGAATATCTTGTCCTTTACTTTTCCAGGTTTACTGTAATCTTAAGATTATTACTTTTCATGCGCACATTTTTCTATGTAATCCATGATTTTTTTCCAGGCATTGCTATTAATTTAACATAAATTTAATGCTGAAAACCACATTCAAAAATATTAAAAAGAAAAAGTTATAAAGAATAAGATTTATTATTAGAAGTGTTAGTCAGTTAGTCAATTACTCACTCATGTACTTTTCAGATTTCTTATATTTTGATAATTTTTTTTCTACTGAACCAAAATTCAATTTTTTTTTCAAAATTGTATCTAAGGAGGTGTCCTACTAACTCTGTAAACTGTTTGAAATTTGATTGAGAACTGAATTAGTGGTGAAGCTTGAAAGCTGCCTAGATTCACTCAATGTCAGACTTAATATATTCAACCACTACTGTGGTTGAGTGATTAAAATTTTGATTCATATTCATACTTTCTTAAGATTGAGTTAAATTCTCAAACATTTAATTTATTTATACTTAAATTTCACCATGTATTACATACTTGAATTTATAAATTTTAGTTGTTAGAAGTTGTACACTTAAATGAGACCTAATTGAGCTAAGCCTAACAAGAAGACTCACATTACATTTCTCTGACCATAGACCAATTAGGTTCCATTTAAATAAACAGAGACCTACCACACTATCTGAAACATACTCTTTGATAATACAAATAAATAGCCTCATCCAAATGTAAAATGCTAAAAATAATAGAAGCATTAATAAAAAGGAAAAAGCCAACACTCAATAATATCAATTATGAACACAGCTACAATGTACTGACCATGACTGGTAAATAAAACATTCTTATAATCCTAGATACATACATAAAACAATCCATACATTCAGTTAAAAGTAAAAATTAAATTTTTTCCTTGATAATGTCTAAAGGTATAGCAAAAAGTTCTCAGATATAAGACATTTTTATATAATCTATGTCTAGAAAAGAGAAAAAAAATACATGAAATTATATATATATATATATATATATAATTACATACACGGAGGGGAATATATAGTATAATATCAAATAAAAATAATTCAAATTAGTTAAAATCTATTTGTCTATATTTACATTATTCGGACTATTGTCAGCCAACCAAGTATAGAGATGAACACAGTATGGGAAGCAGTAATACAGAGTGCCAGAGAAAATCATTAGTGTCAAAATTGAGCTCTGTTTAAAAAATACTAGAGAAAACCATTAACATCAAAAAATACTGAAGAAAACCATTAACAAAAAAATTGCAATATGAACTCTGGTAAGAAAGGGTTACTGAATATTAGGTTCATAAGTCCCAAAAATCCAGTTGTTCTTGTCCTTAAGAATACATGGCCCAGTGGATATAGACAGTCAGTTCCTGTGACTTGACCCAAAAAGTTGTGAATTCAATACCAGGCTACAGCAGTGGAGAACAAGTAACTTACAGGGAGATAACTAATGACTAGGCTCTATGCAAGAGATGGAGATGATATACCCCAGTGATTGTTATAAAGGGTTCTGTTTGAAATTCCTAGCACCTGAAGAAGGCTGGAGTGTACAACAGCTGAAACATCGTACAAATGGCAACAAAGATGAGGACAATAGCCTGAATAATGTAAATAATGTAATCAATACAATTAAAGTACACGTGAAGTATTATCAATGAGAATCTCATTTTGTCTGACTAGTGCAGATTTTGTTGAAATAAATCATTTTCCTGATGATTCATCATTGAAACATGTCAAAATAGAAGTTTTCCAAACTGTCTTATATATTTACCATTCCATTTAATTCTCATTCTAACTATTTACATTGTCAACATAGAAAACACAAACACAAACCTATGTTTAATCAGAAGAAACTTTACATCTCTAGACATTTGTATAGGAACAGGAAACCCTTTTTACTAAAAAGTGATACTGAAAAGTACACATAAAATTTATACATATAAATACACAACATTTTATTGAGTATTGCTTAAATATTTGAAAGTGAGAACAAAAATCAGAAAAAAAATGTTTATTTTACCTTTCCATTCTTCTACAGAGTGTTCCCTCTCATCTACTGAGTGATCATAAGGTCCAGGAGCAGGCTGAAAAAAAAAATCATATACTGACTTTCTTACTTTAGTATAGGTACCTCTACAAATTTGCTGAAAAAACAGCTTGGTATGAAGAAAAAAGGCACCAAACTTCATAAAAACAAAGTTTTATCATCAAAATGTTTATAATATTATTAGATCAAAGTAATTATTTTTAAAAAATTTTAATTCTTTTTAACACATTCAAAATTTTGGTAATTTTGTTTTTCTTTTATCTGTTAGTAACGCAATTTTTACAGGGGTTTTCTATGGCAAACATAATATTACGCAACTCACTTTTTTGCTGGTGAAAAACATGTTACTTTGGAAATACTTGCAAAAATTAAATAATGGTCAGATTTTGATGAAACTTTCAGGACTTATTTAGTTTTTCTAAAATAGCCCTTTTTCAGAAAATCTGCTCTGAATTGTAAAAACAAAAATGCAATAAAACTATGCCATTTTTTGTTTAGATAAATAATATGTATTAAATATATATTAGTCTGAAGAGAAAAAAAATTTTTGATTAGTAATGAATTTTTACAAGAATTGTTTTCATTTTTATTACTTTTTAATTATAACAATTTATAAAGTTTCAAAAATCTTTTAAAAAAATTTCCTCTTTCATCATTCACATTAAGTTGTTAAGTTAATATGCGAAAACTATATTTATTAACTGAAAATTGAAAAACTTAATACAAATAATAGAGTCATTTGATTTTTAAAATAAAACGTTTTAGTTGTGTGCATGCTGATGACCCATATTTTCTTTTTACAGGAGGCTGTATGTGATAATAAATATATCATTAAAAGGTCACGTGTTTCAAAGGTTGTGCTCCTTACAAAAATAAAAAAAAAACTATATAAACATTTTTATTAGGGTACGATTCTTTCATCTCGCTTCTGTGTTTCTTGTGTCCTACGTTTCAACACTGAACGAGCTTTGCAAATCATCCCTTTCAAAATAAAATTTTTTTTTTATTTTAATTCCTAGTTTCCTAATTTTGTTGAGAAGGTAATTCTGAAATTTACAATCTGTGGAGATACCTAAAAATAATATGAAAAATAGATATTAAATCTAAAAATTAATAAATGTGATAACATTTCATAAATTATTGAGTTACCTCTGTCATGTTATATAACTTCATTCTTATTAAATTGTAAAATTATTTCAAAAAGAAAGTTTTATATTATTTTAATTTTTATTTTTCGTAAAATATCTTCAAATGTAAGGCCATAAAACTAAACTAAAATTCTATAAAATATTAGATAATTGCTGAAAATATTATGTTAAATTTTTAATTTTACTATATAGATAAAACCAAAAAATGAAACATATGATTAAGCTACATAAAATTGTTAAATTCAGCTATCATACTTAGCATTTTTTTGATGGCTTCAGTGTCATGTCAATTATATGTGTCAACATGATAACAAAGCTGCTGTAATTAAGAAATGCTTTTATAGTACAATTTAGGCAGTAAGCAAGCAATACTTGTTTCAAATCAGATTAAGGCAAGTTTAAATTTGCTAATTTGAATAAAATAATGTGTCAACGAGGTATATTTTATTTTTGTAAGAATTTTTAAAACTGAGAATTGGCTTCTGTTTACAAAATGTGATGATCAATCAAAAATGGCCGAAAAATTGAATTTTTTTTTTAAAATGTGAAAAAGTTTAGATTTCAGTCAATATAATTACGTTATGAAATACACCAGAGTATTTTTCTTACTGGAATTAGTAAATCTAATCTCTTAGTTTTCAATTAAAAGTAAAATTAAATCTAAAAAAAATTTCCTTTATTTTTAAAAATTCAATTTAAATTTAGGTATCAAAAATGAGTGGAGTTACCTACTTTAGTAGACTCATGTAAATAGGGTGTTATTTTCACTGGTACAGAATCATTTCTGTTTTTATTTCCATAATGCAATAGTCAAGGGTAGAACTTTTTTTTATAATGCTGATAGATGTTAAAATAAAATTCATGTAGTTTTTGTGTTCTTTGCAAAAAGATTTTTAAGAAAATCTTTTTGTCAAAGATACAATCACCAAAAATCACCAAAAAGAACATTTAAATTGATATACAATATTGGTCTTTTGCAAAATACTAGTTGACAGAGAAGAGTTAAACATTATATTTATATAAATTAAAGTTACATTCCTTAGATAAAAACATTGAAGGCTTAACATTTAATTTTTAAAATTAATTATAACTGAGCATGCACATGTGTATTTAAAATAATTATAAAACCATGCATTTCATGTGTATTTACAAAAAAAATGACAACTATCAATAACATTAATTTTTGTCCTAACAGTTGCCCCCTGAAGATGATATCAACTAAGATTGAAAGTTCTTGGGGAATAAAAAAAAACAAAAAAAAACAATAAACTATGGCACCTTTATTAATGAATGCAATATCAACATTAAGAAGTCAATTAGAGAATTTGAGAGGATTACAATAAAACAGACATAATATGTCTACACAATTCAAGTAAACATGCTTGAAAAAGTGTGTGTGTGTGTGTGTATATATATATATATATATATATATAAAAATGAAATTTTACTGTATGGTGAAAGTAACTGGGTATGGTATATATATATATATATATATATATATATATATATATATATATATATATAAATGACATTTTATTATATGGTGAAGTAATTTTCATTATATAGATATTTTTTTTATATCTGGTACCTGGACATTTCTTAAAACTTTCAATTCAAGGTCAATTTTAACAATTTGACTGGAAGCTGCAAATATTATTGTCAGGTAAGTTATAATTCTAAACAAGTCACTAAAGATTATGAGATAGCTTAATTATAAGTGAAGAAATGTGAAAAATAACAATCTGATGTACCACTCTCTTGAAATTAACACAATTTAAAAATGGATTATGCAATATGCTGATATTGTAGAAAGCTTTCAGTTAAGAGAAATTCTTGTGTTGAGATTAACCTTGATGAATCTTGTGCTGAACAGACATCAGCACTGTTATAAAGATTGTCAAAATACAGCATTTATTAGATTTGACTGAAATCTTGTCTGATGGTCCTTCAATCATATTCAGCATAAGGGGTTACTTACTGCATTTACTTCGCCTTCATCATACCATACATTAATGTAAGGATGCATTAATGCCTCATCAACAGATATCCTTCGCTCAGGGTCAACAACCAACATCTTGGACAGCAAGTCTCGGGCTACAGATGCTTGCAGACCTTGATGCTCACGGCTGTCTGAAGGGAACATACAGTCTGCAAACAAGATATCAAAGCTGTAGCCTGTAAACCGAGGACGGTTTTCAACATAGCTCCTTACAGTAGGCTGCAATCTACACATGAAGTCTTGAGATGGGGTTCCTAATTGTTGGATAATCTTATTCCACTGATCTATATCTGTGAATATGAATTAAGGAATTGCAACAGACAAAAAAACCAAAATCAAAACAAAACACAGAAACAAAAAATAAACCACAATTAAAATGAGCAAAATATCAAAAATTGTTTGGTAACATTATTCCTTTTGTTTATGCTTGCTGGTATAAGAAGATAGAATAAATGTTTAAAAATAACATTTATGAGGATGCGATAGAAAGTTTTCGCCTCAATCCACTTCCCAAAAACTAAATATTACATTTCTTATTCTGAAAAGCTTCTTGGTCAATTTGAGAACTTACCAGCACCTAATATGATTGCTCTTTAATAAATGTCCTGAAACTATGGCTCATGTTTAATAAGTTAAACTTGTAAATGAGACTCTTAAGTAATGACAAACCTTTATAAAAATTAAGTAAATAGGCGAAACATTAAATTTCATACAAGATTAATCGTTTTTTTCTTTACTTTCTACATTTGAAGAAGAATCAAACTTACAAGAAAATTTGCTCATTAAGAATAGAAACAAAATATGATAAAAGCTGAAAACAATGAAAACACAGGTACAGTCAATTGGGTTTTAACATATGAATAAGAGCAAATGAAGGTTACTTCAAGGAAAGATTTATTATTAGCATGTATAAAATTTGCAATACAAACAAGCTTTGTGGATGCACATACTCTGTATTTAGTCAACATGTTGTCATCTTTTTTGCTCTATTTTATCTTTTTTTAATGATTAGCAAAATCAATTGTTATCCATCGAAATGAATTAGTTACATAGGATATTTGCTAATACTTTCTTATGACTGGACCAAAAAACTACACAAAGGTTCATTTATGAAATTCTGGAGTGGAGGTGCTGAATATGAAATCAATTAAGTGACAAATCTCCAAGTACATATGTGGAAGGAAAAAAATGATAATAAAAAAAGAACGAGCTAAGTACTCGAACATCAGTCAAAATACGTAGCCCAAAGAAAAAAACCCGAGACGAGTAGCCTAAAACAAAAAGTGCTCAATATGCAAGTAGAGCAAACTAAATAAATAACTAACCTAGAGAACCAACAAACCTACCAAGGTTTCACCAAATTGGATCTTCAGGGAAAGTTGGTGAAACCTTGGTAGGTTCGTTGGCTCTCTAGGTCTATATATATATATATATATATATATATAGTTATTAAAAAGTAACTTCCTATTTTATGCACAAGTGACTAGCCAGGAGTCCTGATTTAACCTCTTGTGACTATTCTTTAAGATTGGTTAAAGGCTATGATAGCCAACCAAAACTTTGGAAGAACTTAAAGAGTGAAGAAGTTATGTCTTCCATATCACAAGAGTTCCTGGTGAAATCAGTTGGTGTGATTTCTGGGTGGCTAAAGAAGCTGGTAGTGAAATCTGATGCCCATATTGAATTTTAAGTAAAACATAATGCTAAATGCTTTTCTCTCATATCCATTCCTTGTAAAAATTACAAGTATTTCAAAATGGGGAGCTACTTTTCAATTCCTCTGTATATTAGTAAAATCAGTTTTCATATAATGAATTATGTAGCGACTCTGACTGACACCAAATTGGTCGAGTTTTGATCCCGGCCAGGAGCAAGTAGATATGTCTAGCAACACTGATGAGCTGTGATACAGTGAAACAGGCTTGTATGTGAATGACTTTATATATATATATATATATATATATATATACACACACACACACGTGTGTGTGTGTGTGTGTATATATTCCATGTTGACAGTATGAGAAAGCAATATATAAATTTTTATAATATATATTATTAACAGAATACTGTTACTACTAATTTGCCTATAGTTTAAGTTATCCATAATTATTTAAAATCAGTCAGTACGTTCATAAATAAACTACAATATCACAAAAATATTTTAGACTTATGTGAAATGTAATACATAAGCCTCAACCATATTGACTTGAGTATAATATGACTCCATGTTTCTGAAATGAAAGATAAAAGGGAATAAACTACACTTTTAAGTATAATACACCCTCTAGTACACCCATTCCTGTCAATTTTTCTTTATAAGTTGTACCATATCATCTACTAGAATCTTGATGTCATATCCACATAAATCATTGTAATATTTTGTAATTTTTAATTACAAGTACCAGTGTATACTATTTATATAGCAATATAATCATGTGAGGGTTGTTTACAAATCTATTTTGTATTGTTTTATTTTTCTCAAATCATTTGAAGTTTTTAAACTGGATACTTTGTGTCAGCAGAGGGAGGAATATGAAACAACGTCATCACAACATGTGAATTATCACATCCTTTTGCAAATGGGGGGAAAAAACTCATGCACAGTACATAAATTTAGGACACTGTTACAACATTAATGTTATCAAAACATGGCGGATCTTGTGTCTTATTTTTATTAATTTTAAAAAATCAATTTTAGTAAATTACCTGCCTTCAAGACAAAAGATATTCAATCACGCCGATTCCCAAAGATCAAATATGGCCGACATATCTAATACCTTTCGTTAACAATTTTTATCAGCACCTTTCTACTAAGTGTATTTGGAACATTGCTCTTACATAAGATGTTTTTTAAACTAAGTAAAAACATCTGAAAATGCATACTTGTGTAGAATACTCAAGTTTTTTTACTTTAATTTTCATTCAAAATATCTTGTATTATGCACAAGAAAATATGGTAATGACTTATAATATTACAACCATTTAATCAAAAGATTAATGTAATAGTGAATCAACTCAATGATTAACTAGTGACCACATAGATAAAAAAGAAAAATGTCTCTTCTGAACTTCAACTTGAGTGTAAGTTATTAGTGGCTTTGTTGATAGGAACTGGCTAAGTTACTAGAAAAAAAAGGAAGAGTATTTTACCTAATTTAATTTCTTATATAAATTAGACAATATCAGTAAACAGAATCATAAACATGTTATTGTAATATTTACAACATGAATAAACTTATACATTTCTATTCATTCCTTGCTTCATTATAGATCTATGATGGCAGGGTTTCAGTATATGAAATCTGTCTACAGATGAGACAAAGGTCTTGTCACATATGGTGTATACATAGTCTGTGATAGGTCTAAAGTAGCTGCAGTGCTTGTTGAAGCAGAGAAATGGTTACTGTGGAGTTAAATGAATTAATCTAATTTTGTGTGTTTTAAGGCTGGTCTACATGCTTTTATTGGCAATCAGGGAAACAAACCATCATAGACTGGATTGTACCTAAAGGTGATTTCACAGACATTAGTCATTACCTACTAGCAAGTTAGTGCCCTCAGTTTGCTGCTATAAAGTGTTCTAGGTAGAAAGATAGCATAGTAAAACTCCAATTTTATGTAAATTCAAACATAATATAATGGGTCAATGATTACATTATAATGTATATGTCAGGTGATAATGAAATGTTTGGCAAATTTGTAAATGCTGATTTTTTAAAATCCTTATTTAATGGGACTCCAATTTTTTTGTGATGATATTTTAAGAACCTCAATGACCAAGTTATACTTGGATCAAACAGTACAGGTCTTCATCTTTCTAATAGTTGTTAGCTTCCACAGAGTACAATATAGCAACACAGAAAATGTGGAATAAGAATATCTCAACTGAACTGCAGATGGTAAATTTTTTTAAGCAACCTGATACTTTCATGTTGTACTTACCACTGGTGGTAGTGGTGGTATTGGCGAGAAAGCTGAAGGTTGAATGCTATCAAATAGCTACCAACTACCAACTAAATTATTGTAGTATTATTATTATTATTGCAGCAAAATTTACTGGAGGCATGAAAACTTCCTATTCAAGATTTAATTACTTTTGTTTGGTCACCAAAGAATCATCTGGTCTTATATCCTTATAAATAATTTTGGATATTTCCATTGATTGCTTCAATAAAAAAGAGCAATACTTATTTGAATTAATCACTTGGTAGAAAACATTTTTCAAATCTTTTCACAAGAACAGCATCAGTTTGCATACAATCTTTTCAATTTAATATTCTAGTAAAATCTCCACTTTTCACCATCCAGCATAATTTGTTCAAAGATCATAATTTTTTCATTTTATTTAATATTGAAATTCACTTAGAAATAAAGTCTAATAATACATTTTATCATTTATGTGGAAGCTACACACAAAAGTGGCTAACATAACCAAACTGGTTCAAATGGTTTTCAGCATTTGATTTGGATTATATCTCCTGCATCTAGTGTATAATGCTATTCGTAAGCAATATTTGAATCGCTATTAACCTTAACTGGTCTATCTAATCAAAGCGCCATTCAGTGAAAAATTTTCAGCATGGACATTTGCGAATCATGTTCACACATTCACAATACCTTCTCAATAAACTGTACAAATCTATTTTGTGTTCGAGTTATAATTTCAACTCATTTCTTTTTAAATAAAAAGCAAAATATACTGAAAATGGTTCTTATTTTCTGTTGTTTAGTGTTAGAATCAATAAACAAAAATATGCCAATGTGGTCATTAAATTAAAAAAATACAATATACCAAATTGCAACAGCTGTGGCAATACAATTAAAAGCAATCTTTTTGAATGAAGTTAATTAAAAATAAAAGTTTCTAATGTTATTTAATGACAAAAGCAGAATAAACTTTTACGAAAAGCTTACATAAGAGAGAAAGTAGAAGACAAATTTCTAGATATATAAAGGAGAAGGAAATTAACTTTAAGAACATTTTGTTAAACACAAACTGAAGAAATATGAAATGATTTAAAAAAATATCACTCAATCATAGTTGATGATTGAAAGCTTATTACATTTTTTTTAAACTTCATAAATATACAACTGTATATTACTAAACATGCATCATTCCCTCTATATTCAATATAGCTATATAATAGGTTAAAAAGAAACAGGCACAAGATTTCTTTTATGAAAGCTGATGTCAAAAACATATATAAGATATTTACATTAATCCTGATGCATTAGGTAATATTTATAATTGTATAAAAATGTTTTATACTTTGGTAACATTGCAACTCAACCAGATTAATTATGTTAATTCTTGTACTTGTAAATTCTATTACGTTAATGGTTTTCAATAAAAATTCTAAATCAAGATATGATAATGATGAACATTAAACTTTATTTTCATTAATGTCTCAGGAGTTATACAGTACACTGCTTTATTACAGGTTTATGGATTTATTCTAACCTACAATATTACTGAATGCTATTTTGGATTCTGTTGTTAAAAATGTCCCAATACTAATTTGATATGAAAGAATATTCAGTGATTCATGTATTGCTGAAATATTTATGAGGAATATTTTGTAGTGTACGTTCTTGGGTTCTAAGTTGATATTTTATTGTTGTTATTGAAGTATATTATTGGCTTCTCTGGAACCAACAATCGTCTTGTCAGATAATGATGAACAAGAGTAAACATATATAAAAAATATAAACTTATATTTTTATTCTTCATCAGTGACATGTCTGGAGGCGGATGTAGCCAGAGAGAATCATGCACATATGAGGGAGTTGTCAGGAGTCATTGACTAGCGCGAATCGTCTTCTCTTCTCTGCATTCTTTTGGTGTTCTGATTTTGGACAGAAAAAACCTGAACTTATATAATCTGAAATTTCAATGCACTTTTGCCTTCTCGGGTTTTTGCTTAATTGTGTCATCTATGGCCAGGCACACCTGCCAATTATCTTTGCTGGCTATTGTCTTTCAAGCTCGCTGCCTTTTATATCAATCACACTTTTGTGTTTTCTGCCTTTGATGTTGATCATACTTTTGTCAGGTCACAGAAATATATTACACTATGAGAAGTTCTAGATTAACTGAAATATACTTTAGACCTATTCAAATAAACAACATATTGAATAGAGTTTTATTATTGATTTTTCTGCACAATATATCAAGCCCTATTCTAAATAACAAAGTAAAAACGTTAACATTTCTCTGTGTCTATTGTTATGACAGTCATATTGACTATTGGTTTAGAATATACGAAAGATCAGAGAAATTATTTGAATAAAGCTGATTTCAAGCAAACAGTAAATGTTTAGTGAAGAGATTAATGTTATATTTAGCTTAAATATAAATTTACTCATAGGTTTATAATATAAGGTTGGTGTTTCATGATGAAAATTATGGAATTTTATAATCATGTATTTCAAATCAAACTTTTTTATGTTACAAAGTTTAACACTTGAAATTTTTGCAAAGGTTTAAAGTATATAAAAAACTAATTTGGTAAGAATAGCAATAAAAATGAGGAGAAAGTTTATATTTTTGGTTTTAAAATAATTGTGGATTAATACAGATAGTGATAGAGATTTTGTGATATAAAGATGCATTTCTAAATTCAGATAAAATTTAAGTTTCCTTAACACACAAAAAAGCAAAAATATTATTCAGTGAGGAATAATCCAATTGGTGTAGGCTTTCTATTGCCTTTTTCTTAAAAACAAACAAACAAAAACAATGAACAACTGCAACATCCAACATCTATATAAGTTAATAAAGGATACGGTCAGTGCCAGGAAATAGTACACCACCTCGTATCAACTCTGCCATGATGCAGCCCACGGACCAAATATCCACTGTAAAAAAAAAAAACACCAGCAATAAATGAAATTAAATCAATTCTATAAAAATCATAATAATTATCAAAGTGAATTTCTCTTTAGAAAAGTGATAAAGCATGCTTTTCAGATAGTAATAATGATTTGAGAAAATTATTGAAAAAAATAATATTAACCATTTTTTTTTGCATGTGTAATTATATATAAATTTGTCTTAGGTTAAAACCAACATTTTTAACTAATATTGATTATATCTTACTACTTGGTGATCAGAACATCTGCAAATTTCTGTTGCTACTTTAATGATTTAGAAGCCTTGAGATTGGTTTAAAAAAGAAATCAACCTTAGTCACTGCTATCAAGTAGGTAAATATAAAAATAAAACAGAATATGAAATGACAATGATTTTATAATTATTATAATTGTATAACAATATTTTATACAAGGAACATGAGAATTGTTTAAATCATTATCTAACTTTTGTATTAGAAATTTCTGTGGCTGTTGGACCTTCTCCCTTTCTTTCTTTCTTCTTCCCCTCCCTAAGGGTCACATGCAGGTTAGCTATCTGTCTCCTGACCCTGCCTGCCTGATTATGGTTTCTGCCAAAAAGTTAAAATTCAGAAACTTGCAAAAGTATTTCCACCTTACTAGCCATTTCCATTTGTGGGTTGTGAGCTTAATTCTTAAAATGTAAGTCATTTTTCATGTGTCTTTGCATTTCCTTATGTATATATTAATTTTCCTTACTTTCTGTTATGCTTAATTGAATGTTTGGTTTTTCTTTTCTTTTCTTTAACTCATTAGAAATTTCTGTGGCTGCTTGGACTTTAACTAAGTTAAAACTTAGTAATTCTTTATCCTATTTCTCTCACTTTTTTTTTTTTTAATTGAAGTAGATAGACCCTACTATTGCCCAGTTCACACTCCTCTCACCTCTGTTGAACAGGCGTAGAGGCTTATTCCTTATTCCCTGTTTAGGAAGTGGTTTTTGGCCTTCTCTTTTCTCTCCTCAGACCTCAGTATTGGTGCTACTATGATTTTTCTGCAACGTGTGTGGTTGGTGGCAACATTTCTTCATTGTGAGGATACCAGGTTGGCAGTTTTCTGGTTACTGCTTCTGACTGGTAGTTAGGAGCCTTAACTCTTGTGTATCAAGAGTAGCTGCTCTGATCAACAGTTGCATAATATCAAGGTTCTTGTAGTGCCATGTCGCGCATGGATAGGTGTTCCTAAAAGTGCAACCCCGAGGCCACACTTTGCTGCAGTCTGCGCCAGTTCCTTTCCAGCGCATGTTGCTGTTTATGACTGTCTGCATCCTCTACTCGAGGTCTCTCCTTACCAACAAAAAAATATAATATGAACAACCATATCTCAAAAAAACAAAACAAAAAACAAACAAACAAACAAACTAAACCAGTCAAAGTTAAATCACCTAAACCTCTTAACATTTCCTTCACTAATATCCTGGGTATTTGTACCAACTTCTGCAAATCTTTCCTCCATGAAAAATCCCCTGACATCCTATTGCTTTGTGAGACTAATCTCAATCCCTTAATGCCCTCCTCTGACTTCTGGATTCCTGGCTATCTTCCCCTCTTAAGCAAGGACTCCACTGTCCATATGCATGGGCTGGGGGTTTATGTTAGTGAACACTTCCCTCTAGTTAGGGTGACATCTCTCAAATCCTTTGACCACTCATATATGTCTCCATCTGTCACTTCTCAAATTGGTTAGCTATCTTTTCTTTCTGTACCATTTCCCCTCCACTCCTGACTGCTCCCTGCTAGACAGCATTTCTGACAATATAGATAAGGCTACTTCCTCCCACCCATTTGCTAACATATTTGTGTTTGGAGATCTTACTGCCCATCATGCTAAGTGGCTAAAAGACTGTCACTAATTCAGCTGGCATTCATGCCATGAACTTTGCTATTTCTCAATCTCTTATGCAAGTAGTGGATTTCCCCACATGCTTTCTTAAAATCCCTTCAGGACACGCTTCTCTACTAGATCTCTGCTTCACCTCAGTACCTGACTCCTGCCAAGTCTCGAAGCTTTGCCCTTTTGGTAACTCCGATTATGCTGTTGTCTCTCTTAATATATCTAACCACTCTCACTCCTACCAGAAGCCTCCTACCGACAGGATCTCCTACTGCTATCAATAAGCTGACTGAGACGCGTTTCGCGATTTCCTTTGCAACGTCCCTTGGGGAAAGTGTTCAGTCTCCCAGTTGATGAGATTTCTTCCTGGGTGAAAGCTGGCATTGATGCATTCATACCGATCAAGAAATTTCATCTCAAACCTCATTCCTCCTTCTGGTTCTCTCCTGCCTGTTTGGCCGCCATTGCCCTCAGGACCACTACTTCCAGGCTATTTTGGAGCCATGCATCTGACCACAATAGGCGCCTATTTGCCTCTGCTTGTAATGAGTATAAGAGGATTCTGAATGATGCCAAGTGGTTGTCTGCTGAGAGAATGAGGCAGCGTATAGCTGACTGCAAGTTGGGCTCCAACTGGCGCCTGTGCAAACGTGTGCTGAACAACAGCAAATCCTCCATCACTCCCTTAATCAATAAATCCGAGGTCCTCACAGCATCTGTGGACAAGGCCGAGATCGTCGCTATTATTACCAGGCCTGTTCTATGATTAAAGTTGACTTGCTGACGTCACACTTAGTAGTGTTGTTTTATTTACTACACGGTATCCGTTAGTGTTGACTTATTTTCAGAACCAAATTGCAAAGGGAATTATAAAAATGGACCGAAAGTTCATTGTTTTTTGTTTCCAAAAAATAAACATTTATTTGATAAATGGAAACAATAAAAGAGAGAATTTTACTACAAGTCCATTTAGCAAAGTGAGTAGTTAAAATTTTATCACCATTTATTTCAACAGTTGTTAAAATCAAAATTTGCTAAAAAATTAGTTTTGCCGTAGCACAAGAAAGAAAGCACTTTGTTTATATCTTTTAAATTAATATAATAAAATAAGATATTTTTATTTCTTTGAATAAAACTGAAATAAAAATTATCTTAAAAATATCTGAATTAAAAAAATAAAATTTATGGCTATTCGTTCGTAAGTTTTTTTTCGAAATGTTTTAAAACTTAAACTGAAGCCGAAAAAAGTTGTTAAGCATTATATTTTCTAAAAATATTTGAATTAATATTTTATTGATATTTTATTTAAGAAAATAATGTTTTCTTTCCAATGAAATGTTTAAAAAATTCTTAGAAAATGAAAGTAAAATCTTACTTAACTTTTCTATACTTGCAACTTTATGAATCATTTTTAAACATGAAAAAATATTCCTGAATTAAATTTTTTTTATTTTTCTTGTATTGTATTAACAAAAACTACAAAATTTATTTTTTAGTCAATTTTAAAAGAATTTGTTTTATTTTTAATGTTTTTATTTGAAAACTCCGTGAAATTATTTCTTACAAAAGTCAAGTCACTATTACCGAAAATTAAAACTTGAAAATGATTTAAACTTTGTTTAAACCTATTATTTCTGAATAAGTTTTGAATTTATTTGAAACATACAGGCCTAAATCACACCACACTTGAATTTTAAAACCTAAGTTTTAAAATATTTAATTTTTAGAAAATATTTAGCACAAAATGAACACCCTCAAAAAATATTTTCCAAACATTTTTTCCTATTTTTGATAATTTGAAATTAATTATTGATATTAATCCATAGAAAATAATTGGAAATAAAAAATTAGAATTTTAACTGAAGAATAATTCTTTTATAGTTGGCTTAGGGTTTTTTAATCCTTAAAAAATTAATTAGCAAGTAAAACATTAACCAAAAAAGAGTTTTGCAAAAAAATGATTTTTTTTATAAACAGTTTAACATCATAAATGAAATAGAAACATTAATTTTAATTTTTTTTTTCATTTTTTACTATTAAAATATTTTAAAAATGTAATTGAATTACCAAATATTGTAGAAATTTTTAAGTGTATCTTTTTTGAAAGGTAAAAATTTATCCTTTTATTTCATCCAGTAGGATTAACAATAGATTCAAAATATTTCAAAATATTATTTTAAAATTCGAACTCCGTTGTTTTTTAGCAGAATTTCCCTAAAGACATTTGTTGATATTAAATCTATTGGATTAAAAGTTCTCAAGACATTTTTTTAAAAATCTATTTCAGATTTAGCTATCCTATCATTAATTCGTTCGATTCATAATTATTTATTGCTGTTTTAAAAAAAAATGGAAATGTTATAGTTGTAAAAGTTTAGTATCAGGAAGAGACCTGATATAAACAGTTATTTTCAAGGAATTAATAGAGGTTCTCTGTTATATCCCAATGATGTAACAACAAATTTAGTACTATACAATTATATTGTTATTAATAAACTTGTAAAGAATCCTTCTTTTCTTCATTCAATGAATAAAAGAAAATTGTCTATGTACATAACATTGAATGTTTTGGCTAATGATGAACTTCTTTTTCATGTTGACTCATGTGGTGAAGGTCACAGCATTGAAAAAATGATTATCTGGAGCTCTTCTAATGCATTATTAAATAATTTTTGTAGCAAGGAAAATGATAATATTACTTGTAAGAAGTTAAGTAAAAAAAGAAAACTTCATACATTCAACTGAATTTTGAGACATAAAAAAACCTTTATAAGTTTGATTTTTAAAAAACAGTAACTTAAACTTATTTAGTTTGAATTAATTTGCTTGAATTTAAATTGTTGCATTTTTTAATATTTTTAATTAATTTGCTTATTTATTGTTGCTTCTTGTTTGTTCCTAAATTCTAATGGTTTCTTGATTGCTATATTTGAGTGATTCTGATTTAAAAATTCTTGCAACTAAAACAAAAGTGATTGCGATTTTTCATAATTAAATTAAAAATATGAAAATTTAAGCAGTGTTTGTTAAATTTTTAGAATTTAAATGAATAAACGAAAAGTTTTGTCTTTAAAACTGTGTTTACAAACATGACTGGCAGTCCGTAGTCAACAATAATGTTCATATTTTCTTATTAATTATTGTTTTTCTTAATTTTAATTAAAATTAATAAAACCAGCATAAATCAAAACATGTGTCTGTCATGTGGCAAGCGGAGGTGATGGAATCCCAGTCATTGTTCTTAAGAAATGTATCCCTGAACTCTTCTCTGTAAACTCTATAATTACTGCCTTTCTGCTTCCTGTTTTTCTGCATGCTAGAAGTCCTCTTCTGTAGTTCCTGTATTTAAGAACTCAGGGGAACCCTTGGACTCATCTGACTATCACCTTATCAGCCTTCTACCAATTTTTGGAAAAGTGTTCGAGGCTATTATAAATGCTGAAATAGTTCAACATCTTACTGCCCATAAACTATTCTCAGACAGGCAGTACGGCTTCTGCTTTGCCAGGTCTACGGCCAATATGCTAATCATGGAGTACATATACCAGGCCCTTGATAAGTCCAGCAAGGCTCATTCTGTTGCCCTAACTATCTCCAAGGCTTTTGATAGGGTTTGGCATGTTGGCCTTCTAAGCAAGCTACAGGGCTATAGTATCACTGGACACTTGCTTGATCTGATTCGACCATTCCTATCTAACCGCATAATAAAGATTATCTTGAATGAGCATGCCTCCACACCCTACTGCACAAACGCTGGTGTCCCCTAGGGTTCTATCCTAAGCTCGACGCTCTTCTGAACTTCATAAATGATCTCCCGGACATGATCAAGTCCTAAGTCGGTATCTAAACAGGTGACACCACAATTTACTCCCGCATCAGTAAGAAATCCAGCGAGGCGGATAAACCTTGCTGCTGATCTTGAGAAGGATCTATACTCAGTGGTAGACTTGGGTAAGAAATGGCTTGTAAATTTCAATGCTTCTAAAACAAAACTGCTATCTGTCAACCATCACAGGCAACCTCTCCATTGCCTCCCCCATAAGCATGGACCAAGTGAGTTTCCCTGAAAGCAATATACTGCGCATCCTCGGCCTTACCCTATCTTCTGATCACAAGTGGAATCATTACATTGAGTCAATAGCTAACTCCACTGCTAGAAATACTAAATACTTTTTCTACACAGAATTACCACATGGTAAACATCTACAACATAGATAAAGTTTTAAGGATGTTGTTAAAAACTCAAACTCTTATTATTTATGCTCAGAAAATTGATCTGTGTGGAAGAAAATGGTAAACAATAGTTGTAAGATATTCAAGGAAAAGAGGGATGATTATGCAACCTTAATAGAAAGTAGGATATACTACAATCTTTGATAATTTTAAGCCTGAGCATGAATGCAACATTTGTAGTAGAATCTTCTTATACAAATGGAGGCAAAGTAGTTATCTAAGATCTCATATGGCTAGCCAGTCATATCTGAGTCTACCAGGGCAGCTAGCTAATAGCAGTTTCAGATGCCTGCTCAGGCACATTTGTGTTTGTTCAACAACCACAGAGCCCACTTGTGGTTTATACTGCAACTATACTGAGCAGACTTTAGTTGTAGTTTTTGGGAGTGATCGCATTATTTAGCATGAACAACAAATAATGCCAGTATGCTGAAACCCTTGATCACTATTACTTGTGACTTTGTTCTAGCATAACCAATGATGACTCTCAAATTTCACCCACAAGGCTTGAGTCAATCTGTAGTATGGTTTCAGGCATTTTCCAAAGGTGCTGTTTGCTGCGATCATCTCCAGACTGATAACATACGAATATGATTTTCCTGATAAATCGACCATGGTGAGATTTGAACCAGGGTTTCATATTCAGAAAGCAAATGTTCTAATCACTTGGTCACAAGCCCTCATAATGTTAAGGCAATACCAAGCAGACCATATTGACAACCATCCACAATGATTTACAGGAAATCATGTCAATTCTATTACAAAGCACAAGGATCAGTAGCAGGTTTGAAGAGTAATCTGAGAATGCATAAGGATCAGATAAACTAAGACCAGATGCAAATCATTCATCAGCCATATATGAAAGAGAACCCATACAGGTGATGAAGACTTTTTAAGTTATATATGCTCAATCTAAAATTGCAGCGACAGCTGCCTACTACCTAGAAGAGGAAATATATGAACAATTTGTGATTCATCTAATACTCACGATTGCATTACAAAATTTTAAAACATTGCAATATTGCTAAAGATGGATTTGCCCCCAATTCATTTTATTTCTTGTAATGAAATGTTTAACTCAGCTATTTAGATCCTGACAGATGCTAAAATGTTTTCAAATGTCAGGAAAGATTTGTGCCAGAATATTGATGCAAGCTTAGTAATTAGTTTCAAAGAGTGTAGTATATTTGTGCTAGTATTGATACTCAACATTACATGGGCCAAATCTATTCCCTCTGTACAGCTGTACTATGTAGTTGTTTCTTTGAAGGATCTGTGTAAAATGGTATTAGTGAAATTGCCAGAATTAAAGCAGATCAATAGGCATTATACCAATCATTTGATTTTAATTCATAATATTTGTAAGATGCACTGGAGAAAAAAAAAAAAAATCAACATTGCTTATTTCTCTTTAATCCAAAACTATGATATAAATGTTCAGGTGTTACTAAATTCAAGAGAAAATTCCTATCAATAACTTAATTATAAAAGCCATCAACAAAACAATTTCTTACTTATAAATATGACAAAAAATCAGATTAGAAATGAATAGAAAGTTATTTTTAAAACTTTGATTTTTAAAGTTCAATATGCAAATTGGTGGGTTTTTTTTCTTTAATGGAGGTAACTAAGTTGGCTAAAAGAGATAAGACATTGACAGATAAATAGCTGTTTATGTAATATTTGCACACACATAGACAGGCAAAAAACTTAGCTTTATGTATTACACATGGACATCTATTAAAAACAGAAATACGTACAATATAAACCTGTCAAACATTATCCCCCCAAATATTGATCCTAACAACTGTAAAATAAGTAAAACTTAATTTCATATTTTACAATAACAAGAAACCCACACACTTTTTAAGCAAATAACTAAAAATCAAAACAGTGAATATTAGGCTTTAAAAAACAAAATTAGATAATCTGTTAATGGAGATTACAACATTTTATCATGGTTTTAAAGATGGATATTTTAAAAGTATCTATAAATATATAGAAGAATATATAAAACAAAAGGGAGGAAGAGTAAAGATTAGAAATAATTACTCACTGTAAAATGGTGGATTGAAAAAATACAACAAAAAAGAAACAACAAAATGGAAAAATAAGTTAACTCTTAGAACTGGTTAGAACGTTTTTTGTCATTTACTTTTTTTGGTCATGGTTTTCAATCCACCATTTTACAGTGAGTCATTTTTTCTTACCCTCAGTCTTTGTTCTCTTTGTTTTGTAAGTCAGTTGTTACTGGTGACAAATGACCTCTCATTTCTTGTTTAATTGAAATATTCCATATTTGTACCGCAAAGAATACTAATGTCAATACAGGTGTACTTAAAAGTGCATAAATCATAACATTTCTGCAGTTATATTATTTTTTTGGTTCTTAACCTAACAAGGGAGATAATTCTATGGCAAAATAATTTCCCTTGCTAAATTTTACAACATGAATGGCTCATGTTCCTGTGACAAAAGAAAGGATTTTCTAATAAATGTCATAAAAAGTTCCATATAATTTGCTTATATTAAGGTACTATCTGACAATTTACTTCACTTTCTTTAAATTTCACTTGAAAGAGAACAGTAAGAGCAAGACCTGAACTACCTGAAACAACTACGTTATTTGATAAACTAGCTATTTTATGAAAATACTGAAAGGTTCCAAACCAAAATTCTTAATTGAAGAAAAGCTATTAATACACTTAGTGCTCATCTGTCTTTTGTAATAAAATGAGACAAATCAGTTTTCAAATAAGATGGCTTTTTTCTGGTCTTTTAAAGTATACTCAATATTAAACATGTATTCATATTGCAAGATTGCAGCATCACTGCCACATGAAAGGTGATGATGACAAAAAGAAAGTTTCCATGAAATTAGCTCTATTATAAGAGTATTCAATATAAAGCCTGTCATCGAGATATTGACATATTTATAATAATGTTGTAATACAAATAATATCATGGTTTTTATATGTTGAATATTTTTTTCTTCTAAATTAGATGTTATCAAAAACAATTTCACTTAAAATGAATTTTACTTTCTGTCTAATGATTGAAGTGTGACAACCTTTTAGAATTAGTTAAAAATTATCACTATGAATAAAGAAATTTTAGCAAAGCAATTATTACAATTAATATATTGTTATTAAACAAACTTCTTAATTGGTAAAGTTGAAACAAAAACTTGATTGTTTTTTTCTTTTCTTGTAAAAAGAATTTTTGTTGCCATTGCATTTCTGAATTTTTGTTTCCTTCATGGTTTTGAATTTTCTCTTATTTCTTGCACATTAATTTATTGCTAATTCTCAATATTACATTTGATGAGGAGTTCTTTCTTGCGTTTGAAACTGAATGGGAATTTAGGTTTGAAGCTTTTCTAAGTGAATATTATCCAACAATATTTACAGATGTAAGAACATAGAGCCAGTACAAAAAGAAAAAAAAAGAAAAAAAAAAGAAAAAAAAAAAGAAAGAAAAAAAGTTAAAAAAAAAAAAAAAGAGACCGGGGGGGGGTGGTCTGTGATCTCAGCATGTTCCTCCCAACACTATTCAACCTCAGGGACTTAGTTGTTCCCACTCTCCCACCATAGTTGGTGTCACCAAATTATTCTTGTTTTAATATTCATTCAAGAACTCACCAGAAAGTCTTATGCATATTGGTATAGTTGAAATGAAAATTTTTGTATTTTTTTTGCTGTTTTTCATTCTATGCCATTGTTTCTGAATATTTTTTCTTCTTTTATTGTTTTAAATTTTCTCTTATTTCTTTCACATTAATTCATTGTTAATTCTCAATATTACATTTAATGGTTGTCCTTCCTTGCATTGGAAACTGAATGGGAATTTCGGTTTGACACTTTTCCAAGAAAGCAGCTATTGGGACTTATACTAAGTTAAAACTTAATTTAATTTCTTATTTTTATTTTTTTTTTTGTTTCTGATGTTCTTACTACATTTTCCTCCATTGTCCTGTATTTTCTTTTCTCTGTTGATATTAATCATTAAACTTCTCACTTCAGCCCCTTCCCAATGTGCTTAGTGGACATCAGAATTAAGTAATAAATTAATTCTTTTATACTTTATATGCTGTTTTTAAAAAATTTTTAACAGGTTAATAGTAGATAGATTTTGGAGATAGGTGAGCATTACCATTTATTCAGACTTAAAATATTGCTGCCACATATGGTTCAGTGCCCCTGCTATTTATCTTGAGATTGATGATAAGATCCAAAGAAGAATCAGCAATATTATTGATCCTGATCTGGTGGCTCGGTTTTGTCACTTACCCACTGCCAAAAGGTTGCCTCTGTGTGCCTTTTTTTTATAAATACTTTCATGGTAATTGTTCGAATGACCTCTTCATTTTGATACCTAGAGTTTATGAATTTAAATGCAATACGAGACTGGCATCAAGATCTCATCAATTTAAAGTTGAGCTGGCTAGATGTGGCCAAACATTTTATGCTGTTTCTTTTCTTGCACTTCTCACTTGTGGAACTCCCTGTGGGCTCCATGTTGTCAACTTTAATCTGCAAAAATGTAAATGCAATATCAATTGCTATTTACTGTTCTCCTGATTACTCTTTTTTCTTTTTGCTCACTATTAATGTTTCTGTTCCTTATTTTTCCACATCCCATATCTTCTTGAGTTTTAGTGGCTTGCTCGAGATGATGGTGATTAAAAAAAAAAAAAAATAAAGGGCATGTCAAGCAGTCTATATTTCTTTGATGTGACATATCTTATTTGTTAATGAAATTTATTATAAATGAAATTCCTGTGGCTAACAATCTCAAATTATTTGTAATTGTATTTAAAATAAGTTTAATTAAAATTATTCAGAAATATTTTATCTGCAGTTAGCTTGTGAAACAAATATCAACAACTTAAACAGAGTTATGTTTTTTTTTATGAAGGATACTCTAAAAATGAGTTTCTTTTAATAAGATTAACATATTACTTATAATTGTTTCTGCAATTGTAGATAGGCAAACACTTATTTCTGGTAGATTGCTTTGCTAACAACATTAGGATTTATCAAATGGTCAGAATTGAGATGACAAAATATATTTAGTAAATATGTAAAGATTAGAATAATTGGTACAAAAATATAATGAAATATCTTTGTAAAATGAAAAGATTTTTTTTTTCAAAATTCTGCACTCTTTTACAGCAAAAATTTAAAATTATATGAAATTACTCAGAGAAAAATTTAGACAGCTTTAATAAAATATAAGGCTGTTCAGTATAAATCATGTACTTACAAAATGAAATAGAAAGCAAATTGGTACAATCACCACTGCATATATTTTTATATTTTCATTTA
This sequence comes from Ascarosepion bandense, assembly GCA_037127315.1. Classification (NCBI taxonomy): domain Eukaryota; kingdom Metazoa; phylum Mollusca; class Cephalopoda; order Sepiida; family Sepiidae; genus Ascarosepion; species Ascarosepion bandense. The sequence goes on from JBBBDQ010000515.1 coordinate 6,920,511, forward strand.
GACTACAGACAGGACATTTCTAAGATAAAAGTTACAACTGTTTTTCTAATATGTAATATAGTTTTAAAATCTCTCCTTCCAAGTACTGTGCACAGGATGTACACTACATAATCTTTGGTCAAATTTTTAAACCTCTGCATATGCAGTAATATTGAAAGAATATGACCAACTATATAAAATTTGTAAACAAGTTATTATGTGACCTAGGTTTCTACCATGTGGTGTCTTCAGGCATTTTGCAATAACTAATTTTTACCATTTTTTTTTTAAGAATGCTCATGTAACCTGAATATTTTTTTTTAATGCACAATTTTCAAAATTAGAAGTTATAACGTTTTCATCTATGGTTGTATGACCCTAATAGGTATTTTATGGTATGGTTACACTTAGTCATAATTTCTGTTCTTTCATTCAGTAATTCATTTTTGTTTGGAAATAACATAATAGCTAACTTTTCTTCCTGGCACAGTCTACATATTTTGCCACTGTTGTCAGGCTTAGCTGTTTTCACTATACTCCATGTCTGGGTCTTTTCCATATTTGAATTTCAATTTCCACACATAGCTAGCCAATTTTGTAGAATTTTTAAACACTTTCCAAAAAAATTCAGAACTAAACAAAATTTTCAATAGGAATACAATCAAACTAATTTATAGCTGTTCTAGTAATTTAGAAAATTTCATAAAGAAACAAAACGCCAGAAATTTAAATGGCATCGTACAAAACAAGATCATTAATAAGGAAATGTAACTACAAGGATGAAAATAAAGGTCCACTGCAAGTAATTTGTAATACAAAAGAAGTCATTTACAAAGCAAAAGTACAAGACTTAAATGGTCAAAACAAAACATATTTTGGATCAAGCAAAGATACGTTTAAGACACCACATGGTAGAAACCCAGGTCACATAATAACTCATTTAAAAATGAAAAATATCCAAAAGTTCTACAATATAATTTTTAATCTGTGTACTGGTCTAATTTTATTATGACCAAAAACTAAGTAATTAATTATATGTGTGTGTGTGTGTGTGTGTGTGTGTGTTTATTGTAAAGAGTTTGTCACTTTAGCTGAGCAGGTACATGTTGACTTTGAAATTTCATGAGGACACTGTTATGATGTCTTCACTTATCAGGACTGGTGTTTTTTTGGTTTTTTTTTGCTTTTGTGTCCCAATTTTCTTTTTTCTTATTTTATATGGGTTTGATGTAATTTGCTATTTTGTGGAAGTGATCACATTTGCAATTGGTTGTTTCTTTGTGTAGGTGTTTGATGTACATGTCAGTGGGTGTCCGCTTAATTTCTTTATATTGAATAGGTGTCCGCTTAATTGCTTTTTTAGTTGGTTTGTTCATTTAAGTTGACCTCATTTTATTGGCTTATATATATATAATGGTTTCACCCCCCAAACAAGGCAGTACTGCCACTGGCGCACGAGGTGTTACATAAGTGGAGAGTAAAGAGAAAGAGGAACAGGTCACAGGGGGTGTTGGAGAATGAGTAAGAGTGGAAAGGGAGAAGAACAAGATGAACAAGGAGATAAGAGATGGCAGTTGACACTGCAATTAAACTCTAAATTCAACTGCTTAAGGGTTTCTTTTTTAGGTCATAGTTCAGTGTTTGTGGGATTTATTTCTGTTTTTTGTTGTGATTGAGAGTGTGTCTGTGTGTGTGCGCATACACACACACATTTCGCTAATGAAAGATTGCTGCCCATATATATATATATATATATATATATATATATATATAGTAGTTTTGTGTTTTGTTTTTATTGGATTTTGTTATTTATTATGTTTAGCAAAGTAGATATTTGTTTGCATGTCTAAATTTTCCAATTATTTCTTTTCTTTTGTTTAATATTCTACTTTAATTTTTAAAGCTGATTATTGCTAGTTCTCTTCTAAACATAATTTACAACTTTTGCTATTGTTGCGATGTAGTGGTGCTCTTTTTACTATTTCCCATTTAATTTTGGCAGTAATGTTATTTTCTTTCTGGTTCCATATGTATTTTGATAGTGTTGCATTATTTTCGTATTTTTCTGTGTTGAGTGATGTTTTGTAATTATTGAATCTTTCTTTGAAGATTGTGTTGGTGTTATTTGTCAGGGTAGCTTTGTATATTATGTTGTTGGTTAGACATTTTATTATTAAGTAGATAGTTGTCTTTCTTGTGGCAGTTTAATTGGAGTAGATAGACTAAACTATCGCCCGGTTCACACTCCACCCACGTCTATTGAACAGATGAAAAGGCTCATCCCTTGTTTCCTGTTTAGGATGCGGTTTCCGGTTTTCTCTTTTCCAATCTTTTCACTCCTATGTAGCCCCCTGCACATCAGTGGCGTTACCGCCTTGCTCAGGGTGATATGATTAAAAAAAAAAAAAGTTACATTTGCTCATATTGTGTTGTTGGTTTGTGTTGTTATTGGTTTTATTGAATATTTTCTTGTGTTTGGTTATCATTATCTCTGTTTTCCATGCAGATGTAACTGATTTTGACTGTTTTTGTTGATGAATTTTGATAATTTGTTGTGTTTTGGGAAATGTTTTTCTCTTCTGTTGAATAATATTTTCCTATTTTTGTTTTTATGTTGTAAGGTTGGTTGAACTAGATTATGCTTCTTTTTCTACTGTTTTTGTTTGGTTTATCTTTGTGTATTTAAGTTTATTTGAGTATTTGCTGTTTCTTAGTGCTGACTTGTATGCTTCTTAGTTTTTGTTGAATATTTTATGTTACTGGAGTTCGTAGATAGCCTTTTGTTTATAGATATGGGTATGCACTTGAATACATTGGGAAGGTGATTGGAATTTTTGTTGATATGTATGGGGTTGTTGTTTTCTTTCATGTATGGTTTGTGTGTATTTTTATTTAAGTTAAGTATTATGTCTAAGAAGTTTACTATTTTTAGATGTTTTTATGTCAATTGCAAATCATGTTGAAGATTTTTATAATTTCTTTTCTTATATTTTCTATAGTTCTACCATTACAGTAGTCCATTGTCTCTGTATAAGCCTGTCTTTTTTTTTTATAATTTTTGTTAGTTTGTTGATGATGTATATACCTATAAGTTTACATATTTCTGTGCCGTTGCAGCTTCCCATTGTTATGTCCAAGTTGTTGGTATTGTTATTGGTGGTGTGCTTTTTTAGCCATATTTTGTTTTTATGGAATAAACTTTCTGCAGTGTTTGATAATGTTTAGGTCTTCTTCTGGGATGTTTATATATTGCTTTGCCAAGTTTAGTGTATAATTTAGTATTTATTCATTGATGGATGGGTAGAAATCTTTCATGTCTCGTTGTATGAATAAGCATTCCTCTTTGTTGGTAACATTGTTGAACCAATTGATTGTTTCTTTTTGTGTTTTTCCATTGGTTTATTTTCAGTGTATGCCTTGTTTTAGAGTATTTTTCTTTTACTATTTGTTTGCTTATTTTTCTGATGTTAGATTTTGTGGGGTTTATCAGTCTGCATGTTGGTTTGTTTAAGAAGTTATCTTGCCTTCAGTTCATTTTTGGTCTGTCAAAGAGCATTGTTGGTCTCTCGCCCAACTGTTCTCCACACATAATAAACATGGGGATTGCAGTCTGGAGAGTTAGGTGGCCAGATGTAAGGGGCGATGAGGTTGCAGAAATTGTCTGATAGGAGAACCCAGTCATTACTGCTTCTGCTGTTTGTGTGGCATGGTGCAGAGTCCTATTGCCAGAACATAGGGTCTTTGAGAAGTCACCCTCTTGACTCAGAACATCACTACCTTCTCAAGGCACTTGATATGGTCTCCATGTTGGATCTGAGGCCCACACCAACAAATTCAGTACTTTTCTTATTAGAGTTGCCATACCTTTGTAATCACCATTAGACTCATCCAACTCTTTCCAAATTTTCAGCACTGCCCTCAGATTGATACCCAAACATTCTGAAATGTTCACATTGGAGCTTCTGACATGAATACTAAGCAGTACAGCATGCTGTTTCCAAATTTCTGGCAGATTGAATTGTGCCATGGTGCTCTTTTTTTCTGACAGGCAGTACCCAACTGACCCTACTATAATGTGCAGGTGATAAAATTAAAAACAAACAACTCACATGCATAAAATTGACAATATAAAACGGTGACAATTTACCCATCGCAAAACATACAATTTGTTAAGCTATGTTAATAGCTCATATGCAGGTTAAATATTGACAAGACTGCATACACAATGTAAAAAATATAGAAAAAGCATTTTCCACATTGATTTGATACATGGATTTCACTTATATTTTGAAGATCAGAAAAAAGTTTTCTAAATCTTTTTTTAGAAATGTATGCTTGAAAGCACTGCTCATTAAATTAAAAATTAAAACTGGATTTTTAGTGAAAACCCAGATTCATATATTTTGTAGAGATATTTATTAAAAAATGAATATGTACTTTTACTGTTTCAGCTAATACAGAAAAAGATGAAATAAGTGACTGACCATTTTCTTTATAGCCCATACCAAGGATGACTTCTGGAGCACGGTAATATCTTGTTACAACATATGGTGTCATCATAAAACCAGTTCCTGCAGTCCTTGCTAATCCAAAATCTAAAATTTTTAGTGTACAATCAGCTTTCACCACAATGTTGCTGGGTTTCAAATCCTGAAAAAAAACAAAAAAAAAAAACAAAGACATATTTAGAGTATAAAAATGAATTGAAAGCTGTTAAATCATAATTAATACAAGAACTTAGTAAGACCCACCAAAATCCATTTGATTCTCAAAAATATCTTAAAATAATATTTTTTTAGTAACTTTTCTTATAAAAATAGATTTTATGGAATTGAGTAATGAGTGAAATACACATCATCAATAACTTAGCTTTGAGCAAGTTTTGGTTATTAATAGATTAATGTATGATTTGAAGTCTTGAAAGAAAATAAAACAATGAGAAATGGTTAAACAAAATTGATTATATTTTCTGTAATATAAATATGTTATGTTGTACAGAGAGAGAGAGAGAAAAAGATGGGACAGTGCCTAATATCATAGAAAAAACATTTTGGATGTAAAAGGAGAGAGAGACATGGCCCCTAATATCACAGAAAAAATATTTATAAAAGAAGAGCAGGATAATTCCTAATATCATAGAAAAAAAAATATTCAGGATGTAAAGGATATATATGAAATGATTTGTTTGAACATTATTTTTGATATGATTATTAAGATGAATCAAAAATTGTTATAGGCTTAATTTGACTTTGTTTAGACAGATCATCATTTGTGGTCGAGAGGTCTAAGATGCGCCAGATCACTTGGTGGCTTCCTCTATGTGGATAAGGGTCGCAGGTTCGAATCCTGTCGAATGACACACATTTTTGTAACAAAAATTTATTGTAAATAATCAGGCCGGTAGAAATAAAAATATAATACTGTTTGATTATAAACAGAATATCTACTTAAATATGAGTATCGATCAAAAATAATGTTCAAACAAATCATTTCAAATTGTTGGTTGTTTATAACCAGTTTCATTAATCTTTGTTTTTATATATATATATATATATATATATGGTTTCTAATAGGAAAACATTCAGGATGTAAAATGAGAAAAAGATGATTGCTAATATAAAAAAAACATTTAGATGAAAAAGGAAGAGAGAGATGGTCCCGAATATCATTAAAAAAACATTTGGGATAAAAATGGAGAGAGAGAAATGGTCATTAATATCAGACAAAACATTTGGGATATAAAAAGAAAAGATGGTTCCAAATATCATAGAAAAAAAAAACATTTAGGATGGAAAAAGAGAGAGAGAGATAGTTGCCAATATCATGGTCAAAATATTGTGGATGTAAAACAAGAGGAAGATTGTCCCTAATATAACAGAAAAAATATTCAGAGAGAGTGTGTACCTCTAATATTACAGACAAAACATTTGAGACATAAAAAGAGTGATGTTCACTAATATCATACACAAAAAATATTAGGGATTTACAAGGAGGGAGAGAGAGAGAGAGAGAGAGAGAGAGAAAGAGGGGTATCCCTAATACCACAAACAAAACATTTGGGATAAAAAGAGAGAGAGAGAGAGAGAGAAACCCAAATATATAAAAAAAAAACATTTGGGATACAAAAGGAGTGAGAAAAATTGTTCTTAATATCATAGTAAAAACACCTGGGATGTAAAAGGGGAGAAAGTGAAATGATCCCTAATCTCATAAGAATAACATTTTGGGTTTGAAAGAAGTGTAAAATGATTCCTAATTTCATAGAAAAAACTTGAAGAGGTTTAAAGAGAGAACCTGTTCCTAAATGTTTTTTATCTCACTGCTGTATAACAGCCATATATTGTAAAGTGGAATTTTAACAATTATTTTTGTCTTGGGAAATCTATACAAAAATATAAATGAATATTTTAGCATACAAAAAGCTTAATGAATTTGAAAGGTCAGGAAACAAACATAGAAGAAGGAAAGAAAAAGATAATTTTTTTAAGATCATACCCATTGATTCTAATATAAATTTTGAAGCCAAGAAAAAAATATCATCTGAAAAGGTAAAGTTAGAGTTCTGCATTTGTGTTTCTTAACTTGGCTTTTAAATTATTTAAATTTAACAAACTTTTAGAATAAATTTTTATGAGACTGTACTCAAAAGATGATAATGTAAAACTGTAAATTATATTTTTTTTCTAAATATACAGATTTACCATCAATTACATAATAAAAATCACATACACAAAGTTTTGATACCATATTCTTCATAATAATTGAGTTTATATATAGTATATGTACCTCCAATAAATAAAACAAAATATGTTTTTAGGTCTGATCATATCCTCACTGTAAAAGAAATAGGAATAAAAAGTTTAAATGGAAACACTTCATGTTTTCTACTTTATTGACTTGCAAATTGACTGTGTGTGTGAACTGTCACCTGCGTGTATATATATATATATATATATATATATATATATTAGTTAAAAAATGTTTTTAAATATATAGGAACTGTTAGTTATTTATCTCAAGATTTTTTGTGCACTCACTACTGTTTATTGAGTAGAAGGTAAAGGGGATATTCTAAGTGTTCATATATATATATATATATATATATATATATATATATATATATATATATCCCCTTTACCTTCTACTCAATAAACAGTAGTGAGTGCACAAAAAATCTTGAGATAAATAACTAACAGTTCCTATATATTTAAAAACATTTTTTAACTAATTCAACAGATGATTACTGAATTATATGAAAGTTCACCCTGGTATTTAAAACTAATGTAAATGTATTAATCAAAAAAAGAAGATTCATTTGAATTTGAATTTATCAACTCAGAAGAATTGTTTTGGAAACTCTTTACTGGCCTCCATTATTAAATGCTGCTTTACATTCTCTTGACTACTTAGTGAAACTAAATGTCATGCTTTAACTAAAAATGATAACAATTATTGTTCTCTTGACCATTATTATTTTAGTGACTATAATGTTACTAATAATCTAAATACTGCAATTAAAACAAAAAAGTCATTAAGGGAAAATCAACAGAAGATATACACTGGCTGTTTTTGTCCACTGATTGGAATGGGAGAGAGTGCAGAGCAGAAAATAGAAAGGAATAAAAATAAATTTAAAAAAATAAAAAAAGAGGGGCGGGAGGAGGCAGCAATGAAGGTTTAGCAGCAATGCTGCAGAAGGGAAATCAATCAGGTATGGGCTCTTATCCCACTACAGATATCCACTAACAGTAAGTTTGGAATAGGACCAAGTATGTGCAAGAAGCGGCAAAGAGCAGCACTGTAGCAGTAGCATCAAACTACCACCAAAGCTAATATCTATTAAGATAAGTGCTGATGGTAAGTGCAGTGAGAGACAAATTAGAGATAACAATTCAATATTAAAAATTATTTAAAGAAAAATCGTTTTAACAACAGTCTGTACAAATAATTTTTAATTCAGATAAATACTTTTTATTCTATTTAAATGTTTTACCATTTGTGCTGAAGATTGTTTATTTCACTTTGTGTTTATTTTTTCATTTCATTGTTTTTAGAAATCATAGTGAATGAATAAATGTTGGTTTAGTGAGAGAAAAGATGATACCAAGATTGAGTCAAACAGTAGTTGATGGTGGGTCATTCATTTGTCTGTAACTATTTTCAACTCAATGTTAGCAATGCAGTAGGAACGATGCAACAAAAAGTGATAAAAAAAAATCAATGCACTTATTTTCTAAACGTCTATTTTAAAATAAAGTACAAGTTTATTTCTTAATTCACCACACTTTATTATTGTAATGATGTATACTATTAATATACTAGTAAATAATTAGAACAATCATTTATGACTAAGTGAAAAAAGAAGTATAAATTAACATATTCCTAAATAATAATGTTTTTGTGGACATAACTGGTGGAAGCTATATAAGGTGGGGTGCTGAAAATTACTAAAATCAGTATTTTCAGCTTTGGTCATTGAAATTCTGATTTTGGGAAGTGGGTCTAATTGAGAACTTTTCAGCATCTCCTTGTATACTCTCCCCACTCCATCCTAAATACGCAAAGTACACTGTGTAAGTTGATGTCTCCTAAGATAAAAAAAAAAAAAAGAGACAGCTCAAGTGTTTCAACTTTCATATTTTTTTAAGCAGAGGTGTGAATATGTAATGAATGATGACATTAGAAGTAATTAAACTTTTAATGTCATTTAAATTTGAGTTATAAATCACTTTTTCAAATTTGTTTTTAATCAATACTGAAATACAAGGAGTGTCAGCAACATTTAGTAATAAGCTCTAACCAATATAATAACGGTAGTTGTAATAGTTTTAATAGTGTTAGCAACAATGAACAGTAGCCTAAGAGAATGAAATACAAAATATGCAACAAATGAGAGACTGGTGCAAAAACAACAATTTTATGAGCATCAGATGCAGGGTGATATAAAGCTACTGCTGCTACAATGATAATTTCTACACTGACTTTGCTCATATAGTAAAAATGTATCTATAACGCTGTTGAAAAGTATTTGATTCAGGTTACATCCCTGAAATAAGATCTTTTTAGGGGAAAAATTTCACACCCCAATTCTATTGGGTTCAAGACTTTCTTTACTTTTTAAAAGATAAAAAAAAGCACAATTTGTATTGTTCGATATACTGCTTCAAGCTAGTACACTAGTTCCAGTCATTTAGGCTAATATAACTAGTCTATTGAAACCAATCAGTAAAACTATGCTTCTTTCATAGACAATACTCAATAGTAATTTTATTAATGAAGTTGAAAAACCTATTTGATTGGAGTAAATATCGTTTTTTAAAACTGATACTTCTGCTACTACAATTCCTGCTACAAACCCTGATCTACCAGTAGGGCAACAACAATGCTGCAATGTGTATGCTAAGTTATTGTGTTACCACTGATGACTAGAAGATGATATGAAGAGATGACACAGAAATTATATATATATATATATATATATATATATATATATATATTAAACAATAATTTAATTTCAAATTGAATGATTTTAAACAAGACTGTTGTAGAAAAAATATCTCAATAACAGATTGGTTTGGTGGCCATCAATCTCACTTGTGTTTGGACAGATTTCAATTTTTGTCACTTAGTAGATTCTATTGCCTGTTAACAATACAGAAGCTTATTCTAATTCAATGATTTGTAAAGATGAGCGATAGCTAGAATACACAATCAATTTAATATGACACTAACATTAAATTTGTGTTTTTGGTTATTATCATTTAAGACTTAAAGTTAACAATGACGATGATGATTTATTCAGATATTCTTAAAGTGACTGGGTGCAGGCTGTTATATGCCATTTTTATCCACCACCACAACTCTTTCTTTATCCACATAAATAAGCATATGAATGAACTTTGGTTTATGTCTGATTGGCTATCAGTAACTGTCAATTACAACACACAACAGATATTTATTTCAGTCAGGGCTGGACATGTATGAAAGAAAGAAATATGTATTAATGTACAAAAACAAAATGATTCTAATTTTTGTTGAAGACATCAGCTATATTCATGAAATCAAATATTCCTAATAATAGAGGACAATAAAGAGAATATGGCTTACAAAAGGTTAAGGTATGTTAAGCAACAAAAATTATAAATAAAATATAATATCTTGGCAGATAAACTCACTGACCAACTATGACTGAAAGACTTTTGAAAAATTCTTTACAGTTCAAATTTCTTCAATTGTATTGATTAAACATGTAGAATTATTTAAAAAAAAACATACAAATACACTATTAATATTGATTTTAGTATGTAAGTCCTAGTGTACTAAAGAAGAGATTATAGATAATGTGTGTATTTTCAATTTAAATAATCATAGCAATATATTTGTTTATGAGTCTGGATGAATGAGTATATATAACTAATAACTAAAAAAAAAAAAAAAAAAAAAAAAAATGGAGAAAAGTTAAATTTGAAAAAATTACTACAGAATGAAGTTTTTACAATTACATTTCAAAAATAGGAAAAAAAATTTCAAAACTAGGAAAAAGATACTTAACAAATAAAGGTATTTTCAATACAAAAATTCAACATACTGTTATTTTTTTTTATTATACACAGTGGCATCACTCACTCTAGAGGGCAAGAGAAGAATGATGATGATGATGATGCTCTATGAAACTTTTTGATCATAATATATATAAAAATTAAATAATAGATGTTATGAAATATAATAATAGCTTTCTATTTTATCATCATCACAATTTATGAAAAATTAACTTTTATATTTTATAAGATGAAATAAATTATATTTTTTAATATCAGAATTGAGGTACTAGTGATGAGCAAAAATCAATTTCTTTTTTACCCAGCAAAACTCAACTAGACTGAAGATTATACAAGTACACAACTTAAGTGGCTATATATGGGGTAATGGCTTGTAAGGATGGATGTTCAATAATTGATGCTTACAATGCCATAAAGATTTACAGTACAACTGGTGGTTATCTGAAATAGTTTGAGCTCTGAATAAAAAAAAATCAATTTTTAACAATCAGTAGTAAAATGATGTTGTAAGTCCAAAATATGGTTTTAATCTCAGCATGAGTACCATATCAATTACCTAAAGAGATTTAGACTTCTGTTTCTTTTAAAGATATGAGTGCCCATGTCTAATTTGTCAAAGAGCATAAGGATTAGACTTTAGAAAAATGGCTTAAAATGATATGAAGTGATGAATAGAAATTTAAAGTGTTTAAAGGGTGAGAGGTAGATGAGAAGAAGAGTCGGCAAAGAATACTCCATCCCATATCTAATTACATTAGAGTAATGATTAAAAATGTGTTTAATCATTGAGAGTCATCGGAATTGAATGTGTAGAAAATTTATATATATTTATATTCTTTATTTGCAAATGAGGTATTACGCAATCTAAGTTTCTACCACGTGGTGTCTTCCAGGCTGATTTTACTGTTTTTTTTTTTAAGAACACTCACATAACAGGGATTTTTTGAATGCACAATTTTCAAAATTAGAAGAAATTATAACGTTTTCATATGTGGTTGTATGACCCCAACAGGTATTTTATGGTATGGTTACACTTAGTCATAATTTCTGTTCTTTCATTCAGTAATTCATTTTTGTTTGGGAATAACATAATAGCTAACCATACAGTAAAATACCTATTAGAGTCATACAACTATGGGTGAAAATGTTATAATTTCTTCTAATTTTGAAAATTGTGCGTTAAAAAAAACAAAACAAAAAAAACTCCGGTAAAATTATTACAAATCGCCTGAAAACAGCACATGGTAGAAATTTAGGTTGTGTAATAACTCGTTTATAAATGAAGAATATTCAAAAGTTCTACAATTGTATTGAGCACTTTTTAATACAACTGTGTACTGGTCTAAATTTATCATGACTGAAAACTAAGTAATTAAATTATATATATATATATATATATATATATATATATATATATATTATATTGAGAAATTAATAATAAAATCATCTGTCAAAGTTACAGCTCATTTCTTACATCTTTCAATTATAATACATGAAAGCTTATCTATGAGTATTATTAAAAATAAGCAGACACAATGTTTGCAATTTATTTAATCTGACATGCCTAAAAGAAAATTTGCTACCTAAATACACAAATATATGTTAAAATGTAAAAGGTAGTTGACATCAGCCAAATACTATTGCAATTATAACAAGTTCTGAAACTTAACATGTATCACACAAAACCTTCTTGAGAAAGTAACCCTGCCCATTTACTGTTTACATAGTGAATGTATTGATGAAGTTAATCTAGCAATAGTTTAATTAATAAATGGTTTTATAGAAAAGGCCAAGGAGATACCATAATCTTGCTTTGAACAATGTACTGCAAAGATTAACAGACAAGAACTAATTAAGGCTTCACAAAAAAAGAAATAGTTCATAATTACAATTGCTTTATATATTGTATACAACATAATGATAATTTCTTAAAAAAGAAAAAAAAAAGCAGAGTTTTTTTTTTCAATGATTCTGCTGTTTCAGTTTAACAAGAAAATATTATATCGATTGAAAAATATGAAAGCAAAAGAGGCAGCAGGAATAATTATCAGATTTTAAAGCAAGAATTTTCTAAGTAGCACCTATTTAGTATCATCTTTAACAGAAGTCTATTAGTTCACATAACAATGCTCTTAAGATGATTGTTAAAAATAATTGTTTTGGTAAGAAGTTTATGTTGCCTAAAGTTTGAAATGACTTGTTAATGAATTTTATGATTATTTTAAACCATAATACTTTTATATGCTGATTTGTTCAAACAAATCTCCTTATTTGACTTTTATAGTTACAACATTTTGGCAGCTTTACTCTCTGGTCTTCTTCAGGTGGCTGTCATAGTTGGTAACTTTCCAGGAATTTTTGAGCTAAACACTTTCAAGAGGGTACATTATTCTTATTTTGTTGTTCATGCTAGAGGATATTTTAGATGAGTTATTTTCTCACTACCTGACTCAAAGACTGAACTCATGACAACTAGTTAATTCAATCCACTTCACCAATATTTTGTCCTGCAGAATAATTTGGTGGTGGAAACTTGGAACTTTAAACTTAATGTTATTTTGTCTACCTCTTCAAATTAACTCGAGCATATGATTTTTTTTACACTATATCTTAATTAGGCAGTGAAATGTTTGAGTTTTAAACCTAAAGTTCTTTCTTAAACACTCACATATAGTGTTCATTTCTATGCTCAGGCCACTAAGGAACATTCTTTGAATTTAGCATGTGCACTGATTCTTTCAATTGCTTACTTTTTATAATTGTTGTCTATAATTCTAACTCCATTACACAGAGCCCAACTTTTCCCTCCACAAATGATCAGCCATACCTAATTTTGTTGTCCTTTCCCAGTAGACATGAGTTCAATCTCTGAGTTGAGTGGTGATAAAAAATTCAGATACCCTTCAGTAGTATAGAAAAATGACATCACAAAGATAAATTAATCTGAAAGAATTAATTGATATGAATTGTCTTCTAGCATGGACAGTGGCATAATAGCAACAATCTAACACCTGGAAAGTTAACAAACTGCAACATGCACCTGAAAAAGCCAGAGAGGATAAGGAACAAGACATTGTCATGATAACAAACAAAATGAAGACATTAGTCTGAACAAATCAGTGTATAAAAAACAGAATTCATCATCTCAAAAATTCAGATAAAAATAAAACTTTTACTGGTTAATTCTCTGATCTTCTTCAAGCTAAATTTTTGTCTGGTGTAGATTCAGCTGTTTGATGTGTTAAATCTCACAGCATAATGGACAGAAAAACAACAGACCCAATATTCAATGTTTCCCAACATGAATTTTCATTTTAATAAATTTGAAAGATGAAGAAAATATAATTATTAAAGGCTTTTTATTATGAAATCTAAAACATGAATAACAATAAATGCATCTTCACTTAAATTTAATCTAATGTTGGCTGATTATCTGTATTTTGCTCTAAAAGAAATTTTGTAGACAAAGGAGGGTGGATAACAACAATATGATCACTATCCAGGTTAAAGAGCCTAAATAACTTCTGTCTGGAATTATAGAATTCTTTTGTTCTGAAAGTCTTTGATAATTTGAACATCACAACCTGAAACAAGAACAATATTAATGGAGCAAAGTCATGCTGTGAGAGCAGGATTAGAAAACACTGTTCTGCTTAAAACCTAAAAATCCATCATAGAGTTGAAATCTTTAATCTTTAAATGAGACAACAATAAAAAAGAAGTAATCCTGAGCAACAACAAAACCTGATTAACATTTAAACAGCAAAAACAGTTTTAATGGCAGGTAAGCCAGGTACAAATATGGACAGTGTTGTTAGCTAATAAGTAAATCTCAGTAAATAGTTGGGAACATGGCTGCAAGCTCAATAACAAATGACACTGAGTTATTTTTAAGGAACACTTTTGTGAAAGTAACATATCCCATTCTCTCTCATACAAAGTCATACATGAATATATACTAATTAGGAAAACTGGATCAAGCCGAGTATACATAAACCTCCAAAAAGGAATTTTTTCATCAAAGCTAGCATAAAAAAAACCCAAAAATAAAACACAATGTCCATGTTATTTGTGAATCATGACAAAGATATAAAAAGGTTTACTGAATAGAGATGGTATTGGGCCATAGTGTCAGTCCTTTATAGATAAATAGATGATAAATCATTGTATCTAACATCACTCAATAAATCCCGGGTCTAACTAATAAAACAACAACTTTCAGGCAAAATTCGATTTTATTCATCAACAGTTTCCTTCTAGGGTGATACCCTGATTCCAATGGTTCTCTAATAATTCGATGCCTTTTTTGCAGAATGATTTGTCTTTGGCCTCAAAAGACACCTCAGTTTCAGATATCACGTCTTCAATGGAGCCAAATCTATTTCCCTGGAGCATTTTTTTAAGGCCTACAAACAGCCAGTAGTTGCTGGGGGCCAGATCTGGAGAATAGGGTGGATGCAGAAGCAATTCAAATTGGAATTCATGTAGTTTTGCCATCATTGTGATTGGCTTGTGACACATCATTTTTTCTTCTTCATTTGTGGCCGTTTTTTGGCGATTTCTTCCTTCAAACATACCAATAATGCTATATAATATTCGCTATTGATGGTTCTTCCTTACTCAAGGTAATCAATGAACAAAATACCTTGCACATCCCAAAGTACAGAGACCAAAACCTTGCCTGCTGATGTTTGCACCTTTGGTCACTTTTGGTGGCTTTCACCTGCTGCTGTCTACTCAGCTGACTACCGATTTGATACTGAAGTGAAGTATTGGATCCATGTTTCATCCATTGTCACATATTTACACAAAAACTTGTTGTATTGAAACATTTGCAAATAATGCCCTGAATCGCTGACTTGGTGTTGTTTTTGATCGACTATGAGCAAACACAGCACCTACTTTAAACACAGCTTTCTCAGTGACAAATGTTATGCAAAATAGTGAATACACTGCCTTCTGATATGTTCAACTCCACTGCTAACTCATGTAACTTCAATTTATGATCGACCAAGATGAGTTTGTGGATTTTCTGGGTGTTTTCTAGGACAACTGCTGATTTTGGGTGACCTGAATGTTCCACATCATTTGTGTCTGTACAACCACGTTTAAAGTCAACATACCACCTCTTAACCATTGTTTCTGGCAGAGCAGAGTCTGAATAACATTTATCAGGCCATTGCTTCACTTGAACAGTATTTTTTCCCTATCAGAAAGCAATGCTTTATCAACACATGAAATTCAGATTTTTCCATTGTTTTGAAAATTTACAACAGTAGCTTAACTGTAATTTGTAAACTAATAATCCAATTGAGCCCAAATTTTATCATGTGCCCTTTGAAGGTTAGTACTTCATAAAAATCATATGTATTTTTTACTAGTAGTGCCATCTATATGTAAGGCCTGAGACTTATTGAGTGATGTGTCATAGAAAGAGTTTAGAAATATTAATGAAATATAAACAAATTTAAGATACACAAATAAAAGGAAGTTACTAGAATTTTATGAAATTTTTTTCAACATTTGTAGCCATCGATTAGAGATAGTAAATTAAAATGCAGGCCACAGCATCCAAGGTACATTAACCACAACACATTGAAAAGAAAACAAGAAACTGCTTTGATAGCTACAAGTCAGCAATATTAAACCACTGCTGTAATATAGCCTAGAACAGTGTATATACTACAGCATGCAAATTGCATATAAAAATCTTGGAATAAAAAAGAGTGATAGTCAATATTGTTTAATATATGAAATGTTTTTTTTCTAAATCTATTTCATCAGAGAGTCATGAGATAATTCTTTGTTTTAGTAAATTCTTTAATCATGTTTATTCATGATCATTTTTCCTTTTAATATATTTCTTTCTTTAAAGGAAATAATACAGCCCAATTCGATGAGGTTGGTCATTTTCTTCCTATTTTCTTCATCTATTGGGTATTTCCAACACTGTGATAAGTTCATCTTACAGATCAATTAACTAGTATAGTGGGTTCAATCCTAAGTGCTAAAATATTGTGACCATGTACCAGATTATATTAAGCACTCTCTTTTAAATATTTTGTTGAAAACTTGTCATGCTTTAAATAATAGTATTAGAATCATGGAAATGAAAGATATGAACTGTATGCTAAAGAATCTGATATTATAAAAGCAAACAAAGTCATATTTTTAAAAGTAAATTAGAAATAGGTACTTTGCAAAGTCTGGCTTGTAGAAATGAAATGAAATGACAAGTGGTTAAGGGGATAAGGTAAGAATGAAAAGCTTAAAATGTAGACTGCCTCTTTTCTTGTAAATATAAGACAAATTATATTTGTTTTTCAGCCCTGAAATTTTCTGTTCGAAACAAATGTCAAATGATTCCTGTTAAGTGAAATCTTTATCAGTTTATGCACCAAAAAGTATCTCCTTAATGACTTCTTTTGAAACTTGCATAAAACATATGAATTAAAGAGATGTGAGATTATTATTGTATGCCAAGTACATATTAGGACAAATTAATCATATAATAATTCTGCTTGTTCTTTCCTTAGTTACTTAGTTTGTTTGTTCGTTACGCCACTGAAGAAAGATAACACACTTACTCTTTACATGAGCTTTTACTTCCCCTTTATCTTTTTACTCCCCTCAGCCTTTCTCTCACCTTTGCAAAATGGAAGGGTAGTAAAGAGTGAGAGAGTAGGAGTAGAGAGCCTATAGCATTACTGTAGCAGCTTAACCTGGTGGTTGTTGCAGCAATTGTGTGTGTGTATATGTGTGTGTACTGTAAAATATATTAAAAATAGGTAGGTTTGTTGTTGTATCTCGCGACCTAATAACGAAATTTCTGGCCTCTACACCCTTGGCCATTACTCAGTTGATCTTTTCTGTTTACAATGGACACAGGAACCATGATTTTTCAGTAATAAAAAAAAATTTCTTTCAAAATCTCTCACAAAATAGCGTACAGTATTTGTCATGGTCTGTGCATACACCGCTTAATATAAGATTACAGTAAAGTAGCTTCTATGGACATTACTTTTATAGATATCTTAATAAAATTATACTCTGTGTTATCATTATCCAATACCTTTATGTTTGAAGACATTACTATCATTTGTAGTATGACAAAGTAAAATTTTTCCAGGAAATCATAATTATCCTTCCAAGGAAATTCTATTGGTTCCATTAGTAATTATTAAAAGCAATAACACAGGAGGAAAAAAAAAAAAAATGGGGGAGGGAAGAGATGTTAAGAGAGTAATTACTGTGGGCAAGAGGAGGATTATCATTGATAGTTGTGAACTTCTTTTTAAATAGAAGCTTTGTGGCAGATTTTAAGGTCACCCAGTTATTATCTATTTTCCTTTGAAATCTAGTTTCAGTAGCCAATAGCAATAAAAAATATACATGTTGGGTCATAATTTTATCATTACAGCTTACCATAAAAATTAAGTGGGGAATATTTAGAATTGGGAAGCTGATTACAAAAAAAGTTGATCACACCTGTAAAGACAGTTTTTTCTTTTTAGGACAGTGAATAATTTATTTTTTGAATATATTTTGGATCATTTTAAATATAAAAAAACACTTGACATGCTTATTTTTTCATTTTATTTCTGGAATAGTGTCAATTTCTTTCAACACATCTGTTTTTTCTAATATATAGTGAAATTTATTTTAATAAACTTAAAATTTTTTGCATATTAATAAAAGACAAAATGAAAAATGTCAATCAAAGTCATCTTCCAAGAGTATTTGAACAATTGCAAAGAGCATGGAATTAAAAAGGTTTCTGTTCTTGTTGCTTCTAGTTAAAAAAAAGAAAGTTTGGTTAGTCTAAAATGACCTAAAATGATCTACACTCATAAAACAAAAAAAATTTAGAATGAATTATTTTGGAATTTGAGTTCATCTTGTGAAAGTGAGAGAGGATTTATTGATTTGATTAAATTGCTTGTTTAAATTTAAGGTTTGGATCATATTCATCACCTTGAGATAGCAAATAATAATTCAAGTTTCCTGATTAGACATAAAAAAAATTGACTAACATATTTACTGGCAATAGGATTTTTGATAAATTCCCAAATCATGAGTGGTCACAATATAAAGAGTTTAAATGCAACGTCAGTTGCCATTTTCTATCTTCTTGAATCCTGTTCGTCATTTATCTTTTCTTCAATACCCCTTGTACCCAGTCTTTTTTTTCACTGTAAACCCCTGCACACTAGTAGCGATGGGGAAATGATTAAAAAAGAAAAGGAAAAAAAATTAGTGTAAACAATACATTTCCGACATATTATCATGGCTTTATGAAACAAGATTATAAATCTATTTGAATCATTAGTTTTGAACAGGTGAACTCAGTCAACTTACCACAAAGAAAATATTTGAAAATTTAGGCAAAAAATATCTTTCTGGGACAGTTTAAGAAAATTGTTAAGTCTATAATAAAAAAAAAAAATGCCACATCAGTAAAATTATACAATAAAAATGACAGTAATGATGCACATTAAATAGCAATTTTGTGTATTTTTTAGTGACTAATAGCAAAGTTAATTGCTTTAAATTTAGGATATTGCTATTAAAAAAATCAGAAATAAGTGAATGAATATTAATATTCAGGTATATAAGGTCAATATAAAATAAAATAAAATCATTTATTCATATTGCAATAAGTTATTGAATACATAAAAATCATTTGTATTCTACTCGAGTGAAAGAGAAGGTGTCATTAGTTTATCAATATTAAATGGGAAGAACTCAATCAAAAGCTACAAATTGTATCAGATAATGAGGCACTGAGCAGTAAATAAAATAACACACATCATAAAATTCATAGCTTAGAATAAATATTTGACAAAGTAACAAATTTTATTGATGCAATCAGTATATTGATCTGACAAGCTAATGAATTTTTTTTTTAATTAATTCTTGACTATTTCAAAGACATTAAAAATCAAATGTCCTCAACCATGCAGTACAACACATATACTATACTGGAATAAGAGAAGCCATCAAATTATTATATAACAAATAATTTGTACTAGTAAAAAAATTACAAATTAAAGGTTTCATACTTTATGATGTTGCATTTTGATATAATATTTCATTATACCACATAAGATTTCAATATGAAGAATATTCTATCAGTAATAACAAGCAAATATGTATAAAAATATCAAAGTAATATTCATGGAGAAATATTTTCTTTATCCAAAATCAATTCAATGTATCAACAATGATGAAAATAATTACTAATGAAAAAGTAATCATTCTCAGCTGATATTTATGAGAAGAAATAAAAATACAGTAAAATTATATTTATACAATCATCTTCCTTTCTCATAATCATTAAAAATGATGATGATGATGAGACTGGGAATTGATTGTGGGTTAAATAATAGAAGTGATTAGTGTAGATGAACACACTACCCATAGACACGTTCAATACAGTCTGTGTCCAAGTATAGAACATGTATAGTAGTTATTTCCATGAATGATTTAATCCATTTGTATTGCCTAGCATGTCATCAGAACTGGTTGCTATGGTGATGGGACTGTGAATGATAACATAAGACATGTATTGGTACTGAAAGCAGTTGACATTGATTCTCAAAGAAAGAAATGAAAGCTACTTTCATTCACAATTTCTCCACTTGGAATCATTTAACAGTTTAAGTCAAATAAAGAAACCATCATAAATCAGCATTCAATTATCCATTTACAAGAATTGAAAAGAAAATATTTTCATCTTTTTCACAACTGTATACTGAATGAATTTGTCAAGAATAGAGAATTTGTGTTGAAATATACAGTAATCACTTTTCCTCTCTTCATAAAAACAAAACAACACAAAAGTGAAATAAATATCATTGTTTACAATTTATCTGATCACCCTCCACCCTTTTAAATTTAGCATTAAAACCTGGGATTTCTTTAATCTGGGTTTTCTCCAAGTGGCATCTATGTATGAGGGAGATACTGCTTTTAAACGTCATGAAAATTTCTTTCAAATTCAAGTCTGTTAATAATTTGATTTTGATAAGTGAATCTGAGTCACATTAAGGTTTTTTAGCATAGTCATATTATAGATTAATGGAAGTTGATCTAAGAATAACAATAACATTTACATGAGCTACATTATAAGAATGATCAAAATTCCTATAAGTAGATTTCTTTGATTCATTTTTTTTTATTATGCTCAAAATTTTAATGTATGGGCATAAATCAGTAGGGAATAAAATTTACCTCCATATTAGAAATAATAGATTAAAAATAATTACATCATTTTAGAGAGGACAAATTATGTAAAAACAAAAAACAAACAAAAAATGCATTATGTAAGGTTAAAGTTGATGCTGCTTAATTTTTTGTTTCCAATAAGAATCAATTTTTTCAGAATTGTAGTGATTTAAGATTACAGACCAATCCCATATCCAACATAAAATAAAAAAATAATATAAATAAATCTTACAAGTGAAGCACTTGTTGAATTTTAATATTTTGTTCTGAAATTAAGGCTGAATTATGAAAAATAACGTAGAAAATATTATTTTCTGGTGTTTTAAAATTTAAAAAAATTACTTTTTATTTGTAAAATGTTATTTTTTTCTTAGACAAAATTATTTTTGATATTATGATACAACCCTGTAAGTACTGGAGTTATATACCATTTTTCTTTCTTTGATATATAGAGAGTAATTTGGAAAAAGACTGCTTGCTAAAAAAATTGGCAAAAAATAAAACATAGTATTATTTACATTATTTTAAAAAAAACTATCTATTACTCTTGGTTACTAGCAATCAGACTTGAACCATCAAATTTAGCTCTCTCTCTCTCTCTCTATATATATATATATATATATATATACACACACACACATTATGTAAGAAAATAATTTCAAAAAGCACTGTTAATAGAAATATTTAATAAAGTTAATTTTCTTTTTAACTCTAAGAAAGTGACAGAACAGTCCTGAATGTTTTATTTGTAGAATTAGTGAATTTTTTTTTTTTAACTCTTAACACAATGACTGGAATTTCATAAATTATATTGATGCAATGAAGAACAAAAAAAATAATGCTTAAAATGAAAAATCTTTGTTATTTAAGAAACAAAGTTTAAATAGCTTGGATTGTTTGGAGAATATGAACAAGTTGATAAATCTTTTCCAATGTACAAGATAGAGTTGCAAAATAGAAACAATAGACAAAAATTCATGACAATAAAGAACAAAACACTTGTAAATAAAATTTAAATTATCAAAGTTAATATCTACATTTAAAAAGACTAGTTAAATGTTGTATCTAGAAGAATAATTCTGTCTGGTAGCAGTTATGTCAATATAAATCATAGCATGACAAGATTTGGACTCCTTTAGAGTTGATATCTTAACACAGATTACATGATATCGAGGAGGATAAAATCAGATATAGCTTTATATAAAACTATTATAAACCATATAAACATGTAAGCTTTAAAATTACCCAAAACAATAAAAATTGTGAATAAAAAATCTTTTTCTGCACATTTGAAAGCTAAATTAGAATGACCAAATAAAGCATATATTGATTGCCTGAAAATATTAAATACTTGCATAAATTTGTGATTACTGGAAATGGGAAACCCATAATGACATTGTCATTAAACATTAGTGCATCTGACATTGTTGGAAGGAATTAGTAATCATTGATTTACAGGAGCAGGTCTCAGAAAATGTTTAGCAAATGAAAATGTATTTCTATGAAGTATCATTTTTGTCTTAATATCTGCTTAAACAAAAATAAATATATAGATTTAAACAATGTATATAAAATATTTTACAATGTAACAAAATACTGACATCTAGTTTGATGGCTGACCGGTCATTAATGATTTTTGAAAAAAAAAAAAATTCTAATATGATTTTTCTCATTTCTAATACATTGAAATTAAAAGAAACAATAACAGACTGAAACTAGAAGTTGAGGAAAGAAAGAAGTAATTTTACAGAATCAAAATTGAATGTGTGTGTGTGTGTGTGTGTGTGTGTGTGTTCACGCGCATACACACACACAGGATAATATGGGTAAACTGTTGCCATTTTATATTTTTAACTTTACACACATGCTGTTTGTTTTTGTTGACTGCATAGTATATTAGGATCAGTTGAGCACCAGCTATGACAAAAAGAGCACCATGATGCAATTCACTGTACCAGAAATTTGCAAACGGCATGCTGTACTGCTTGAAATTTATGCCGGAAGCTCCAATATGAACATTTCCGATTGGTTTGGTGTCAATCTGATGACAGTGCAGAAGATTCAGAAGAGTTGGATGAGTTAAATGGTGTTTGGAGTGTTTGGCAATGTTATGCATCCATTCATCTTCCAATAGGGCTTCAGACACAACATGGAGGCCTACATTAAATGCCTTGAGGTGGCAGTGCTGTCCTGGGCAAAGAGGGGGCTGTTAGAAGACCCTATGTCTGGCAACAGGACTCTGCATGATGCCACACGAGTAGAAGAACCCAGTCATGGCTGTCAGACAATTTTTGCGATCACATCATCTCTTATATCTGGTCACCTAACTCCCCAGGCTGCAAACCTCGCTGATTATTATGTTTGGCTTGTAGTTGAGCAAAAGACCAAAAAAACACCTCACACTAAAGATGAATTGAAAGCAAGGATTATGACATTATCTTAAATTTTTTCTTTATTTGGAAAGAAGAGATTCAATTATTTGCCAAACATTCTTATCACAATTGTTTTGTATCATGCTTTAAGGGCTGTTATTAGGCCTTCCTTGTAAAGGTTTATAAAATTATTTTAGTAAAGTCTGATACTTTACTTGATCAGTAAATTGAACAGCTGTAAAAGTGAGATATTTTTAAGGAAATGGGCAGTTTTGATAAACATCAGAAAGTCAAAGTATTGTAGTGCATAATAACTTTTGCAGTATGAGAGAATAACGTAGTCATGTATTAACTGTTTTCATAAAAGCAGTCTCTATTTTGGTTGAATAGCTGAGCTGAACTTTATGAATGGGTGTTTAACAACCAGTGGTAGGATTTGGACATAGAACATTTTCAACCAGTCAAATATAATAAAACCAGTCAATAGGAGGAAGATATCAGTTTCAATATTTCAGTTGCCCTCCAGGAAATCCAAAAACGAAAGAAAAATAATTGTGTATGAGAGAGAGAGAGACAAATGTGATAATAGAAATAATATTTTATTATTATTATTTGTTTATTTTTGAGTAACACAGAACTGAGGCAACAACCCAATAACCCTGTTTTATTTCAATATGTATAGTATATGCTGATCTGATGTTGCATAAAAAAAAATGATTATTTAAGAATAATACTAAGAGATCGGAGAGAAGCCATCCAACAAAATATAATATTGAGTAAAACAGCGTTTATAAAACAGTTACAGAATAGAAAAGAAAGTGAAAGATTTTCTGATGAAAAATATATTCTTAGTTGACATACTGTAGGAAATAGCATTAGAATAACTTTAGTATTCAAATTTACATTATTAATAGGAAATTTACAATGAATATATTAAGCTTTATGTAATATTATATAACATACTTTTATCTGATTTGTTCTATTTAAAATGTAAAAGCTGTGGAATAAAGCTGTTTGCAGAAAAAATAAGTTTACAAATTTGCGTCTTATTTTTTGGACAAGAAAAAAGTTTTTGAAACAAGCAAAATAGATTTGAGAATCAAGGTAGGATTTTTCTCTTCCACTTACCTTGAGAGTAACTTCAAAGCATCTAAAACTAAGTGAACCATAATAATAATGAATAATAATGGTACAAGAACATAATAATGCTACAACTATTATTAGTCATAACATATGGTAACAAGTAAAATACTAAAGAAATAGGATATTATGTCAAAAAAGTTTTTTGATAATTTAAAACACCTCCAATGCCCAGTTTTTATCACTGAAAAATTATCTTCTTCGATCATTTGAAGAATTGTCTTCAATCAAAACATTTAAAATTAAATCGTACATATTGTCTTATAAAATAATATCATTATTACAGTGAACATTATTAAAGCATCAATTTTGACTTGTAATTTTTGTTCTAATTTTGTGATGCAAAGACAGTTTATTTAATAATCAACTGGTTTATATTTTAATAACAAAAATATAACAGCTTTGTGGTAGCAGTCAATCCATTTGGCCTAAAGCTGTAGGCAAGCAATGTTCTCTCTGATGGATAATTAAGACAGTTTTTAGTTTAAAAAGGAAAATATTTCTCTGACTATGAACTTCTACCATAAGTATATTTTTATTTGTTTGAAATGCTTTTAATGCGTTCCTTTTATAACATTGAATTTATCTAATATGATTGTCACTTTTTCACAATTTTAATTTTTAGTCATGCATTACAAAATGACTTGCTTTGTTTTGTTTGAAATAGTTATATGCAAGAAGTTGAAATTTGTTGACAAGTTAGTTTTCTCTTAATATTTAACAAAAACTCATGCCTAAATTTATGTACAGAAATCAAACTGAAAATTTCTCTTTTAGTACAGCAACAAACATAAGAAAATGGTTTAAAAACTTACTATATGTTATACTGTCATGTGCTTATTTAAAAGTAACTACAAAGACTAATATAAAAAATGTAAAATTAAAATTTAGCAATAATTTATTGAATGCTTATTTGATAAGAGAAAAACAAAGGTCAGTTTAAGAATACATAATCAGAACGTTCAAAGGTAAACAACTATATTTATGCTTTTGTGTTTTTCATAGAAAAGAGACTAAAATGAATCTGGAGAAAATATGAATATACTTAATGAGGTATTTCTTAAGGTGAAAGCAAAAGAAATATAATTTAAATATTTGTCATATAAATGTAACATTCCATAGATTGTGTGTGTGTGTATATATATATGCTTATACTTTCTCTTTCTTACACACACACACATATATATACTGTAGTATTTATCTTTAAATATCCACTGTATATTGTTATGCATATACATTCACATTTTATAGATTTTCTTAATACAGTAATGAAATTCTTTTTTTTATACAAGAGATCAATAAGCCATAAAGCTTGTATACAAGTGAAACCTGTTTGAGTAACATTTGTAGCCAAAAACATTCACAAATGACAAAACTAGTTTGAAATGTATTCAGTACATTGTATTATGACTATTGTCTATTATTGCCTTCGTTCCTGTTATCCAACATTTTTTTAAACTAATGTCTTATGTATAATAATACTTTTATATTAAACAGCAATGATGTTCAAATCTGGATAAGCTTTTCAAGATTGTAATTTAATTATTAACAGAAAAGGAAAAGGCAATATACAGAAAATAACATAAGAATGATACTTTGAGAAATATATTTATGCCCAGAAGACAACCATTAATGATTATAGGCAAGAATATGCCTATCTTTACTTTCTAATAATATTAAGTGAAAGAAAAACAAAAGATAATCAGTTACAAATTTTAATCAAATAGTGAAATCTGTCAATCACTTATGAACTCTTGTAGATTATTTTTTATGAAATCTTATATAGAGGCATCTAAAATAATTAAGCAACTTTATGTAGATATATTTTAAAAGTTACCATTTTGTTGATACTTGTTTTGATAATGTATATTAAAATAAAATTAGCTATTCAGTAGAAAACAATAGTAAAACCCAATGCAGTAAAATACCAAAGAACAATAACTAGTCACATAATGCTTTTGAAACTGAAATTTCTCAGGTTACTCACTTAATTGAAAACAATTTAAAATTTAGTACATATTTCAGGTGTTTCTACAATTGTGAATAACATTCTCGACTACTTTCCTAATTTTCAACAAGACAATTGATATTGGTAATTTATTTTACAAGTGAATAAAAACAATACTATGGGAGAAATTGAAAAGTTCTCAGTCCAGCCAAAAATTTCTTTTGGTCAGATTTCAAAACGTGAGTTTAGCCGAAAACTTTTTTTTATCAATCTTTGCATATCTGTTATTATGACACACTTTTATTATAATGTTGTCATTAAAAGAATAATTTAATATAAAAACTGACAAGATAATTTTATTTTAAATATGGTCAAAGAATTCAAATATCAATGACATAATCAATAAGAACTTATTTAGAATTAAAGTGAATGATAGTCAAAACAGTAAAAAAACCTTTACAAATATTTTACTTTTTATAAATTTGAAGGAAAGAAAGACAAAAGAAAACAAAATGTGGAAAAAGACCAATTTATTTTCATGATTGCAGTTCTATAAAGTGCAAATGAACATAAATCATGAGATAATTTCAACTATTTGTTGAATAGTGTACCTATTAGTTTAATGAACTGAAGGTTTTGGGTTATTTTTCATGACAATGTGTTTATGGATTTTACATTAATTATTTCTAAACCATTTATGCAGATTATTTAAGATGAAATGCATGTGATATAAAAAAAAAGTATATAAATCCTGTATTGAAAGGCAATTAACTTTCTGTAATCCATTTGGGTGTTATAAGTTAATCTTTGACAATAATAAAAATTGATTAAAGATAATCCCTAAACAATATTTTGAAAGAACATATTCTTATTTTATTTTCATGTTTTAATTTTAATTTGCTGCTCTTAATAAAAATTGAATGAATATTATTTAAGAAAGAAAAAGAAAAATTTTCAATATTTATTTTGTCACATAAGTTTTCATATGTTGAAATTCGGTGAACCAGACTGTTACATGTACACAATTATTAGAATTAGAAAGTCTTTCATTTATCATCAGTAGCCCAGGTGCTTTGTTTGTGTTGATTTTTAATGTACAAACAATATAAGAAATGGGCAATTAGCCGAGGCCAGTGTTATGAATGCAGTTATTCTTTTGTTGCCTAAAGATGCTTGGTAAATATAAGTAGAATAAGAACACATGCATAAACATGTCCCACAACTAAACATGATAATAAAACATAAAAAACACCTCTCACCAAATGGCTAAATTAAACCCAACTAGAGGGTTTCTCTGAAAGAGTCAATAAATAATGGTAAGAGGAAGACATCATTGCTACTAGGTGGGGAGTATTTTTACTGCACCCTATATAAATTTTTATCTAAGAACAATACTAGGAAAATGAATGACAAAGTGGAAAAATTCTCTGTAACATATTTTTGTAAAAACGAATTAAAATTAAAATTTCAGTATTTCCACATCTTGTATATAGTTGTCATTGACAGTCACATTTTTACATCTACTCCTCCTACATATATATATAATTTCATCAGCAAAAATGTTAGTCTGATGAAGTCCTTCTAGGGGATGAAATGCAATACACAGATTTATTTCCACTTTATCATCCCTTTGCCTGAAAAACTTACATAATTTGGATAAAGATGGATTTTCTTAATGTGTGTATCAGCTGTTATATAAAAAGATTCAGTACAATGTTTAATTTTGAAGGTGTTTATTACAAATCTGTTTTTCACAAAGAACAGTAAAAAAAGAAAATTTTGATTTTGATGGTCTTTTCTGTTTAAGGATATTAAGCAAATAATTTTTGAACGATATAAAAAATTTAAAAAAATAAATTTCAACTGTTTCTGGATGTAACTTGTAATGCTTGGATATCTTAAAGATTAAGAGTTGCATTTAGAGAAAAAAATGCCAAAAACAATTTTAAATTATATGTTGTTAGATGTTTAAATGTATTAGATGCTGAATCAAATTCAAAAAGAAAAATACTATCAGTGCATAATAAAAAATAAATTAATTTTTCTGTATGTCTAGCCAAGGACATTTCTTTTTGCTACATGATGCACAACAGAAAAAAAAGAATAGTAGAAAAATATAAAAGCATATAATAGGTGCATAAAATGAAGGGAAAAAAATGTAATTTACTCTAGTCTACATAAAGACATGAAGCTGACAATGTACTTACTCTGTGTATAATCCCTGCTGAATGCAAATGTTTAATTCCACATAGCATCTGATACAGAAGGTAAGACATTCGTTCATGATCTAAATCCATCTGAATTACTTGACACAGATTTGCATCCATTAATTCCATTACAAGATACCTGCAAAAAGTAAAACGTTATTAACAAATGTCAGAAAAGTGTGAACAGATCTTTGAGGAAAAACAATAAAAATTCATGCTTTTTAATGTTTTCCCTAGTTTATAAAAATATATTTCCATCAAAATCAAGAAATAGACATGCAATAAAATTATATCAATCAAATGTAAGTGAATTCCAAATGGAAATAATCAATTTTATTCTAAGAAAATAATTAGTAAGCATTTCTAAAGTAATAACAATTTAATAGAATAGACTATTTTTTTAATTGCATTTAATTTTATAATTAAATGATAGCAATAATTTCTATAATTTATTATACGTTTGTACAAATACCAAGAAGATAAAAGTGTTTTAAGTAAATTTGAAAGAACTGAGTCAGATAAAGATAATTCTGATGAGGAGGATACTAAGAACCACAAACAGGTTCTGTGGGGTTACTTTATATGACTGATAAAAAAGATATTTACATTAAGAATAATTCAAACTTTGATGTTTTTAAGTCTTACTAATAATTTATTAGTCAACCCTGCAAATAAATACAAACACAGATATATATATAAACTAATCAAATTATTCACATATATGAAAAGGAATACAAACTTGACAAGGAATGTTGTGATGCTTCAATCATTATACAAGCTTCTCATGACCCTTAATTTTTTTTTAGACATGCAGGTGGATGCTTGCTTTAAACAAGCAAAAGTCTAGTTTATAAAGTGGTGTTGAAAAGTTCTCAGCCCAATTCACTTTGCAAAATCTGAACACATGATTTTCTTGATAGGGTAGAGAACTTTTCAACATGACCTTGTACATAGATATATTGTTTTTACTAACCTTGAATATTAAAAGAAAGAAAATATTCATTTTATTTTGCTTAACAAAATCTAATAAATGGATTAGAATCAGTCTTTAAAATTTGAAAATGGTCTGCATGTGAAATGATTTAATGAGAAAGTGAGTGCCAAATTACTTCAAATCAAATTATTAACATAACATTCTGCAATAAGATTAAAATACATTGGTTGTTTGCCCCATTCTTAAACTCATAGCTGAATACATTATCCTGCTTAGAAAAAAACCCATTGATCAATAGCTATATTTTTATTGTAATGAAATAAATGTCAGCAACAATAAATCTGTTTAAGTTCAGTTATACTTAGATAGCTCACTGATAAAATATTGAAGTAGATGTCACAAGTTCAAAGTTTTTATTTATACTGTTAGGTAGGTGAAGTTTATTACCAAAAGTGATGGAGAAAAAAAGGTGTTCATCAACACAAAATCAGCTGTCTTGTATTTATTTATAAGAGACTTATGTTAGAGTTGGCTATCATCAAATTCAATTTTTCTCTTTATATCTCTTTATCAGTTAAAGTTTAGAAAGTATGAAAGTTGCTACAAGTGGATGTTGAAAAGTTTTCAGTCCAAACAACCAGGTTCCTAAAATCTGAATGTTTTGTCACTGCAGCTGGAATGAGTATTGTATAAAGTGTAAATTTACAAGACCCTTGTGCCTATTGTTTTAGATCATTGACCGAACAATGTCAAAAGGAAAGTGTGGAATTTTCAAGTGTTTATATCAAGGCCATCATGAAGTTCTTATTCCAGCAGACTAAAATTCCCTCAAAAAATACATGAGTGCATGATGCAAACACTGGATGATAAATGCTTGTCATACTATGAAGAAGAAATCAGCCAACTTCTGACATATGTAGATTTTGAAACCCAAGATGTGAGCTGTCAACTCTCAAAATGTAACAAACTTGACTGAAATTTGAACTCAGCTCTCCAATTTCTAATTCTGAGCTGCTATCCATTACACCCCCAACCCCCAAAGCATCTAGCCAATCTATGTTTTGGATTAAAAGAGAAATTATAAATTAAAAAAAAAAAAAAGAAGTTTGCCAAGCTTTTAAAGTATTGAAAAGCACAAAATATTGAGTCCTAAATTATGTGGCAAAACACATGAGACCAATCACTAAGCTTCCTTTAAATAAGAAAAATTGAATGAAACAGAATACAGGAAGACCTCTTTCTGTACTACCTTCACTATACCTGATAGAAAAAAAGCTTGACTGTCTCTTTGTAGAAACCTCCCACACATGTTGAGATGTAAACAAGGTGAAGGTGAGGTTTCAGAGTGGGTTTTTAGATAGTGAAGTGATGGATCCATAGCAAGTTCCAAATGGTGTAAAGATGACAGCTGAAGCAGACATTGATTCTTTTGAAGACATGCTTGGGGCCATGGTTCAAAAAGGGAAATACTTTCAGAATAATATTCATGCATGACATTCAGTGTAAAAAGGAACCTAATGAAAATTTGAAAAAATGAATTTTGATGAAATGGCGAGCTCGTCTGCTCAATTTCAACTCAGTCAAAAACTTGCATATAATTGTGAAAAGTTAGGTTTAAGTTTGCAGATGACATTTTAACAGCAGAGATAACATTCAAAACAATATTCTTGATGCTTCCAATGAAGGAATATAACAATAAAAATCAATGAATAAATAACTTTCCATTTTTTAAATTTCACAACAGAGCATAGACTTCCTATTAATGTAGTCTTTATAATTGTTGTCATTACAATGCCACTGTTTTCAGTGTTTTTTTAAAACACTTATTTTTGTAAATTTTGCACACATTTCATATTTAAAATTTTTTCATTACAAAATAATCTATCTTGGAATATCTTTAATCTGGCTGATGTGAAAAAAATCTAGTAAAGTTCATAAAACTGTTACCACATCATAAGAATAATCTACTATAATTTATGATATATCCTGCATACCAAATAGTACAAATATTTCTGTAAAACTCTTCAATTGTTTTCTAAAAATTTAAAGTGATTAACAATTTTTGATGCAGTGTAAATCTTTGACCTTTTCATATAAATAGCCTACTATTTTCTTGAAATCAATATTGTTTTTCTTTTGGAAACAATTAGTGAAAATGGACAAATTTTACAGAAAACATTATGTATTTCTCACAGAAAGAACATTTTTGTGGATCAAGTATTTTTGCCACATGATTAACATATCCTGTATCACTTTTTGTTTGGTTTATGAAAGTATAATATAATTGATATATCAGTGTACTTAAATGTCTATTTTAATCTCTTATTGAGAAAGCTTGAAATATGACTTTTATGCCTTTTTAATAACCACAATATTAATAATACTGTGAAATACTTAGCATGACATTACAAAAATAATTATATATATATATATATATATATAGTCTCTGTGGATAAGAAAAAAATAAATTTTCTAAATCACTCGTCCTTGAAAAATCTCTGAGGAAGCTTGTTAAAGTGAAACATGTTAGATTAAAAAACTTTTTCCTGCCTATTTTTTTTTATGAATAAAATAAGTATATATATATATATATAAAATGAGATGTGCCCACATACACCAAACATAAAAGTATTTTGATATTAATTACAGAGTGTTTGTCATAATCATTGAAAACAAATGTAATTATTTTTCAACCACTGTTCACTTTTGCTGAACACAAGTTAAAGAGTCAAATGAAATGGCTAACTTTAAATTATTTAAGAAGTCGTGTTTTGTTAAACTGTTGAAAAGTGCAACTGCTTTGTTTAATGACTCTAATTTGCTTAATGACTAACTTAAAATGACAATATTGTGAAACCAATGTTTATTTTACAAATACAGGTACAAATCTAGCAGTAGCCTTCTTTTAATTTAATCAAAATAAAGTTCTGAGAAACATACATGGGAACACTTAAAATTCTAGCTAACACTAATTTAGCCTCTGCACAGTAACAGATAACATTATGCATAACAGGTAAACCAACAATTTAAATTCTTATGCAAGACTTTCTAGTTTCATTGTCTAGTTTTGGCCTTGAGGAAAAATTCAAGTATTGCTGATGGGATCAGGCATAAATACAAGATGATATTAAAAACATATATATGCTAAAAGTAATTCTAACAAATAAATGAGCACTAGAGAAATAATGAAAGATTAATTTGTTATTTAATAATCTGATCAAGTGACCTAAAACAATTGATAATTTTACCTGGTAAAAAAACAACAACAAAAAAACAAAAAACATACTATTGAAACAAGTAACTGTTTCTAACTTGTAAAGTTCACTGCATTTTTACAACCAAAATGCTTTATTATCCAGAGGAAAATTTGAACTTTATAAAGACAGATACCTTGATAATATAAAGCGCTATAGCAAACGATATTCATAAAGAAAGAAATGTAAAAATAGGCCCAACAAAGAATTATTATTCCTAAGTTCAATTAGAAAAAAATGGTTTTATTTTCAGTATTGGTAAGAATTTACTTTGTGACAAGTTAAGCTTTTTATCTCTCCAATTAGAAATGTTTTAAATGTTTGAGTTATTTTCTAAGCTTTTCATTGAGAAAGTGTGCAGAATTTAAATAAATAAAAATATATATCAAAAAATTAATTTTGTTAATTAGTAAATCTGAAATAGTGAAAGTAATAAATATAAAAATAAACAAAATATTAGAATTGAATTTTATAAATAAATAATAACATTTCAATAATTCATCCAACTCTTAGGACATTAGAGTGAATTCTCCTCCTTATTCTTCTATGAATGTAATATTTGGCTTTCTCTTTTTTTTTATAAAGAATATTCTTGCTTACTATATTTATTTATTCATTGATACCTGCTTACTTGATAGGAAAAAAATTGTAGTTTTCTCTTCTCTTACTCTTTATTAATAATTGACATGTCTCACATAGTTTTACTACTGAGTAGGAAGAGTTGTAAGTGACAACCTACCTATTACACTTTCATTTTTCATGATTCAGACTTTTTATAAAGAAACAGAATTTAATTAAGTAATCAACTTAATAAGCAATGTATGCATATATATTGCTTTATGTTAGCACCAAACAAACAGTATTAAATAGGGACAAAACAGTAAGTCAAATATATATATCAAACACTAATTCTACAGGGATTTTTCATAGATGACAAGATATCAAGAATGAAGCTCCCACTTTTTAGTAAAAGAATTCAGTTTAGTTTATGGTCAGTGGTAATTTCTGTAATTATGAGAAATAGTAGCCTGAAGCTGAACAGAACTTTCTTAAATTACATTTACAATAAAACCAGTAATATTTTTTAAAATCATTTCATCCAAAGCAAGGCAGTAAAGGCATTGAGAGACAAGGGGTTACAGAGTGTAACCCCCCCCCCCAAAAAAAACGAAAACAAAAAAACAAACACATTATTAAGGAGTGAGAATAATAAAAGAGGAATCAGAAGAACAGTAGATAACAACTGACATGACATTTAAATTTTTGAAGATCAAAGTTGGCTGGAAAGCATGGAGCTTGCAAGAGAGTTCCACAAGCAAAAAGTACGAGGGGAAAAAAAAAAAAAAAAAAAATTTCAGCATAGAACTTACAGTTGTATCTAGCCAATTCAAGTACAAAATGATGAGACCTTGTTGCCAATCTAGTCAGTCAGTTAAGTGCCATACGTGATACACGCTTGGGTGATCATGTCTCGAAAGAGACATGACTGACTAGGCAGAAGATTATCCTGCAGTAGGTTGCCATTGCTTTCTGCAGTAGACTGGTTGCCGACCAAGGCTATAGAACCCAATCTGTCCTGTTATTTAACCCATAACTGGAAGGAATAGACAGATTAATACCTTTCCCAAGGGTATTTGCGCGCAAGTGAATGCAATGAATTTGGCTGGAATTTGAACTCGGCTCCCCGATTTCTCGTTCCAAGCCGATATCCAATGCACCACAACACACATCCGCTTGGGGCCAATCTAGTACTGTGGTTAAAATCATAAAATCTAGGTACCATAGCAGAAAGTTCATCAGAACAATTACCATGAAAGTATTTATAGAAAAGGCACAGGTAATTGACATTACAGCAGTGGGAAAGTGACTAAAGCCAAGATACCAGTACCAATAACATTGTGGATTCTTCTTTGGATTTTGTTAAGAATCTTTAAATATATAGCAGGAGCACTGGACCTTATGTGGCAGCAATATTCAAAGAATGGTTGAATAGATAGATTCTGGAGAGAAAAATTTTATAGCACAACTCAGTGAACCAACTTTCTTAACAGCAGACCTAGCAATCAATTCAATATAATCTTTTCACTTCATGTCAGCAGAAAATGTTCGTCTGAGAACCTGGAGGTTAGCATCAGCTATTCTGATAGAAGGCAGAAAGGAGTCTCTCATATGACTAACAGAAAGAAGTTTTATTTTGGAGAAGTTAAAATTAACAAGCCACTTCTTTTCCCCAGTTAACTCTAAATTAGAAGTCATCTTTTAAATTGGCTACCAATTTGTCAACCCAATCAGACTTACTATTAAGACAGAAGTAAACAGTTGTGTCATCAGTATAGATACTGAATTGAGAACTGATGCCATCAGAAAGGTCATTGATGAAAATTAGAAACAATGTAAGTCCAAGGCCGGTACGTTAAACCCTGTCAAATGTTTTTGAGATGTCCAAAGTAACAATCATTCTTATCTAAAACTTGACAAACTCATTTAGCATGAATCATAATCTAGAGAACTCTTTTAGCATACATCATAATCTAGAGAAGCAAAAGCCTATTGCTTGTCTGAAAGAAGGCCCTGCAATGTGAGACGCTTAATATAAACTCAAGAGGCTTTGAAAGATATGTATTTTGCTGAATTTAAATGATTGCCTCTTCAAACTGACAGAAACATTAAGAAAAAGAACTCCATGAATTTATTTTGCATTCTGTCAAAAATTCAGGATAACAATATTGCTTGAATAAGAAGTACATATTTTTAGTGCATGTATAGAATTATTTGTGAAAATTAAGCTGTGAAAGCTACATCTCTGTTGTTTATACAAGACACATTAACTTGTAACAACATTGTGAAGTTTACAAAACAGCTTCTACCACTCATTTCTCAAAAACAAAACAAAAAACATGCTAGATTCTCTGACATACAGTGGCTAATAGCAAATAAAGTAGATATGAAAGGATTATTTTAAAAAATCACAATTGATATTTTAAGCTCATCATCAAATAAGTGAATGTATTGGCAAAATAACATGAGATTTGAATATTTTGTGACTTAACTTTACATTTATTCAATCCTTGACTTTGTAAATTTCCAATGGTTGGTGTGCCCATGGGACACCTGGTCTAATACATGGATTCTGTATACTATCTGTGATGCGTGAGAAACTACCTAAATCCTCTTTTATAGTGCTTGTTTATATAACTCCATATATTAACAATTTTTCCTATGACTGTGAAACTGGATGCAGGTGTAAGATGAGCCAGGAGTGACCTCAGGTGAAGCCCTAATGCACTCAGCCGCTTTAATGGTCTGGTGTAAATTGTATTCGATGTCTATTACGGTATCATGCTATAATCATTTTAGATTATAAAGAAAAATGTATGTAGCACAGATATCTTCAAATTTAGTGCCATATTTTAAGAACTTATTGATAAAGCTCACAATCATTTGAATGACATTTCTATCTTTAAAAAGTTATTTGTAAACACAAATTAAATAATCAATTTAATCAATTTTTATTCCACAGCATATACAATTTAAAATGTCAGTACATGTATAGATGTGAGTAGTTGTGTATTTTCAAAATTTAGTGTTTTGACTCTCGACATCTAAGAGTAACTCTTAGAAAAAGTCAGATTATAATTCTTATGGCTATGGAAAGATAAAATGCTTTTTATTATATACCTTGTAAGAAAATTACATATCAATATATAAATTCATTATTATGATGGCTATATTGTCATTGAAGTAAAACTAGCCTTTGTAGAATACACAAACTGAAACACACTTGTAAATCTACCATATTTCTCATTCTTTTATTGCTGTTTACTCTACTGTAAGAAGTATACTTTTCATTTGACATTATAGATGAATAATCACACACAATGTCTTAGTAACTACATTTTTTTCTGAATTAAAATTAAGAAAACATCACATCAATAAGCAGTAAAAGATTAAATCAATAATTTATCACAGACAATTTTTTCATATAAAGAGTATTATTTGAAAGGTTGACAAGTTCTTGAGATTTCAAAGTCATTGAGATGTCTTTAGCATAGTTTATTTTGTACAAGTAATAGACACTGAATTAGGTACTATCATGGATATATACTATAGCATATATCAGAGGTGATCAAACTTGCTTAATGCAAGAGCCACATATAATAAATTTCAGATGTTTTAGAGTCAAAAGACATGAACAAAATTTACACATGCATTTTTGTTACATACACATTAACATTAAACTTAACGTTTTAATTCAGTTGTGTCTTAATTCATACCCATTAAATAATTATAAATTTTGAAATTTTATTTACCTTTTATATTAACTGTGATTAAAAAAAGAAGCCCAACTAACATATTTCCATGAGGCACATATTAAAAGTCAAAAGGCCACATGTGGCTCATGAGCCATGGTTTGACCATGGACATATACTAAAGTATATATCTTAAACAATGAGGATATATGCTATAGTATATATCTTAAACAATGTGGATATATGCAACAGTATATATCTTAGCCAACATATAGTATATATTCATAGCTAAAAGACACTGATACACAAAGAGAGCTGACCTATTAGATGATCAATGCCTAGCTTAAGATGCGTAAAGAAATCTTTAGTGATTTCTCATTGTAAAAGCTAACAGTAAACTTGATTTATTGAATAGAAATTTAAAATAATTTTGCATATTCTAAAAAAAAGAAAGAGAAAAATGATAAAATATATTCAAAGCTTTTCCTTTTGAATTTACATAGTTTAGCACTGTCTGCATAATAATGAAGTAAAATAAAAGTAGGAACAATTTATCTATTTTATCATATATATATTCATTTATCTATGAATACCAAGGGAAGCTACATTTATAAGAGAAAATCATGTCTGTTCAGGATTTTTCATTCTTTCTTTCTTGCTACACTTATTTCAATATTCAGAAAAGAACACTTGTGATCATAAAAATACAAAACTATAATTCTCAAATAAAACTGGCTCCACTGATTCAGACAGTCTGTTGGAATGCAACAAAAACATTTTATGACATAGATATACAAAATGGTGTATCTATTGATAAGAATTGTGAAGTTTAGTGGCCTAACATACATTTAATTTTCACCATAAAATTTTAAAAATACAATTCAACATAATATCAGTACAAAATTTTCAAAGACAGAATCTACAGAATTTTGTTCTGAGTAGATTTGTTAACTGTGTGTGTGTGTGTGTGTGTGAGTGGGTGTGTTAAATAAGCATATGTTGTGTCCTGAAGTTTAAAATGTGCTTGATATTTTAAGCAATGATTTTAAACAATAAGTTTTGGAGAGAGGCTTTAAAAGGATAAAGAGAAAAAAAATATCTATTTTTTTTTTAAATTTAAGAATAATAGCAGTGAAAAAGTGAAACATTACTAACTAAAAAAAAAAAAGAAAAAAAGAAAGAAAAAAAGATTTCAAACAAATGATTGTAAAATATGATCAATAAAGCTTAATATTCAAAACAGAACAAAAGATGACAGAGTATTGGACAGGTGAGTTTATTTAAGCATTCAAAATAAATTCTCTTGGATACTTCTATATTGACTTAACAAATTATGGATAGCCTAGTGCATTTAAATGTTATTTACTTGCTGGTTCTGAATGACTAGAAAAAACAAACAAAACCAAACACATTTCTTATGTATTTACATTTCTATAAAATACTATTAAACAGAATAAAATCAATTATCACAGACAGTGCAAAGAGATGGTTTAAAGAAAATTATAATCCTGTAACTAGACTTTGAATAGTTATTTAAATAAAATCTAATCATTATTTTTCATGACTAATTTTATAATAATTAATCATTAGAATTCAGAAATTAACAATAAGTATTTTGAAACATTTTTACTTTTTAGAATAAAAGTTTCAAATTATAACAAGTTATTCTTTAAGTCATAACCAAATTAGTATCCCAGCTGCAAGACAAATTGGCATTTTGACTATGCAAGTTTACTGGTCTAATCAATAACCAAATTAGTGTCCCAACCAATAACAAAATTAACACCCAGACCGCTAATCAGATTAGCACTCAAACCAATGGCCAGATTTGCATTCGAACCAATAACCAGATTAACATTCGAACCAATAACCAGATTAGTGGTTGAGCCAATAACCAGATTAGCAGTCAAACCAATAATCAATTTTTTTTAATGATGTTACAACTGTAAATTAATTTTTTTTAATGCAGTAATGACAGCAAAATAAATTTTAGACAGAAACATTTATAAAATGAAAATGAATTTTCTATTTTTGTCTGATGCAAATTTTGGGGTGTTATATGAAGGAACTTGAAAAATAAAATGGAAAAAAATAGGGAAATATGTCAAGTACAGGAAAAATCATTTAATGTATTAAAAGAAAAAAACAAAACAAAAAACAAACTAATTTCGGTGTAGCACAACACAAGTATACTGAACAGAATCATCATTTCAGTTTCAGGCACTCATAATTTGCTGAAGAGAAAAGAAACTAAAGTACAAATGCAAATAATTTAAAATGAGAAAAAAAAAAAGTTAAAAACAAAGGAGGATAGAAAAATAGAAAAAAAAAGGGGAACAGAAAAAAGTTCTTGTCTAAAATTTAATCATTTTTGTTTTACTACCATGAGAAATTCTATTCATAAAGAATGATCACCATCATCAAAGTCAACAGTTACGATAAACTTAGGGAATTTCTATTTTTTTCTAGAAATAGTAAGACTAAGAACTATTGACTAACAACTGCAAAGTAATAAAGGAATATGGTAAATTTTCTGAGTAACTGTAATTTAAATATATTTCTACAATATGTTGGCATTATAAAATAATATATTTAAATTACAGTTACTCAGAAAATTTACCATATTCCTTTATTACTTTGCAGTTGTTAGTCAATAGTTCTTGATAATATACTTCTACAATATGTTGGCATTATAAAAGAATATATTATCAATATTATTATTTATTAGACGGTAATATTAGGTTGTCCCAAAAGTTTGTAAACACTTGAATATTTATGCAATTTTGTGTTTATATTGTTATAGTGATCTTCATCTTTGTATTCCAGATGGCAATTGATAAAATTGAGCTGCGAGTTTTGATTTGTAACTGCTGAAAGTGAGATCTTTCAACCAGAAAAGCTGCAGAAGAGATTTGTGCTACTGAAGATGAAAGAACAATTGCATATGTGGCGATCTCAAAGTGGTACAAGCGTTTCGATTCTGGTGACATGAGTCTTGAAGATAAGCCTCGTTTGAGACAGCCATTAAAGTTGGATGATGGAGACTTGCAAACCGGGTTGGACATTGCGCCTTCATCGAGTACTTGAGAATTGGCTGATGAGCTTGGAGTTGGCAAATCGACAATTCACTGACATTTGAAGCAACTTGATTTTGTTCACAAAAAGTCGTGCCAAGATCCGCACGAACTCACCGAAGCACAAGCCAACAGATGAGTTGAAATTTGCCGTCAATTGCTCAGCAATCCATTGGACGAGTGTTTTTGGAAGTGCATTGTGATATCCGACGAGAAATGGGTTTATCTGGTCCAGCACAATCGAGACAAGTGATGGGTTCAGAAAGGGCAAGAGACACCGTCGGTTCCAAAACAAGATTGATTTGGCAAGAAAGTCATGTTGTGCGTTTGGTGGAACTTTGAAGGAATCGTGCATTTTGAGTTGGTTCCAAATGGTTGTGCCATCTGTGCCGAACTTTACTGTCAGCAACTTGAGCGGGTCTATGAAAAGTTGAAGCAAAAGTACCTGGCTCTGATCAACCGAAAGCGCGCTTTGATGCAGTAGGGCAATGCCAAGCCACACACCGCCAGGAAGACCAAAGACAAGTTTGAAGAGCTGGACGGCGTTGAGGTTCTGCCACATCCAGCCTACAGTCCTGACTGTGCTCCATCAGATTATGGCCTTTTCTGCTCAATGCAACACTTTCTGAAGGGCTGCTGATTCGACTCGTTTGATGAAGTCGAGGAAGCGTGTCAAGAATCCTTTGATTAGAAGCCGGTTGAATGGTACTTTGACCAGATCCGAAAGCTTGCAGATCGATGGCAGAAAGTCTTGGAAAATGATGGTCTTTATTTTGAGTAATAATTTTTGTTGTTTTTGCGAGTAAAATTTCAATTTTTTGTAAGTGTTTACAAACTTTTGGGACAACCTAATATATTTATGGATACCAATATAGAATTGCAATTCTTAACATTTTCAAATATAGGATTGAAGCAAACTGGGCAATCTCCTTTGTTGTAGTCTATGTTTATAAAAATATTTCATAAATATATGTTAAAATCAGTCCTCTGTTTGTTTACAAGTGCATACACTGAATTATAAATTTATAAAATCAAATTTAATAATAAAGAATAGCATCAATATAAATACAGTAAATATATACTTACACATCTTGAAAGTCTTCTAATGTTTTCTGTGGTGTGAATGCATTTAGTAAACCTATGATCTGTAAAAAAAGCAAAGATTAAAAATAAAACTGAGAAGATAACTTTTGAATAGATTTTAAAATTGGTAAAAGATGTTAATATATTAAGGAATGAATGAATCATAAAAGCGGAGCTGTTATCTATTTCAAAGCCTTTTTTTATTCTATAAGCAAGTAATAAAAAGGATTTGGATTGAACTCTATAAGTAGTCATTAAAACTAGGAACATTTAATATACTAATACATGAATGGGAAATAAAATTGTAACATCCTGGAAGATGATATTGCTATTGATTCGGCTACAATATGTATATGCACACTTGTGGGTTTTAAATATTTTAATAAAGTTTTCAAAGTTTTTTTGGCCATTTTGTAGGATATTAACAGTTATACAAGTATCTCTTTTCTATCTGAACTTAAGATAATTACATATGCAAAAATGAGTGCAGTGAAAGAGACTAGTACAAACCAGTGTCATGTCATGGAGATGCACATATGCTCCTTTTGTTTAAATAGACTGTGGGTTTTTTACCTGGCCTGGATGGTCATTTTAGATGAAACACATTAGTAGCACTATGATGTTGGCAACAGAAGTCAAATGTACATTCCTACACATTTGGACAAGGTTTTGAACAGCCACATTGTACCATCCATGTATTGTATTGGAAGCAATGGAAGACTGCATGGCATTTACACACAATATCAGAGCAAACAAAATGTCATGATGTGGATGCCATAAGTTATAATTCTTATTTGCTTTTAGTGCTTGTAGAACAGCACCATATACATTGAGAACATTGTTCAACCTGTTCTACAACAGGAAGGGAATACCATGTTCCAGCAGAATAATGCCAGCCAACACATATTTAAAAGAAATAAATAACTTATATAATTTATAATATTAAATAAGTGAAAAACAATGATGATAAAGTTTTCTTTATAGATTGTAGATTGTCTGTAGTATAATTTCACAATATTCTTGCTACAATTAAAACTAAGGACTTAATAGATAATTATATTCTTTTACATTTGGACTAATATCCTCATCTTAGCTATTATATTCACAATGTTTTGGCTGTTATACCCTTCAATCTTTTTGGAATTTTGAACCAAGCCTTTATTAAATCAATGAAAAGTTTGTTCTCATTCTACTTTCCATACTTAGTGAATGTATTGCATCAGTTAGTTTCACCACTGAATTAAATGAAAGACATATGACCTAGGCATATGTCTTTCATTAAGGCACTGATTAAGACATATCTGATTTCCTGGCAGATGTGAGTTCAATCCATGAATTAGCTATTGCAGAAAAGCCATGTACTCTAGTTCAGTGAAGAAATAGACAAATAACACAAAGAGCAAAATATACTAGATAATATTAACTGATACAAGTTATCTCCTCTAATCATGGGAAGCCAAATAAAAACAATCCACCCTTATGGATTGGATATAGAGATGAGCTTAAAATTCTGAAAAGGTTGCCAAACATGATGACAAATACATGAAGAAGGTTTCAGAGTACAACAACTGTGAGTATAACAACCAAAAAGAGGACACTAGTCCGCAGTGATGATTGTGGAACACTGAAAGTGGAGGGGGGCACTTAGAGGCTGAGATTGGGGGGGGGGGACTCAAGCAGCATTTTCATTTTCACATTACATCACTATCATATACACAACTTGAAAATGAGTATAAGTATATTACTTAACTAAATTAAACAAAATAACTTTAATTCATAGTAGAGTTCTAATCTATTCTTGCCCTCTTTTCCACTCTCAAGATGTTGGAATACAAGAGAGGTTAATTTCAAAACAAAATCAAAGGGTTAATACTAATGTCAATACTAGCAGAACAATGTGATTTGTCTGCTCTGATTTTTGTATGTGTCCTTAAAAAGCTAAATGAAAAAGCAAACGCAGAAGGAAAAGTGATTAAGATCAAATCTTATCGAAATCAGAGACTGATCAGTTTCATAGATTTTTGAAGCTTATAAAAGTGAGGGAGCCAACCGGTGGGGGGTTGGGGGCTTCTCTTCCCTGTGGAATTGCGACTGCTAGTCCAAATATGATAATTCCTCTTCTAAAAAATTTCAGCATAAATTTATGAACTTAATAGACATCTTTTTGCCTGAAAAACAAAAACCATAAATAAAAACAAATGGAAGAAAATATATAAATCTTTATTTAACAGGACAATGAATAACAAGGCAAGTGGAACAAATTCTGTGTAAAGTGTTTCATCCTTTAGGAGGACTTTATCAGATTAAAGTAATGTACTTATTGATGGAATTAGATATGTGTAGTTTCTTATTGTTTCTTTTATCATCTAAAAAATATAACTAATGTTCACATAACACCCCCTCTCCATCCTACATATTTAATTATATCAATAAAAAATGACTTTCATTTAATGAAGCCCTTTTCTTTTTTAATCAAATACAAAATCATTTTATTTTACTTTCATAGAAATTTAATTCTATAAAAGTAAAATAAAAAGATTTTGTGAATTGCTTTGAAGCAACATTTTTGGACCAACTGAAGATTATCAGCATCTTGTTTTTAAGCCAATCAATACAAAATATAAAAAACTTATGTGATTATATGCATTTTAGAGATTTAGAAACTTAGGCAAGACCATGTACTTTTGCTAGTTAATCATAAAGGTTCATTAAGAAAAAGATCAGAAAAGAGTGCACTCCTTTCTGATTCCAACACTGAAAAGAGAATAGTTTAACTATACAAATACAATAAAGTAGATTTGAATGAAGCAATATTTTGATTAGCAGCTAATATCATATATCCCCAATCAATACAAAACACAATATGGAGTAAATTTGAGAATGTATTCAGAAGAAAATAGATATCTATTAAATTTCTTCCAGTGTTTTCTGGAACAAATTCTTGCAGTACTTTTATTGTCGTTCAGTTCTTAACATCAAAAACTTTATATAAGTGCAGTATTGATGCAAATTAATTTGTTTGAATTACAACAAAGATGAAGATATTAGTCCAAATGAAAATAATGATTTAATTATTGGCTACCTTCACTATACAAATAAAAACTTCTCTAAAAATCTCTATAAAAAAAAATTAGCAACAAAATATATACAAGCGAACACACACACTAACTGGTTAATGTTAGAATATCTACAATAGTTTTATAATACTAATCATTGTTTATTTTAGAATATATTTAGTCTTTTAAGGGTGGGTACCTATCACCTTCAAGTTCATAGTATAT
Source organism: Ascarosepion bandense (assembly GCA_037127315.1). Classification (NCBI taxonomy): domain Eukaryota; kingdom Metazoa; phylum Mollusca; class Cephalopoda; order Sepiida; family Sepiidae; genus Ascarosepion; species Ascarosepion bandense. Next base: position 6,964,819 of record JBBBDQ010000515.1, read on the forward strand.
TCTTTCAGTTTTTAAACATATGAAAGGAAAATAAGAACCAGTTACTCTTGTCTTTTTTATGCTTTAAAGTAAAGAATTGTAATAAAAACTAAATAGTGAGAATATTTGATGATGAAACATCAGTTTGACAAAAAAATAATAATCCTCACTCTTTTGTGAATAAAGCTGATGTTTTGGACAAAACAGTTTGAGCAAAGAGGGCACTCAGTACTGTAGACTCTTATTTATTTCAGAAAAATCTGATAAGTCCATCTCAAAATGACAATATCATAAAGACAGACACTTTAGTCATGAACCATTCAGTCAATCTAACTGATAACTAAATCAAAAGAAGATAATTCACTTCAGCAGTAATACAAATAGAAATAACCTTACTAAATCCAACTGAATGACAAACAAGATCCCCATCACTATATATATATATATATATATATGTCATTTGATGAGGAAAATTAGTTGAGATTTGGAAATCTACCTTAGATAATGAAACACATTTCCATATAGCTGATGGAATCAAGTCAGAATATGAAATCTTTATTCTTCTAGTTGCAATCATCTTATTTTTAGAGACAGCACACTGTCTGCAGATTCCTTTTGTATGCATAGTAACTAAGAGTTGAAATGCAATCAAATCCATTTTTTTTTTTAGCCTGTAACAGATCACCCAATGAATCCCAGGCCTAACTAATAAAACAGCAATTTTTGAGCAAAATTCGACTTTATTCATCAACATAGTCTCCTTTTAGAGTGATATATTGACTCCAACACTTCTCTAATGGAACAGGCATGCCTCCCAGACAGTAAAACACTACGCCTGCTTGGCCTGACACTCTCAGTGGACCTCAAGTGGAATGACTACATCGAATCCATTGCTAAATCTGCTGCTATGAAAGTTGGCTCTCTGTGCAGGGCCCAGAAATTCTTTCCGTCTGAATCTATCCTGCACTTATACAAATCTACCATCCGCCCGTGTTTTGAATACTATTGCCACATCTGGTCGCGTGCCCCTGCTATTCTCCTCGGGCTTCTTGACAAAATACAGTGAAGAATCTGAATGTGATTGATACTGACTTGGCTGACTGCCTGCAGTCATTCTCTCACCGGCGTGATGTGGCTTCCCTGTGCCTCTTCTATAAATACTTTCATGACTTCTGCTCTGATGAACTTAAATCACTGGTGCCCCCTAGGTGTGAGTTTGCACGAGATACTAGATTGGCAACTAGGTCCCACCCTTTTACAGTGAAACCGATGAAATGTAACCGCAAATTTCTACTCCAACAGCTTCTTTTCTTGCACTTCCCACTTGTGGAATTCCCTTCCACATGCTTGCTTCCCCGACGGCTATAACCTCCAGGAGTTTAAATGTAAGGTCAATAGACACCTCCTAACACACTAACCCTCCCATTCTCTCCAACTCTCCCCCTATGTACACCCTAACTCGTCTATCACCCTGTGTAACCCCCTGCACTATAGTGGCAGTGGAATGCCTTGCTTAGGGTGACATAATTAAAAAAAAAAAAAAAATTATCTTTGGCCTCCAAATACACGTCAGTTTTCGATATCACTTCTTCATTGGAGCTAAATCTCTTTCCCTAGAGCATTCTTTTGTGGTTTGCAAACAGTCAGTAGTCACTGGGGGCCAGATCTGAGAACAGGGTGGATGCAGAAGCAATTTGAAGTGCAGTTCATGTATTTTTGCCATTGCTGCGATCAACTTGTGAAATGGTGCATTGTCTTGGTGAAAAATAACTTTTTTCTTCTTCATTTGTGGCTGTTTTTTGGTGATTTCTTCCTTCAAACGCACCAATAAGCTATGTAGTATTCGCTATTGATGGTTCTTCCTTCTCAAGGTAATTGATGAACAGAATACCTTGTGCATACCAAAATATGGAGGCCAAAACCATTCCTGCATCTTTGGTTGATTTGGACGGTTTTCACTTGTTGCTGTCCACTTCTGGAGTAAAGTGGTGGATCCATGTTTTATCCATTGTCACATACTTATGCAAAATCTCCTTGTTGCATTGAAACAGTTGTAAATAATGCTCTGAATTGTCAATGCGTTGTTGTTTTTAATCAAGTGTGAGCAAATGCGGCACCCACTTTGAACACAGATTGAACATTGACAAATGTTCATGCAAAATAGTGAATCATTGCCTTCTGATATGTTCAACTCCTCTGCTATCTCAGGCAACTTCAATTTACAATCAGCCAAAACAAGTTTGTGGATTTTTAAGGTGTTTTCTGGGACAACTGCCGATTTTGGGTGACATGAGCATTCAGCATCATTTGTGTTTGTACGACTGTGTTTAAAGTCAGCCTACCACCTCTTAACTGTTGTTTCCGATGGAGCAGAGTTTGAATAACTTATGCCAGTGCTTTGCTTGAACAGTATTTTTCCCCTATTATAAATCAATGCTTTATCAACACACGAAATTCAGATTTTTCTATTGTTTTGAAAATTTGAAACAGTAGCTTCACTTAAATAACTGTAATTTGTAAACTATGAATCTGATTGAGCCCAAATTTTGTCACGTGCCGTTGGAATGTTGATACTTCATAAAAATAATATGGTATTTTTATTAGTGCCACCATCTATATGTCAGGCCTGGGACTTATTGAGTGACATGTTATAACAATTTATATACAAGAGATGTGGATCCGAAATAAATTATTTTATAACCAAGGATTTACATATACCCCAAGTATATATGGTTTACGGATTCAAGTTCCATTCTAATTAATTGTGAAGTTTGAATACTCCAAATCTTAATGTTGATACCACTTGTGCAATATCATTTAATAAAATCATTTGTCTTTGGTTAGAACTAAAATTTTTATAACAGCACTGGATAGAGATGTTATATCAATAAGTTGATCAATGTAAAAGTTGGAGTAATAGTATACAGCAACCCATTTGCCTTGGTGCTGAAGGTCATTTAAAGTGGTTGTTCTCCATCACAAATCCTAGAGTTGTTTAAATACTCATTTTCTTCTTTCCTTTGTTCATTTAGATGTAGAGATGAAGTTTCATTAAATGTTATATCACTTTAATGTTGAAATCTTTCATTAAAGGTTAGAATTTTATCAGCATACATTACAAGAAATTTTGGGTCTTCATTCCCCCGCTTCTCCCACTTAGAAAAAAACTACTTCTTCATCCACTAAACAGAAGATTAAATGTAAAGTTTGTTAATCACCTGGGTAGAGGTCTCTGATGTGGAAAGCACTAATAGATAAAAGAAAAGAACAGATATCTGGTTAAAAAGGAAGTTATGCTTATGATCTTCCAAGGAAAAATTCTTTAAAAAGTCATACTCAAAAGTAAAAGCAGACTTCCTATTATACTCTATTGAACACAAAACTATATATTTTAAATTTGACCTGTTAACATTTTAATTTTGCAATAAAAAAGGTTGTTTTGGCAAAATTCATAAGATAGTGTGAACAAAGTATTTGCTATTTTTATCAAACCAAGATTAGAAAAAATATTACTGTTGCGAATTAATCAACTCATAAGTCAATGAATTACATTTCTTGAAGTAATGTTTCTTTTTAGCTAAATAACTTCAAGTTATAAAATTGGGATAAACAGTTCATAATTTTTATCTAAAATAAATACTTTTAAATTTTACTATTTTAATATTTATTTAATATTAATTTAAATATATTGCTTTTAAGATTTGTATAAAATGAATAATTTAATAAACAAAGCATAATAAAACAACATAAACAATTCTGATTAAGATAACCAGAAGATTAATCATTTAATTATTAAAAATGAGGGTTAAGAAAGAAAAAAAAGAAGCTAAAAGTAATTATTATTATTATTATTGCATCATCATCATCAACTCATCCACCTCCTCTAAACTTAAGCATATAAAATAAAAATCAAATGCTTAAGTTGTACATCTGATTGGAATATTAGCAAATTACTTATAAAGCCATAAGAAGGAACATTGATAAATCCCGTTAAAAAATGATTTAAATAATAAAAGCCAGTAATTTTATTAATTCTTTGTCATTACAAGTGAATAAATAAATACTTGATCATTCTGCTGTAAATATTCAAAATTAGCAGCTCATCTTGGGTTTTCAAATCAAGTAGAGAAAAAAAAATGACAAATTAACAATATGCCATGATTAACATAAAAAGTAAATAAGGTAATTGCTTAAAATGATTCTGTACTGCTGTTTTTATTTAGGTCATCTACTATATTTATTATTGCTGTTATACTAAGAATAATCATGGTTTATTATTAGACTACAAGTTTTCTGAGCAATGATTTCAGAGTTTCACCAATAAACTTTTGAGAAAAATCTTCATTTTCAAGAAACCATTGTATAATTTCCAGGTTATATTTCTTTTGTCCTTCTTTCCAACTTATGGCAATACACATTTGAACAAAAGACTAATTAAGTGAAAAATTTTCCATATAATTCTATGTTGATCTATCACTAAAAAAGTCTACAGGAAAAGGCAGAAACAATAATTAAATTCAAATAAGTTTTAAGATTTACTGAATATGTTAAAATTATCACTCACTTTTAGGTACATGTACTCAATGTAGGAAAAAGGCAAGACTGATATTCCAGCAAGAAGCATAAAACAGAGATTCAGACAATTTAGGTTTAAGAAGAAATTATTTCTTATTCAAACAGTTTATCAAGTAATTGGTTCATTTGAAATGAAATTGCCAAACTAAATCATGACTTGAAAACAAAAACAAAAAAAAAAAAAATCCCAATAACAATAAATTTTCCATTCAAAATTAAATTATGAAAGATAGCTATGTTTTTAAAGCATATTCTGAACTAATTTGAAAGTCAAGCCCTGAATAGTGTTAAAAGGCAAGTTTAAAGCTCAACTTCTGTAAGAAAATTTAGCAATTTCTATTTATCCATTTAAAAATACATTAAAAAAAACAAAACAGTAATAATATGAATTTATTACCCAGTAAAATTTTATATTTTAAAATTAAAAAAAAAAAAAAAAAAAAAGCAGTTTTAGGAAGTATTTTAGTATTTTTCATGTCATGTATTAAACATATTTTAGCTTTGATATGTATCTTTTATATTTTAGCTATGAATACACAACCATGCAAAATCTTATTCTCAAATTCATTTCTTTCTTATAGAAAATCCTTCCTTTATCAGCAAAAAAGTACATGTTAGGTGTATGAAGCAAAAACCAACACAAGACAAAACAAACAAATCACCATTGATAAAAAGAAGTTATGCATCAATATATAAATACTAATACTTTTAAGTAATGCTAGTAGGCATAGTTATAGAATTCCAAACATTTCAAATTCCACATTAAATGATTTATTATTTCCATGTTGAGTAAAAGAGAGAATAAGCAAATGGAAAGAGAAGAAAAAAGCTGATAAATTAGGGATAATGAATGAAATAAAAAGGCGTTTATACAAGATTAGACAATAAATAATAGAAAAATTTAAGAGGTTAATAGAAGGTATAAAAGCAAAAACAGAAAAATATGGGAGAAAGAGAAAGAAGAGTATCAAAATCAAAAAAGAATAAACTGAGGGTAAAAGAAAAGTCTGTGTGTGGAGGGGGTTAGGTATGGATAAAGATCATGTCAGCCACGTGGAGGCAGATCAATACTTGCTAGTGGCAGCAGTAGAATGGAACAAATGTAGAAGAGAACAACAGACTGAAGGAACAAACAGAGAATAAAATTTCTGTCAGCAGATTCAACAAGCAATATAATATTTTATGTACACATACACATATCAATTGTTAGTTGGCTGCTCAGAGATGAAATAAGGAAGAAAACACTTATAAATTGTACAATCTTAATATATATGTAAATAAAATGTTTTATTGTAAATGACTGATAAAGAAGATTTTATTAATTTCTAATTTAATTTTTCCAGTATTAAAGTAAGATCAAATAAAGGAAGCTTTATATCAACTTATTTTAATAATGGAAAAATATTATATATATATATATATATATATATATATATATTCTTTTATTTAATTTTACATCGCAGATGAATTGAAAAACTGAACAATGCTCACAACTGAAAACACTAGTTGAATCAAATTCATCATTTTTTTTTTTAAATTTATTATGGTGCATAAATTATCAATACCTCACTGGAAAAATTCTTGAACTCTCCTTACAAAAAGAAATTATTTTGTCTTTTAATACTGTAAAGATTATTAAATTCATTTTATAAAATAAATAAGATGAACTACTGATTTCTTTGTATTACTAGTTTCAAATAAAGTATTTAAATCAAAATCAAGACCGACCACAGTCCGGATCATAGAATTGTTGTAAATTCCGTGCTCCTATCATTAGCTGCATAGTTTGTGCTTCACCAAGGTTTTGAATTCAGAGTTGTTCTCCTCTTAGACTTGTTACCATTTAAGGATGAAGAGCACAGTTTGCCCTACTATTTAACCCAAAGGGAGGGGGCACAAAGAGATGGAGTCATATATTTCCCAAGAGTATTTGCACATGCAAATTTAATGAATTACATTAGAATTTAAGATTGGGTCTGATCTCTCATTCTGAGCTGCTATCCATCATACCACCTGCACATCCACTTAATTATTTAAAGCTCTTTGCTTAAGCAGCCAATATTGTACTTACAAAACCTGATAAAACCTAAGAACTACTTTTTCAAATGTTATCATTTTTTAAACTCACTAATGTTGAACTTGCTAAATGGCCAAACATTTTTTAAACAACATCATTGTTGTGAACTCTTAAAATTCTAGTTTAGCCATATAAAAAGAATACTTAAGCATGTGATTTGTCAATACATTCATAAAAATTTATCTCCTTAACAAAAAATTATGCATTAATAAAGTAAATATCCTTCCAAAATGTCAAATGCATATTTCAATATAACGTCATTAGCATTATTTGAATTATCAAATATTATCTTTGTATTTTTTCTACTGTCATCACATTTCAACTGATCTATTCTTCAGCCTTTTTTAGGTGTAATCTGTGAGAAAAAGGAATCTTCTTACTAATAGAAAAACTAGCAAAGAAATACATAATTAATATATCCACTGGACTACATCAAAATGGGAAGCTCTCCAACATCCACTTTGCTAAATAAAGAAAATCACATTGTGTCAAATTCCACGAGGTGAAAAAAATCTGATTTAGCAAATCAAATCTGGAAGAAAAAAAAAGTACACATTATCCACCCCCTCTCTCTTAAAAATTGTATTTTTATTATTTTAAAAATGTTACCTTTGTTTAAAACTATAATCATCTAGGTTGTTTGTTTAATGCACGTTCTTTTGAGAGAAGTATATTTTTATGTAGGCCAAATGATTTATATGAAATTTTTTTTCCAAATGCATATCTTTTTAGGCTCAGTGGTTAAAACCTGCCAAAATTTGTGAAGGATCCATTTCTAGTTTATGAAAATTATTGTTTTTGTAGATACTGACCAATGAAAGATGTAGTCTCAAACTTTAATAACATCCAAAATAGGGGGTTAGAGATGAGCCAAAATGTTTGAATAAATCAGGTTCAGGTTAATTGATATCAAGAAAAAACCTTCTGATAGCAATTGTAGAAGGTGGGTCAACATAAAAGGCATTGATATCAAGAAAAAATCAAGGCGGCTCTGTTATCAGCCAGCCAGCCACAGCCTAAAATTAAAGGTTTCTGGACAGCCTAAAATGAAAAGATTTGAGAAATTTTGTCAAGAAACTGTGTAAAAAGGAACTTAAGAAAAAAAAAAAATTACTGTGTCTCAGAGATGCCTTTGGGGCAATTTGCAAATAAATCCTTTTGTTTTTTCTCAAAGGTGGTCACACCTTTGTTTTTTACTGCCTTATTGTTTTCTCCTTTACCATTTTTAAAAATCCTTGTCTTTTCCCAAGCTGTAATTTTTTCCCCATTTTTCCCAATCCTTATCCTAAACTGTTATTTTGCCCTAATAGGCACACAAAAGGAAATTTTGTGCAAATTTTATTTGTATGTTTTTTCATAATTGTAAACTGTAAATATTTTCCTTTTAAAATTTTATGCAGTGGTTGTCTTGTGTTTTATGTCTGGTATAGGAGCTTGGATTTGGTAGAAATAAAATGTTTGCACTCTCTTTGGGATAAAATCCATATAATTAACAGAGAGCACCAGTGGGGAAACTAAAGGAATCATTGAGTACATGAGTTGATGTTAGTATCAGAATTCAATCATTTTCATATAAAGTCCTTGGTCATCTGTACTATTCCCTCTATAATGACCATGATGAACATGTTCTCTCTTCTTAACCTTGAAAGATCATGTTCAAATGACTAACACAAATCATACTCCAGGCTGCAGCTTCACTATCTTGAGAGAGAGAGAAAAAATAAAATTTACTGGCATTACAAGGACTAACTGACCAAAAGTGAATGCTTTCTAAATTCTGATATTTAGTCATTTGTCAAATTTTTGGAAGGTGTGTCAGGCTGAAAACATTGAATTTTATACATCATTTTATATATTTTTAATATTTAGATTTTACCAATGAAAAACAGATAGAAATTAAGTAATGATCAGTAAGAGGCTTTCTTTATGCTTAGAATCTTTAAACATTTTTAAAGATAAAGTTAGGTATTTCAGGAAGCAATTCCATAAATTAATGATGTAACCATTTTCTTTACTGTAATGTTACAATACTCCTTACCTCACAAGAAAACAACTCATTCAACATTTCTCTGTCATGAGTTATGCTAGTAGTAAATCTATTTTCTAAAAACAGGGAATAATAAACAATTACTTGACATTAAAGATATAAGGAAAAAAAAAACTTAATGACTTAAAAACTGCTATATTGTTAGAAACCACTAATAAATATTATAACATTTTCATGGCATTCTTATTTGGGATAATTTAAATTTAAGAGATTTGCATTAAAGTAATTTGACTTAAAAATACATATGTAAATCAATTGCAAGGTTTACTATCAAACTAGTGTAAATAAATAGGATTGACAATTTCATGAAGCACTGCACAAAACTATTTAACATTTTCTTCTTCTAACAAGAAACTTGAACAGCCAAATTGCTTTGAAAAAAAAAATAAAAATAAAAAAATAAAATAAAAACAAAAAAAAACAATAAGCATAATATAAGAGACACCCAAACAAGAGAAAATTAAAACCAAACTGCTCCAACTACTTGATGACCCAAATTCTTTTCTTATTGTAAAGTCATTTGATTTTCTGACATATTTTTATAAATATCATTGATGCCAACAGAAAAGATTTTCTATAACAAACCATTGTACTCCATGAGATCCATAAATTTTCACTCTTTGCAATAAATAACTTAAATCTCTCTTAATCCAGTGTAACATTTTTGGACCCTTGGTTGAAACAGACATTGGCAAAGAGTACAGACATAAGCTCTTTCCAAGTTTATAAGCAAAGATATTAATTTAAGTCAACCATAATCAACTAAATCTTTCACTAACAGAATTAAAATCCTTTAAAGCTTTCAGCATGGTTGTATATTTAATTTCTCTAACTTTGTATATTGTCTTACAATGTAAGTTTAATAAATTATGCCAAGAAAATAGTTTACAGTAATAAGTACGGATTTCAACTGCTAACCTTCATTCAAGATAAATGTACTAAACTATTTAACTTATTAAAATGATTGGTGAAACTAATAACAAACCAATATTTCTATATTGCTGATGTATTAGAATAAATGCTGTTCAAATCTGAATTGAATTCTGATGAATTTACCATTAGATTTTAAGATTTTAATTTATAATTTACACTTTCAGAAAACAAAAAGAAAAAAATGATTGATCTTGATATATGAAAGTGAAACAAATTAGTCTTCTAAATAGAATAGAATTTTTATTAGTTTTGGGGATAAAACTCAACTTTTACATGTAAAGCGATAGTTGAACTACAACTTAACAAAAGTAGGCAACTTTCATTAGTCTATAGTATAGTGGCTATCTTAAAAAGCATTGAAATATTGCGGCCCTACAATCAAATGACTTCATTTAAACTGCATATTTTTTATGAATGAATAAAAACATAATTTAAAATGTTGTTAGTATACAGCTTTCACACTTTAGTTTACCTTTCATCTTGTTCATAAATTCCTTGTTCTATGACCTTGAGAAACATTAAACATGCCATTAAAATGATTTGTGAAAAGAAAAAAAAACTGATTTAAATACTAGACGCATACAAAAAGTAACTGAGCTTGTTTTGTTTCAATGCCATCTACACCCTAATTTTTTAAAACTTTGTACAATGGATTGATTGTACCCCATTTATAGTAAAATCTAATCATATTTCATCTAAATTTACATTTTATAAACACTCTCGATGTCAAAAATAGTTAAAACAAAGTTCATAAGAGATAGCAGAGATTTATGAAGGAATTTTACTATAAAAAAAATGAGAAATAAAAGAACTGTTGGATATAAGTAAATCTATTAAATATTATACAATATATTACAAATATATTAATCAATAATAAAATTGGTAGTATTCTTAGATAGAAAAAAAATCATTTAAATTATTAAAGTTCTAAATATAAGTGACGATATCCATGATGTGAAAAAAGAAAAAAAAAAAAAAAAGAAGTTAATTCAGAAACCATTCTTAAGATATTTGTGAGCTGCTGCTGCTGATGATGATAAAAAATGTAATAAAGCTGATCTTTTTTTTTTCTTAAAAAAGTATTAATACAAGTCCAATCCAATCATTGTATATGACAAAGGCCATATTTGTGACAGTAATTTGTCTTGTATTTATCTTTACCATTATAATTTTTAATAAAGGTTAAAAAAAAACAAAAAGTAAACATAGAAATTTAAATCATTAATACTCATTTATTTGCTGTTGCTATTATTACTACTATGACATTATAAAGTCTACCGCAGAAATCAATGGCAACCTACTGCGGGATAATCTTCTGCCCAGTCAGTCATGTCTCTTACGAGACATGATCACCCAAACATGTATCACGTATGACACTTAACTGACTGAATTATACAATATTGAAAGTGGCATACTGAAAATTATACCAAATTATAAAAGGTAGAGAAAGCATGTGATATGATAATAATAAAAATCAATTTTATGTTAAAAAAATAAAACTAAGCAGACTATTTACATTAATTTGATAGAAAAAAATTGTTAAGACATAATTGGATACCTAATTAAGGTAATACAACACCTTGCATCTGCCTCAGAGACAAAAGAAAAAAATCTTTCATCTTTTTTTTTTTTAACAAAATAGTTACAACAGAGTACATTGCGAAATAAGATATATTTCAAAAGAGTTAATGGACACTGAAATTACCTTAGAATACTTGCTATCCAGTAACGGTAAAAGCAAAACAATAGACTACTTTTATAGTAATAGATTGTTTTCTTATACTTTCACTAAAATCTTGTAGAGAAAGATTTTTATTTTGCGACTCCAAAAGTGAAAACTAGTTGCTTTTTTTTACTTATGTCAAATAACTTTAATCTTTATAATACTGCTGCTAGGCATTGTCCTGTGTATAGCCACAATAATGAAATTGTAAATCTTTTTTTGATAGTTGCCGAGCATATGATTTGTGAAACATTAAATTTGCATTCTGTAGAATGAGAGGTTAAATAGAATAAGAAATCAATTGTAAAAGCTGTTAGAAATTGTCTTTTCTATCAGAGTTGGTTTCAGATGCTACTGGAAACAAGTATGCAGCAGTGAAACATCAAACTGCTGCAAATTTCAGTACCATTTCATAAATCAAGTAAAAACAAACTACTTTTAAAATCAATTTAATATCATCACTATTATTTTAAATTTTAATCAGACAATTCAATAGTTGTAAAAAATTTATTAGATATTTTAATTCTTTTGAAATAGTGAAGAGATAAAGGATTTTTCCCATCAAAATATTAAATACAAGTGCACCCCTGCTGTAAAAATATTTGAGAGGATTATATAAATCTCCAGATGAAGAGACTCAATAGCTTTAGAATTCTGAGTTCTTCAGCATTTACTTCTTTTAAAAAAGTGCTCAATACAACAAATATTGTAGAGCATAATATGATTAAATTTGTTTTAATTTAAAATTAATATAGTCTACATTGCTACCTGGAAATTTCTATGTTTTGAGATTTTACTTTGTCATCAAGAAATGTTAGCTCATTGTTGTATCTGTGTGTGTATATATGTATATATATTTACACACACAAACACATCTTTTACTACATGACAATTATTGCAAAAAAAAAAGTAAAAATAATAAGGCACTGTTAAAGAGCAAATGTGGGGCAAGAGCTTTTACTAATGGGAATGAACTGAGTTGATGCTGCCTTGCTACTGTCTCTCACTCTTTCTCCATGAGCGTGACAGGAGGGATATATAAAATTAAATTTGTTTTTTATTTAAAATTAATTTAATTTACACTGCGACAGTTTTGAGATTTTACCTCATCATCAGGCAATGTTGAAAATGATTTACATTTGAATGCATAAAACAGTACGCTTGTTATTTAAAGAGTTGATATGGATGGTGGGAGACAGAAAAAATTATGTCTGTTTGACAGGAGGGATATATAAAATTAAATTTGTTTTTTATTTAAAATTAATTTAATTTACACTGCGACAGTTTTGAGATTTTACCTCATCATCAGGCAATGTTGAAAATGATTTACATTTGAATGCATAAAACAGTACGCTTGTTATTTAAAGAGTTGATATGGATGGTGGGAGACAGAAAAAATTATGTCTGTTTAACTTAACTAATCAGAATTAAGTTCAACCATTAAAATTTAAAAATATAAGTTAGATGTTTTGGGAAATGCAGGTTTTCTTCTTTTAATCTTAAGGGGAAAGTGTCAGTCAAATGAGCCACTGTCTAGACAGCTTTACTTCTGGTGTGATGTATCCATTTTTGTTACAAGATTATTGCCTTAGCTTTCTCTGGATTCCAGTATATATTAAAAAAAAAAATTTGATCTGACTTAAAGGGACCTTTGAGTATGGTTATACTATTTTTTTTTATTTTGGTTCAGAGTGCATATTTTTTCATAAACTCTTAATCTGTAAAAATTTTAATATCTATTTAATTCACATCATAATAGATCACAAATTATTGGACATATGTAAGTTAATGGATATTCTTTTATGAAGAATTTTTTAACCATATTCTAAGATGAACATGTTACAATGTTTACATATGACATTTATTATTTTTATTTGATAGATTTTTATTCTTAAGAAATTAAATAATATATAGTTTTTCATATAGACAACACAACATGAGTCATTTGAAGACTTACATATTTTAGCTTTTTTTAAAAATTTTACATTTTACATTTTATTGTAGGTTTTATTTTTTTTTTTAGATACCAAAAATATTTCAATAGGATGCTCTATTTCTGTACTTACTATTATTAAATGAAGAAATCTGTTGATAAAATCCACACACACACAATGGTCTTTATTATAACAGAGAGGATATTAATTCATATATATTAGATATTTCTTTTGTTCTGGAATAATTTAATAAAAATCAAAATGACATTTCTTATACTTTTAACTTCAATTCATTGTTAATATTTTTAGAAGAGTAATACCCTAAGCATGAAAGTTGTTCAACATAAATATACAAAGATTGGTCAAAAAGTAATACCTATTCTTTTTTTGTTTCTTTCTCTACAAAAAACTATAAACTACAGAGTGTCTAGAAGACAAGAGAAAAATATTTGGGTGTTATCTTCTATTTTTTGAGTTATAATCCCTTTTCAAAATGACTACTCTTCTGGACTTTTATAGAAAGTAAAGAGTTGTGAAATAATTTTTGATTTTGGAAGGAGAAAAAGGTTAGTGAATGGCTGTGTTTGATGTAAGCACAGTCAAGTGATGGGTCAGTAGAGTTAATGGTAAGTCTAGAGAGAAACAAGAAACTGATCTTAGTGACAGTGGTAAGCCAACTATTACTGTGAATAACAGTAAAATCAAATAGGTGGATGCTCTCATTAGATGACAGAAGAATCTCCATTGCAAAACTCTGTGAAAGCCTTCAGTTGAGACATGCAATTTCATGCAGTCTCTTGGATATGCAAAATGATTTGCACAAAATGAGTTCTCAATAATAAAAACTACATGAATGAGCAAGTGGTTACTGTACAATAGAGTAAGCATTTAAAAGGATAAGAAATTCTTCAAGGAAAATGAAGTGTAAAAGATAACTTGTATATGAATAAAAAAGCAGCTTCTACCAAAAGGGTAATTCAAACTGATCCAGTAGAGAAGAAACAGTATTGAGTAATTTGGAAGTCTGAGACTTTTGTGCTCTATTTTTTTTTTTTTGAGTGCTTCTATTAAATGTTATAATTAAAAAAAAAAAAGACTATGTTTTGATGACCCTTATATAAATATTTTTAAGTTAAAATATATAAAGATTATGATTAGTCATAAAAAATATAATCTTTACAAAAACAAAAAACAAAGACATTTTAAAGATGAGTGATGGGAACATTGTTCACAAAAGTTAAATGGAGATAATAGAACAAGTTAAAAAAGTCAAAAAAGATTTGAGAACAAAATTAAAATGGTAAAAAAAAGAAAAGTAAATCGAGCAACCAGAAAATATTTTGAAGAAGCTGATGTTGCAAATATAAACAGATATTAAGAACATTGGAAAGCAACCAAACTAACAACTTTAAATGTAAACATCACAAAAAGAAAAAAATGTAAGTGGGGGAAAAAAGTAGATGAAAATTTCTCAACAATAATTTTTAGCCATGACTGTCAAATTATATTAGATAGGTAAGAATTTGGATGCTTCATTGAAATAGTCAAACAATACAAATTAGAAGACAACAAAAGGGAAGTGGTGTAATATTTGGGACTAGTATTGTAATCAGTAATTTTTTTTTAAGTAATGATGGTATCAAGATAAATGCAGAGAATTATTGTAAAATTGTGAACAACTCATTTTTTGACAGGTACAAATTACAACCAAGAAACTTTAGGTTAAAGAGTTTATTCATGCAAGACAATACTCCTTCAAATTCTGTCAAGATGATCTCTGTTCATCTTTTGAAAAATTTAGCCGACACCAAATTAACAAAGACTTCCAACCTCTCTACATATTAATATAAATTTTCTATCATCAAAAGAGATATATATGAGAATGAAAAAAACAAACAAGAAAAAATGCATGGA